>CM059810.1:5576877-6256877 GCA_030435695.1 Brachymystax lenok tsinlingensis
TTTTCAGACTCAACTCTGACTGACTGCAACATCTACAGTGGTACAAATATGTTATTGAATTCTATAAATTCTATTATTATTTTCACAACTATGTGGTAAAATGTCTCAACTCTTAGTACACAACTCAAAACAGATCATCACAAACACCGTTTTTTTTCAAAAAGTTAAGCACATTTTCAATTGACTAAGTACAACACATAATCACACAGTAACTTTTTCACCAAACCTCATCAGTGTTTCATCTAGAAATACCTTTCATCAAAAGTAATTGCCTTTCACAAGGCAATGCTCACAAGACTTTCCATTTGATTCTATTCTCCTTTGTTTAAAGACATTTGACCATCACTTAATCCAACTGCACTTATTTGTTAATCACTTAACCGTTTTTAAAACAGATTTTAAACTGGTTTGTCTACTATATACGGATTTTGAGGACTGTTTGTGAAGTTTAAACATCTAAATTACATGTATGATACATGATAACCATAATGACTATTCATTATTGCTAACTGATTTCACATAGTGGTAAACATAATTGGTCACCATACAAAAGGGTGTGTGTAAACATGGAGCAGGATAGACATCAAGGGAGAGGAAGAAATCAAGGGGCCCATCAGAGAGGTAGACATGGGCCATTTCAAAGAGGTCAGAGAGGTGGGCATGGGCCCTGTCACAGAGGTCAAAGAGGTAGGCATGGGCCCTGTCAAAGAGGGCATTGAGGTGGACATGGGCCCTGTCAAAGAGGTCAGAGAGGTGGACATGGGCCCTGTCAAAGAGAGGGCAGAGAGGTGGACATGGGCCCTGTCAAAGAGGGCAGAGAGGTGGACATGGGCCCTGTCAAAGAGGTCAGAGAGGTGGGCATGGGCCCTGTCAAAGAGGTCAGAGAGGTAGGCATGGGCCCTGTAAAGAGGGCAGAGAGGTGGACATGGGCCCTGTCAAAGAGGTCAGAGAGGTGGGCATGGGCCCTGTCAAAGGAGTCAGAGAGGTAGGCATGGGCCCTGTAAAGAGGGCAGAGAGGTGGACATGGGCCCTGTCAAAGAGGTCAGAGAGGTGGGCATGGGCCCTGTCAAAGAGGTCAGAGAGGTGGGCGTGGACCCTGTCACAGAGGTCAGAGAGGTGGGCATGGGCCCTGTCAAAGAGGTCAGAGAGGTAGGCATGGGCCCTGTCAAAGAGGGCATTGAGGTGGACATGGGCCCTGTCAAAGGGGTCAGAGAGGTAGGCATGGGTCCTGTCAAAGAGGGCATTGAGGTGGACATGGGCCCTGTCAAAGAGGTCAGAGAGGTGGACATGGGCCCTGTCAAAGAGGGCAGAGAGGTGGACATGGGCCCTGTCAAAGAGGTCAGAGAGGTGGGCATGGGCCCTGTCAAAGAGGTCAGAGAGGTAGGCATGGGCCCTGTCAAAGAGGGCATTGAGGTGGACATGGGCCCTGTAAAGAGGGCAGAGAGGTGGACATGGGCCCTGTCAAAGAGGTCAGAGAGGTGGGCATGGGCCATGTCAAAGAGGTCAGAGAGGTGGGCATGGGCCCTGTAAAGAGGGCAGAGAGGTGGGACATGGGCCCTGTCAAAGAGGGCAGAGAGGTGGACATGGGCCCTGTCAAAGAGGTCAGAGAGAGAGGTGGGCATGGGCCATGTCAAAGAGGTCAGAGAGGTGGGCGTGGACCCTGTCAAAGAGGTCAGAGAGGTAGGCATGGGCCCTGTCAAAGAGGTCAGAGAGGTAGGCATGGGCCCTGTCAAAGAGGTCAGAGAGTTAGGCATGGGCCCTGTCAAAGAGGTCAAAGAGGTGGGCGTGGACCTTGCCAAAGAGGTCAAAGAGGTTGGCGTGGGCCTTGCCAAAGAGGTCAAAGAGGTGGGCGTGGACCCTGTCAAAGAGGTCATAGAGGTGGGCGTGGGCCTTGCCATAGAGGTCAAAGAGGTGGGCATGGACCCTGTCAAAGAGGTCAAAGAGGTGGGCGTGGACCCTGTCAAAGAGGTGGGCATGGGCCCTGTCATTGAAGTGGACATCAGGAGAGGGAGGCAGAAGGCAGGGAACTGTTGTGTCTAATGAAGTCCAGGCCATTGTCGTTGTCGTTGACCAGGTGGTAATGAGATGGCGGAGGCTGCCAGATTAGTTCACCCCAATCTGAAAAGATCAACTGTTAATTCGATCATGAGAACATTTCGCCAAGAAAACTGGTAAGTCTGCAGGATATGCACTATGCTAAATGACATATTGTAACACATGTAAATTCACAAAACATGTTGCAGTATTCTTACAGCATGATCTCTTGACAGTATGCTCTGTTCTCCCCTCAGAATTGACAGAAGACCCCAGTGGTGTCCGTGTGCTGCCTGACCAGCAGGAGTGGGCAATGGTGGAAATGGTGAGGGCCAGGAATGACATACGGCTGCCCGAAATAGAGCAGGCCATTGAGGAGAACGATGACACCTTCGCCAATGTGGCATCCAATAGCCTACCAACAATTGCCCGCCTTTTGAAGAGGCCCCAGGTATCTATGAAACACATTTACCTGGTGCCTTTTGAGAAACAATGATCCTGTGAAACAACTGCGGGCGAGTATGTTCAAGTAGAGCACTGTATACTGTATTACTGTTACTATGTGAAGCATGTGCTACTTCACAATATCATATTGAACTATACTGTAAAAATATGTGGTGTGGTAGGACATAGGCCATGACTTGGATCCTACAGCGCTGCTCATCTCATCGTTTCTCAATGAAACTGAGCAGGCCTGTCGAGGTGAAGGGTCACCTATGTCGCTGTGTGAGACAATGTCAGGTTCTGACATGTAGAGGTGGTTCAGGCATGGTTTTGGGCCCAAACCTGATTAGTGACCCTATAGCTGCCCCCATACTCTCTTTTCCTCAACATTATTGAAGATTTCTTTTCAGCAAGCTTGATGCAAGTTAATGCCTGCTAAAAGTTGTATTTTATTTTCATTCATTTAATTTCTTTCATTTAAAAAAATAAATGTGCAAGAATGTTTGTAAAGGATGTCTTCATTGATCACACCTTTGATTACACATTGGATAGATATTATGGAAATTATACATTATCTGTCAATTTCATTGGGTAATGTAAGTCTATTGCCTAATGTATCTTGGATCCCATAAAATGTATGTACAATCGTTCTGTCCTTGAGCTGTTATTTTCTAATGATGTTCTGTATTGTCATTCTGTATTATGTTTTTTTTCATTCTGCTATCTCTGTTGAAGATCTTGGATCCCATCATTCTGCTATCTCTGTTGAGGATCTTGGATCCCATCATTCTGCTAGCTCTGTTGAGGATCTTGGATCCCATACTTCTGCTATCTCTGTTGAAGATCTTCGATCCCATCATTCTGCTATCTCTGTTGAGAATCTCAAGGTGGTTTTGGTCGCCAGTAATGTTTGCTCTGAAATTAAGCCTAGGCAGGATGAAGTGCCTGCAGCCTTGGCCCTGATCCTGCCAGAGATGTTGAACTAGTAGGAGCAAGATTATGGGAAAAAGTAGATCCCTGCATTTTGTATGAGCATATTAATAAAATCAATGCTTATCAGCATCATGTGTGTCAGTATATTACACTCAACATGAGGTCAGTACAGTAGACAACATGAAGTCAGTACATTAGACACAACATGTGGCCAGAACATTAGACACAACATGAGGTCAGTACGGTAGACACAACATGAGGTCAGTACAGTAGACACAACATCAGGTCAGTACATTAGACACAACATGAGGTCAGTACATTAGAAAGAACATGAGGTCAGTACATTAGATGCAACATGAGGTCAGTACAGTAGACACAACATGAGGTCAGTACATTAGAAACAACATGAGGTCAGTACATTAGAAACAACATGAGGTCAGTACATTATTAGACACAACATGAGGTCAGTACAGTAGATGCAACATGAGGTCAGTACAGTGGACACAACATGAGGTCCAGTACAGTAGACACAACATGAAGTCAGTACAGTAGACACAACATGAGGTCAGTACAGTAGACACAACATGAGGTCAGTACATTAGACACAACATGAGGTCAGTACAGTAGATGCAACATGAGGTCAGTACAGTAGACACAACATGAGGTCAGTACAGTAGTCACAACATGAGGTCCAGTACAGTAGACACAACATGAGGTCAGTACAGTAGATGCAACATTACACTTTCATCATCTTCCTCTTTTTACATGTCCCTTTAATTCTGGGGATGACATCATAAACAGTCAGTTTCAGACTCAGAGCAGAGACAGAAACAGACACAGGGTCAACAATAGGACCAGATCCTGAGTATAGACAGAAAACACAGTAAGTTTTTGAAGATGTCTCAGGCCATCTATGCTGAGCCAGATATGAACAAGAAGGTGAAGTTTGACAGAGGTGAGATGGAGGAGAGGATTGTGGATATTTACTTCAGTGCAGACACCCTGAGAGACGGTGAGACCAGCACCAAGAGAGAAGAGACAGCAGACACTGCTCCTAATAATGGGCCAGGAGACCAGCACTCAGGTAACACACAGACAGACCGACCATACAATTATATTTACGATCATAAACAACAAAGAGGAACAGTTGAGAGAGAGAGAGAGAGAGAGAGAGAGAGAGAGAGAGAGAGAGAGAGAGAGAGAGAGAGAGAGAGAGAGAGAGAGAGAGAGAAAGAGAGAATCATTTTCATCCGTACACTAATATGTGGGCAGTATTTTATGAATGTATTAAGAATGACATCCTCTTTATCTTTCTCAACAACAGACATTTCTCTTCAACCTCCACCTGAGAGCCTGGATTGGTCTGACTGACTCTGTTACTGAGGGGACCTGGAAGTGGGTGGATGGCACAACACTGACTACAGGGTGAGAGATTTGACCATTTTACCTTGTGATATGGAGATACAATACATGTTAATCAAAATGTATGTTTCAACTCATGAATGTCATTCAATTAGAACTATAGTTTTATTATAGAAACCAGGTAATATTTACATGCAAAAATGTAATCGAAAGAGTAAAAAAATATATATATAATTGTTGATGGCCCATTCTTGATAATGGTATGATCATCTTACAGAGTGTTTCTTTAAAACTGATAAAACATAGGACTGTATATAATTGAGGAGGATGTTTGTACCACAGTGTCTGACTGTCTGGATCTCTGTGTTGTTTAGGTACTGGGGGACAGGACAGCCTGATGATAGTGGGCAGGAGGACTGTGCTGAGATATACTATGGACAAGCTGACCCTGTAAAGACATGGAATGATTACAAATGTAACACAAATCATAACTGGATCTGTGAGATAGTGGTGTAACAATAACCTACTGTCACAATCTCTCTATCTCGTGCTCTCTCTTTAGTAGTTATTATGTTGATGGTTGGATATAGTGCTGAATGGTTAAGTGATGGTCCCACCTATTGGTTAAAGTGAGAGATGAACACACCAAAGAGGTGAAATAGTTGTATTACAGACTTGCCTACAAGCTCTTTTTTAATGCACCCTTACTAGATTCCTCCTCACATCCTCTCTCTTCCCCTCCTTCTCAAAACACATTGGATAATACAATCCTAGGGGAGGGACCTTGGACCTTCTCTACTAATAGGGTTGAAAGGAGGAGAGGAGACAGGAGGAGAGGACTAATTGATATAGAGCCTTAGTGTCAGAGAGAGACATAGAAGAGGGAGAAGAAAATTAAGAGAATGAGGAAGAGAGAAAAAATAAGACAAATCGTTGTTCTGTTTAGATTTAGAGAGTATGTAGTCATGTAGTAAAATGCTTCTTCCTTATTCTTATTAGAAACATGTCATGTGATTTGCAGTAGGTTCATGCTTAGTAAAAAAAAGTGATACAAATGATTAACCTATGCTTATCACTTTAATAATAAGAATAACAAAGTCACAGATTAATAAATGAAGTAACAATGTCCTTTAACAAAATCTACCAGCATCCTGATTGAATGTGATTGGATACTTAGTACAATGTGGCCTGGACACACACAGAGGGCAGAATCGTACTGAGAGGAAACACACACACCCATGAAAAAAACCTTGCTAATGAAAGGTGAGAATGACTCACAACCTTCACTGTACAAGGGACAACTTGTAGGTGACCAATGGCAACACCAAGCACAATGCACCAGCTACATACCCGCCCACTCATGCATGGTGTCTATCTACTGTTGTGTCACTTCCTGAAGGTTGCTGTCTGCTCAAACCACTGGTTAAGGTGTGAAGTCCTCCCTACTCCTATAACACTGTACGTCCTCAGACACAACAGACTGTTAACCTCTTCAGGCACCGCGGCAGTATTCGGAAGTTTGGAGAGTCTGGCGTGCCCAAAGTAAAATGCCTGTCATTCAGGCCCAGAAACTAGGACAATTAGTACTATTGGACAGGAAACACTCTGAAGTTTCTAAAACTGTTAAAATAATGTCTGTGAGTATAACAGAACTGATATGGCAGGCGAAAACCCAGAAATCCGGATTTTTGTGTGTGACATGCCCTCACTTTCAATGGCTGTCTATGGAATTCTCAGTAAAATAGGACCCAGATTGCAGTACCTATGGCTTCCACTAGATGTCAACTGTCTTTAGGCAAGGTTTCATGCGTTGATCATGGAAGACAACCAAACAGAGGAAGAATTTGTAAGAGGATGGAGGAAGTCAATTCAGTTATTTGTGCGTGAGACCGTGAGCGCGCTCCTCTGTATTTTCCTTTTCTATCGTTTAGGATATTATCCATGTGAAATATAATCGTTAATATACATAAAAGTATACCTAAGGATACATTATAAATGATGTTTGATTTGTTTGGGCAAAGTTGATAGGTATAATTTGAACGCTTTCTCTTCACTGTACAATGGGCGAGTAGACTGTGGATATTCTGAACATAACGCGCCAACCAAACGGAGTTTTATGGATATAAAAATGTTTCTAACAAAAGAAACATGGATTGTCTTGCTTGGACACTTCGGATGCCCTCAGCAGAAGATCATCAAAGGTTAGCGATTTATTTTAGCTCTTATATGTGTTTTGTGAGACCCGCGCTGGATATGAAATGATGCTAATGCATAAAATATGTGAGGTGCTATCCTCAAACAATCAAATGTTGTGCTTTCGCCGTAAAGCCTTTTTGAAATCTGACAACGCTGTGATATTGCCAAGACTATGCAACACTTGTATATTGATGAATGTTTTATAATTCAACTTTTGGATTTTGAATTTGGTGCCTTTCGTTTCCCCGGTAGTGTCGGGAATAGGGGCGCTAGCGCCCCAATGATCCTTAGGAGGTTTTAAGCTAAAGCAGCTATTTAACAGGATGACAAAATATACTGTCCATTGTACTGTGTGCAGCTCCATAAAGTAACAAAGTATATTTTATAGGAGCAATTCGATTTATGCTAATGTTGACAGGAAGAGACGGGGACAGGTTTTAGTGAACAAGAGCATATTTGGGGCTCTTGAGTGGCGCAGTGGTCTAAGACCTGGTACCTGGTTCAAATCCAGGCTGCATCCCATCCAGCCATGATTGGGAGTCCCATAGGGCGGCACACAATTGGCCCAGCATTTACCTTATGATGTATTCTAACTGCAGAAACATTCATTTTCATGTTCATAAAGTCCTATGTAACTCCCCTCCCCAGTCTGTATTTCCAACCTGGTCTCAGAGCATTTCGTACTATCCTGTATGTAAAGCCGAGACACTCCATTTAGTATGATATGTTACGTTTCACATGGTATGTATCAATTTGGGGATATCCATCATCCATTTAGTATGATATGTTATGACTTACAATGTGTATGATACGTTACAAATGACAAAGTGTATGATATGTTACGAATTGCAATGTGTATGATATGTTACGAATTTGCAAAACGTACAATATATTATGAATTTTCTAAACATATGATATGTTATGAATTCTACTAACATTAGCTAGCTGGCTAACGTTAGCAAGGTGAGGGGTTAACTGTAACTGGCCACTATATTTCCTGTTGCTGTGACCAGCTGCATCTTTAAAATATGATTAACTCAACCATGCATGCTGCGCCTTGGTCCACTTCTGTCAGCGATCGTGACAGAATATCCCACCAACCCAGGACCAAGCAGCGTGCAACCGTGCAGGATAAAACTCTGGACCTGGGAGGAGATCCTGGCTGGAGAGGGACCCTGGAGGTAGGCTGAGGAGTATCGACGTCCCAGAGAAGGTTTGGTGTTAGCGATGGCTGAGCGGAGGAAGTACAAGGGAACACGGCTGGCGAGGAAGCCCTAGAGGCAGCCCCAATCTTTTTTGGGGTCACAAGGGGAGGTTGGCTGAGTAGTGAAGCGCACGGTGTCTCCAGTGCTCGTTCAGAGACCGGTACGGACTGTTCCTGCTCTGCGCACCAGGCCCCCTGTGCGCATCGCGAGTCCAGCACGTCCTGTTCCTGCTCCACACATCAGGTTCCCTTTGCGCATCGAGAGCCCGGCACGTCCTGTCCCTGCTCCACGCATCAGGTCCCCTGCGCGCATCGAGAGCCCGGCACATCCTGTCCATGCTCCACGCATCAGGTCCCCTGTGCGCATCGAGAGCCCGGCACGTCCTGTCCCTGCTCCACGCATCAGGTCCCCTGTGCGCATCGAGAACCCGGCACGTCCTGTCCCTGCTCCACGCATCAGGCCCCCTGTGTGCATCGCGAGCCCAGCACGTCCTGTCCCTGCTCCATGCACCAGGCCCCCTGTGCGCATCGCGAGTCCAGCACGTCCTGTTCCTGTTCCACGCACCAGGCCTTTAGGGTGTCGTCCCAGCCTGGCACGTAATGTTCCTGCTTCACGCACCAGGCCTCTAGGGTGTCGTCCCAGCCTGGCACGGACTGTTCCTGTTCCACGCACCAGGCCTTTAGGTGTCGTCCCAGCCTGGTGCGTACTGTTCTTCTTGCTTCACGCACCAGGCCTCTAGGATGTCGTGCCAGCCTGGTACGTATTGTTCCTGCTCCATGTACCGGGCCTCCAGTGCGCCTTTCTCGGGCCGCACCGAGCCGACGCCAAAGGCGAAGACCCACTGAGAGACCCCCCCAGTGACTTTTGGGCGCGGTCAGAGTCCGCAGCTTTGGGGGGTACTGTCACGTCCTGGCCATAGATAGCCCTTTGGCTGCTTTATGGTGGTTTTGGTCAGGACGTGATCAGGGTTTGTTTGCTCTATGTTGTATTTCTGTGTTGGTTTGGTTTGGGTTCCCAATTAGAGGCAGCTGTTAGTCGTTGTCTCTAATTGGGAATCTTATTTAGGTTGTTCAGTCCCCCACCTGTTTTGTGGGATATTTATGTTCATTGTGTTAGCTGCTGTGTTGCGGTCGTTGTACTTTCTTTTGTTTTGGTTAGTTCTATAATTAAAATATGATTAACTCAACCATGAATGCTGCGCCTTGGTCCACTTCTGTCAGCGATCGTGACATTAGGAGTCAGTTAGAAAGGTAATCATAGTTAGATGACTAAATCAACGACCAGGTTATTGAATTAAACAAGATTATTGAAGAAAATAAGTGAAGTCTGAGACCCATTGCTCAGGTATGAATATAAGAAAGCTCTCTTTCAGACGCGACGCACGCACGCGACGACGCACGCGCATACGCACGCACAAGACGACGCACGCACGCACGCACACGCACGCACGCGCACGCACGCACGCACACACACACACACACACACACACACACACACACACACACACACACACACACACACACACACACACACAGAAATGTAGAACCACTGTTATATTCATAGACAGAGCTATGGATGAAACAACTGATCATCCATCACATCAACATTACAGTTTTAACCATGTATATTTTGAGTTCTGATGGAGTATGACTGTTAAACTAAAATCATGAGGCATTTAAAAGTTATCATTTTTATGAACGGATTGGTAGACTTTATATCATAAAACCGCTGTGAGAAACGGTCCTATTGTGGCTGATTATGTCACATCCCACCCTCTTATGTGTGTGCAGACGGACGTGCGAATGTGTGTACTCGTGTGTGCATGGGTATGTGTGTGTGTGTTCTCACATCAGTGTATCTCCTCAGGACTAAAGGATTCTGGGAGAACACTCTACAGGATGGTTGCTGTGAGCTTTGGGATGCTGTGTGCTCTACAAGTCACTTTCAACATCTCACTGAGACTAGTCTGTGAGTGTATTGTTATCTAGTCATTACACTACCTTAGACTTTCACAACATCGTCCTAAATTCAGATGTTAGTTTCTTCCATGTGGCGCCTAATGAATATGACCCAAATACTTTAGCTGTGCTTGGTTGAGCTTGCCTGGCTTAATGGAACCAATAGAATAGTCCCAAATGCTCAAAGTTGTTGACAGATTGTTTTTAAACCCAGGTCTGGTTATTCATTATTTTTTAAAGCATCCAGAGAAATCATTAAGATGTATACATCCAATATGTTAATCAGTGATATAGAGTAGTAAGAGAATATATAAGAGGGTGTGTGTCTGGTCTATGTATTTGTATTTATTACGGATCCCCATTAGTTCCTGCCAAGACAGCAGATACTCTTCCAGGGGTCCAGCAAAATTAAGGCAGTTATACAATTTTAACAACATTACAATACAATCACAACAGATTTCACAACACATTAAGAGTGTGCCCTCAGGCCCTTACTCTACTACCACATATCTACAACACAAAATCCATGTGTACGTGTGTGTATAGTGCGTATGTTATTGTGTGTGTGTGTGTATGCATGTGTCTGTGTCTATGTCTGTGTTGCTACACAGTATGTGGGTGGAACTTCCCCCATAGACCAGGAAGTTACTCAGGAATCAGATAACAAGGTGAAAAGAAGAAGAAAGTGTCCCAACTATAACCAGACAGGACATGTTACTGTATAACCAGCCAGGATATGTTAATGTATAACCAGCCAGGACATGTTACTGTATAACCAGCCAGGACATGTTTCTGTATGACCAGCCAGGACATGTTACTGTATAACCAGCCAGGACATGTTACTGTATAACCAGCCAGGATAGATTACTGTATAACCAGCCAGGATAGATTACTGTATAACCAGCCAGGACATGTTACTGTATAACCAGCCAGGACATGTTACTGTATAACCAGCCAGGACATGTTACTGTATAACCAGCCATGACATGTGACTGTATAACCAGCCAGGACATGTTACTGTTTAACCAGCCAGGACATGTTTCTGTATAACCAGCCTGGGCATGTTACTGTATAACCAGCCAGGGCATGTTACTGTATAACCAGCCAGGACATGTTTCTGTTCCACAAATCCCCACCTACAACAGGGTCAAAAGCAGTCAGCTTCGATTCAAACACTCGGTACTGGGGGCCTCCTCTGGGTGCATCGTTGAGTTTTTACCCTAGCACTACACAAATAATTAAAATCATCAAAGCTTGATGATGAGTTGGATATTTGAATCAGCTGTGTAGTGTAGGGTAAAAACCAAAATGTTCACTAAGGTGGGCCCCAGGACTGAGTTTGGGATACCCTGCTTTAAGGCACTGTAGCTATAGTGAGAAAACATTTGATGAAAATGTCTGAGTCCATCTATACCAAGCCAGATATGACCAAGAAGGTTTGACAGAGGTGAGACAGAGGAAAGGACTGTGGATATCTACATCAGAGCAGACACACTGGGGGAACGGTGAGATCACCACCACGACACATCTGTAGACAGGCCAGCTACATGACAGTTACAACAACCTAACTGAAGAGAGAGACAAGCTACTGACCAGTTACAACACCCTGACTAAAGAGAGAGACCAGGTACAGACCAATTACAACACCCTGACTAAAGAGAGAGACCAGTTACAGACAAGCTACAACAACTTCGCTAAAGAGAGAGACCAGCTACAGAGGGAGAGAGATGATTTTGAAGGTTGGTACAGCATCCCAACCAAGACTGAAAACTGGACAGACAGCAGACAGGACTGTATCTACAGAGTCTTAAGGCCTCATTTATCAATACTACTACTACTTAACCCATCAGAGTCTAAGCCCTGTTTTGTCCCTTCACCGCAGAAACGGACAACAGAACTTGAGGAACCTTTATCGTCTGAGCCACCAACGATCACAGATTCACTTCTTCCTTCCCTGCCAACATCTCCATGGTGACTGGGAGAGGTGCGGCTAACTGTACAGTGAGCCTCATGGCGCCCGCCAGCACCCCGTCAGGAATGGATTTACTGTAACCCTGTCCGTTGTCAGCAAGGTAACTTACTCTAAAATGGCCTCCCTTTCTCATATCCTCTCTCCCTCACAGCCACTGATTTGAAAGGAATTAGTTGTGTAAGCTACCAGTTGTTGTCAGCTACGTCAGTTGTCTGACTAAGCTCTCTTGCTCTCTCGCTCTCTCTATCCCCTCTCCCTCATCCTCCCCTTCTACTTCACTTCTTCCCTCCAGGTGACAGATTTTACCACTCCCAGTGCGGGCTACCAGGCGTCTCCTGCAAGGGACCTGCGTTCCGGTCTAGAAGCCCGGTTTTGATTGCTCCTACAGTTTTGTTTGGTACTAGAGTTTAACGAACACTCGGACCAGAAAGACCATTTTCCGTACACGGCCACATAGAGAATCCAGATTTGAATAATCCTAATAAGACACTTTAGGGTTACCTTTGTGCTCAAAACATCCATTGAATTCTTCAAATAATTGTTGCTGAGGCAGATATAAAAAAAAAAACATTTTATATTCATCCAATGTCTGCCATGTTTTTGGATGACGTAATGATGTCGTTGCTGCTCAAATCAAATCAAATTGTATTAGTCACATACACATAATTAGCAGATGTTATTGCGGGTGTAGCGAAATGCTTATGTTCCTAGCTCCAACAGTGCAGTAGCATCTAACAATACACAACAAGCCCTGTGCGCCTCAGCTGACCACTGCAGTCGCACCGGTCCCCCCTTCAGCAGTAAGGTAATGGGAGCCGCTACCTGACCAAAGCCCGAGATAAACCTCCGGTAGTAGTGCTAAACCTAAGAACCGCTGCACTTCCTTTACCGTGGTGGGAGTCGGCCAATTACGCACGGCTGAAATGCGGTCACTCCTGACGTGGAAATGCGGTACCCTAGGAAGGAGACAGACTGTTGGAAGAACATACATTTCTCAGCCTTGACGTACAGATCATGCCAAGCACCTTGCGCACCAGGGACACATGCTCGGTGCGTGTAGTGGAGTAAATCAGAATGTTGTCAATATATACCACTACACCCTGCCTGAGCAAGTCCCGGAAAATCTCGTCTACAAATGCTTGGAAAAATGATTGAGCTTTCATCAACCCATACGGCATGACGAGGTACTCATAGTGCCCTGAGGTGGTACTAAATGCCGTCTTCCACTCGTCTCCCTCCCGGATACGCACCAGATTGTAAGCGCTCCTGAGATCCAATTTTGTGAAGAAGCGCGCCCCGTGCATTGACTCGATTGCACTGGCTATGAGAGGCAGCAGGTAGCTGTACCTCACAGTGATCTGATTGATACCTCGATAGTCAATACACGGGCGCAGACCTCCATCCTTCTTCTTTATGAAAAATAAACTCGAGGAGACAGGTGAAGTGGAGGTCCGAATATATCCCTGTCCCAGGGATTCAGAGACATATGTTTCCATAGCCACCGTCTCCTCCTGTGACAGAGGATACACGTGACTCCTGGGAAGTGCTGCGTCTACCAGGAGATCTATCGCACAATTTCCCTGTCGATGGGGTGGTAATTGAGTCGCCTTCTGTAAGAAGAAGGCCACTCAATTACCAGAGCCAAATGGGCATGTTCTGAGGAGATGTGCACGGTGGAGACCTGGTCTGGACTTTCCACTTTCCAGTCGCACCAATGGAAACACCTACACACCTCCCCGAGCACTTCCTTGACCATCCCTTAAGAGCCCTCTGTTGCCACAAAATATTGGGGACATGATAGCCCAACCAGGGTAGGCCCAGCACCATGGGAAACGTGAGAGAATCAATAAGGTAGAGACTGATTCTCTCCTCATGACCCTCCTGTGTAACCATGCTTAGTGGAGCAGTGGCCTCCCTAATCAGCCCAGACCCTAATGGTCGACTATCTAAGGCATTCACAGGGAAGGGGATATCAACAGGAACAATGGGGATCCCTAAACTACGGGCAAATGAACAGTCAATAAAATTCCAAGCTGCGCCTGAATCTACGAGCGCGTTATGCTGGGAATGCGGGGAAAACTCAGGAAATTCTATCAACACAAACATGTGGGCAACAGGGGCTCTGGGTGAGTCTGGTGCCTACTCACCTGGGATGACACGACAGTGCCCTGCCTGCTGCCTCTACTCCCTGAGGAACCCCCCCAGCACCGACCAGCAGTGTGCCCTCAGCGGCAACAGATGGTGCAGGGAATGGCCCCTCCTCCGGTCCCCCTTTGCGCAGCACCTCCCAGCTCCATAGGCGTCGGATCAGAGGTGCTGGGAGATGGGAATGACAGGCCCCGATTCGGACGTCCTCGGGTGGCCAGCAGGTTATCCAGCCGGTTGGACAGGTCCACCAGCTGGTCGAAGGTAAGAGTGGTGTCCCTGCATGCCAGCTCCTGCCGGACGTCCTCGCGCAGACTGCACCGGTATTGGTCGATCAGGGTCCTGTCACTCCATCCCGTGCCGGCGGCCAGGGTTCAGAACTCTAGCGCGTCCTGTGCGCTCCTCGTCCCCTGTCTGAGGTGAAACAGGCATTCACCCGCCGCTCTACCCACAGGTGGATGGTCGAATACTGCCCGGAAGCGACGGGTGAAGATCTGTCTTCTCCCCATACGGCATTGGCCCACTCCATGGCTTTCCCGGATAAACAGGAGACGAGGGTGGACACACGCTTTCGTCCCGAAAGAGCCATGTGGACGGTCGCCAGGTAGAGCTCCAGCTGGAGAAGAAAGCCCTGGCACCCGGCAGCCGTAAAAAATTGTTGGAAAAATTACTTGCATCTTGCACAAAGTATATGTCCTAACCGACTTGCCAAAACTATAGTTTGTTAACAAGAAATGTGTGGAGTGGTTGAATAACGAGTATTAATGACTCCAACCTAAGTGTATGTAAACTTCAACTGTATATAGGGCAGCAGCCTCTAAAGTCCATAGGATCCTATTCTTCTCAGATGAACACAGACTTAATATGCTTTTGGGAAACCGGGCCCAGGTCTCTGTCACCAACACTACAGCTGTACCTGTAGTTAGTACTACATCCAACCAGGTCTCTGTCACCAACACTACAGCTGTACCTGTAGTTAGTACTACATCCACCCAGGTCTCTGTCACCAACACTACAGCTGTACCTGTAGTTAGTACTACATCTAACCAGGTCTCTGTCACCAACACTACAGCTGTACCTGTAGTTAGTACTACATCCACCCAGGTCTCTGTCACCAACACTACAGCTGTACCTGTAGTTAGTACTCCATCCACCCATGTCTCTGTCACCAACACTACAGCTGTACCTGTAGTTAGTACTACATCTAACCAGGTCTCTGTCACCAACACTACAGCTGTACCTGTAGTTAGTACTACATCCACCCATGTCTCTGTCACCAACACTGCAGCTGTACCTGTAGTTAGTACTACATCCACCCAGGTCTCTGTCACCAACACTACAGCTGTACCTGTAGTTAGTACTACATCCACCCAGGTCTCTGTCACCAACACTACAGCTGTACCTGTAGTTAGTACTACATCCACCCAGGTCTCTGTCACCAACACTACAGCTGTACCTGTAGTTAGTACTACATCCACCCAGGTCTCTGTCACCAACACTGCAGCTGTACCTGTAGTTAGTACTACATCCACCCAGGTCTCTGTCACCAACACTGCAGCTGTACCTGTAGTTAGTACTACATCCACCCAGGTCTCTGTCACCAACACTGCAGCTGTACCTGTAGATAGTACTACATCCACCCAGGTCTCTGTCACCAACACCCAGGTCTCTGTCACCAACACTGCAGCTGTACCTGTAGATAGTACTACATCCACCCAGGTCTCTGTCACCAACACTACAGATGTACCTGTAGTTAGTACTATATCCACACAGGTGTCTGTCACCAACACTACAGCTGTACCTGTAGTTAGTACTACATCCACCCAGGTCTCTGTCACCAACACTACATATTTACCTGTAGTTAGTACTACATCCACCCGGGTCTCTGTCACCAACACTACAGCTGTACCTGCAGTTAGTACTCCGTCCACCAGAGGGCCACCTTTGACTGTGTCATTAGACGTAACCGGTATGTACAAAATGTACAGACTCTGTTTCTGTATCTAAGGATGTGTGTGATGCTTTCTCTCCTCCTGTGGAATAGAGTAGAGCTATATAGTTGTATAATAGTTCATGTAGGTAGATGTCATGTGGAATAGTGGAATCAGTGCTAAGAGAGTTGTGTCATTAGATGTAACTGGTATGTATGTATATGTTATGTTGTACTGAAAGACATTGTGGAAATATTAACTTTTTGAAATATAACTTGTAAGGGGCTGAAACTATGGAGATATTGTCAGAATTTCTGCTTTTTCATTCTGAGTAATTCTTCACAGTCAGCATAGATAGAAAAAAGACTCCTATATGGTCATTTGTGGCCAGTCACACTTTGGGTGGATGTTCCCCTTTCCTTCTCCCAATCCTAACCTTAACCATTTGTGGAGGAAATGCAAAACTGACCTAAAATCAGCATCTAGGGTCAACTTTCCCTACACCACCGTTCAGAGTGAGAGCCATAATGTGCTCTCATAATGTGCTCTTCATCTCAAGGCTGGGGGTGCTGTAAACTCAGTCAGGATATATGTAGGGTATATGTCAATTAACAGGATCCCAATTTACTTCAGCACATCCAAAATTGGGACCCTGTGAATTCACACCTACATCATATAGCATTATAGGATATCGTCAAACTAAGGCTGGTGCAAGTCAAGGGGTGGCCAATGTTTTGTTAATTTCATATGTATGTTAACTGAAAAAGAGTTTACTTCCTTAAGTCACAAAGACGCAGGACAGTGCAGGGAGAAGACACAAGTACAGACGTATATTAGAGCTGAGGTTATAAGTAGAAGTTACTGTAAGATGTCAGAGGGGGTCTATGAAAACTCATTTGAAGACAACAAACAAAATACAATGAAGAACACAGACGTTGATGGCCAATTATATGCCAACGTAAGAGCCTTCAAGCCCAGACCAAGAGATGGAGTTGCTTCAGGTAAGATTGCATGAATACCCCCCACACACACACATACGCACACACACACACACAAATAACACAGATTACCCTGTAGTACTATTGATTTATGTGTCCAAATCCTGGATGATACAGTAAAACACATTACCAAAGATCTTACTTCAATTATTTGTGATTCAGTACATGTTCAGTGGTGGAAGAGACCCTCTGGAGTTGCTGCAGTGTGTCTGAGGCTGCTGTGTGTTCTCCTAATAACTTTTGACAGTCAGTCTTTGTTGCCAAGTTACATATAAGCACAATATCAAATGCTCATATTTGACTGTTGTTCCCCTATATGGGTCCCAAAAGAGGTAAGTGAAGGGGATCTTTTCAGTCATTCAACCAGCTGTCACTCAAAATCTCCTCGACCAAACGAAATGTTGCGGCTTCGAATTCCTGAGCCGACTACGTGAAAAATCTGCCGGCGTGCCCTTGAGCAAGGCACTTAACCCTAATTGCTCCTGTAAGTCACTCTGGATAAGAGTGTCTGCTAAATGACTCAAAGGTAATTCTAGAGGAGAGCCCCCGTGGTTGCTGTTGTCATTTCATCAATCAGATGTATTTATAAAGCCCTTTTTTCATCATGTCACAAAGTGCTTGTACAGAAATCCAGCCTAAAACCCCAAACAGCAAGCAATGCAGATTAGAAGCTAGGAAAAACTCCCTAGAAAGGCAGGAACCTAGGAAGAAACCTAGAGAGGAACCAGGCTCTGAGGGGTGGCCAATCCTCTTCTGGCTGTGCCGGGTGGAGATTATAATTGAACATGGCCAAAATGTTTAAACGTTCATAGATGACCCGTAGGGTCAGATAATAATAATTACAATGGTTGTAGAGGGTGCAACAGTTCAGCACCTTTTCATTGCCGATCATTCAGAGTATCTCTACCGCTCTTGCTGTCTCTAGAGAGTTGAAAACAGCAGGTCTGGACAAGGTAGCATGTCCGGTGAACAGGTCAGGGTTCCATAGCAGCAGGCATAACAGTTGAAACTGGAGCAGCAGCATGACCAGGTGGACTGGGGACAGCAAGCAGTCTTCAGGCCAGGTACTCCTGAGGCATGGTCCTAGGGCTCAGGTCCTCAGAGAGAGAGAGAGAGAAAGAGACATAGAAGGAGAAAGAGAGAGAGAATTAGAGGGAGCATACTTCAAATTCACACAGGACACTGAATAAGACAGGAGAAATACTCAAGATATAACAGACAGACCCCCCAACACAAACTATTGCAGTATAAATACTGGAGGCTGAGACAGGAGGGGTCGGGAGACACTGTGGCCCGTCCGACTATTCCGCCGGACAGGGCCAAACAGGCAGGATATAACCCCACCCACTTTGCCAAAGCACTGCCCTCACACCACTAGAGGGATATCTTCAACCAACAGCTTACCATCCTGAGACAAGGCCGAGTATAGTCCACGAAGATCTCCCCCAACCTAGACAGGAAGATCACGTCAGTGACTCAACCCACTCAAGTGACGCACCCCTCCTAGGGACGGCATGGAACAGCACCAGTAAGCCAGTGACTCAGCCCCTGTAATAGGGTTAGAGGCAGAGAAACCCAGTGGAGAGGGGGGAACCGGCCAGGCAGAGACAGCAAGGGCGGTTTGTTGTTCCAGTGCCCTTCCGTTCACCTTCACACCTCTGGGCCAGACTACACTCAATCATAGGACCTTCTGAAGATATGAGTCTTCAATAAAGACTTAAAGGTTAAGACCGAGTCTGCGTTTCTCACATGGATAGGCAGACCATTCCATAAAAATGGAGCTCGATAGGAGAGTCTACCTCTCCCGCAGTCTCCCTCTCCCGCTGAGTCTGACTCGCTAGTAGGTCCCCAGCTCCCCGTCTCCCTCTCCCGCATAGTCTGACACGCTAGTAGGCCCCCAGCATCCCTGTTTCCCTCTCCCAAGTAGTCTGACACATTAGTAGGCCCCCAGATCCCCGTCTCCCTCTCCCGCTGAGTCTGACTTGCTAGTAGGCCCCCAGCTCCCCGTCTCCCTCTCCCGCGTAGTCTGACACGCTAGTAGGCCCCCAGCATCCCTGTCTCCCTCTCCCAAGTAGTCTGACACGTTAGTAGGCCCCCAGCTCCCCGTCTCCCTATCCCGCTGAGTCTGACTTGCTAGCAGGCCCCCAGCTCCCCGTCTCCCTCTCCCGCTGAGTCTGACTCGCTAGTAGGCCCCTAGCTCTTAAGGATTAGACCCTTTTATTTCACTTTTCGCCTAAAATGACCCAAATCTAACTGCCTGTAGCTCAGGCCCTGAAGCAACGATATGCATATTCTTGGCACCATTTGAAAGAAACATTTTTAAGTTGATAGAAATGTTAAAGGAATGTAGTAGAATATAACACAATAGATCTGGTAAAAGATAATACAAAGAAAAAGCCAACCATTCTTTTGTATTTATTTGTACCATCATCTTTGAAATGCAAGAGAAATGCCATAATGAATTATTCCAGCCGAGGTACAATATAGATTTTGGCCACTAGATGGCATCAGTGTACGTGCAAAGTTTTAGACTGATCCAATGAACCATTGCATTTCTGTTAAAAATGTTGTATCAAGACTGCCCAAATGTCACGTCCTGGCCATAGATAGCCCTTTTGGCTGCTCTATGGTGGTTTTGGTCAGGACGTGATCAGGGGTGTGTTTTTGTTCTATGTTATATTTCTATGTTGGTTGGTTTGGGTTCCCAATTAGAGGCAGCTGTTAGTCGTTGTCTCTAATTGGGAATCCTATTTAGGTTGTTCAGTCCCCCACCTGTGATGTGGGATATTATGTTATGTTTGTAGTTGTGTGTAGTTGTGTTACGGTCGTTGTGTACTTTCTTTTGTTTTGGTGAGTTCTATAAATAAATAGGTTTCACTCAACCCTGCACGCTGCGCCTTGGTCCAATTCTGTACAAGATCGTGACACCAAATGTGCCTAATTTGTTTATTAATAACTTTTCATGTTCAAAATTGTGCACTCTCCTCATACAATAGAATGGTATTATTTTACTGTAATAGCTACTGTAAATTGGACATTGCAGTTAGATTGACAAGAATTTAAGCTTTCTGCCAATATCAGATATGTCTATGTCCTGGGAAATGTTCTTGTTACTTACAACCTCATGCTAATTGCATTAGCCTACATTAGCTCAAACGTCCCGTGGAAGGGACACCGATCCCGAATAAGTTTCAATGACCCATGTTTGTAGTCCTGGACCTCCTGAACATGTTGTTGTATATCTGGGAGTAAACAGAGGGTCCAAATCAGCAGAAAGGTGAAAGGAAGGGGGAGTTCTGGAAACTCCCTGAACTATCTTGTGGCTGTTACATATGATATTTAATATATATTAACAGCTAGCCTTTGTTCTCCACTTCCCCTCTATGATCTATATCTTCCTGGTATGATAGTGTCCTGTCCATCATCACAAATAGAAAGTCCCATTCCCTGGGCAGGAGGACTGTGTTGAGATATACTCTGGACAAGATGACCATGTAGAGACATGGAATGATTTATATTGTGCTGCAGAAAACGGTTTAACAATAGCCACTGTAACATTCTCTCACACGCACACAAGCACACACACAGATGACTCAGAGACAGAGATTTCACTAGAAGCAGAGACTTAACGTATAGAGGGCTTGAAGTCGACGTACGACGCCTCCTGACAGCCATGTTGGAAGACCACCACATTAAGTCTAGAAGCAGAGACTTAATGTATAGTAGACCTACATAGAAAGAAAGACCCAGGCATTGTTAAAGATGTCTCAGGTATTCTATGCTGGGCCAGATATGAACAAGAAGGTCAAGTTTGACAGAGGTGAGATGGAGGAGTGGATTGTGGATATCTACGTCAGTGCAGACACCCTCAGAGACGATGAGACCAGCACCAAGAGAGAAGAGACAGCAGACACTGCTCCTAATAATTGACAAGGAGACCACTCAGGTAACACACAGACACAAAACATAACAGTATATTGTATGTGTCCACAGAGCCTGATAGTTCAAGGAGGAGACTCGTCCTAGTTGCTGCAGTGTGTCTGGGGCTGTTTTGTGTTCTACTGGCTGGGATCATAGGCCTGTCTGTCACATGTGAGTTACTGTCCAAGTTTATTGCTTATCACCTTTGTTGTAAGAAGTTACTAGACCTATTTACCTGTTTTTTTTTAGCTAGTAGCTATGTGTTTATATTTTGTAGATAACAGAGCCATCAAAGAGTCTGAGGATAAAATGAATAGCTTGTTCCTGAGTTTCTCCCTCTATCAACGCAACTCAACGCAACTGAAGAGAGAGACCAGTTACAGATCAGATACAACAACCTGACTAAAGAGAAAGGCCATATTCAGGCAAAGCTTTTTGTGATTGGTGAGATATAAACTGTGATAAATTATAAGTAAAAACAACAGTAATTACATATGAATGGGTTTATGAGTATAAGATACTGAACGTGTTCAGTGTGTTCACCTTTGCTCTTCAACAGAGCAGCATTGTCAGGAGGGATGGAGATACTTTGACTCCAGGTTGTACTTCCTCTCTACTAAGGAGAAAAACTGGGAGGAGAGCAGACAGGACTGTCAGGGGAGAGGAGCAGACCTGGTGATCATAAACAGCAAAGAGGAACAGGTGAGAGAGAGAGAGAGAGAGAGAGAGAGAGAGAGAGAGAGAGAGAGAGAGAGAGAGAGAGAGAGAGAGAGAGAGAGAGAGAGAGAGAGAGAGAGAGAGAGAGAGAGAGAGAGAGAGAGAGAGAGAGAGAGAGAGAGAGAGAGAGAGAGAGAGAGAGAGAGAGAGAGAGAGAGAGAGAGAGAGAGAGAGAGAGAGAATTTTCATCAGTACACTAATATGTGGGCAGTATTTTATAAATATGAAAAGTTACTTTATCTTTCTCAACAACAGACATTCGTCTTCAACTTCCACCTGAGAGCCTGGATTGGTCTAACTGACTCTGTTACTGAGGGGACCTGGAAGTGGGTGGACAACACATCACTGACTTCAGAGTGAGAGATCTTACCTTGTGATATGGAGATTAAAAAAGAAAGATGCATTGCTTCCATTCATGTTCATATAAATGTATGTTTCAACTCATGGATGTCATTCAATGAGAACTATAGATGTATGACAGAAATCAAGTCATATTTGTAGATTCAAATGTCATTATATGAAAAATGTATATAATTGTTAATGGCCCATTCTTGATAATGTTATGCTCATCTAACAGAGTGTGTCTTTAAAACTGATAAAACATAGGACTATGTCTATAATTGAGGAGGATGTTTGTACCACTGTCTGGATCTCTGTGTTGTTTAGGTACTGGGGGACAGGACAGCCTGATGAAAATGGACAGGAGGACTGTGCTGAGATATACCATGGACGAGCTGACCCTGTAAAGACATGGAATGATGACAAATGTAGCTCAAATCATAACTGGATCTGTGAGAAAGTGGTTTAAAAATAACCTAGTGTAACTCTCTCTCTCTCTCTCTCTCTCTCTCTCTCTCTCTCTCTCTCTCTCATATATATGGATGGTTGGATACAGTACTGAATGGTTAAGTGATGATTCCACCTGGAGGTTAAAGTGAGAGATGAACACACCAAAGAGGTGAAAAAGTTGTATTACAGAGATGCCTACGGGCTCTTTTCAATTAGACCTTACACGATTCCTCCTCACATCCTCTCTGACTCCTTCTCCAAACACATTGGAGAGTACAATCCTAAGGGAGGGATCTTGGACCTTCTCCTCTAATAGGGTTGAGAAGGAGGAGAGGAGGTTGGAGGAGTGGAGGTTGGAGGAGATAGGAGGAGAGAAATCTTGAGATAGAGCCTTAGTGTCAGAGAGACATAGTGGAGGAAGAAGAACATTAAGAGAATGAGGAAGAGATAAATAATATTGTTATGTTTAGATTTAGAGGAGAGTATGTAGACATACTGTACTCTGTAAAATGCTTCTTAATTTTTTTGAAATTAGAAACATGTCATGTGATTTGCCATAGGCGTATGCTTAGTAAAATATAATTATTAACCTGTTTATCACTTTACTAATAAGAATAACAAAGTCACAGATTAATAAATAAAGGAACAATGTTCTTTAACATGGTCTACCAGCTTCCTGGTTGAATGTGACTGGATACTTAAAACCGTGTGACCTGGACACACACAGAGGGCAGAACAGTACTGAGAGGAAACACACACACACAAACAACTATGCTAATGAAAGATGATAATGACTCACAACCTTCACAGTACAAGGGACAACGTGTAGGTTACCAATAGCAACACCATGCACCAGTAGACCTCTCTGTTACATACCCACACACTCATGCATGGTGTCTATCTGCTGTTGTGTCTCTTCCTGGAGGTTGCTGTCTGCTCAAACCTCTGGTTAAGGTGTGAAGTCCTCCCTTTATCTATAACACTGTACATTCTCAGAAACAACAGACTGTTAAACTAAAGCAGCTGTTTAACAGGATATACAACATAATATACTGTCTGTTGTACTATGTACAGACCATTAAATTATCAAAGTATATTTTAAGGGAGCAATTAGAATTAGCCTTTATATGGAGCAGTCTGGGGAGATGTAAGCTAATGTAGACAGGAAGAACTGTGGACAGGAGCATAGATAAACCACCAGAATCTCAGAACACTGGTAAGTACACTGTAGTCGTAGAGACACACACGGTCTAATGTCTAGACCAAGGTTTTTTATCCCTCCACTTGCCACACAAACTGTTAACCTTAAGATAATGAGGTTGGCCGATGTCCATTATCCCAAGCACAAGTCTTCCAAACTGAACTGAGTAAAATCAACTGTAACAAACAGATTACTAATATATATTAAAAAAAACGTGTCTTCCAAACGATGGTGCCTTACTTCACAAGGGAAAGGTTTTGAAACAGTCATTAAAATGGTTTATGTGTGGAAATTGATACATGAAATGGTTCATACTATGTGTCCCAGGTTACATGTTCTGATGTGTTGGAGGCTCCTAAGGTGTATTTTAGGATCTATACTAACTGCTGAAAGTTATTTATATGTTCCTATAGTCCTATTAAACTGGACACTGTGTACTTCCTGTTGCTGTGAAAATCTCTATGGTTATGTTCTACTGGCTGGGATCATAGGCCTGTCTGTCTACTGTGAGAAACTCAACTTTATTTTACACTAAACCTCACATAAACTGTGTCATGATAATTAAGATGTCTTATCAGCATAATATGCTTGTATGATATGCTTGTTATTAGAATGTATCCCTTCTGACTCTGGTGTTGGCAGTTGCACTTCCTCCCCAGAGAGGGGAGAAGTCAGGCTTGTCTTTCACATGTTCCTGGTGCTGTGCAGAATATCAGAAAGAGAAGAGGACAAGAGGGAACATTGTCTTCATGTGTTAATGTGTCTTCTCCTATTCTAAACCATGTGAAGGGATTAAGTGATTATTGGAGAACCAATTACTCTCTCCTTTGGCTTTGGGGGAGATAAGGTTTGAGACAAGATGTGTGGGGCAGTGACTGGAACCATTGTATGTCATCTCTGATGTTGCACCTATCCTAAGATAGTGTATGACCTAGAGGCTCACTCTCCTCAGTGAGCTTGTCCAGGCGTGTGGTGAAGAAGGGTTTTTACTTGAGATGGGAGTATCTGAAGTTGACAATTGATTTATGCCATAGAATGAGTTGGTGTTTTTGTGTTATGAAGTACTAGGAATGAGATTGGAGTCTCGTCTTAGGGGCCAAACTGAACGATAAGAACAGAATTTATAGCAAGTGCGGGATACTCCTTTCTCATTTATCAAGTTTAACCTTGTGACCCGTTCCAAACGTCTGTGGTTTGTTATGTAGACTAGGGGGTGGATCTTTGCTCTAGAATATTTTAGTAGCCTTTGTGTCGTGGCTCTCAACGAATCATCTGAGGGTGGCTATTGCAGAGCTCTCACTAATAAGATTCAGTTTCAGTATAACTCTGACTTGAGTGATAAGTTTGTCTCTCCTCATTTGATAATACAGAAATTAACCACCCCATTGGCGACGGGGATGGGGATGTGAATCTTCACTTGGTGACCGCTCCTGACGACCTGGGTAAATCGCGCACAAGGAATCCCTCAAACTTGGGATCTCAGGGAGACCACACTTCGGGAACGGAGCTGATGGACCAACCTAAGATCTGAGAGGCAGCGAGCTGAGAGGATATCACATCCTGAACATAGAGGGGGGAAAAAAAGAAAAGAGGTGAGCGAACCACACTTGAACATGAGTTTTTAACAAAAGCCTCTGTGACGTGGGCTCTGAGTGTGTATTCCTATGTGAGGGGGGCACTTTGGAGGCGTAAACAGGGCAGAGTTAGAGGAAAGTAATTTGAGAGTTTGTAGACTCAAAGATACTCTGCTTCAGGTCGGTTGCGGGCGACTTAGAGCCGTCCTGACACTGAATTGATCACAGCGGGGATTGGTGTGCCATTGCAGAAATTAATAGAGCAATATTTTGAGGGTGAAACAGTTGCTCCCCAATGGATAAGATAAGACCCATTTAGAAACCCCTTAAGGAATTCCAGGTATAACTGTTTTTCCTCTCACTGTGTGTGTGTGTGTGTGTGTGTGTGTGTGTGTGTGTGTGTGTGTGTGTGTGTGTGTGTGTGTGTGTGTGTGTGTGTGTGTGTGTGTGTGTGTGTGTGTGTGTGTGCGCGTGCGTGTGAGAGCAAAGAACCAGGCATTCCGGACCCTCCTACAGGAGACTTGAAGGTCATGGTAGATAAATGGGGTAGGGATATTCTGGAACAGGTACCTCTATCGCATAGAGAGGGTGGTTTTCCTTTGACAGGGACACTAAGTGTGACGCTGTTAGACGATATAAGACAGAAATTGGTAGACAAGGAAGGTAAACTAGGGAAAAAGGATCAAATGGGCTGAGTGAAATTCAGGAAATGGGAAAGGTAAGCTGGCAAACGAAAGAAGAGACAGAACATTTTTGGGAAAACCCTTTCAGAATATGGTAGATCAGACTGAGGAAGAAGAAAAGAAGGGGAAAGATGAAACTGTGAGACAGAATAGGAAGGATGATGATGACAGAGATTGCCCCCCTCCCTACTCTATTCCTCAAACTCTCTTCCCAGTGTTGCCGAACCTCCCTCCTCCTCCGCCGCCTCCAGCTGATCCGCTGGATGCCAGGCCACTACAATCTGCAGCCCCACCCCCTGTCTCTCCCAACACCACAGTGAGTGAACGTCTGGCACGGAGCCTGGCTGAAGTCCTGACAGGGTCTGGAGTGACCCTGGCCCGTCCCACTGGAGGCGCATTGGGGGCTCCTCCACCCAGCTCCAGCGAGGAAAGTGAGGACAGAGGGGCTTCCCTGCTGACTCCCCCGCCGAAGGACTGTCTACGGGCCAGGACGGAGAGGCCAGTCTCTACCCCCTCCCCATACGACCCAGCATCAGACATGTATCAACAATACCCTCTGATGGCCTGTCCCAACCCTCAGCCTCAACCTGACGATGCCAATGCCGCTGCCGCCGCAGCCTGGAACCCCATTGTATATGTCCAGAGGACGTGGAGACATGATGAAATCAAAGACATTGTAGAAGACCTACCAGTAAGGAAGCTGTGAAATATTCAGCAGAGATGAGGGTGTTGGTGGGTCAGTACAAACCATCTGCTGCTGAGATAGCACATATCTGTAAAGAATAAACTGGGACTCAGGTGGGCGGATGTACAGGGACAGTTTGATTGCAACTACTTGTGGGCTGAGAATGGTGCGTATCAGGACCAGACAACAGTGCTGCTGGCCAGGATTGTTGAGATGTATCCGACTAAGACCGACTGGACTGCCATCAGAGAATGCACTATGAAGAAAGATGAGGGCCTGGAGGCTTTCAGAAAGAGACTGGAGACCTGTTTCAGGCTACACAGTGGTATCAGACCAAACCAACATGCGTATGGGGATCTGCTGAAAGACTCCCTGGTGAGGGGTCTGACACCTGACCTGGAGAAAGCTGTGAGGACTATCTGCATAGTAGTTGGGAGACTGAGGCATTAGCAACAGTAGTACAGCCCTGCAAGCATGCTGAGAGACAACAAAGTACTCAGATGGAAAGAAAAGCTGAAGGAAGAAAAAGTGAAGACACAGAAACTACAAGCTGCCCAGATGACGTTTTACCAGGGAGCAGCCCCAGCAGGGACAAGGGGGTGGCGTGCGCAAGTGCTACAACTGTGGGAAGCCGGGTCATTTTGCTGCTGACTGCTCTGAGCCAACGAATCCACAGAATAACAAAGGCAGGGGCGGACCGAGAAGTGTATTGACATGATGAGGAGATAGGGCCAGTGGTGTTAGAATCATCAGAGCAACCACAGCATTTGTTTTTAAATTGTCACACCCTTCCAAAAGTAGAGCCAACCGTGGAGGCTTGCGTCAATGGTGAGTCAATAATATGTATTGTTGATACTGGGGCTGATATGTCTGTCATTAATTGCAAGGCTATGACATAGCCTCCCATGTCTAGTGAAAGAGTCAAAACTGTTGGGGCTTCAGGCCTCCCATTCAGAAAGCAGGTAACTATGCCTCTCCCTGTCTCATTTTGTGAGGAGAAGTGTCAACATAAATTTCTCTACTCTGACCACTTTGTCAATCTGATGGGCAGGGATCTCCTGTGTAAACTGGGCATCCACATAACATGTGGCCAAGCCGGTTTAACCGTTATTCATGAGGAGGAGGAGGAAGAGGGGGAGCAATTGATGTTAATGCCTGAGTTTTGTGACTGGTACTTTTCCTGGGACGTTGATAATGAGGTGCCCGATATTGCTCGTGTTTTCTCAACGGCCAAATCCATTGGGGCCACGAGGGCAGATTCATGTGTAAAGCAGGCTTACATTGCACCTCCCATTTTTCACCGTTGACAAGAGATCTCCATTATGAGAAACAATGGCTGTGTGCTACATTACAGGATGAGTCAGTGCAGTGTGAGGGTTTATACTGTAGCAGTGATTTCTGTGCTTTAGGGGTTAATCTAACTCCTGCGCAGAAAGAGCTCTACCTGTTTGAGGATAGAACACCACATGTGTCCATGACAAAATCAGATGGAGTAGAATGGGCGGTTACTGGAATGTGGATGAAATGCTTGGTTGATGCTACTGACTGGGAGATGCGCCCTGATGGGTCAACTTATTCACCTAACACACAGACAAGTTGTTACCCACTCGCCAACTGAGAGGGGTGTGCATGGTGTTGATCAGGTTTCTTTTTCTACCAATATCATGTTGTTGAGTGAAGACTCACCCCTCCTGAGAGGGGTCCCTGAATGCCTATGGGAAAGGGACAGGTATGATTTTGGGAGAATGAAGGGAGCTGAGCCAATGGTGGTCACTCCTAAAGATACCAGGCAACAATCTAGTGTACAGTATCCACTCAGTAGGGAGGCAATAGCAGGTCTTACTCCTGTTCTTGCATCCCTGTTAGCTAATGGTGCTTTAATTGCCTGTCCAGAATCACCCTGCAACAACCCTATCTTGCCTGTTAGAAAACCTGTGATTGGAGATTTGCCCAGGACTTAAGGCCTGAGCACGATGCAGTTTTTGCCTTTTCCCCTGTGGTTCCCAATGGTACTACTCTGTTGGGGGCGGTACCACCCACTGCAGAATGGTTCTCTGTGATTGATTTGACTAATGTGTTTTTCAGTATTCCTGTAGCACCAGAATCTCAGTCCTGGTTCGTCTTCACATTTCTCTGTAAGAAATGTACGTGAATTATGGCTCTTATGGGTTACGTGGAATCCCCCACAATTGTTTCAGCGGCTTTAGCGCAAAATCTGGAGGGTTTTATACCCCCTGAGGGCAGCACTCTGATTCAGTAAGTGGATACTTTTTTGTTGTGCTCCAGCTCAATGGACGCTTGTGAAACTGATACTCGTGCTCTGTTGATATTTCTCACTGAGAATGGCCACAAAGTTTCAAAGAAGAAGTTACAGTTGGTTTCACAGACAGTAAAATATCTCGGTCATGACATCACTCCCAATGGCAGGCAGCTACAGTACAGAGAGGATATAGGCTTTTCTCTCCGTCCCACAGCCAGTTACTAAACAACACATGATGTCATTGATTGGTATGGCAGGGTATTGTAGGGCATGGTTACCTGACTATGCTGAGGTGGTGCAGCCTCTTTCTGACCTTATTTATGGCCACAAAATGGCTATACATGACAAAATGAAGTGGACACCAGAGGGACTAACTGCTCTGACCAGACTGAAACAACTAATGACTACTTCTCCCTGTTTGGGACTCCCTGGCCATTCTAAACCTTTTAGCCTCTTTGTTTGTGAGAAAAATGGTTTTATGTCATCTGTTTTAACACAGGATCTTGTAAGAAAGCAGCGCCCGGTTGGGTATTATTCCAAACAGCTGGACAGTGTGGCCAGAGGTCTGGTTTGTTGTTTGAGAGCTGTGGCTGCTGCTACTGCAGCTGCGTTGGCTTGTGCAGGCATGTGTGAACTCACTACTTTGTTGCACAACTGTGCTGCTCTGGTAGAGCTTGTATCTAAACCAAGGTCAGATTTAACTGATGTCCCTTTGTAAAATGCAAATTTGGAACTGTTTGTAGATGGCTCTGCTCAGCGTTCTGAGAAAGGAGAACCATTGGTATGTATGCAGTTACTACTGCCTCAACCACACTGGAAAGTGATCAATTACCCTCCCACCTTTCTGCTCAAGCAGCAGAACTCTTTGCACTCACAAGAGCTTGCATATTAGCTAAAGGCAAGTCTGCTACTGTCTATGCAGATAGCAGATATGCCTTTGGTGTGGCACATGATTTTGGTACTCAGTGGAAACAGCACCGCTTCCTGAACTCCTCTGGTAAGGAAATCTCTCATTCAAAACTTGTTGATAACTTACTAAAGGCCATTTTGCTCCCATCTGAAGTTGCTGTTTGTAAGTGCCTTGCTCATGCTAACTCTTCCGACCCTGTCTCCAAAGGTAACGCTATGGCTGACTTGGCAGCTAAGGCAGCGGCTGTCTCCCTGGAAGCCCCTGTGTTACAGATGGTTTCACTTCCTGATCATAACCTCTTCTCTCCCACTGATATCTCTGACTTGCAATTCTCTGTGGGTCCTGTTGAGTTGACGAAGTGGAAACGACTATGTACATATGACCAGGTGCAGAAACATTGGCTGTATGACTAACAACATGGGAAGAGGGATTCCCATGCCACTGTTGGCTCATCCCACCCCTGTAGGACCATTTGAACACATAATGATGGATTTTATTGAACTCTCTTCTTGTCAGGGTTACAAATATTGTCTGGTGATAGTGGATGCCTTCTCTAAGTGGGTAGAGGCTTTCCCCTGTCAACATTCCACTGCTATGGCAGTGGCCAAGAATCTCCTGAGGGAGATCATCCCAAGGTGGGGGTTACCATCTAAATGAACCATCGAGAATAATTGTCAGATCCAACAGAAGATCTCTCTGTTTCTTGGGACCTAGAACAAGCTCTCTGTTTGTCCGAGTTTAAAAGTAGAACATTTGCCGCCATCCACTTCCTTATGTCTGAAACACAGGCTTTCAGTGAAGGCAATTTTGGGGGGGACTTCACCACGTTTCATCGAAATGTACAGCTGTGTGTCATCCGCATAGCAGTAAAAGTTAATATTATGTTTCTGAATGACATCACCAAGAAGTAAAATATATAGTGAAAACAATAGTGGTCCTAAAACGGAACCTTGTGGACATTTACAGTTGATTTGTCAGAGGACAAACCATCCACAGAGACAAACTGATATCTTTCCGGCAGATAAGATCTAAACTAGGCCAGAACTTGTCCGTGTAGACCAATTTGGGTTTCCAATCTCTCCAAAAGAATGTGGGGATCGATGATATCAAAAGCAGCACTGAGGTCTAGGAGCACGAGAACAGATGCAGAGCCTCGGTCGGACACCATTAAAAGGTAATTTACCACCTTCACAAGTGCAGTCTCAGTGCTATGACCAGGTCTAAAACTAGACTGAAGCGTTTTGTATACATTGTTTGTCTTCAGGAAGGCATTGTGTTGCTGCGCAACAGCTTTTTCAAAAAAAATTGAGAGCAATAGGAGATTCGATATAGGTCGATATAGTACTACAAAACTTGAGTGTCTCCCTTGATCCTAGGTCCTGGCTGTAACGCCCAGTCCCGAGTTTCAGGCTGGAGCGTTTTGGTTTTGTCTTTGTGTAGGGTTTGTTCATTCTAGGTGTCGTGTATTTCTATGTTGGGTAATGGTTTCCCAATTAGAGGCAGCTGTGTGTCGTTGTCTCTAATTGGGAACCATATTTAAACTAGTAGGTTTCCTCTGGGTTCGTGGGTTATTGTATGTTCATAGCTGTGTTTGTTTGTTCAGTTATGTTCATCGTTACGTTCTCCGTTCTTTGTTTTGTTCCGTCTTGTTCCGTGGATTTATTAAATCATGTATTCTGGCTACATCGCTGCGTCTTGGTCTGTCCCCTCAGAAGTGAAAGCGTGACAGAATAACCCACCAAACGAAGACCAAGCAGCGAGAGGCTTCGGGAGTGCTGGACCAGGGGAGGACCTCATCGGATCTCGCCTGGCACGGAGGTCCGTAAGGCTGCCCCAAGAAACTTTTGAGGCACACGAGAGGTTGGCGGTTCAGGAGGGACTCCTGAGCCAACCCCTCGTGCTTTATGGAGAGCGTTGGGGGAGGCGTCGCAGCGAAGGGAGGCCGTGCTATGCAGTGTTGCGCCGCGGTTTCCCTATAGGGATTCAGAGGCGGTGCGAGTGATTCGCTCCACTCATCAGTCGGGGAAAATGAGGTGCAGCCAGAAAGAGTGGTGCCATCGCTGCGCACTAAGTCCCGATGCGTCTCCTGGGACCCGGATATCCTGCTCCAGTTCCGTGTGCGGTGTCTCCGATGCGATGTCCGCCAGCCCAGTCTGCGAGAGATCCCAGCGCCACTCATGGAGTCGGGCCGAGGTCTGTGTGCTACCTGGGAGAGTGGTGCCAGCTCTGCGAGCCAGGCCTCCAGTGCGCCTTTTGGGACCAAGCTATCCTGTGGTCCTACGGGCAGAATCTCGATGCGCATCCACAGCCCAGTCCGAGAGATTCCAGCTCCACTCACCCATGAGACCAGGGTTAGTGAGCTGGCTGGAGGTATGGTGTCGGCTCTCCATATCAGGTCCCGGTCGGGCGGAGGTTTCTACGTCCAGTCCCGTTCCGCGTTCCGAGACCCTGTTCCGCGTTCCGAGATCCCTGTTCCACGCTCCGAGATCCCTGTTCCACGCTCCGAGATCCCTGTTCCACGTTCCGAGATCCCTGTTCCACGTTCCAAGATCCCTGTTCCACGTTCCAAGATCCCTGTTCCACGTTCCAAGATCCCTGTTCGCGTTCCAAGATCCCTGTTCCGCGTTCCAGATCCCTGTTCCGTGTTCCAAGATCCCAGTCCGTGTAGTGGTGTCTACACGTCCAGTCCCTGTTCCACGCACCCAGCTCCCGATGCGCTCCGAGTCAAGCACGTCCTGCTCCGGCCCCGCGCAGCTCCCGTGCGCTCCGAGAGTCAACCCGTCCTGCTCGGCCCCGCGCAAGCTCCCGTGCGCTCCGAGAGTCAACACGTCCTGTTCGGCTCCGCGCACCAAGCTCCCGTGCGCTCCGAGAGTCCAGCACGTCCTGTTCGGCTCCGGCGCACCCAGCTCCGCGTGCGCTCCGAGAGTCCAGCGCGTCCTGTCCCGGCTCCGGCGCTGCAAGCTCCCGTGCGTTCAGAAAGTCCAGCCGCGTCCTGTCCGGCTCCACGCACCAGAGTCCCAGTGAGCATCACGAGTCCAGTACTGCCAGTTCCTGCTCCACGCACCAGCGTCCCAGTGAGCATCACAAGTCCGAATGCGACCAGTTCCTGCTCCACGCGCAGAGTTCCAGTGAGCATCACAAGTCAGTACTGCCAGTTCCTGCTCCACGCACCAGAGTACCGGTGAGCATCACTGGTCGGTACTGCCAGTTCTGCTCCACGCACCAGAGTTCCAGTGAGCATCACAAGTCCAGTACTGCCGGTTCCTGCTCCACGCACCAGAGTTCCAGTGAGCATCACAAGTCCAGTACTGCCAGTTCCTGCTCCACGCACCAGGTTCCAGTGAGCATCACGAGTCCAGTCACGACCAGTTCCTGCTCCACGCACCAGAGTTCCGGTGAGCATCACGCGGTCAGTGCGACCAGTTCCTGCTCCACGCACCAGAGTCCCAGTGAGCATCACGAGTCCAGTACTGCCAGTTCCTGCTCCACGCACCAGAGTCCCAGTGAGCATCACGGGTCAGTACTGCCAGTTCCTGCTCCACGCTCCAGCGTTCAGTGAGCATCCACGAGGTCCGAATGCGGCCAGTTCCAACTCCACGCGCAGAGTTCCAGGAGAAGGCCCAGGGCCTCCGGTTCTGGATGTCAGACCAACACGGCCAGCACCGGAGCCTCCACCTGGACAAGCGACCACCGAAGGCCCCCACAGACTTTTATTGGCGTCCGAGTCCGGCGCCTTTGGGGGAATTGCTGCCTTGATCGAGTTTCAGGCTGGGCGTTTTGGTTTGTCTTTGTGTAGGGTTTGTTCATTCTAGGTGTCGTATTTCTATGTTGGGTAATGGTTCCCAATTAGAGGCAGCTGTGTGTCGTTGTCTCTAATTGGGAACCATATTTAAACTAGTAAGGTTTCACTCTGGGTTCGTGGGTTATTGTATGTTCATAGCTGTGTTTGTTTGTTCAGTTATGTTCATCGTTCGTTCTCCGTTCTTTGTTTTGTTCCGTCTTGTTCCGTGGATTTATTAAATCATGTATTCTGGCTACATCGCTGCGTCTTGGTCTGTCCCCTCAGAAGTGAAACGTGACACTGGCAGAGTTGTGCAGACTCAGGACAACTGAGCTTTGGAGGAATACGTAGATTTAAAGAGGAGTCCGTAATTTGCTTTCTAATAATCATGATCTTTTCCTCAAAGAAGTTCATGAATTTATCACTGGTGAAGTGAAAGCCATCCTTTCCAAACCCACTGAGTCCATGATGGCTCCGAAAGCCTTTTGGAGTGGGTCTGTGGACTTTTCCATGTGAATATTAAAGTCACCAAAAATGTGAATTTTATCTGCCATGACTACAAGGTCCGATAGGAATTCAGGGAACTTGGTGAGGAACGCTGTATATGGCCCAGGAGGCCTGTAAACAGTAGCTATAAAAAGTGATTGAGTAGGCTGCATAGATTTCATGAATAGAAGCTGTTACGGTGTGGAGGTTTCTCTTGGTAATGAGCAATACCTTTCTTGTCCCTGGCCTCAATCTAAGGTACCAGAGCTTCGTTCGTCACTGTTATAGGTCAGTGAAACACTAGGTCTGCCGTGTGACCTATGTTAGGTATATTTGGTATATTTGTTATAGTGAAACTTCCCCGTTTATTTACTTCCCACTGAAGTTGATCAGGCTTCAGTATGAGGTAGTATAATATTCAGGTTCTGTGTTCACCATCATTCAAATATATTTTCTCTCCCTGTCCGTCCTATATTTATTATACCTAAACTGATTCGTTCACTCCCTTGGGCTTTATGACTAATACAACTTATGTCTCTCTCTAGTTATGGTTCCGTCAGTTCCTCCACCCCTTGCGTTTTATCCCCTGCGCTAAGGGTAGTCCGATACCTTCTTTTGCGTTTTATCCCCTGTGCTAAGGGTAGTCCGTTATGCCTTTATGCCTAGTTTCCGGTAGTACGTTTATTTCCTAAAACGATTTACCTAACTACAAGGGTTGCAGTATCCTGTAACACGTTTATGCCTTCACGCTCTACCTGCCCACAGTAACATGTTTATGCTTTCACACATTATCTGCCTACAGTAACATGTTTATGCCTTCACACGTTATCTGCCTACAGTTTTTAGTATCCAATAGAACGCTTATTACCTAAAACGATTTACCTAAGTACCCGTCAGTTAGGGCTGCTTCAACCCTAATACTAAATACTGTTCCAACTAAAATAAGTTAAGGTCCACTATTATAACTTAATTTTAGTTTGGCGTGTCTAGCTTCTTTCCGATCATACCAGGAGTGTCAGAGTTGTTATCTCCTACGATCAGTTAGTTACCAAACACACCGTCTTTTTATTTAAAAGCAGTAATAGCAATACAGAGTTACTTTATCCATCACAGTTTAACAGTTTCTTTGAACATAAATCATCAAATCCTTATACACTTCACACAAACAGTAAATGCAAATTATAAGCAAGATCTCATTACCTTAATCCCTTCTTCAATTGATTCTCTGAGTGGTCAAGTGGATACTGGTCCTTTGACACGTTCAAATCATCAATCCCTTGTTAGGTAGGGCTTGCTTTGCCTACCACGAAAGTTATCTGAGGTTTCGTTTACCGATACAACAAGGCCTATCAACCCGACAAAGGCTCCTATGCGCCTCTAGATCACCTAGCTTTCGCTCAAAGCAGTGGATCCAGGCACAATACTCGGCTCTGTGTCGCTTTACTTGATGCCTCGTTCTATCAGTAACTCATTGTACCTCGCACCCTCGTACCCTCGTGGAGTATAAAGCAAGTATATTTACCAATTTAGGGGGTGATCACCCACTGGGTTGTCCAGACCTCTACGGAGTGATTCACCCCGAGCCCTCTTTTACCATGGCTTATATACCTTCCTCAGAGAATCAGTTGCATACACGTCATTATTCAGTTTTTCTGACCACATCTGTTTCCATATTCATTTTGTCTCTTGTGAGGTGGCACTTCAGCTTATTTTCGTCCAACTGTAGCTTGTCTTTAAATTCTTGCCATATAAGGTCTTCCTCCTTCTCTTCTTGTGGTGTCTTTTCAGGGGTGAGAGAGTCATCTTCTGGATCCTTTACTCCCCAGTACCACTCTGGTACTTCCCACCTTGATACTAGTCATTTGGCTTCACCTTTTCTCAAAGGGGGCTTTGGTTTTACCAGTGGTGGTTGTTTCCTTACTCCCAGGGAACCCTTCACCCAATCACTTTTTACCCTTTTTGCTACAAAGCTCAAAAGACAAAAACGTTGGTTTTTTTTCTTTGTATATAGAATTTTGCTATCGTAAATGTTAGCAACACCTCCGCCTTTTGTCGGGATGCGCAGGGAATATGGTCACTAGTGTAACCAGGAGGTGAGGCCTCATTTAACACAGTAAATTCATCAGGCTTAAGCCATGTTTCAGTCAGGCAAATCACATCAAGACTATGATCAGTGATTAGTTCACTGACTATCACTACCTTGGAAGTGAGGGATCTAACATTAAATAGTCTCATTTTGAGATGTGATGTGATGGCAGGAATAATGGCAGGAATGGAGGAGGTCTTTATTCCAGTGAGATTGCTAAGGCGAACACCGCCATGTTTAGTTTTGCCCAACCTAGGTCGAGGCACAGACACGGTCTCAATGGGGATAGCTGAGCTGACTACACTGACTGTGATAGTGGCAGACTCCACTAAGCTGGCAGGCTGGCTAACAGCCTGCTGCCTGGCCTGCACCCTATCTCTATGTGGAGCTAGGGGAGGAAGAGCCCTGTCTATGTTCGTAGATAAGATGAGAGCACCCCTCCAACTAGGATGGAGTCCGTCACTCCTCAACAGGCCAGGCTTGGTCCTGTTTGTGGTTGAGTCCCAAAAAGATGACCAATTATCTACAAATTCTATATTTTGGGAGGGGCAGAAAACAGTTTTCAATCAGCGATTGAGTTGTGAGACTGCTGTAGAGCTCATCACTCCCCTTAACTGGGAGGGGGCCAGAAACAATTACTCAATGCCGACACATCTTTATAGCTGATTTACATGCTGAAGCTATGTTGCGCTTGGTGACCTCTGACTGTTTCATCCTAACATCGTTGGTGCCGACGTGGATAACAATATCCCTACACTCTCTACATTCACCAGTTTTAGCTTTAGCCAGCACCTTCTTCAGATTAGCCTTAACGTCGGTAGCTCTGCCCACTGGTAAACAGTGTATGATCGCTGGATTATTCGTTTTAAGTCTAATACTGCGGGTAATGGAGTTGCCAATGACTAGAGTTTTCAATTTGTCAGAGCTAATGGTGGGAGGTTGAAATATTACAGCAAATATACCCAAAATGATACCTAAGGATACATTAAAAATGATGTTTGATTTGTTTGTAGAAAGTGTATAGGTATAATTTGAACGTGTTCTCTTCACGGTTCAATGGGCGACTCAACGGTGAATTTTATGATCATAACACACCAACCAAACGAAGATTTATGGATATAATAAATTACTTTTTCTAACCAAAGAAGCATGGATTGTCTTCGTTGGACACTTGGGAAGCCCTCAGCAGAAGTTCGTCAAAGGTAAGCGATTTTATATTAGCGATTTTATGTGTTTTGTGAGACCCGTGTTGGGTTATGGATTTATGCTAATGCATAAATATTAGAGGTGCTACCCTCAAACAATCAAATGTGGTGCTTTCGCCGTAAAGCCTTTTTAAAATCTGACAACGCTGTGATATTGCCAAGAATCAGAGCTTTTGATGACTATGCAACAATTGTATATTTATGAATGTTGAATAATTCAACTTTTGGATTTTGAATTTGGCGCCTCACATTTCACCGGGTAGTGTCGGGAATGGGGCGCTTGCCTAACGATTGCGTCTGAAGCTGGGCTTGCAGCACAGCTATCCTCGCCATAAGGCGATTGTTCTCCTGTATATTATGAGTAGAGCGACTGCAATTAGAAGGCATCATGTTAATGTTACTACTTAGCTTTGGCTGGTGGAGGTCCTGACGAACCACGTCCAGATAAAGCGTTTGGAGTAAAAAAGTTGAATGAAAAAAGTAGAGCGATGGAAAAACAAAAAAATAATATATATAAACGGTAATTAAAAAGTAGGAACCGTAATGTTGGTAGGTAGCAAAGTAAGGTTAGCAACAAAACGCACAGCAGCACATAAACAAGTAAACAAGTCCTCAACTGGCAGCTTCATTAACCCCCACTGCTGTTCGCATAGCTGAGAGGTCTACTTGGATCCACGCCAGCCACTGCAGGAAGGTGCCAAACTGCCCACCAGACCCAAAGGATGGAGGACACGAGACGCCGGAAGTCACCAACTAGATGGCCATGGGAGAATCTACACATCACATACTCTCTCTCTCTCTCACGCTCTGTCTCAATCCCAAACACACACTTGCACCCATTTTCACACACACATGCACACATGCATGCATGTACACACACGCATTCAAACGCACCTATTGTTGTATTTGTTTGTAGTATCACATTAATAAAAGTCCTACTTATTTCCTGTTTGTAACTTCCTGTGTACCAGTAGTTATGTTTCACACATCATCGGAGTCAACATGAAGTTAGCACATTTGACTTTGTGCATACACATAATTTCCATAAAATATATCCTACAGATATTTACATGTTTCAATTTATGCCTGGTGCAAACATTCTCAACAGTACCAAGCCACCATTACTGTATAGGAGTTGACTGTATCACCAATCAGTGAGTGTAGTAGAGTTCTCAAAGGATCTCAAAGGACGTTACTAAGTCGTCTTTGACCGTCAGTCTTTGTTGTCAAGTTACATACAATATCAAATGCTCATATTTGACTGCTGTTCCCATTTAAGGGTCCCAAAAGAGTGAAGTGGATATTTTCAGTAGTTCAAACAGCTGTCACTCAAAATCTCATCCTCACAGGTTAAGCCTACCCTCCCTCAATATCCAGTTTTTAGTGTCAAATCTATTGTATGGACATTATAATGACCCATGTTTGTAGTCCTGGACCTCCTGAACATGTTGATGTATATTTGGGAGTAAACAGAGGGTCCAAATCAGCAGAAAGGTGAAAGGAAGGGGGAGTTCTGGAGACTCCCTGGAATATCTTGGGGCTGTTACAAACTGTACGATATTTAGTATATGTTAACAACTAGCCTTTGTTCTCCATTTCCCCTCTATTATCTATATCTTCCTGGTATGATAGTGTCCTGTCCATCATCACAAATAGCAAGTCCCATTCCCTGGGCAGGAGGACTGTGTTAAGATATACTCTGGACAAGATGACCATGTAGAGACATGGAATGATTTATATTGTGCTGCAGAAAACGGTTTAACATTAACCACTGTAACAATCTCTCACATGCACAAATGCACACACACAAGTATGCACACAAGTATGCAACTTGTTCTATTTTTGAATTGGCATAGCCACAACTACCCGTGTCATTTTGTTGATACTTCCCTTGAGTTAACACCTACAGCAGTCACACAGACAGAGACACACAGATTACTCAGAGACAGAGATATCACTAGAAGCGGAGACTTAACGTATAGAGGACTTGCAGTTGATGTACGACACCTTCTGGCAGCTAGTTGGAAGACCACCACATTAATTCTAGAAGCAGAGACGTATAGTAGACCTACATAGAAAGAAAGACCCAGGCATTGTTAAAGATGTTAAAGGTGTCACAACGTGCCCTTTTTTTCTGTATATCACAGCCCCCCTCTCTCACTCTCTCTCCCACCACAGGTTTTATGATGGTCATAAATACCTTGTAGAAACTTTGGGTTTGGCAGGATTGAGGGGAAAGAAACCTCAGTGAGACAAAGAATCTTCCCCTGCCAAAACTCCTACATCCACAAAATTGGAGAATTAAACAACATTAAAAATTTTGAGAATGTAGAAACGGTCTGTGGGAAATTAAAGAATCAATCAAATTTCAATCAGCCGATGTCGCAAAGTGCTATACAGAAACCCAGCCTAAAACCCCAAATAGCAAGCAATGCAGATGTAGAAGCACGAAATTTGTAAATCGTTTGTGATGTAGCTAAAGACGGTAGAACAACAACTGTATCTCTGGAAGTGTACATTCCTCAGTTATTCCACGTTGTGGAACTTATATGAAACTATTTGTGAGAAGATGAAATGGGATGTTAGCCTTCTAAAAGAGAGAATGGTTTTTCATCTAAGGTGACAACTAGTCAGTGACCACACCCACGTGAGGACAGACATTATGTCAACGTCGTGGACCGCCCCTTTTCCCAGAAGTGTATAAAACCACACGTGATGAAATTTACATTTATGCCAAGTAGACGCACGGTAAGCCGGACGTCACGAATGGTTAAGATATCTACAAACTATTAGTCAAGAGAACGCCGGGACGGAGTCCCCACGTTGAAATGGCTACCACTAGGCCAAGAAGACCAGACAGCGTGGAGCGTTGGCTACACGGCTGGAAATTGGTTAAACTCTGAGACGATTGATTCACTCCAGAAGTGAGAAATCCTAGACGCCGTTTTACCAGTCTGCAGCTGGAAATATGCGTAGCCTAGGAAAAGAATACCAACAACCGCAGAAGCATCTATTCTAACAGATTTCTAAAGAACATTTCTCTATGCACCGACAATTGGTACGCCTGGCGTATCCATTATAAACACAACCAGAGACTTTCTGTCGACTGACTCTCCAGCAGACGGACCGGCGATTTCAACAGAGAGACAACAACGACATACAAGCGTAAATACGTATACATTGCAATTCTTTTAGAATGAGTGCCTATTAATGTGCAAAGTATTAGCATGTCCATGAGTATCATTAATAGCTGTGTGTGAGCCAGATATGAACAGGAAGGTCAAGTTTGAGGTGAGACGGAGGAGAGGATTGTGGATATTTACGTCAGTGTAGATACCCTGTGAGACCAGCATCAAGAGAGAAGAGACAGCAGACACTTCTCCTAATAATGGACCTGGAAACCAGCGCTCAGGTATCACACACACAAAATATAAAAGTATCTTATTTACAGTACTGTGTCCACATAGCCTGATAGTTCAGGGAAGAGACCCTTCCTAGTTGTGTGTCTGGGGCTGCTGTGTTCTATTGGCTGGGATCATAGGCCTGTCTGTCCACTGTGAGTTTGTGTCCATGTTCATTGCTTTTCACCTAGTTGTAAGAAGTTCTGGTTACGTTTTAGCTATAAATACTTTGTAGATAACAGAGCCATCAAAGATTCTGAGGATAAAATGAACAACTTGTCACAGCTTTTCCCTTTACAAGACCAACGCAACTGTAGAGAGAGACCAGCCTCAGACCAGATACAACAACCTGACTAAAGAGAGAGACCCATTACACACCAGTTACAACAACCTGACTGAAGAGAGAGAGACCAGCTACAGACCACTTACAACAACCTGACTGAAGAGAGAGTGACCAGCTACAGACCACTTACAACAACCTGACTGAAGAGAGAGGCCGTTATCACGACTTCCGCCGAAGTTGGTCCCTCTCCTTGTTCGGGCGGCGTTCGGCGGTCGACGTCACCGGTCTTCTAGCCTCCGCCGATCCACATTTCATTTTTCCGTTTGTTTTGTCTTCATTACACACACCTGGTTTCCAATCATTTAATTACATTAACCATAAGTACATGTACATATACTACCTCAATCAGCCTGACTAACCGGTGTCTGTATGTAGCCTCGCTACGTTTATAGCCTCGCTACTTTTGCAGCCTCGCTACTGTATATAGCCTCGCTACTGTATATAGCCTGTCTTTTTTCCTGTTGTTTTTATTTCTTTACTTACCTATTGTTCACCTAATACCTGTATATATATTTTTTTTGTTTCGTTTTTTTGCACTGTTGGTTAGAGCCTGTAAGTAAGCATTTCACTGTAAGGTCTACACCTGTTGTATTCGGCGCACGTGACAAATAAACTTTGATTTGATTTGACGTTCCTTATTTAAACCTCTGTTCCCCCCATGTCTTTGTGATTGATTGTTCGTTGTTTTGTGGTCCGTGTTATTGTGGTAATTATTATCACGAAGTGTATTGTATTCGATACCATTATTTTGAGTAAAGTTGTTTGAATACTCAATTGTTGTCCTGCGCCTGACTCTGCCGTACCTACATGTCAGAGACCCATCACAGAATCAATCCCCCGAAATGGAGTCAGCAGGAGCAAACCAACCTCCTCCAGTCGAGAAGCGCCTTCAGCAGCACGCGACCATGTTACAGAGTCTTGGCACCGCCATGGATCGCGTGCTGAAGAGTATGGAGCGATGGGAGAGAGGTTTTTCACCACAATTTCCCACTCCACAACCCACACAGCTGTCCACCCTTCCTTCACCTGGTCCCAGTGGGATTCGGCTCTCGCTCCCGAGGGTGTATGATGGAACGGCTGCCGGGTGCCAGGGGTTCCTACTCCAGCTAGAGCTCTACCTGGCGGCCGTTCACCCAGCTCCCTCGGGACGCGTGTCCGCCCTCGTCTCCTGCTTATCTGGGGAAGCACTGGAGTGGGCCAATGCCGTATGGGGGAGGACGGAGCGGCGTTGGACCACTACAAGGAGATCACCCGTCGCTTGTTCGACCATCCACCTGAGGGTAGAGCAGCGGGTGAATGCCTGTCCCACCTCAGACAGGGGACGAGGAGCGCACAGGACTTTGCACTGGAGTTCCGCACCCTGGCCGCCGGAGCAGGATGGAATGACAGGGCCCTGATCGACCATTACAGATGCAGTCTGTGCGAGGACGTCCGACGGGAGCTGGCATGCAGGGACATCACCCTATCCTTTGACCAGCTTCGACCAACATGTCCAACACCTATGGAGCTGGGAGGGGCTGCGCTGAGGGGGGCCGGAGGAGGGGCCATTCCCTGCACCCTCTGTGGCCGCAGAGGGCACACTGCTGGTTGGTGCTGGGGGGGTTCCTCAGGGAGTCGATGTAGCAGGCAGGGCACTATTGTGTCATCCCAGGTGTGTGGGCACCAGACTCACCCAGAGCCCCCTGTTGCTCACCTGTTTACAGATTTTCCTGAGTTTTCCCCGTGTTCCCATCATAAGGTGCTCGTCGATTCAGGCGCAGCTGGGAACTTTATTGACTGTTCATTTGCCCGTAGTTTAGGGATCCCCATTGTGTCTGTTGATATGCCCTTCCCTGTGCACGCCTTAGATAGTCGACCATTAGGGTCAGGGCTGATTAAGGAGGCTACCACTCCACTAAGGGGGGTCATGAGGAGAGAATCAGTCTCTACCTCATTGATTCTCCTGAATTTCCCGTGGTGCTGGGCCTACCCTGGTTGGCCTATCATGACCCAACTATTTCGTGGAAACAGAGGGCTCTTAAGGGATGGTCACGAGAGTGCTCGGGAGGTGTGTAGGTGTTTCCATCGGTGCGAATACGGTGGAGAGTCCAGACCAGGTCTCCACCGTGCACATTTCCTCAGAATATGCCGATTTGGCTATCGCCTTCTGTAAAAATAAGGCAAATCAATTACCACCCCATCGACGGGGGGGGATTGTGCGATAAATCTCTTGGTAGACGCAGCACTTCACAGGAGTCACGTGTATTCTCTGTCACAGGAGGAGACGGCGGGTATGGAGACATATGTCTCCGAATCTCTTGGACAGGGATACATTCGGCCCTCTACTTCACCTGCGTCCTCGAGTTTATTTTTCATAAAGAAGAAGGATGGAGGTCTGCGCCCGTGTATTGACTATCGAGGTATCAATCAGATCACTGTGAGGTACAGCTACCTGCTGCCTCTTATAGCCAGTGCGATCGAGTCAATGCATGAGGCGCGCATCTTCACAAAATTGGATCTCAGGAGCACTTACAGTCTGGTGCATATCCGGGAGGGGGGACGAGTGGAAGACAGCATTTAGTACCACCTCAAGGCACTATGAGTACCTCGTCATGCTGTACGGGTTGATGAATGCTCCATCAGTCTTCCAGGCATTTGTAGACAAGTAATTGGTCGACTCCAGCCAAGGTAAAGGAAGTGCAGCGGTTCTTCCTTATTTAAACCTTTGTTCCCCCATGTCTTTGTGATTGATTGTTCGTTGTTTGTGGTCCGTGTTATTGTGGTAATTATTATCACAAAGTGTATTGTATTCGATCCCGTTATTTTGAGTAAAGTTGTTTGAATACTCAATTGTTGTCCTGCGCCTGACTCTGCCGTACCTACATTTCAGAGACCCATCACAGCCGTCGTCAAGCAGATTTTTGTGATAGGTGAGATAAACTGTGATTATAAGTCAAATCAAAAGTCAAAAGTAATTGTACGTATATCAATGGGTTTATGAGTATGAAGATACTGGCAAATTTCTCATTGTGCTCCACTTTGCTCTTCAACAGAGAAGCATTGTCAGGAGGGATGGAGATACTTTGATTCCAGTTTGTACGTCCTCTCTACTGAGAAGAAAACCTGGGAGGAGAGCAGACAGGAGAGAGGAGCAGACCTGGTGATCATAAACAGCAGAGAGAGAGAGAGAGAGAGAGAGAGAGAGAGAGAGAGAAGTATCAAAGTATAATTTTCATCAGCACACTAATATGTGTGCTGTATTTTATTAATATATTAAAAGTGGCATCATCTTTATCTTTCTCAACAACAGACATTTGTGTTCAACCTCCACCTGAGAGCTGGATTGGTCGCCAGACTCTGTTACTGTGGGGACCTGGAAGTGGGTTGCTGGCACATCACTGACCAAAGGGTGAGAAATTTGACCATTTCACCTTGTGATATTGAGATTTTTTTATATATTGTATCCATTCACGTTCATATAAACGTAAGTTCGACTCATAGATGTATCATAGAAACCATATTTAGTCATATTTATAGATTAAAATGGCATTATATAAAAAATAAATATCATAGTAAATGGCCCATTCTTGATAATGGTATGATCATCTTACAGAGTGTTTCTTTAAAGGTGATAAAACATAGGACTATGTCTATAATTGAGGAGAATGTTTGTACCACAGTGTCTGACTGTCTGGATCTCTGTGTTGTTTAGGTACTGGGGGGACAGGACAGCCTAATAATGGTGGTCACTTATCTAGGCAGGAGGACTGTGTTGAGATATACTACAGACAAGATGACCCTGTAAAGACATGGAATGATGACAAATGTGGCACAAGTCATAACTGGATCTGTGAGAAAGTGATGTATCAATAACCTACAGAACAATCTGATGATACCACCTAGTGGTTAAAGTGAGAGATGAACACACCAAAGAGGTGAAATAGTTGTACTGCAGACGAGCTCTTTTTAAATTCGACCTTACTCGATTCCTCCTCACATCCTCTCTCTTCGCCTCCTTCTCAAAACACATTGGAGAATACAATCCTAGGGGAGGGACCTTGGACCTTCTCCTCTTATAGGGTTGAGAAGGAGGAGAGGAGATAGGAGGAGAGGAGATAGGAGAAGAGGAATCTATGAAAGACGAATTGAGATAGAGCCTTAGTGTCAGAGAGAGCCATAGAGGAGGAAGAAGAAAATTAAGTGAATGTGGAAGAGAGAAAAAACAAGACTAATAATTGTTCTGTTTAGATTTAGAGGAGAGTATGTAGACATACTGTACTCTGTAAAATGCTTCTTCATTATTTGTATTAGAAACGTCATGTGGGACCAATTATTAACCTATGCTTATCACTTCAATAATAAGAATAACAAAGTCACAGATTAATAAATAAAGGAACAATGTTCTTTAACTCTTTAGGGCTAGGGTCCCATTTTCAGAATTTTTTCGCCTGTCTGACATGCCCAAAGTAAAATGCCTGCCACTCAGGCCCAGAAAGGATATGCACATAATTAGTACTATTGGATAGGAAACACTCTGAGGTTTCTAAAACCGTTACAATAATGTCTGTGGTTATAACAGAACTGATATAGCAGGCGAAAACCCGAGAAATTTCTGTCCGGAAATAATTTTCCTTTTGACATTTCCTGACTTTGAATGCCTGTTTATTGAATTCTCAGGGAAATAGGCCTGAGGTTGCAGTAACTATGGCTTCCACTAGATGTCAACAGTCGCTGGACAGTGTTTTGGAGCATTTATAATGGAAGAGAGCCAAAAGGATGTCGATTTTGTATGACATACCAGGATATCCTTTCTGTCTAGTGCATGAGATACCCGGGAGTGCGCAACACGGTGTTTACCTTTTGTATCGTATAGGTTATTATCCGAGTGAAATATAATAGCCAATATTGATAAATGGATGCCTAAGGATAAATTATAAATGATGTTTGATTTGTTTTGGGCAAAGTTGATAGGTATAATTTGAACGTGTTCTCTTCACTGTACAACGGGCGAGTAGACTGGAAATGCTTGGTGGACTATCTGAACATAACGCGCCAACCAAACGGAGACTTTTTCTAACAAAAGAACCATGGATTCTCTTGTTTGGAGACTTGGGATGCCCTCAGCAGAAGTTCTTCGAAAGGTAAGCAATTTATTTTAGCTCTTATATGGGTTTTGTGAGACCCGCGCTGGATATGAATTTATGCTAATGTAAAGAATAGGAGAGGTGCTATACTCAAACAATCAAATGTTGTGCTTTCACCGTAAAGCCTTTTTGAGATCTGACAACGCTGTGATATTGCCAAGAATCAGAGCTTTTGATGACTATGCAACAATTGTATATTTATGAATGTTAAATATTACAAATTTTTATTTTGAATTTGCTGCGCTTTGTTTGCTCCAAAAACGAGCCTGCTCACGGGATCGGACCCGTAAGAGGTTAACCAAGTTTATTCTTCCCAGAAGGTCAATACAGCTGCATTAGACAAAAACATTTTCACACAAGCACTGATACAGTGCCTTGCAAAAGTATTCACTCCCCTTGCCATTTTTCCTCTTTTGTTGCATTACAACCTGTAATTTAAATTTATTTTTATTTGGATTTCATGTAATGGACATACACAAAATAAAAAAATAAACTTTTTCAAAAAGTTGTGGTGCGTGCATATGTAATCACCCCCTTTGCTATGAAGCCCCTAAATAAGATTTGGTGCAACCAATTACCTTCAGAAGTTACATCATTAGATAAATAAAGTATACTTCTGTGCAATCTAATTGTCACATGATCTGTCACATGATCTCAGTATATATACACCTTTTCTGAAAGGCCCCAGAGTCTGCAACACCACTAAACAAGGGGCACCACCAAGCAAGCGGCACCATGAAGACCAAGGAGCTCTCCAAACAGGTCAGAGACAAAGTTGTGGAGAAGAACAGATCGGGGTTGGGTTATAAAATATATCAGAAACTTTGAACATACCACTGAGCACCATTAAATCCATTATAAAAAAATTGAAAGAATATGGCACCACAACAAACCTGCAAAGAGAGGGCCGCCCACCAAAACTCACGGACCAGGCAAGGTGGGAATTAATCAGAGAGATAACCCTGAAGGAGCTGCAAAGCTCCACAGCAGAGATTGGAGTATCTGTCCATAGGACCACTTTAAGCCATACACTCCAAAGAGCTGGGCTTTACCGAAGAGTGGCCAGAAAAAAGCCATTGCTTAAAGAAAAAATAAGCAAACACGTTTGATGTTCGCCAAAAGGCATGTGGGAGACTCCCCAAACATATGGAAGAAGGTACTCTAGTCCATCAAGGAAAACGATATGTCTGGGGCAAAGCCAACACCTCCCATGTTTTTCATTAGGGACTGGGAAACTGGTCAGAATTGAAGGAATGATGGATGGAGCTAAATACAGAAATTCTTGAGGGAAACCGGTTTCAGTCTTCCAGATATTTGAGACTGGGATGGAGTTTCACCTTCCAACAGGACAATGACCCTAAGCATACCGCTAAAGCAACACTCGAGTGGTTTAAGGGGAAACATTTAAATGTCTTGGAATGGCCTAGTCAAAACCCAGACCTCAATCTAATTGAGAATCTGTGGTATGACTTAAAGATTGCTGAACCCATCGAACTTGAAGGAGCTGGAGCAGTTTTGCCTTGAAGAATGGGCAAAAATCCCTGTGGCTAGATGTGCCAAGCTTATAGAGACATACTCCAAGAGGCTTGCAGCTGTAATTGCTGCAAAAGGTGCCTCTACAAAGTATTGACTTTGGGGGGGTGAATATTATTAAATTTTTTTGTCTGTTTCACAATGAAAAATATTTTGCATCTTCAAAGTGGTAGGCGTGTTGTGTAAATCAAATGATACGAACACCCCAAAAAATACATTTTAATTCCAGGTTGTATAAGGCTGTCGCGATCTCCTTGAATGAGAGACCAAGACGCAGCGATGCTTCCAGTATACATACTTTATTTTACATAACTGGCAAAATAATAAACAAGCAAAGATCGTAACACCGGTGTGGCTTAAAAGTGCACACACCACAAAATACACTGCTCAAAAAAATTAAGGGAAAAATAAAATAACACATCATAGATCTGAATGAATGAAATAATCTTATTAAATACTTTTTTCTTTACATAGTTGAATGTGCTGACAACAAAATCACACAAAAATTATAAATGGAAATCAAATTTAGCAACCCATGGAGGTCTGGATTTGGAGTCACACTCAAAATTAAAGTGGAAAACCACACTACAGCCTGATCCAACTTTGATGTAATGTCCTTAAAACAAGTCAAAATGAGGCTCAGTAGTGTGTGTGGCCTCCACGTGCCTGAATGACCTCCCTACAACGCCTGGGCATGCTCCTGATGAGGTGGCGGATGGTCTCCTGAGGGATCTCCTCCCAGACCTGGACTAAAGCATCCGCCAATTCCTGGACAGTCTGTGGTGCAACGTGGCGTTGGTGGATGGAGCGAGACATGATGTCCCAGATGTGCTCAATTGGATTCAGGTCTGGGGAACGGGCGGGCCAGTCCTTAGCATCAATGCCTTCCTCTTGCAGGAACTGCTGACACACTCCAGCCACATGAGGTCTAGCACTGTCTTACATTAAAAGGAACCCAGGGCCAACCGCACCAGCATATGGTCTCACAGGGGGTCTGAGGATCTCATCTCGGTACCTAATGGCAGTCAGGCTACCTCTGGCGAGCACATGGAGGGCTGTGCGGCCCCCCAAAGAAATGCCACCCCACACCATGACTGACCCACCGCCAAACCGGTCATGCTGGAGGATGTTGCAGGCAGCAGAACGTTCTCCACGGCGTCTCCAGACTCTGTCACGTCTGTCACGTGCTCAGTGTGAACCTGCTTTCATCTGTGAAGAGCACAGGGCGCCAGTGGCGAATTTGCCAATCTTGGTGTTCTCTGGCAAATGCCAAACGTCCTGCACGGTGTTGGGCTCTAAGCACAACCCCCACCTGTGGACGTTGGGCCCTCATACCATCCTCATGGAGTCTGTTTCTGACCGTTTGAGCAGACACATGCACATTTGTGGCCTGCTGGAGCTCATTTTGCAGGGCTCTGGCAGTGCTCCTCCTTGCACAAAGGCGGAGGTAGTGGTCCTGCTGCTGGGTTGTTGCCCTCCTACGGCCTCCTCCACGTCTCCTGATGTACTGGCCTGTCTCCTGGTAGCGCCTCCATGCTCTGGACACTACGCTGACAGACACAGCAAACCTTCTTGCCACAGCTCGCATTGATGTGCCATCCTGGATGAGCTGCACTACCTGAGCCACTTGTGTGGGTTGTAGACTCCGTCTCATGCTACCACTAGAGTGAAAGCACCGCCAGCATTCAAAAGTGCCCAAAACATCAGCCAGGAAGCATAGGAACTGAGAAGTGGTCTGTGGTCACCACCTTCAGAACCACTCCTTTATTGGGGGTGTCTTGCTAATTGCCTATAATTTCCACCTGTTGTCTATTGCATTTGCACAACAGCATGTGAAATTTATTGTCAATCAGTGTTGCTTCCTAAGTGGACAGTTTGATTTCACAGAAGTGTGATTGACTTGGAGTTACATTGTGTTGTTTAAGTGTTCCCTTTATTTTTTTGAGCAGTGTATACTAATACAAACAATGACCCACAAAACCCTATTGAAAACCGCAAACATACAGTGAGGGAAAAAAGTATTTGATCCCCTGCTGATTTTGTACGTTTGCCCACTGAAAAAGAAATGATCAGTCTATAATTTTAATGGTAGGTTTATTTGAACAGTGAGAGACAGAATAACAACAAATCCAGAAAAACGCATGTGAAAAATGTTATCAATTGATTTGCATATTAATGAGGGAAATAAGTATTTGACCCCCTCTCAATCAGAAAGATTTCTGGTTCCCAGGTGTCTTTTATACAGGTAACGAGCTGAGATTAGGAGCACACTCTTAAAGGGAGTGCTCCTAATCTCGTCTTGTTACCTGTATAAAAGACACCTGTCCACAGAAGCAATCAATAAATCAGATTCCAAACTCTCCACCATGGCCAAGACCAAAGAGCTCTCCAAGGATGTCAGGGACAAGATTGTAGACCTACACAAGGATGGAATGGGCTACAAGACCATCGCCAAGCAGCTTGGTGAGAAGGTGCGATTATTCGCAAATGGAAGAAACACAATAACTGTCAATCTCCCTCGGCCTGGGGCTCCATGCAAGATCTCACCTCGTGGAGTTGCAATGATCATGAGAACGGTGAGAAATCAGCCCAGAACTACACGGGAGGATCTTGTCAATGATCTCAAAGCAGCTGGGACCATAGTCACCAAGAAAACAATTGGTAACACACTACGCCGTGAAGGACTGAAATCCTGCAGTGCCCGCAAGGTCCCCCTGCTCAAGAAAGCACATATACATGCCCGTCTGAAGTTTGCCAATGAACATCTGAATGATTCAGAGGACAACTGGGTGAAAGTGTTGTGGTCAGATGAGACCAAAATGGAGCTCTTTGGCATCAACTCAACTCGCCGTGTTTGGAGGAGGAGGAATGCTGCCTATGACCCCAATAACACCATCCCCACCGTCAAACATGGAGGTGGAAACATTATGCTTTGGGGGTGTTTTCTGCTAAGGGGACAGGACAACTTCACCGCATCAAAGGGACGATGGACGGGGCCATGTACCGTCAAATCTTGGGTGAGAACCTCCTTCCCTCAGCCAGGGCATTGGAAATGGCTCGTGGATGGGTATTCCAGCATGACAACAAAGGAGTGGCTCAAGAAGAAGCACATTAAGGTCCTGGACTGGCCTAGCCAGTCTCCAGATCTTAATCCCATAGAAAATATGTGGAGGGAGTTGAAGGTTCGAGTTGCCAAACGTCTCGAAACCTTAATGACTTGGAGAAGATCTGCAAAGAGGAGTGGGACAAAATCCCTCCTGAGATGTGTGCAAACCTGGTGGCCAACTACAAGAAACGTCTGACTGTGTGATGGCCAACAAGGGTTTTTCCACAAAGTACTAAGTCATGTTTTGCAGAGGGGTCAAATACTTATTTCCCTAATTAAAATGCAAATCAATATATACAATTTTTCACATGCGTTTTTCTGAATTTTTTTGTTGTTATTCTGTCTCTCACTGTTCAAATAAACTTACCATTAAAATTATAGACTGATTATTTCTTTGTCAGTGGGCAAACGTACAAAATCAGCAGGGGATCAAATACTTTTTTCCCTCACTGTACATCCGGTCCAGAAGTTCCCACTGGGGGAGGGGTTTTTATGATCCTATGTGTACATCTGTCCCTTTGAAGTGATGCGTTTGTAGTTTTATGGTCCTGTATGTCCCTTTGAAGTGATGCATGTGTATTTTATTGTCTCTGTAGATATTTTGAAGATATGCCTGTGTTTACATTAAAGATGTCAAGGTGATTGAAGTAACCTCTTTGAACTGGGGAATGTGTTTCTGAAACAGTAATTGTCCGGGGTATTAGGCAGTCTATAAGTAGTTCTGGACGCTACCCGCAAACTCAGAGATAAACCCCAGAACACTATAGAAATTAAACATGGATTTTGTGATCACCGACACACACGTGATGACCGTAACAACTGAAGCAGAACCTTGGTTAAAACATAGAGAAAGGACTGCGTATAAAGTAACAATATCTGATGCACCAAAAAAGGGTCCCAATTTTGGATCTGCTCAAATAAATTGGTATCCTGTTAATTGACATATACACTACATATATCCTGACTGAGTTTACAGCACCCCCAGCCTTCAAATGGAGACCAGATTAGGGCTCTCACTCTGAACGGTGGAGTAGGGAGAAGTTGCCCCTTGATGCTTATTTTAGGTCAGTTTTGCATTTCCTCTACAAATGGTTAAGGTTAGGATTGGGGGGGGGGGAACCTGATCCAACCAGGTCTCTTTCACCAACACAACAACTGTACCTGCAGTTAGTACTACACCCACCCTGGTCTCTGTCACCAACACTACAGCTGTACCTGTAGTTAGTACCACATCCACCCAGGTCTCTGTCACCAACATTACAGCTGTACCTGTAGTTAGTACTACATCCACCAGATGGCCACCTTTGCCTCAGTCCCTGTATCTAATCAGTGCTAAGAGAGTTATAGCATTGGGCCAGTAACCAAAAGGTTGCTAGATCAAATCCCCAAGCTGACAAGGTAAAATCTGTCGTTCTGCCCCTGAACAAGGCCATTGTTCCTAGGCAGTCATTGTAAATAAGAATTTGTTCTTAACTGACTTGCCTAGTAAAATAAAGGTTAAAATAAACATCTGTCAACTGAGTCTGTGGAGACATTGTCAGAACATCTCCTTTTTCATTCTGAGTAACTCTTCACAGTCAGCCTAGATAGAACAGAGACCCCTATATGGTCATTGGTGGCCGGTCACACTTCGGGGGGAAGTTTCCCCTAGGTACAGATCTAGGATCAGGTTCCCCTCCCCCAATCCTAACCTTAACCATTTGTAGAGGAAATGCAAAACTGACCTAAAATCAGCATCAAGGGGCAACTTCTCCCTACTCCACCGTTCAGAGTGAGAGCCCTAATCTGGTCTCCATTTGAAGGCTGGGGGTGCTGTAAACTCAGTCAGGATATATGTAGTGTATATGTCAATTAACAGGATACCAATTTATTTGAGCAGATCCAAAATTGGGACCCTGTGAATTCACACATACATCAGATAGCATGATAAAAGGCTGGTGGGAGTCACGTGGTGGCCAGTGTTGTGTTAATATCACACTGTGGTTGACTGAAAACTAGTGTCACTATCATAAGTCACACAGATGCAAGACGATGCAGGGAGACACAAGTACAGATAGATATTAGAGTTGAGGTAAGAAGTAGAAGTTACTGTATTTGAGCACAAGTGTGTTAAGATGTCAGAGGGAGTCTATGAAATCCCAGATGGATTTGAAGACAATGAGCCTGATGCAATGAAGAATACAGACATTGATGGCCAATTATATGCCAACGTAAGAGACTTCAAGCCCAGTCCAAGAGATGGAGTTGTTGCTTCAGGTAAGATTGCATGAACACACACACACAATAATAATCAGGTGAGATTACCCTGTAGTACTATTGCTTTATGTGTCCAAATCCTGGATGAAACAGTAAAACACATTACCATAGATCTTACTTTAATCATGTTCAGTGGTGGAAGAGACCCTCTGGAGTTGCTGCAGTGTGTCTGGGGTTGCTGTGTGTTGTCCTACTGGCTGGGGTCATAGGCCTGTCTGTCTACTATAAGTTTAGTATGTTGTCACTGAGTAGCCTATTTAATCATACTTAATCATCAATGATGTGGTAGTTACAAGTTTGAATAACGTTTTACTTTTACAGATGGAGTCATTGGTCATCACGTCTCAACAGAGAGAGACCAGCTTCAGACCAGTAACACCACCCTGACTAAAGAGAGAAACCAGCTAAAAACTGAGAATGGTTTTCTTAGTGGGAGGCTTTCCAATCTCAGTGGGTAAACCTACAATAATAAGAGAGACGGAGAGAGAGAGAAGCTATGGGTGTACAGGGAGTAGATATGATCAATCATGTAGGTATATACGTATTTATCTTTCTCAACAACAGAAATGTATCTTCAACCTCAACAAGGGAGTTTGGATTGGTCCGACTGACTCTGTTACTGAGAGACCTGGATATGGGTGGACGGCGCCCCACTGATCATCTTTCACGTCCTGGCCTGGGATTAGCCCGGCTGGCTATCATTTGTGTTTAGGTCAGGAGGGGTTTTTGTTTCTATGTGTTGTATTTCTATGTTTGGATTTGATGGTTCCCAATTAGAGGCAGCTGATTGTCGTTACCTCTAATTGGGAACCATATATATGTCTGTTCTTTTCACTGCTTTGGTTGTGGTTTATTGAATGTATGTATGTCAGTGTATGGGTTTTGGTGACACAGTTATAGGGTCTTTATTTTGGGTAATTTTATCTTTGTATGTTCCAATTATTATTAAACATGTGGAATAGTAATCATGCTGCATTTTGGTCTGATCTTCTGACGGTCTTGACACCATCACAATGTAAAATACTACTGCTCTAGTAACACTGACCACAGTGTAAGGAGTAGGACTGATTCTCTGTGTTGTTCATACTCTAGGTTCTCCATACTCAACTGGTGGACCAACACTGACAACAGTAAGGGATGATAACTACTGTTACAGTAAGGCTCCAATTTTCAGTTTGTTCAAACATTATCTATAAAGGTTATTTTTGATGGCAGCAGTCAACAAAGATGAAACATGTCTATATTATTTAGGATTGTGATGTTCTAACTGATGTCTGACTGTTTTAACCACCATGATATCTGACTGTTTTAACCCTGTAGGTACTGGTATTAACCATGATATCTGACTGTTTTAACCCTGGAGGTACTGGTATTAACCATGATATCTGACTGTTTTAACCCTGTAGATACTGGTATTAACCATGATATCTGACTGTTTTAACCCTGTAGATACTGGTATTAACCATGATATCTGACTGTTTTAACCCTGCAGGTACTGGTATTAACCATGATATCTGACTGTTTTAACCCTGCAGGTACAGGTCTACACATCATGCTGATAATGGTGGTGGCAAACCAGAATATGGTGAGGAGGACTGTGTTGAGATACGTAATGAACAGAGTTCTCTAGAGGCATGGAATGACTTGTCACGTGACAGGAAACTCAACTGGATTTGTGAGGAAGTGATTTAACATCACCATGACAACATACTGTAACACATACAGAAGCCTACAGTGCACACAACCTCGCTCTCTCAAAACCACGCACGCGCACACAAGCATGCACACATACGTACACACGCACATGCAAACAAACCTATTTGATTGTAGTATGATATTAACAAAAGTCTTGCTCATTTCATGTTTGTAGCTTCCTGTGGACCAGTAGTTATGTTTCACACATCATCAGCTACAACTTGAAGTTAGTACATTTGATTTTGTGTGTACACATAATTTCTAATTCAAACATATCCTACAGATATTTACATGCTCCAATTTAGGCCTGGTGATAACATTCTCAACAGTACGAAACCACCATTACATACACTGTATAGGAGTTGACTGTATCACCAATCAATGAGTACAGCAGAGATATCAAAGGGTGTCAAAGCATATTACTTAATAATCTTTGACAGTCAATGTTTGTTATCAAGTTACATATAAGTACAATATCAAATGCTCATATTTGACTGTTGTTCCCCTATATGGTCCCAAAAGAGGGAAGTTAAGTGGATATTCTCAGTCGTTCTACCAGCTGTCACTCAAACTCCTTGACCAATCAGGTTCATTAAGAGAGAGGGCGGCATATAGCCTAGAAATTAAGATCGTTGGGCCAGTAACCGAAAGTTTGTTGCTTCTTAAAATCGCGAGCCGACTACGTGAAGAATCTGTCGATGTGTTCTTGAGCAAGGCACCCGAATTGCTCCTGTAAGTCTCTCTGGATAAGAGCTTCTGCTAAATGACTAAAAGGTAAATGTAGAGGAGAGCCACGGTGGTTTCTGTTGTCATCTCATCTCCCTTGTTGTTGCAGCTGCTGACTTTGCTGTCTGACTAAATACTTATTTTAGTGTTGTAAATATATGAACACTATTGTGACTATGAACATAGTTAATTGCTTTATATAGTAGCAGCCTGTATCTATTGCTTTACAATTCAGGCCACTCTTCCATTTCCCAGTGCTCTTTAGAGTGTAGACGACTCCACACCACAGGCTACTGACTGCTGACTTTATCTGGATGTTGGTCACTTTAAATACCTCATAGGGAGGAATCAAAACTTCCCCCTCGTTTGCATAGGCCGAGTAATATGTCAGGTTAACACCAAAACATGTTGATCTCAAAGCAGGATGTGTCTCCAAAATCGTATAAGGTCTTATATATAGAACTTGAGACAAAATAACCAAAGCGCATTTCTTTGTTGACAACATCCTGATCAAAAGTGACGTTGGTTCTAAGGTAGGTGGTCCTACATGTTGTTTGACTTTGTTTGAGAGTCTGCATGGCGTCAGTTAGATAGAAGTGCAGGGAATGGTACTGGAATGATGTTCCATATCTACCTTCTCTAACTGCTTCGTTGAAGTCTAGGTAGATGGATTCAGATGGAGGTTGGGGTTTGTTATTTGTGTACAAATACATAGAGATGGAATGCACTTTTTGCAGACCATCTATTGGAATGGATGCATGTTTCTCTGCTATGTCCCAGGCTCTACTGAAGTTAGTGGTGGTGTTTTTCTCATGTGGGAGGTAGTAGCTTTCCACCCTCTGCCCAAAGGCGTTCATCCATGCAGACCAACAATATCCCAAAAGTACCGGAAAAGTTCGATTACAAACTGCGTTTGTAATCAATACTCAGATACCCTAAAATGAATATAAACGATAATATTTCAGATGGAATATAACCTGAAGAATAGAAGATAAGAGCTAAGAGCGCGCTACCTGTTACACGCAAAATCCATAATAGGACAATTGACGTGACCTCAGGAAGAACTTGTCTTACTCCATGGTTTATCAAGATAAAAACTTGTCAACAGTCTTTAGAAAAAGGTTTCATCTAGTGGAAGCCATAGGAACTGCAATCTGGGAGTGATTCCCCTATATAACCAATAGGCCTTCAACTGAAAACTGGTCACCTCAAAAAAATCTAGGGATTTTGCTCGGGTTTTCGCCTGCCATATCAGTTCTGTTATACTCACAGACATTATTTTAACAGTGTTCTCTATCCAAAGCTACTAATTATATGCATATCCTAGCTTCTGGACCTGAGTAACAGGCAGTTTCTTTGGGCACGTTTTTCATCCAAACTTCAAAATACTGCCCCCTAGCCCAAACAGGTTAAAGGCTTCGTCTCTGCAGCCATCATATTTGTCGTCAACAGAATCAGATGCCATGTCCAGTGGGAAAATCTTGTTCTGTTACAAAAACATTATTTAGTGGCATTCTCTTTATACAGACCTAACAGGTCCCTGTTTGGGTGATAGCAGCTTCCTGTTTGAGAGGCCAAATATGATGAAAACAATATTACGTTTTATGTGTCTGTTGTTTTATATCAATGTGCAAAATGAAAGTACAACATGATAGCACCGCCCAAGTCCTAAAGCACAAAGACAAAGATAGGATCCACAATAGTTTTTCTGCATAGCTCAGGGCCTAGTCAAAACAACATGAAGCCTATTCACAGGTATTTCCCATAACATTTAAGGACCTTCTTTTCTTGTTAGAAAAGATAGTCGTGGGACACTATTTTCTTTTCTTATGTCTACGTAAAAGGAGTCCTTGTTCAACTTAAAAATATAAATGAACCCTGCTGGTGTTAAATGTGAAGTTGCAGGAACGTGTAACAAATATGTTACAATATAATAAATATTTTATTGCCGTGTTTTGTTAACTCAACTTGATTTCCTGATTTGACGTAATTTATTATAAGCAGGGTAAATCAATTAAACTAGGTAAATTAAATATTACGTGTGAGGTTGTATTTTTCTTAGGGTACCTGTTTCACCAGTCCAAAATGAAGACAGAGAATCAACATCAAGACAAAGATTGTGTTTGTCTTCTTCTCAGTGCTCTTCACATTAAAGATGAGAACAAAACCAGTAAAAGGATGAGAAACATTTCCATTGTGCCTTTACGTACAAATAAGTTACAGCTACATACAAAGCTGTTGTCATTGTAAAACATTATAAAAAAATCTCACCATCAATTTAGAGATGTCCACCACCCATTTTGCAGTAGATGTTGACCTCAAATCTACAGCATGTTCAAAGTATAATCAAATATTAAAAACAATTAAGTTAACTCTTAATTCAACAACCCAAGTGATGCAATAAGTGATCTCTGTTCCTAAGGCTGGAATAAAAGATCCTGTCAAATGGAGAATCATTTACCTGCACTCTGTACTAGTACTGTAACTGGGGATGCAAGGAGCTCTTCAATCAAACTGTTCTTACAGTGGATCAGTTCTCTCTGTCATTCCAGGCATGTGTTTCTTTTTATAGCTGTGATAATGACGATCCATCCCATACAGTGACTTTGAGGTCTCAACTGAAAGAGACAATATGAAGTGTCTGTCATCACCCCTTCTGAGTAAACAGCAGACACCTCCATATCAAAACAATATGAATTATCTGTCATCTCCACCTCAGAGTAGACAGCAGATACCTCCATATCAAAACAATATGAATTATCTGTCATCTCCACCTCAGAGTAGACAGCAGACACCTCCATATCAAAACAATATGAATTATCTGTCATCTCCACCTCAGAGTAGACAGCAGATACCTCCATATCAAAACAATATGAATTATCTGTCATCTCCACCTCAGAGTAGACAGCAGATACCTCCATACCAAAACAATATGAAGTGTCTTTCATCATCCCTTCTGAGTAAACAGCAGATACCTCCATACCAAAACCATATGAAGTGTCTGTCATCACCACCTCTGAATAGGCAGCAGATAACTCCATGCCAAAACAATATGAAGTGTCTGTCATCACCACCTCTGAATAGACAGCAGATACCTCTATATCAAAACAATATTAAGTGTCTGTCATCACCACCTCTTAGTAGACAGCAGACACGTCCATGCCAAAACAACATGAAGTGTCTGTCATCACCACCTCTGAGTAGACAGCAGACACCTCCATGCCAAAACAACATGAAGTGTCTGTCATCACCACATCTGAGTAAACAGCAGATAACTCCACATCCAAACAGTATGTAGTGTCTGTCATCTCCACCTTTGAATAGACAGCAGATACCATCAATATCAGAACACAATGAAGTGTCTGTCATCACCACCTCTGAGTAGACAGCAGACACCTCCATACCAAAACAATATTAAGTGTCTGTCATCACCACCTCTGAGTAGACAGCAGACACCTTCATATCAGAACAATATGAAGTGTCTGTCATCACCACGTCTGAGTAAACAGCAGATAACTCCACATCCAAACAGTATGTAATGTCTGTCATCTCCACCTTTGAATAGACAGCAGATACCATCAATATCAGAACACAATGAAGTGTCTGTCATCACCACCTCTAAATAGACAGCGGACACCTCCATACCAAAACAATATGAGGTGTCTGTCACCACCACCTCTGAGTAAACAGCAGACGCCTCCACATCAAAACATCCAGATTGTGTGAATCACACAGAAGCTATGACTAACCTTCATTCACACATTCACACTTTCATTATCTCTTCTGTCATCCCTTTCTCTCCCACTCCCTCCCTCTATACAACATATCACTACGATGGGCAGGGATTGGGCTACTGCATGATGTGGGAGCTGTAGGAGGACAGGCTTATTGTAATGACTGGAATGGAATAAATGGAACAGTATCAAACATATCAAATATATGGTTTGACTCCTCCCACCAGCCTCCACTGACTGTCACCAGCCTCTTAGAGAGCACCAAGTCTGTGGTTACTAGGGCTTTCACTAGTGTTTCTCTTTATCTTTATTTTCTCTCTCTCTCTCTTTCTGTCTCTCTCTCGATCTCTCTCTGACACTCTTCTCTCTCTCTCTCTCTCTCTGACACTCCTCTCTTTCTTTTTGTCTCTCTCTCTTTCTGTCTCTCTTTCTGTCTCTATCTCTCTGACACCTCTCTCTCTCTGACACTCTCTCTCTCTTTCTCTCTCTCTCTCTCTGACACTATTATCTCTCTCGCTCTCGGAAGAAGATGTTTAGAAGCCTCTTGGACTTAAAACTTGCCGCTCCAGTACCGCTTTCCGTGCGGTAGCAGAGGGAACAGTCTATGACTAGGGTGGCTGGAGTGTTTGACAATTTTCAGGGCCTTCCTCTGGCACCTGCTGGTATAGAGGTCCTGGATGGCAGGAAGCTTGGCCCCGGTCATGTATTGGGCCGTACGCACTGCCCTCTGTAGTGCCTTGCGGTCGGTGGCCGAGCAGTTGCCATACCAGGCAGTGATGCAACCCGTCAGGATGCTCTCAATGGTGCAGTTGTGAATCTTTTTGAGTATCTGAGGACCCATGCCAAATCTTTTCAGTCTCCTGAGGGGGAATAGGTTTGTCGTGCCCTCTTCACGACTGTCTTGATGTGCTTGGACAATGTTATTTTGTTGGTGATGTGGACACCAAGACACATGAAGCTCTCAACCTGCTCCACTGCAGCCCCGTCGATAAGAATGGGGACGTGCTTGGTCCTCCTTTTCCTGTGGTCCACAATCTCCATTGTCTTGATCACGTTGAGGGAGAGGTTGTTGTCCTTGCACCACACGGTCAGGTCTCTCATCTCCTCCCTATAGGCTGTCTCATCGTTGTTGGTGTTCAGGCCTACCACCATGCAATAGAGTGCAATAGAGATTGTATCATCTGTGGATTGGTCAATATATACATGTTCAAGTACATAACTACGCGTTCTGATATTGTCAGAACTTCTGCTTTTTCATTATGAGTAATTCTTCACAGTCAGCATAGATAGAAAAAAGGCCCCCATATATGGGCATTGGTGGCCGGTCGAATTCTGGGGGGAAGTTTCCTCTAGGTACAGATCTAGGATTAGGATTTCCTCCTCCAATCTTAACCTTAACCAATTTATTTTAGCAGATCCAAAATTGGGACCCTGTGAATTCACACATGCATCATATAGCATGATATAAAGACATATCATGTATTATATTATCAAACTAAGGCTGGTGAGAGTCACGTGGTGGCCAGTGTTTCTAATCCACTGTGGTTGACTGACAAAGTGTTTCACTACCATAAGTCACACTTCCCTGTGGTTGTCATTAAATTAAAGGCGTCATTACAGAAAGTCACACAGACACAGAACAGTGCATGGAGAAGACACAGCTACCGACGTACATTAGAGCTGAAGTTAAAGGTAGAAGTTGCTGTATTTTATAACAAGTGTGTTAAGATGTCAGAGGGAGTCTATGAAAACTCAGATGGATTTGATGACGATAAGTCTGATGCAATGAAGAACACAGACATTGATGGAAAATTATATGCCAACGTAAGAGCCTTCAAGCCCAGTCCAAAAGATGGAGTTGTTGCTTCAGGTACGATTGCACTAACACACACACACACACACACACACACACACACACACACACACACACACACACACACACACAAAGACACACACACATTAAACATTTGAAATTACCCTGTAGTACTATATCTTTACTTGACACAATCCTGGATGATACAGTAAAACACATTACCAAAGATCTTACTTGAATCATTTGTGATTCAGTACATGTTCAGTGGTGGAAGAGACCCTCTGGAGTTGCTGCAGTGTGTCTGGGGCTGCTGTGTGTTCTCCTACTGGCTGGGGTCATAGGCCTGTCAGTCTACTGTAAGTTTAGTATGTTGTCACTGACACTTAAGTAGCCTACTTAATCATACTTAAACATCAATGGTGTGGTAGTTACATGTTTGATTAACTTTTCCATTTTACAGATGGAGTCATTGATCCTCACAACATCCTCACAGACAGAGACCAGCTACAGACCAGTTACAACAACCTGAATAAAGAGAGAGACCAGCTACAGACTGAGAGAGATTTTCTTAGTGGGAGGCTTACCAATCTCAGTGAGTAAACCTACAGTAGTACATTTTCATTAATCGCACACACTTTATCGTGTGTCTGAATTTTTAAATGAAGTATCCAGTGTGGTAAGATGAAGGAAATTCATGTTTCATCTTGTAGAAAAAACCTGTCCTAAAGGCTGGCAGAAGTTTGAATCCAGTTGGTACTTCCTGTCTACTGAGACTAAAACCTGGAATGAGAGCAGAGAGGACTGTCTGGAGAGAGGAGCAGACCTGGTGATCATAAAGAGCGATAAGGAACAGGTGAGAGAAAGAGCGAGAGAGAGAGAGCGAGAGAGAGCGAGAGCGAGAGCGAGAGCGAGAGCGAGAGAGAGAGAGAGAGAGAGAGAAGAGGTGGAAATGACCATACATATAATGTACTTATAAATATACAGTGAGGGAAAAAAGTATTTGATCCCCTGCTGATTTTGTACGTTTGCCCACTGACAAAGAAATGATCCGTCTATAATTGTAATGGTAGGTTTATTTGAACAGTGAGAGACAGAATAACAAAAAAATCCAGAAAAACGCATGTGAAAAACTTAATAAATTGATTTGCATTTTAATGAGGGAAAAAAGTATTTGACCCCTCTGCAAACCATGACTTAGTACTTGGTGGCAAAACCCTTGTTGGCAATCACAGAGGTCAGACGTTTCTTGTAGATGGCCACCAGGTTTGCATACAGCTCAGGAGGGATTTTGTCCCACTCCTCTTTGCAGATCTTCTCCAAGTAATTTAAGGTTTCGAGGCTGACGTTTGGCAACTCGAACCTTCAGCTCCCTCCACAGATTTTCTATGGGATTAAGATCTGGAGACTGGCTAGGCCACTGCAGGACCTTAATGTGCTTCTTCTTGAGCCACTCCTTTGTTGCCTTGGCCGTGTGTTTTGGGTCATTGTCATGCTGGAATACACATCCACGACCCATTTTCAATGCCCTGGCTGAAGGAAAGGAGGTTCTCACCCAAGATTTGACGGTACAATAGCTCGTCCATCGTCCCTTTGATGCGGTGAAGTTGTCCTGTCCCCTTAGCAGAAAAACACCCCCAAATCATAATATTTCCACCTCCATGTTTGACGGTGGGGATGGTGTTATTGGGGTCATAGGCAGCATTCCTCCTCCTCCAAACACGGCGAGTTGAGTTGATGCCAAAGAGCTCCATTTTGGTCTCATCTGACCACAACACTTTCACCCAGTTGTCCTCTGAATCATTCAGATGCTCATTGGCAAACTTCAGACGGGCATGTATATGTGCTTTCTTGAGCAGGGGGACCTTGCGGGCGCTGCAGGATTTCAGTCCTTCACGGCGTAGTGTGTTACCAATTGTTTTCTTGGTGACTATGGTCCCAGCTGCCTTGAGATCATTGACAAGATCCTCCCGTGTAGTTCTGGGCTGATTCCTCACCGTTCTCATGATCATTGCAACTCCACGAGGTGAGATCTTGCATGGAGCCCCAGGCCGAGGGAGATTGACAGTTCTTTTGTGTTTCTTCCATTTGCGAATAATCGCACCAACTGTTGTCACCTTCTCACCAAACTGCTTGGCGATGGTCTTGTAGCCCATTCCAGCCTTGTGTAGGTCTACAATCTTGTCCCTGACATCATTGGAGAGCTCTTTGGTCTTGGCCATGGTGGAGAGTTTGGAATCTGATTGATTGATTGCTTCTGTGGACAGATGTCTTTTATACAGGTAACAAGACGAGATTAGGAGCACTCCCTTTAAGAGTGTGTTCCTAATCTCAGCTCGTTACCTGTATAAAAGACACCTGGGAGCCAGAAATCTTTCTGATTGAGAGGGTTTCAAATACTTTTTTCCCTTATTAAAATGCAAATCAATTTGTAACATTTTTCACATGCGTTTTTCTGGATTCTTTTGTTGTTATTCAGTCTCTCACTGTTCAAATACACCTACCATTAAAATTATAGACTGATCATTTCTTTGTCAGTAGGCAAACGTACAAAATCAGCAGGGGATCAAATACTTTTTTCCCTCACTGTATATACTGTATATATTTATCTTTCTCAACAACAGACATTTCTCTTCAACCTCAAGATGAGAGTCTGGATTGGTCTGACTGACTCTGTTAATGAGGGGACCTGGAAATGGGTGGACGACACCCCATTGACAACAAAGTGAGAAATGATAACTAATCTGTCAACCTTTTTCTATACATGTTATTGTCATTGATGGCAGCAATCAACATTGATGGCAGCAATTCATTTTAAACAATACCAAGAGGGGGGTTTGGTTGGGTCACTGGTACGGATAGTTCAAACTATGGACATAAAGGAGGTATTGGAGGTGGAAACGGGTTATAGGGATCCAAACCTGTGGTTAGACTGGATCCAGTACACAGCAAAAACGATGTCTAAAGATAAATGCTATGTTTGTGGTACTGCAAAACCTAGACTGTCCACCACTCCATTCCATTTGACTGGCTTTAATTTACCGTTAGGTCTGGCCTGTATGGTTAAGCTGTTCAAGTTACCGGCTGAAGGGATTGATGGCCCTTGTAAGGACTTGCACTACCTGTACCCCCCCCCGTATTGGTATCCACCAGATCTAGATTACCTCCATTTGTAGTCTCAGAGGAAGCTCGTTATTGTTTCTCCAGAACAGATGACAAGGGATATCCAGTAGGGTACCTCAGCTCCTGTTCATATACAGAGAACGTTACATCTGTTAATGCCATGACTAATCGAACCTCTGACTTGCAGCCTGGAGATTTCAGAGATCAGAGACAGGCCCGTGCTGACATCTGGTGGTTGTGTGGTGGTAACCAATTTTAGCCAAAGCTGCCGACCAAATGGACTGGAACCTGTGCGTTGGCCCAGTTAGTCATGCCTTTCACCCTAATCAAACAATCGAACATGTCGAAGAGTGGAGGTTTGATGCGTGAGAAGCGGGATCTCCTCCCTGGATCGTTTGATGAAAAGCTGTATATCGATGAGATAGGAGTACCTCGAGGGGTTCCCAATGAATTTAAAGCTAGCAGCAGGATTCGAGTCCAACCTCTTTTGGTGGTCTACAATTAACAAGAAAGTTGATTGGGTAAATAATATTTATTATAATCAACAGAGGTTTATTAACCACACTCGTGATGCTATAAAGGGATTGGCAGAACAGACCGCAGTTACTAGTCTGATGGCTTGGCAGAATAGAATAGCCTTACAGTGAGGGACAAAAGTATTTGATCCCCTGCTGATTTTGTACGTTTGCCCACTGACAAAGATAATGGTAGGTTTATTTGAACAGTGAGAGACAGAATAACAACAAAAAAATCCAGAAAAACGCATGTGGAAAATGTTATATATTGATTTGCATTTTAATTAGGGAAATAAGTATTTGACCCCTCTGCAAAACATGACTTAGTACTTGGTGGCAAAACCCTTGTTGGCAATCACAGAGGTCAGACGTTTCTTGTAGTTGGCCACCAGGTTTGCACACATCTCAGCAGGGATATTGTCCCACTCCTCTTTGCAGATCTTCTCCAAGTCATTAAGGTTTCGAGGCTGACGTTTGACAACTCGAACCTTCAGCTCCCTCCACAGATTTTCTATGGGATTAAGGTCTGGAGACTGGCTAGGCCACTCCAGGACCTTAATGTGCTTTCTTCTTGAGCCACTCCTTTGTTGCCTTGGCTGTGTGTTTTGGGTCATTGTCATGCTGGAATACCCATCCACGACCCATTTTCAATGCCCTGGCTGAGGGAAGGAGGTTCTCACCCAAGATTTGACTGTACATGGCCCTGTCCATCGTCCCTTTGATGCTGTGTTGTCCTGTCCCCTTAGCAGAAAACACAGCCCCAAGCATAATATTTCCACCTCCATGTTTGACGGTGGGGATGGTGTTATTGGGGTCATAGGCAGCATTCCTCCTCCAAACACGGCGAGTTGAGTTGATGCCAAAGAGCTCCATTTTGGTCTCATCTGACCACAACACTTTCACCCAGTTGTCCTCTGAATCATTCAGATGTTCATTGGCAAACTTTAGACAGGCATGTATATGTGCTTTCTTGAGCAGGGGGACCTTGCGGGCGCTGCAGGATTTCAGTCCTTCACGGCGTAGTGTGTTACCAATTGTTTTCTTGGTGACTATGGTCCCAGCTGCCTTGAGATCATTGACAAGATCCTCCCGTGTAGTTCTGGGCTGATTCCTCACCGTTCTCATGATCATTGCAACTCCACGAGGTGAGATCTTGCATGGAGCCCCAGGCCGAGGGAGATTGACAGTTCTTTTGTGTTTCTTCCATTTGCGAATAATCGCACCAACTGTTGTCACCTTCTCACCAAACTGCTTGGCGATGGTCTTGTAGCCCATTCCAGCCTTGTGTAAGTCTACAATCTTGTCCCTGACATCCTTGGAGAGCTCTTTGGTTTTGGCCATGGTGGAGAGTTTGGAATCTGATTGATTGATTGCTTCTGTGGACAGGTGTTTTTTATACAGGTAACAAGCTGAGATTAGGAGCACTCCCTTTAAGAGTGTGCTCCTAATCTCAGCTCGTTACCTGTATAAAAGACACCTGGGAGCCAGAAATCTTTCTGATTGAGAGGGGGTCAAATACTTATTTCCCTCATTAAAATGCTAATCAATTTATAACATTTGTCACATGCGTTTTTCTGGAATTTTTGTTGTTATTCTGTCTCTCACTGTTCAAATAAACCTACCATTAAAACGTACAAAATCAGCAGAGGATCAAATACTTTTTTCCCTCACTGTAGATGTGCTCTTGGCTGAGAAGGGAGGGGTCTTTGTGATGTTCGGATCAATGTGTTGCACGTTTATCCCCAATAACACAGCACCTGACGGGTCAGTGACCAAGGCACTCCAGGGACTCACCACGTTGACGAACGAATTGGCTGAAAACTCTAGTATTGACACCTCAATAACTGGTTGATTTGATAACATGTTCGGAAAATGAAAAAATATTGTTGCAACCGTGTTGGGAGCAACTCTGGCAGGAATGTTCATGCTAGTCCTGTTTGGATGTTGATTAATTCCATGTGTGAGAGGTCTTGTTTCTAGATCTTTGGAGAGTGCAGTCTCTCAACAGTTGAGGGGTATGGACCTGTTCCAAGCTCCGACCAGTGGAATGACCGCTGCATAACACCAATCTTTGGGAAGGAAGATGATCTGGATGAGGATGATGACGATGATGGAGTTAGACTGGATAGGACATTTATGTGTTCAGATGTGTGAAGGTTGTAGTGAAAATCTCATAAAGAAGAGCTATAGTTGGAAGTAGTTTACTGAACATGTATTATTTGTGTAAAAAAGATAGGGCTTGCAACTAACAGACAGCAGTCCCACTCGTAGGTAGTAGTACCACTGTAGCTGTGAAACTGCAAGAACAGGAAAGAGGCCTCAGACAGGGGAACTGTTTAGGCTTACAAAAATAGTCAGCATGTTGAAATGTGTTATAAACAGAAGCACGTAGCCGAATAGAGATGTGTTCAATGTACTTGTCAACATCTTATTGGTGTACTCCTGGGTGGGTCAGAGATATATAAAGCTCTGTACATTGTGTGATATTCAGAGCTCTCTAAGTAAAGTGCTGATCAAATTGCAGACTGGGGTTTTGTCTAATTCTTTATTGACCAGAGCCTTACAACCTCTGGGAATTATTCAAAACGTGAGTGATAGTTTATGACAACAATTGAGATAGCAAATCTCTACCCACTTTAATAATAAAAAATTGGATGTAATAAATAAATCACTAGTCACTTTAAAACCTGTTAGGGAGCGGCAGCAGTGTTCGGAGTTTTGTAGAGTCTGGCGTGCCCAAAGTAAAATGCCTGGTACTCAGGCCCAGAAACTAGAATATGAACATAATTAGTAGTATTGAAGTTTATATTGGACGAGTGAATGGTGGATTTTCTGAACAGAACGCGCCAACCAAACGGAGCTTTATGGATATAAAGAGGGACTTTTTAGAACAAAAGGAACATTGATTGTCTTGCTTGGACACTTCGGTTTGCCATCAGAAGAAGATCTTCAAAGGTAAGCGATTTATTTTATCTCTTTTTATGACTTTTGTGACACCCGTGCTGGTTATGTTATTATGCTAATGCTGAAAATATGCGAGGCGCTGTCCTCAGACAATCAAATGTTATGCTTTCGCTGTAAAGCCTTTTTGAGTGCTGTGAGATTGCCAAGATTCTAAGCTTTTGAAGAGTGTGCAACACTTGTATTTTCATGAATGTTTTATAATACTATTTTGTATTTGAATTTGGCGCTCTCCAGCTTCACAGTATGTTGTCGATTTTCATCCCGTTCACGGGATTTGCGCGCTATCCGTGCGCTAACAGGTTGATACCAGTACCTACAGGGTTAAAAACCATAAGACATCACTGTTAGAACATCACAATGCTAAATAATATACAGACAAATCAAATGAAATTGTCACAAACACATGGTTAGCAGATGTTAATGCGAGAATATGGAAATGCTTGTGCTTCTAGTTGCGACCATGCAGTAATATCTAACAAGTAATCTAACAATTTCACAACAACTACCTTATACACATAAGTGTAAAGGAATAAGAATATGTTCATAAAAATATATATGGATGAGCGATGGCCGGACGGCATATTCAAGATGCACTAGATGGTATAGAGCACAGTATATACATATGAGTAATGTAGGGTATGTAAACATTATATAAAGTGGCATTGTTTAACAATGTTATCTGATGGTTTTTAACCCTGTAGGTACTGGTATTAACCATGATATCTGACTGTTTTAACCCTGTATGTACTGGTATTAACCATGATATCTGACGGTTTGTGTTGTTCATATTCTAGGTCCTCCACACTCAACTGGTGGACCAACACTGACTACACTGTAAGAGATGATAACTACTCTGACAATAAGGCTCCCATTTTCAGATCATTCAACCTTCATTTTTACAGGTTACTGTCATTTGTATATTATTTAGGATTGTGAAGTTCTAACTGTGGTGTCAGACAGTTTTTAACCCTGAAGGTACAGGTATTAACCATGATATGACTATTTTTAACCCTGCAGGTACTGATATTAACCATGATATCTGACTGTTTTAACCCTGTAGGTACTGGTATTAACCATGATATCTGACTGTTTTAACCCTGTAGGTACTGGTATTAACCATGATATCTGACTATTTTTAACCCTGTAGGTACTGGTATTAACCATGATATCTGACTGTTTTAACCCTGTAGGTACTGGTATTAACCATGATATCTGACGGTTTTAACCCTGTAGGTACTGGTATTAACCATGATATCTGACGGTTTTTAACCCTGTAGGTACTGGTATTAACCATGATATCTGACTGTTTTAACCCTGTAGGTACTGGTATTAACCATGATATCTGACGGTTTTTAACCCTGTAGGTACTGGTATTAACCATGATATCTGACTGTTTTTAACCCTGTAGGTACTGGTATTAACCATGATATCTGACTGTTTTAACCCTGTAGGTACTGGTATTAACCACGATATCTGACGGTTTTTAACCCTGTAGGTACTGGTATTAACCATGATATCTGACGGTTTTTAACCCTGTAGGTACTGGTATTAACCATGATATCTGACTGTTTTTAACCCTGTAGGTACTGGTATTACCCAATGCCTGATAATGCAGGTCCTACTGGGGAGGAGGACTGTGCTGAGATATACAAAGATCAGCAACCTCGAAAGGCTCTGGAGTCATGGAATGATTTTTCATGTGGCAGCAAACTCAACTGGATTTGTGAGAAAGTGATTTAACATCACCATGACAACATACTGTAACACACAGTGGCATACAGTACACACAACTTCCTCTTTCATTCTCCCTCACATACTAGATACTAGATTCAGTCCGTACTGCAGAAGATCCGCGCCATAGCGGAATTGAAAGGCAATGTTCCCGCATTTGCGGAGACTGTGTTCACGGTAAACTCTGCATATGTCAGCTTAATTGAAAATGTACTTTAAATTTCAATAGAGCTATTGCGCCGATCTCCTGCTCTACAGATTGAATCAAGGACTCAGTGTCAGAGTGAGCCATAGCAGAGGAAGAAGACAATTAAGGTAATGATGGAGAGAGAGAACATAAAGAGAAAATAATTGTGTAAACATACTGTACTCTGTAAAATGCTTGTATTCATTGTTTTTATTAGCAACATGATATGTCATTTCCCATGTAGTCTTATGCTTAGATTTTGGGTAAATTTTATTCCTGATCAATTGTTTGTGTAAATCTAAGAAGAACAATAATAAGAAGAACAAATGCTCAGATGTAAAAATTACTGAGAGGGCACACATGCACATGCACACACACACACACTCGACCCAAATGAAAAAACAAAACAGGATAAGCTTAGCTAATTAATTCAAACATGACTTGTGTTTGGTTTGACAAATCAATTCCATTTATCGGACAAAAACACTTTGAAAAGAGGAAGAAATAAAGCACAGAACAGAAAGGGATGAAGAGGGAAATTACACCAAACTGTCTAGTCTACAAGCTTTCATCACAAATGAAATTCTATTTCCCTTTGTAGTGCACTATATAGAGAATAGGATGCCATTTTGGATGCAACCCAAGTCACCTTCTTATTGGTGGATGGGGCCTTGAAGCATCATGCCACCATCTGTCACGATTCTCTTCCGAAGGGACAGACCAAGACGCAGCGATGTAGCCAGAATACATGATTTATTCACAAAACGGGACGAGACGGAACAAAACAAAAAAAAACGATGAACAATACGTGAACCCTACCGCTAAATCCTAAACTGAACACAGAGATCTAAACATGACTAGCGAAACCTGACTAAACACGAACGGAGAAACCTAACTAGACATGACTGGCAAAACCCTAACTAGACACGAAAGACAGGAACCCGACTGAACATGATAAGCATGACATAAACATAAACAATGACCCACGAAACAAAAGTGCAAATCCCAAATATATATATGGTTCCCAATTAGAGACAACGAGACTCAGCTGCCTCTAATTGGGAACCATTATCCCAACATAGAAATATACACCCTAGAACACACAAACCATACACCAAAAAGGAAACCAAAACGCTCCAGCCTGTCATCTCAGGCCTGGGCGTTACAGTACTCCAAAGGCGCCGGACTCGGACGCCAAAAGTCTGTGGGGGGGTCTTCGGGTGGATCCCTTTGTCCCAGGTGGGGGCTCCGGTGCTGGCCGTGCTGGTCTGATGTCACGCACCGGAGGCCCTGGACCCTTTCTTGGAACTCTGGTGCGTAGAGCAGAAGCTGGGCGTACTGGACTCGTGATGCTCACGGTAACTCTGGTGCGTGGGGCTGGAGCTGGCCGTACTGGACTCGTGATGCTCACTGGAACTCTGGTGCGTGGAGCAGGAACTGGCAGTACCGGACTCGTGATGCTCACTGGAACTCTGGTGCGGGGAGCAGGAACTGGTCGTGCGGACTCGTGATGCTCACTGGAACTCTGGTGCGTGGAGCAGGAACTGGCAGTACCGGACTCGTGATGCTCACTGGAACTCTGGTGCGTGGAGCAGGAACTGGCAGTACCGGACTCGTGATGCTCACTGGAACTCTGGTGCGGGGAGCGGGAACTGGTCGTACCGGACTCGTGATGCTCACTGGAACTCTGGTGCGTGGAGCGGGAACAGGCCGAACTGGGCTCGTGACGCGCACTCTGGTGCGGGGAGCGGGGACAGGCCGAACTGGGCTCGGGACGCGCACTCTGGTGCGGGGAGCGGGGACAGGCCGAACTGGGCTCGGGACGCGCACTCTGGTGCGGGGAGCGGGAACAGGCTGAGCTGGGCTCTCTAAGCGCCGCAGGAGCTTGGTGCGCGGAGCCGAACAGGACGTGCTGGACTCTCTGAGCGCACGGGAGCTTGGTGCGCGGAGCCGAACAGGACGTGCTGGACTCTCTGAGCGCACGGGAGCTTGGTGCGCGGAGCCGAACAGGACGTGCTGGACTCTCTGAGCGCCGCGGGAGCTTGGTGCGCCGGGCGAACAGGACGTGCTGGACTCTCTGAGCGCACGGGAGCTTGGTGCGCGGAGCCGAACAGGACGTGCTGGACTCTCTGAGCGCACGGGAGCTTGGTGCGCGGGCGAACAGGACGTGCTGGACTCTCTGAGCGCACGGGAGCTTGGTGCGCGGGCCGAACAGGACGTGCTGGACTCTCTGAGCGCACGGGAGCTTGGTGCGCGGAGCCGAACAGGGACGTGCAGGACTCTCTGAGCGCACGGGAGCTGGGTGCGCGGAGCCGAACAGGGCGTGCAGGACTCTCTGAGCGCACGGGAGCTGGGTGCGCGGAGCCGAACAGGACGTGCTGGACTCTCTGAGCGCCACGGGAGCTGGGTGCGGGCGGGCGAACAGGACGTGCTGGACTCTGAAGACGCACCGGGAACCTGGCACGTGGAACAGGGACTGGACGTGGAGGAACCACTACACGGACTGGGATCTTGGAATACGGAACTGGAACAGGACGTGTTGGAACCTCAACACGGACTGGGATCTCGGAGCGTGGAACAGGGATCTTGGAACGTGGAACAGGGATCTTGGAACGTGGAACAGGGGTCTCGGAGCGTGGAACATGGACTGGACGTGTAGAAACCTCCACACGGACTCGGAACTCGGAGCGTGGAACAGGGATCTCGGAGCGTGGAACAGGGATCTCGGAGCGTGGAACAGGGATCTCGGAGCGTGGAACAGGGATCTCGGAGCGTGGAACAGGGATCTCGGAGCGTGGAACAGGGATCTCGGAGCGTGGAACAGGGACTGGACGTGTAGAAACCTCCACCCGGACTGGGGACCTGATACGGAGAGCCGACACCATACCTCCAGCTAGCTCACTAACCCTGGCCTCATGGATGAGTGGAGCTGGAGTCTCTCGGACTGGGCTGTGGATTCGTACCGGAGAGTCTGCCCGTAGGACCACAGGATAACTTGGTCCCAAAAGGCGCACTGGAGACATAGCGCGCAGAGATGGCACCACTCTTCCTGGCTGAACACTTCGTTTCGCCCGAGTGATGAGTGGAGCGGGAATCTCTCGCACCGGCCTCTGATAGGGGAAACCGTGCGCAACACTGCGTAGCACGGTGTCCCTTTGGTGCGACGCTCTCCCCAACGCTCTCTCCACAAGGCACAAGGAGTTGGCTCAGGAGTCCCTCCTGAACCGGCCAACCTCCTCGTGTGCCCCCCCCCCAAAAGTTTCTTGGGGCTGCCTTACGGGCTTCCTAGCCCGGCGAGGTTTGAGAAACCTGCCTCTCACCGGATCCCATGCTCCCATCAGGTCCTCACACCTGCGCCGCTCCGCTGCCGCTGCTTCCAGTTCCTCTCTGGGCCGACGATACTCCCCAGGCTGGTCCCAGGCACTTCCATAGAAGAGTTCCTTCTCCCAAGACCTAAGCTCCCGGGTCTCTCGCAGCTTGGTCTTTTTGTGGTGGGTCATTCTGTCACGATTCTCTTCCGAAGGGACATACCAAGACGCAGCGATGTAGCCAGAATACATGATTTATTCACAAAACGGGACGAGACGGAACAAAACAAAAAAAAACTATGAACAATACGTGAACCCTACCGCTAAATCCTAAACTGAACACAGAGATCTAAACATGACTAGTGAAACCTGACTAAACACGAACGGAGAAACCTAACTAGACATGACTGGCAAAACCCTAACTAGACATGACTGGCAAAACCCTAACTAGACACGAAAGACAGGAACCCGACTGAACATGATAAGCATGACATAAACATAAACAATGACCCACGAAACAAAAGTGCAAATCCCAAATATATATATGGTTCCCAATTAGAGACAACGAGACTCAGCTGCCTCTAATTGGGAACCATTATCCCAACATAGAAATATACACCCTAGAACACACAAACCCTACACCAAAAAGGAAACCAAAACGCTCCAGCCTGTCATCTCAGGCCTGGGCGTTACACCATCTGTTGGCCACAGACAGAGAACAGAGAGGGACCAGGTGGAGACACATCAGATCAACTATTCATTCATATCGCCAATACTTGCATTATTCATTCTTTAATAAATGGTTAAACATTTTTCTACATGGTTTCCTTTCTGAACTACATTTTGCAATAGCTTCCCACTGGGGAAAAAATGGTTGAACCAATGTTGTTTCCACTTGATTTCAAAAAAATAATCTATGTGATGACGTTGAAACAATTAGGAAAATGTATTGGATTTGACAAAAGTCATCAACGTAAGGACATTTAATTTTTTTCACCCACCTTTTAAATTAAATCCAAATACAGTGGGGAAAAAAAGTATTTAGTCAGCCACCAATTGTGCAAGTTCTCTCACTTAAAAAGATGAGAGAGGCCTGTAATTTTCATCATAGGTACACTTCAACTATGACAGGCAAAATGAGGGAAAAAAAATCCAGAAAATCACATTGTAGGATTTTTTATGAATTTATTTGCAAATTATGGTGGAAAATAAGTATTTGGTCAATAACAAAAGTTTATCTCAATACTTTGTTATATACCCTTTGTTGGCAATGACAGAGGTCAAACGTTTTCTGTAAGTCTTCACAAGGTTTTCACACACTGTTGCTGGTATTTTGGCCCATTCCTCCATGCAGATCTCCTCTAGAGCAGTGATGTTTTGGGGCTGTCGCTGGGCAACACAGACTTTCAACTCCCTCCAAAGATTTTCTATGGGGTTGAGATCTGGAGACTGACTAGGCCACTCCAGGACCTTGAAATGCTTCTTACGGCCACTCCTTCGTTGCCCGGGCGGTGTGTTTGGGATCATTGTCATGCTGAAAGACCCAGCCACGTTTCATCTTCAATGCCCTTGCTGATGGAAGGTTTTCACTCAAAATCTCACGATACATGGCCCCATTCATTCTTTCCTTTACACGGATCAGTCGTCCTGGTCCCTTTGCAGAAAAACAGCCCCAAAGCATGATGTTTCCACCCCCATGCTTCACAGTAGGTATGGTGTTCTTTGGATGCAACTCAGCATTCTTTGTCCTCCAAACACGACGAGTTGAGTTTTTACCAAAAAGTTATATTTTGGTTTCATCTGACATTCTCCCAATCCTCATCTGGATCATCCAAATGCTCTCTAGCAAACTTTAGACTTGCCTGAACATGTACTGGCTTAAGCAGGGGGACACGTCTGGCACTGCAGGATTTGAGTCCCTGGCGGCGTAGTGTGTTACTGATGGTAGGCTTTGTTACTTTGGTCCCAGCTCTCTGCAGGTAATTCACTAGGTCCCCCCGTGTGGTTCTGGGATTTTTGCTCACCGTTCTTGTGATCATTTTGACCCCACGGGGTGAGATCTTGCGTGGAGCCCCAGATCAAGGAAGATTATCAGTGGTCTTGTATGTCTTCCATTTCCTAATAATTGCTCCCACAGTTGATTTCTTCAAACCAAGCTGCTTACCTATTGCAGATTCAGTCTTCCCAACCTGGTGCAGGTCTACAATTTTGTTTCTGGTGTCCTTTGACAGCTCTTTGGTCTTGGCCATAGTGGAGTTTGGAGTGTGACTGTTTGAGGTTGTGGACAGGTGTCTTTTATACTGATAACAAGTTCAAACAGGTGCCATTAATACAGGTAATGAGTGGAAGACAGAGGAACCTCTTAAAGAAGAAGTTACAGGTCTGTGAGAGCCAGAAATCTTGCTTGTTTGTATGTGACCAAATACTTATTTTCCACCATAATTTGCAAATAAATTCATAAAAAAATCCAATGTGATTTTCTGGATTTTTTTTTCCTCATTTTGTCTGTCATAGTTGAAGTGTACCTATGATGAAAATTACAGGCCTCTCTCATCTTTTTAAGTGAGAGAACTTGCACAATTGGTGGCTGACTAAATACTTTTTTTCCCCACTGTACATGGTGACATATGTTGTTGATTTCACATTGAATTGACAGATAGTTGACAACTCAACCAAATGTAAATCAAAACTGACGTCTGTGGCCTGTGGGTTGGTGGTAGTTAAACTAAATTAAAATCTTGGCCGTGTTTTCAGTAGTTAATTACTTGTTTGTCATGTAGTAATGTAGCTAACTACTGGAACTACATAACATTTTTTGCTAAAATAAAATACGGGTGAAAATGTAATTTAATTTATTTTGCAGCATCAGGCCTGCCTTATTCTCACTTGAAACAGTTTTTGTGTTTAATAGGCTACAGTGCACTGAGAAACTATTCATACCACTTGACTTAGTCCACATTCTGTTGTGCCGAAGCCTGAATGCTTTTTCCGCTCACCCATCTACACACATCATCCCATAATGACAAAGTGAAAACATGTTTTTAGTCATTTTTGCAAATGTATTGAAAATGAAACACAGAAAATTCTAATTCACGTAAGTATTCACACCTTTGAGTCAATACTTTGTAGAAGCACCTTTGTCAGCGATTGCAGCTTTGAGTCTTTCTGGGTAAGTCTCTAAGAGCTTTCCACACCTGGATTGTGCAACATTGGCCCAATATTACTTTCAAAATTCTTAAAAACTGGTTGTTGATCAATGCTAGACTATTTTCAGGTCTTGCAATAGACTTTCAAGTCCCAACTGCAACTCGGCCACTCAGGAGCATTCACTGTTTTCTTGGTTAGCAACTCCAGTGTTGATTTGGCCTTGTGTTTTAGGTTCTTGTCCTGCTGAAAGGTGTATTCATCTCCCAGTGTCTGATGGAAATCAGAATAAACCATGGTTTTCATCTAGAATTCTGCCTGTGCTTATCTCCATTCAGTTTATTTTTTATCCTGAAAAATATCCCAGTCCTTAACAATTACAAGCATACTCATAACATGATGCAGCCACCACTATGCTTGAAAATATAAAATAGTACTCAGTAATTTGTTGTATTGGATTTCCCCAAACATTGCATTTTGTATTCAGGACAAAAAGTGAATTGCTTTGGCAATTTTTTTTTGTTGTATTTCTTTAGATGCATGTTTTTTGAATATTTTAATTCTGTACAGGCTTCCTTCTTTTCACTCTGTCATTTTGGTTAGTATTGTGGAGTAACTACAAAGTTGATGATCCATCCTCAGTTTCTCCTATCACATCTATTAAACTCTGTAACCATTTTAAAATCACCAATGGCCATGTGATTAAATTCCTGAGTGGTTGCCTTCCACTCCGGCAACTGAATTAGGAAGGACGCCTGTATCTTTGTAGTGAATGGGTGTAATGATACGCCTTCCAAAGTGTAATAAATAACTTCACCATGCTCAAACGGATTTTCAGTATCTGCTTTTTCTTTCAATCCATTTACCAATAGGTGCCCTTCTTTGTGAGGCATTGGAAAACCTCCCTGGTCTTTGTGGTTGAACCTGTGTTTGAAACTCACTGCTCACTGACCTTACAGAGGTAGGTAGTCTTTCAAAAATCATGTTGAACACTATTATTGTAAAGGCCTCCCGAGTGGCGCAGTGGTCTAAGGCACTGCATCGCAGTGCTAGCTGTGCCATTAGAGATTCTACTATTGCACACAGAGTACATGTAACTTATGTGACTTGTTAAGCAAATATTTACTCTTGAACTTATTTAGGCTTGCCAAAGCAAAAGGATTGAGCACTTATTGACTCCAGACATTTCAGCTTTTCATTTTGAATTCATTTGTAAACATTTCTAAAAACAGAATTCCACTTTGACATAAAGGGGTATTGAATGTAGGCCTTTAACAAAACAATCTCAATTTAATCCATTTTAAATTCAGGCTGTAAAACAACAACATCTGGAAAATGTCAAGGTGTGTGAATACTTTCTGAAGGCACTGTAAATGACCCATTCTGTCAACATCTGACTGGAGAGTGATCTGTTCTTGCAATTTGTAGTCTATGACATCACAAAGTAGAATTGATGTACTGTAGTGAACTACTTTTTCAAAGTAACTCCTGTTAAGTAAAACTATATTTTTCTTAAGGGTACCTTTAGTGTATCTTAACTTCTTCCAGTGTGAAGTATTTGGTAGCTTGGTGTATACTATATAATCAGAGTATCTTCCCCAACACTGTGTTGTTCCTCTGCAGATGGAAGAACAAGACTATACAGGCTGGCTGCTGTGTGTTTAGGAGTGCTGTGTGTTCTACAAGTCACTCTCAACATCTCCCTGAGACTGGCTTTCTGTGAGTGAGGCTGTGTCCCAAATGACACTCTACTAGTGCACTACTGTTGACCAGGGCCCATAGGGTTCTAATCAAAGTAATGCACTACAGGGAATAGGATGCCATTTGTGATGCAGATACATGTATTTATTATCACAGTATAGTTCTGCACTCACACAGCAAGGATCACAATTCAAATGAGACTTGACGTTGCATAGCTTGTGGGACCAGTAGTTTGTCAATATTGTTAGCACACTGTCACGTAGAGTAGGCCAGAAGGCTAAACTGAAAACCCTAACCTCTATCAAATAAAAAATGGCAGAGCCACAAAAGTACTTCTGTGCAAGGGTGTTTATTTACATAGTGAACCCGGAAGAAAAACAACAGTACTGCCATCCAAAGTATACATTATGGGGAAAGCTTAAAAACAATGCTGCCCCATCAACAGCTCAATCCAAAATGGTTCCCCCCTTGAACTTAAAGAGAGGTTCCTTTTGTAGGGGAAGCCCCTCCCATCAGAACATACCCAGCACAAATTAATTAAGCAATTGCCTTCATCAAAGCCTACATTTTCCACTCAGCTAAACTTAATGAATTATATACATTGCAACACGTTTCTCATGATACAATATACCAATACAACACATTTACAAAATCCCATCCCTACTAACATGGAGTCTTCCAATATGCCCACTCATGAACGAGCCATTCGGGACAGGCACTACAAAGCCAGCCCGATTACCGTAGCTCTGGTCCTTATCCCAGCATTCCGGAAGCTACAGAGATCGCGATAGAGAGAGATAGTCCACAACAAATTTTCTGAAAAAACTTGTCTGAATGGTGTTCTTTGGCTTGCAAGCCTCCCCCTTTTTCCAACAGACATAACAACGGTCAATATGGCCAAACAGTTCTATTTTTGTTTCATCAGACCAGAGGACATTTCTCCAAAAAGTATGATCTTTGTCCCCATGTGCAGTTGCAAACCGTAGTCTGGCTTTTTTATGGCGGTTGAGCGACCTTTCAGGTTATGTCGATATAGGACTCGTTTTACTGTGGATATAGATACTTTTGTTGTTGTAGATATATAGATACTTTTTTGTTGTTCTGGGATTGATTTGCACTTTTCGCACCAAAGAACGTTCATCTCTAGGAGACAGAATGTATCTCTTTCCTCAGCGGTATGACGGCTGTCGGGTCCCATGGTGTTTATACTTGCATACTATTGTTCGTACAGATGAACGTGGTACCTTCAGGCGTTTGGAAATTGCTCCCAAGGATGAACCAGACTTGTGGAGGTCTACCATTTTTTTTCTGAGGTCTTGGCTGATTTCTTTTGATTTTCCCATGATGTCAAGCAAAGAGGCACTGAGTTTGAAGGTAGGCCTTGAAACATATCCACAGGTACATCTCCAATTGACTCAAATGATAACAAAAGCTTAAAAAGCCATGACATCATTTTCTGGAATTTTCCAAACTGTTTAAAGGCACAGTCAACTTAGTGTACGTAAACTTCTGACCCACTGGAATTGTGATACAGTGAATTATAAGTGAAAAAATCTGTCTTGTGTCATGCACAAAGTAGATGTCCTAACCGACTTGCCAAAACTATAGTTTAACAAGAAATGTGTGGAGTGGTTGAAAAACGAGTTTTAATGACTCCAACCTAAGTATATGTACACTTCCGACTTCAACTGTACATATACGTGTCTTTCTCAACAACAGGAGTTTCTCTTCATCCTCAACAAGGGAGTCTGGATTGGTCTGTGACTGTTACTGAGGGGACCTTGACATGGGTGGACAGCACCCCACTGACCAACCCAAGGTAATATACTACTGCTCTAATAACACCTACCACAGTGTAAGGAGTAGGACTGATTATCTGTGTTGTTCATATTCTAGGTCCTCCACACTCAACTGGTGGACCAACACTGACTACACTGTAAGAGATGATAACTACTCTGACAATAAGGCTCCCATTTTCAGATCATTCAACCTTCATTTTTACAGGTTACTGTCATTTGTATATTATTTAGGATTGTGAAGTTCTAACTGTGGTGTCAGACAGTTTTTAACCCTGAAGGTACAGGTATTAACCATGATATGACTATTTTTAACCCTGCAGGTACTGATATTAACCATGATATCTGACTGTTTTAACCCTGTAGGTACTGGTATTAACCATGATATCTGACTGCTTTTAACCCTGTAGGTACTGGTATGACCCAATGCCTGATAATGCAGGTCCTGCTGACAATTACTTGTCAAGTGGCATCAAACTCAACTGAGAAAGTGGTTTAACATCACCATGACAACATACTGTAACACATACAGCAGCCCAAACAACTTCTGTCTCTCTCTCTCTCTTTCCCTCTGTATTTCTCTCTCTCGCTCTCAAGCCGACACACGCACCTATTGTAGTATTTGCTTGTATTAGCATGTTAATAAAATGTATACTTATTTCCTGACATTGTGGCATCCTGTATACGAGTAGTTATGTTTGACACATCAGAGTCAACATGAAGTTAGTACATTTGACTTTGTGCACACTCTGTATGCAGTGCATTTCATCATTTCCAGTTCAAACATATGAATCTTCCTTGCTACAGATATATAAAAAAAAAAACGAATATCCATCGGTGGGTCAATCTAACGAACATAATAAAAAAATTCCCCATCAAAATCTGTCAGTTTAAGCAGCAGATATTTTTGTTGTTGCATGGGCTGAGTCTAAATTCATCACATCTGCCTATGGCAGCCTTCCATATCTGCGGTGGAAGGTGGCCAAGCTAAAGCGGTGTTTCTCAGACCATGAGACATCCCAAAAATCTGTCTTCTCACAATACATCTGTAGCGTCCGAACGTTTTGGCCTTCAAACTAACATGACCACTTTGTGGAAAGGAGAGGTTCTGCAGAACTGTTCTAGCAGGTCTACCAGCTTCCTGATTGAATGTGATTGGATACTAAGAACAGTTTCACCTGCAGTTGGTCACTGATAGAGGTCCGAACAGTAATGAGAAGACATACACACACATATATTTAATATATATTTAAATATCCCATTTTCAGTTCATTCAACCTTTATTTTTACAGGTAAATGTCTTTAATGGCAGCAGTCAACATAGTTGAATTTAACCTGAAACATTTCAGTATATTATTTAGGATTGTGGTGTTCTAACAGTGATGACTGTTTTAACCCTGTAGGTACTGGTATTAACCATGACATCTGACTGTTTTTAACCCTGTAGGTACTGGTATTAACCATGATATCTGACTGTTTTTAACCCTGTAGGTACTGGTATTAACCATGATATCTGACTGTTTTTAACCCTGTAGATACTGGTATTAACCATGATATCTGACTGTTTTTAACTTTGTAGGTACTGGTCTCCACATCAGCCTGACAATGGTGGTGGCAAACTAGAATATGGTGAGGAGGACTGTGTTCAGATACATAAAGATCAGTCCTCGAAAGTCATGGAATGACTTGTCATGTGACAGCAAACTCAACTGGATTTGTGAGAAATTGCTTTAACATCACGGTATCTCTCTTTAGTCAGGTTGTTGTATCTGGTCTGTAACTGGTCTCTCTCTTTAGTCAGGTTGTTGTATCTGGTCTGTAACTGGTCTCTCGCTTTAGTCAGGTTGTTGTATCTGGTCTGTAACTGGTCTCTCTCTTTAGTCAGGTTGTTGTATCTGGTCTGTAACTGGTCTCTCTCTTTAGTCAGGTTGTTGTATCTGGTCTGTAACTGGTCTCTCGCTTTAGTCAGGTTGTTGTATCTGGTCTGTAACTGGTCTCTCTCTTTAGTCAGGTTGTTGTATCTGGTCTGTAACTGGTCTCTCGCTTTAGTCAGGTTGTTGTATCTGGTCTGTAGCTGGTCTCTCGCTTTAGTCAGGTTGTTGTATCTGGTATCTCTCTTTAGTCAGGTTGTTGTTGTTGTTGTTGTTGTTGTTGTATCTGGTCTGTAACTGGTCTCTCTCTTTAGTCAGGTTGTTGTAGCTGGTCTGCAGCTGGTCTCACCTCTGTCAAACATCACCTTGTACATATCTGGCTCAGCATAGATTACCTTTGACATCTTCAACAATGCCTGGGTCTTTCTTTCTATGTAGGTCAACTATATATCTCTGATTCTAGAATTAATGTGGTGGTCTTCCAACATGGCTGCCAGGAGGCGTCGTACATCAACTTCAAGTCCTCTATACGTTAAGTCTCTGCTTCTAGTTCTATCTCTGTCTCTGAGTCATCTGTGAGTCTTTGTACGTGTGACTGCTGTAGGTGTCAACTCTAGGGAAGTATAAACAAAATGACACGGGTAGTTGTGGCTATGCTAATACAAAACATAGAACAAGTTTGCATACTTGTGTGTGCATGTGTGCGTGTGAGAGATTTTTAGTGGTTATTGTTAAACCGTTTTCTGCAGCACAATATAAATCATTCCATGTCTCTACATGGTCATCTTGTCCAGAGTATATCTCAACACAGTCCTCCTGCCCAGGAATGGGACTTGCTATTTATGATGATGGACGGGACACTATCATACCAGGAAGATATAGATCATAGAGGGGAAGTGGAGAACAAAGGCTAGCTGTTAACATATACTAAATATCATATGTATCAGCCCCAAGATAATTCGTGGAGTTTCCGGAACTCCCCCTTCCTTTCACCTTTCTGCTGATTTGGACCCTCTGTTTACTCCCAGATATACATCAACATGTTCAGGAGGTCCAGGACTACAAACATGGGTCATTATACTTTCCATACAATAGATTTGACACCACAAGATTGCACCATGTGGATATTGAGGGTGGGTATGCTTAACCAGTGAGGATCATCCTGATTGGTTGAGGAGTTTTTGAGTGACAGCTGGTTGAACTACTGAAAATAGGTGTGTGTGTATGCGTTTGTGTACGTGCGTGTGTGTGACTGAGGGTGTGAAAGAGAGAGAGACACAGACAGAGAGCGAGAGAGAGCGAGAGAGAATGCAGGGCAGAATTAGGCCAATATCCACAAATAATAAAAACTAAAAAAAGAGCAATTAAGTTTTGGAAACATCTAAAATACAGTGACCCACTCTCATATCATTACCAAGCCATGCAATGCCAAGAGCTGAGCAAAGAAAAGAGTCCCCTCATCCAGCTGGTCCTGGGGCTGAGTTCACAAACCTGTTCTACTAACACACTGAAGCCTCAGGACCAGAACATCCAATCAATCAGAATAAAACAAATTACATCACAATTAAAACAAATCTAAATTTCTCATTGGGAAACACAAGCACAAAGCAAAATGCAGTGCTATCTGGCCCTAAATCGACAGTACACCATGGCAAACTATTTGACCTTGGTTACTGATCAAAACCTTGACAAAGTACAGGCTCAGTGAGCACAGCCTTGCCATTGAGAAGGGTAGACACAGGAAAACATGGCTCCCTGTAGAGGAAAGGCTGTGCAACCACAGCAGAACCTGAGACAGAGCTGCATTTCCTGACAAAATGTCAAAAATATAACAATTAGAGAGTGTCATTTCCCCAAATTTGAAACCCTTATTCAAGGTTTCAAAGACCTCTCTGATGAGAATAGGCTACCCATACTGTTGGGGGAGGAAGCAGAGAGCTGTGGGTTGGCAGCGCACTACATTGCTGCCTGCCATAAGATGAGGGACAACCTGCACATGTTCTCTACTGTATGCTTAGTGTTATTGTTCAATGTGTGGTTATTTTGACCCTTGGTTATTGTTGTTACTGTTGTCCTGTTGACAATTTTGATTGTTATTATTTTCATATTGTAAATATCCCAAGTAAGCTTTGGCAATATGTACATTGTTACGTCATGCCAATAAAGCAAATTGAATTGAGAGAGAGAGAGAGAGAAAGGTTGAGCGTGGAGAGTGGTTGAGCAAGTATTTTCATCAGTACACTAATATGTGGGCAGTATTTTAAAATATATTAAAAGTGACCGTTATGTATCTTTCTTAACAACAGACGTTTCTCTTCAACCTCCACATGAGAGCCTGGATTGGTCTGACTGACTCTGTTACTGAGGGGACATGGAAGTGGGTGGATGGCACATCACTGACTACAGGGTGAGAGATTTTACCTTGTGATATGGAGATATATTGCTTCCAATCATTTTCATCAAAATGTATGTTTCTTCTCATGAATGTCATTCAATGGGAACTATAGATGTACAGTAGCCTGAACAAGCCACTGATGCAGACCTGTGGGAGATCTACATTTTAAAAGTCTAAAACATCTATTTAATACAGCCTACACCATCACAATAAATCCATTATTTATTTTAGACAGGTCTAAAGAAACATGATATGATGAAAATGTAGTCTATTTCAGAACAGAATAGCATACTCTGAGTTGTACTTATGTTAGACACTGATATGGCTATGCCAAATGGCTGTGGGCTACATTAGCTAATTTAGCAGACAATATTTGATTAGAATTCCGTGACATTTTTATTTTTTTGTATTTTATAGTATGAAGAATACAATTCAACATAGCTTAATAAAATAGAAAGGATATATTCTCCAAACGATTTGAGTCAGTGCGCACTTGCGGCTATTCTGTGTTGAGTGGTTAACAAACAGGTACTCCTAAATGTTTAATTAAGACATATTTACGTAACTGTGCCTCCTAAAAAATCCATGTCTTTTGCGGCCAAAGTGGCCGTTGTGCCCTTGGGCTGAATATAATAATTTTAATTCCCTTCTAACCGCTACCACGCTCCAAAGCACCTCTCACTCACATGGCTCTCTCGGATATTTCAATTCGTAGTAGCCAATGCCCGTCAGGTGATCGGGTTCTTCTCACAGGAATTTCCGCCAAGAAGTAGGCTACAAATTGAATGAAGACAGACACCTCGAAGACGCAACTGGACCATTGGCGGTTCTGGGGTTGCCCCTGTGACAACAATTTTGGACCCCCTTGTGGCCCCCCTAAATGTGGAGTATGAAATAATCTTTGCATAACAAATTTTTTCTATCGTTCTTTTTTTACATCCGTTATTAGACAGTGGCAACATGGAACACTAATTAAACACACACATTTACTAGAGGGACATGGTCTTTTGCCTACTAATGCCTGCAATGAAGTGAAGAAAACGATATGACAACAATAACGTCTAATGTAACTGGCCCCTCTAACAGTACAACTGGCCCCAGCTTGGCCCCCCCAGTTGAAAGGGTCTAGAACCTCCACTGAACTGGACTCGTCCGTCTTATAGAATTATGAGGCGCATTTTGAAGATGTTATAACTGTCCACATTTAGCCTACTTTTCGTCAGCTAACAAAATGAGAACAGCAAAAACACTAGCCCATGTCAATCTACTATCCCGCATAGTACAAAAGTTGACCTATTCTATTGGTCAATTTGTCCTTCTGCGCATAAATTAAATATTCCAAGCATACTCTGGGACAGTTGTGTGATGCGTTAGATCCCAAATTAATACAACCACTCGCATCATTTTTTTTCTTCTCCAAAGCAATGAGGCTGATCCAACAGATCAGAACGTTTAGCTTCAAATGTTGATAAACTATTAGGCTATTTCTTCACATTATAAGCGCAGCAGCGCAGCAATGCACACACGGCAGTAGGAAATAATCGTGAATGTTCCTTAATGCAATCAGTTAGATGGAAAACACTGTTCTCGAAAGTGATGGCAAATGCGATTATTCTGCCCTTGAATTGCGTTCCCATGCAAAACTAGACAGATAGCTAACAACTAAGTCTTCAATAAAACTCCCAATGCGTGACTTTTCTTGAATGAATATATTGAAAACGTTTATGTTGTGAAACTGCAAAATACAGAAAATAATATACTTTAGTATTCAATTCAAATCGACATACTATAGCTGTACATTATATCTTTCAAGTTGAAGTTGCATAAATACAAAGCACGTGTCAAGGTAGCATGTATCTGGCATGATGCCAAACCATATAGCTAATTGTTACTCATATGGTAATTGGCTAACTCCTTTAATTACTACAATAATGTGCAACCACCTCTGTACAATAACAAAGCATATTATACTAGAAACAGTAACAAAACTTCAGTATTGTATGTTTTACAATTCGTTTACATGACGCACGAGTAAAGTAATACAGCTGACGGCATGCATGAAAGGCAAGGCAATTTGTGTGAGTAAATGCAACCAACTAACATTGATATGTAAGTAATTCTATCAATTACAAGATTTTCATCACTAGCTAAATGCGTGAATCGAACTTACAAACAAATATTTTCCGAGGCTGAAGCGTGACAAGAGATAACTGCACTGAAAGACCTGCACCGTCGAGTTGTTTTTAGCTGCTTCTCTGCGTGTCTCTTCCTGCTTCCTTACAGTCTAAGTACCAGAAAGCTCCACTAGGGGGCGAATAACACCATGGAACACATTGAAAATCCATTTTAACCACTGTAATAAAATAATCTGTTACCTTCTAACAGGATGGCAGCACAGCGATTATGCATGTAATGGTTTATTATAAAGCTGCATTTTATGGTGAAAATTATATTCCCCAAACTCATGCGTATGCCAGTTAGGCTCTACAAATCGAATCACATTTTATTTGTCACGTGCGCCGAATACATGTGTAGACCTTACAGTGAAATGCTTACTTTAAGAAACATAAGTGAAGTGAAAAATAGATAAGTAAAATATATAATGAAATACAAATTAAAAATAAATAATTAAAGTGTAGCAGTAAAATAATGGTAGTGAGGCTATATTCAGGGGGTACCGGTAAAGAGTCAATGTGCTGGTCGAGGTAATTGAGGTAATATGTACATGTAGGTAGAGTTAAAGTGACTACGCAAATAAACAGAGTAGCAGCAGCACAACAGAGGAGGGGGAGGGGGCTGTATGTTATTCATGTTGTCTTTCAGCCACGACTCTGTGAAACATAAGATATTACAGTTTTTAATGTCCCGTTGGTAGGATATTCGTGATCGTAGCTCGTCTGTTTTGTTATCCAATGATTGTACGTTGGCTAATAGGACTGATGGTAGAGGCAAATTACCCACTCGCCGTCGGATCCTTACAAGGCACCCCGACCTACGTCCTTGATATCTCTTGACAGTGGTCAAGTAGGCTACTGTGGCTATTTGATCATAATGTAGGCCTACCAGAGTGGCCTACAATCAAAAACAATGGAGAAAATGCATCCCATAACATTTTAGCCTACAGTAAGAGGCAATGTGTGGTGTTCGATGTAGGCCTGCATTCCATGAGACTTTTGAAAAAAACATGCATGACTTGACATTAACTTATTCAAGCCTGTCTCAAAATACAACACTTCCACTTTAAGACAAAAAAAGCTCTTTACCTGACTCTCTTTTCAAAGATGTCTAGAAATGCACAAGTTTTGTGCTCTTGTAGGAAACAATCAGTCCCCCATTGAGGACTACAAATGATCTATATCTAGGCTAATAACTCACTAACTGGCAAAGGATAGGAACAGATATACACGTGGCTACATGCAGCTCTCACTTTGATCTCAAAACAAACACATCTACTCATGACCGCTCATACCGTAAAAACAGTCCAGTTCAAATGGAATGGCACAGATCCATATATGGCAATGGTCTATTTGCATATAGGCCTACTGCAGCTCTGATTGATTATGGCACACCGGTCTATGTAGATCGAGTATGGGCCTGAGTTGTGCCTGTCAATGCAGTGGAATCCTACTCTGATGCGTTCTGCCTACAACAAAATCTCTTGTATAGTTAGTTTTGCATACTAAGTTCTTGCAAATCCCTTACCTTTTGAAGAACTTCTGCTGAGGGCTTCCCAAGTGTCCAACGAAGACATCCAATGGTTCTTTTGTTAGAAAAAGTCATTTATTATATCCATAAATGTCAGTTTGGTTGGCGATTTATGTTCATAAAATACAGCGTCCACTCGCCCATTGAACCGTGAAGAGAACACGTTCAACCTATACAAATACACTTGCGCCCCACTCCCGACACTACCCGGTGAAATGCAAGGCGCCAAATTCAAAATCCAAAAGTTTAATTATTAAACATTCATCAATATACAAGTGCTGCATAGTCATCAAAAGCTCTGCTTCTGTCACGTCCAGGCCAGAGTTTTAGGCTGGCGTGTTTAGGTTTCGTTTTTGGTGTAGGGTTTTTGAGTTCTAGGTGTTCTATTTCTATGTTGGGGTAATGGTTCCCAATTAGAGGCAGCTGTGTGTCGTTGTCTCTAATTGGGAATCATATATATGTTTGGGGTTTTCATTTAGGTTTTGTGGGTTATTGTTGATGCATAGCTTTGTTTGTATTGTCAGTCTATGTCTAAGTTACGATCTTCGTTCATTTTGTTATTTTGCCCAGTTACGTTTCGTTTTAATAAACATGTATACTGGAAGCATCGCTGCGTCTTGGTCTGTCCGTACAGAAGATCTTGACAGAATAAACCACCAAATAAAGACCAAGCAGCGAGAGACCCGGGAGTACTGGACCTGGGAGGAGGAATTATTTAGGGACGGACCCTGGGCCCAAGCCGTACGGAGCATGGGATCTGGAGAGAGGGGAGTTTATTAGACCTCGCCTGGCACGGAAGCCTGAAAGGCAGCCCCCAAAAACTTTTTGGGGGCACACGGGGAGTTTGGCCGATTCAGGGTGGACTCCTGAGCCAACTCCTCGTGCTCTCTGGAGGGAGCGTTGGAGGATGCGTCGTACTGAGCAGACACCGTGCTATGCTGTTGTGCGCAAGGTATCTCCAGTGCGCATGCATAGGCCGGTGCGCAAAATTCCAGCGCCACTCATCTGTCGGGCTAGGGTGAGTGTGCAGCCTGGAGGAGTGGTGCAGGCTCTGCGCGCCAGGCCCCCTGTGCGCTTAGAGAGTCCAGCACGTCCAGTCCCTGCTCCACGCTCCAGGATCCCTGTGCCCGTCGTGAACCCAGCACGTCCTGTTCCTGCTCCCGCACCAGAGTGCGGCGTTATGAGCCCAGTACGGCCGGTTCCTGCTCCCGCACCAGAGTGCGCGTTATGAGCCCAATGCGGCGGTTCCTGCTCCCCGCACCAGAGTGCGCGTTATGAGCCCAGTACGGCCGGTTCCTGCTCCCGCACCAGAGTGCGCTATTTGAGCCCAATACGGCCGGTTCCTGCTCCCGCACCAGAGTGCGCTATTTGAGCCCAATGCGGCCGGTTCCTGCTCCCCGCACCAGAGGGCCAGTGTGCTTCCCTGTCCAGGTCCGCCAGTGAGGGTCCCCAGTCCGAGCCGCCAGTGAGGGTCCCCAGTCCGGAGCCGCCAGTGAGGGTCCCCAGTCCGAGCCGCCAGTGAGGGTCCCCAGTCCGAGCCGCCAGTGAGGGTCCCCAGTCCGGGCCGCCAGTGAGGGTCCCCAGTCCAGCAAATGGCCCAGGGCCTCTGGTGCGCGACCGGACTAGCACGGCCAGCACCGAGCCGCCACCTGGGATCAAAGACCCACCGAAGACCCCCATGGACTTTTGGGTGGCGCGGTCGGATTCCGCGCCTTTGGGGGTACTGTTACGTCCAGGCTAGAGTTTTAGGCTGGCGTGTTTAGGTTTTGTTTTTGGTGTAGGGTTTTTGAGTTCTAGGTGTTCTATTTCTATGTTGGGGTAATGGTTCCCAATTAGAGGCAGCTGTGTGTCGTTGTCTCTAATTGGGAACCATATATATGTTTGTGGTTTTCATTTAGGTTTTGTGGGTTATTGTTGATGCATAGCTTTGTTTGTATTGTCAGTCTATGTCTAAGTTACGATCTTCGTTAATTTTGTTATTTTGCCCAGTTACGTTTCGTTTTAATAAACATGTATACTGGATGCCTCGCTGCGCCTTGGTCTGTCCCACATGGAGATCGTGACAGCTTCTTGGCAATTTCACAGCGTTGTCAGATTTCAAAAAGTCTTTACGGCGAAAGCACAACATTTGATTGTTTGATACCTCCAATATTTTTACATTAGCATAAATTCATAAACCATCATAAACCGGTTCACACAAAACACATTTCACAGCGAAAACAAATCCCTTACCTTTTGAAGAACCTCTGCTGAGGGCTTCCCAAGTATCCAACGAAGACAATCCAAGTCATTTATTATATCCATAAATCTCCGTTTGGTTGGTGCGTTATGATCAGAAAATCCAACTTCGAATCGCCCATTGAAACGTGAAGAGAACGTGTTAAAATATACCTACAAACTTTTCCTAAACAAATCAAATACCAGTTAAAATGCATCCATAGCTATCCTTTTATGAATATCAGCGATAATATTTCACTCGGATGGTCACCTAAACGTTATATAAGTAAAATAAAGTGGGGCATGCAGCCAGACTAGCGCACGAGAAAACTTGTTGACATCTGAATTACCTTGGCCATTTCCTGTACCTATTCTTCCTGCTTCCTCCAATCTCTCTGAGGCTTTATATATAGACTGTTGACATCTAGTGAAAGCCATAGGTACTGAAATCTCGGAGCTGCTTGCCATAGAACTCAATAGGGAGACTGTCAAACAGAGCCAATGTGACAAAAAACAGTAATTCCGGATAGATTTTTCTCGGGTTTTCGCCTGCTATTTCTGTTCTGTTACACTAATAGACATTATGTTAACACTTTTAGAAACTTCAGAGTGTTTCCTATCCAATAGTACTAATTAATAGTACTAATTATATATCCTATTTTCTGAGCCTGAGTGACATGCATTTTGCTTTAGGCACGCCAGACTCTCCAAAACCGTCACCTCACCTGCCACTCCCTAAGAAGTTAATGTGCTTAATTTTAAGAAGTTATTTGGCCAATTTAGTTCTGATACAAGTCTTATCAAAACATATAGGCCTATAGGCTAGTCTACATGAGGTGTGTAACTATGATTTAAAATAGTCGCAAAAGCTGGGCATCGTTCACAAGTAATAAGACATCATTCACAAGTGATAATACATCATTCACAAGTAATAAGACATCATTCACAAGTAATAAGACATCATTCACAAGTAATAAGACATCATTCACAAGTAATAATACATCATTCACAAGTGATAATACATCATTTCACAAGTAATAATACATGAATTCACAAGTAATAATACATCATTCACAAGTGATAATACATCATTCACAAGTAATAATACATCATTCACAAGTGATAATACATCATTCACAAGTAATAATACATCATTCACAAGTGATAATACGTCATTCACAAGTAATAATACGTCTTTCACAAGTAATAATACATCATTCACAAGTAATAATACATCATTCACAAGTAATAATACATCATTCACAAGTAATAATACATCATTCACAAGTGATAATACATCATTCACAAGTGATAATACATAATTCACAAGTGATAATACATCATTGACAAGTGATAGGCTAATACTGTCTGTTGTCTTTACATATACTAAATTATATGTGTCAAATTAGTTTTGATTTAGAATGGATCATTATCATGCACCTGTCTCGGAACAGGGACATGGGGTAGCGTTCATTTTCATACCAGTCAGATAGGCTATACTCCAGTTGTAAAGTGAAGCAATGAGCTTAATATTAGGAAAGTTGAGAAATAAATAAATATAGTAGGCCTAGCCTATAGAAAGCTGATGGGATCCTCCTCTTTTTCATAAAGCCCCTCTAAACTCTGTTTTCTCACACACATAGCCTATAGAAATGTTGCTCAGCATGAGCTCATGGGCTCTCATTAAGTGTTTGATTCAATTTTTGATTACATTTGCATTAGAGGGACAATAGAGTGCTGAGTACCTGTCACGACTTCCGCCGAAGTCAGTCCCTCTTCTTGTTCGGGCGGTGTTCGGCGGTCGACGTCACCGGTTTTCTGACCATCGCTTCCCTTAGTTGTTTTGAGTTTTGTCTAATTGTCGCACCTGTTGGTTATTTCTCCCAATCACGCACCTGTATATATTCCTTCCTTCCCTTCTTCCCATTGTGCGTGATTGTTTGATGTTACCGGTTGTCTTCGTGTGTTCGTTTTCTAGTATGTTCACTGAGGACTATTTTATTTTGGTTCCTGTATGGGCTGTTTTTTGCTTGTTGCGCCCGGTTTGTTTTGAAGTCGTGTTGAGTTCTTCTGTTCACCAGAGTGTTGTTTGGTTAGACTGGTGACTCATTAAAGATCCTCACACGCCTTTTCCTCCTGCGCCTGATTCCTTCTTATCATACGGAACCACAAGATCGTAACAGTACCAGACAGTTAGTGTCGTGGAAAAAAACAATATTAAAACACATAACACCCTCACAAGAACTTTTGAATTCAATGATAGACTTTTAATACAGAATAATCAAAGCCGAGCTGGTCCAGGATCCAGCTGCTCTAACTGAACTCCAGTTCAGCTTATATAGTGTTACCATAGGCAGCCTCTGACATGTGTTTTCACTCAAAAGTGGAGCGTGTGGTATGTGCATTATGTGCAGGTTTTCAGCTGAGGCAACCCTTGACATATGTTTCTGCTTAAAAGGTGTGCTATGCATTCTGTTCAGAAATTTGAAAATGTAACATAATCTTATTAAAATATCTCCAACATTAGCAAGTTTGGTTGGCTACTAATGACCATAAGCAGCATCAGAGCTTGGAGAAGCCTAATTACCATGACTAAACGGTCACGTGGAATTTGACTGCCATCATGACTTGTGACCGCAGGTGTGGCGGTAATATGGTCACTGTAACAGCCCTAGCAAGGACTGACCATTCATAAGGTCAAATTGTTGTTTTAACCATGTTGAGGCTATACATGTCACGATCTCCGTGAGTGACGGACCAAGGCGCAGCGAGGTATCCAGAATACATTTTTATTTAAATACGTAACTGGGCAAAAACAACAAAAATTAAAACGAAGATCATGATGCTGACCGTAACTAAACACACAACAAGCTATGAACAAAACAATAACCCACAAAACCCCTCTGAAAACTACAAACATATATATGGTTCCCAATTAGAGGTAACGACACACAGCTGCCTCTAATTGGGAACCATTACCCCAACAAAGAAATGCAACACCTAGAACAAAAAAAACCTACACCAAAACGAAACTAAACACGCCGGCCTATAAATATCAGGCCTGAACGTGACAGTACCCCCCCAAAGGCGCGGACATCGACCGCGCCAAAAGTCCATTGGGGGTGTCTTCGGTGGGCCTCCTTGTCCCAGGTGGCGGCTCTGGTGCCGGCCGTGCTGGCTCGGGGTCCCACACCGGAGGCCCTGGGCTATTTGCCGGAACAGTTAGTTTTGGACTGGGGACCTTCTCTGGAGGCTCCGGACTGGGAACCTTCTCTGGAGGCTCCGGACTGGGAACCTTCTCTGGAGGCTCCGGACTGGGAACCCTCTCTGGAGGCTCCGGACTGGGAACCCTCTCTGGAGGCTCCGGACTGTCGACGCGCACTGGGACTCTGGTGCAGGGAGCAGGAACGGGCCGTACTGGACTCATGACGCGCACTGGGACTCTGGTGCGGGGAGCAGGAACGGACCGTGCTGGGTTCACGGCGCGCACAGGGATCCTGGAGCGTGGAACAGGGACAGGACGTGCTGGGTCCACGATGGGCACAGGGATCCTGGAGCGTGGAACAGGGACAGGACATGCTGGACTCTAAGCGCACAGAGGGCCTGGTGCGCGGAGCCGGAACAGGACGTGCTGGACTCCCTAAGCGCACAGGGGGCCTGGTGCGCGGAGCAGGGACTGGATGTACTGGGCTATCTAAGCGTACAGGGGACCTGGTGCGTGGAGCCGGTACTTCTCTCCCCGGCTGTTCACTCACCCTTGCCTCATGGATGACGGGAGCTGGAATGTCACGCACTGGGCTGTGGATGCGAACCGGAGACCCCACACGCAGAACCGGTGCAGGATATCTCGGTCCCAAAAGGTGTACTGGAGACCTCGCTCGCAGAGCCGGCACCACTACTCCAGGTTGCACACTCACCCTAGCCCGACAGATGAGTGGCGCTGGAATTTCGCGCACCGGCCTATGCATGCGCACTGGAGACACCGTGCACAAAACTGCATAGCACGGTGTCTGCTCAGTGCGACGCTCTCTCCAACGCTCCCTCCAAAGAGCACAAGGAGTTTGCTCAGGAGTCCATCCTGAACTGGCCAAACTCCCCGTGTGCCCCCCCCCCAAAATCTTTTTTGGGGGTACTTCTCGGGTTTCAGCGCCAGGCGAGTCCCAACATATCTCTCCCTCTCCGGGTTCCACGCTCCATATAAATCCTCGTAACTGCTCCGCTCAGCCCCCGCTACTCTTTTCTCCCTGGGGTGACAATGCCCCGCCGTCTTCTCCAAAGGTCCATTACCAGCAAAAATCTCCTCCCAAGTCCAGAACTCCCGGGTCTCTCACTGCTTGGTCCTTTCTTGGTGGGTTATTCTGTCCCGATCTCCGTGAGTGACGGACCAAGGCACAGCGAGGTATCCAGAATACATTTTTATTTAAATACATAACTGGGCAAAAACAACAAAAAATGAAAACGAAGATCGTGATGCTGAACATAACTAAACACACAACAAGCTATGATCAAAACAATAACCCACAAAACCACTCTGAAAACGACAAACATATATATGGGTTCCCAATTAGAGGTAATGACACACAGCTTCCTCTAATTGGGAACAATTACCCCAACATAGAAATGCAACACCTAGAACAAAAAAAACCTACACCAAAACGAAACTAAACACGCCAGCCTATAAATAGCAGGCCTGAACGTGACAATACAATGTTACAATAGAGTAAAAATGCATACGTTTTGTATGACTGTTAAATCAAGCTCATGAGGCATTTCTAAGTAATAATCTTCAATAATCTATGGGTTTGTATATGAAAATATTGATGTAGCAACTGCAGATGGACCCTTTAATGATTCTAACACTGTCACGCCCTGGCCATTGAGAGCCCTCTAGGTTTCTCTATGGTGTGTTGGGGTCAGGGCGTGACTAGGTTTTCTAGCGAACTCTATGTTGAGTTTTGAGTTGGTTCCCAATTAGAGGCAGCTGGTTGTCGTTGCCTCTAATTGGGAATCCTATATAAGTTTGTTCCCTTCCCACCTGCCTTGTGAAATATTGTTTGTTTTTGAATGTGTTTAGTGCCAGTGTGTGCTACACACAGTTAGTGCTGATCGTTGGGTTTGTAAGTTTCACTTTGTTAATTAAACATGTGGAACTACACCCGCACTTTGGTCTAATCCTTCCAGCGATCGTGACAAACATGTTATACTGATACGGCAACTTCTTCTAAAGCAGCTGTGAGAAACAGTCCTCTTGTTGCGGATTATGTCACACCCTCAAGTGTGTGTGGTGTGTGTGGGGGGGTGTACATGCTTGCTTGTATGTGCGTGTGTATGCATGTGTCTGTGTGTATGGGTAGGTATGTGTGCATGTGTGTTCTCACATCAGTTTCTATCTCCTCAGGACCTGAGGATTCAGGGAGAAGACTGACTCTACAGGATGGTTGCTGTGAGCTTTATGATGCTGTGTGTTCTACAAGTAACTCTCAACATCTCCCTGAGGCTGTCTTTCTGTGAGTGAGTCTGTATCCCAAATGATACTCTACTAGTGCACTACTGTTGGCCATGGTCCATAGGGTTCTGATCAAAAGGATGCCATTTAGACTTTAAGATTCCATTTTGCACCCTATTCCATTTGTAGTGCATTATTTTTGACCAGGGTCCATATCCCCTTTGTAGTGCACTACTTTTGACCAAGGCACAAAGGACTAGTGCACTATATATCTCCTTTCTTTCAGACACCACTGGCCTGGCGCAAGACAGAGACCAGCCAAACACCAGGAGTGGTATCATTGACCTGTTTACAGACAGACCAGTGCCGGAAGAACAGAAACCAGTTAGAGAGGGAGAGAGACCAGTTAGAGAGGGAGAGAGAACAAACCATAACCAGTTACAGGAGTGTTACAATGCCCTGACTAAAGACAGGGACATGATGATTGACAGGGTCAGTCTTCTGCTCAATGAGAAGGGGCTCTCTGGGTGTGGTAAGTTGCCAAGTCAGTCACCAGGGCTGCGTCTATACTGAACAAAAATATAAACGCAACATTCAACAATTTCATAGATTTTTATTGAGTTACATCATATCAGGAAATCAGTCAATTTAAATAAATGCATTAGGCCCTAATCTAAGGATGTCACATGACTGGGAATACAGATGTGCATATGTTGGTCACAGATATATATTTTTGGTCTGCGGTTGGAAGTACTGCAAAATTATCTAAAACGACGTAGGTGGCTTATGGTAGAGAGCAACGGCTCTGGTGGGCATTCCTGCAGTCAGCATGCCAATATTACATTCCCTCAACTTGAGACATCTGTAGCATTGTGTTGTGACACAACTGCACATTTTAGAGCAACCTTTTATTGTCCCCAGCACAAGGTGCACCTGTGTAATGATCACACTGTTTAATCAGCTTCTTGATATGCCACATCTATCAGGTGGATGGATTATCTTGGCAAAGGAGAAATGCTCACTAACAGGGATGTAAACAAATGTATGCACAAAATTTGAGAGAAAAGCTTTTTGTGCGTATGGAACATTTCTGGGATCTTTTATTTCAGCTCATTAAACATGGGACCAACACCTTACAGGTTGAGTTTATATTTTTGTTCAGTGTCGGTTCTATACCCTTCCTTCTCCTGAAGTGTGCGAGTCCAGTGTGCACTTGGACACTGTGTGCAAAGCATCCCAATTGTGAATTTACCAATAGTTCAATTACAGTGTTAACATTTGTTTAAAGAAATGTTGCAAGATTCTGGCAAATAAGCAGTTTTTCTATATAGGGTCAGATGAACTCTGGATACCCTTTTTATGTCTCTGCGTGCTGTATGGAGGAAGCTAGAGGTAGTTTGCCTTGCACGGCAACGTACGCAGGCATGTGCGTTGCCATAGAGCCTTTAGAAACTGAAATGGGTTTGCTGTACTTAAGTGTTATTTCTTTCTGTTTGTCTTCTCAAACAGAAAGATGAGTCCTCTATCTATGTTTATAGAGACAGTGCTGAATGATTAAGTGATGATCCCACCTAGTGGTTAAAGTGAGATGAGCTCACCATAGATGTAAAATAGGGTTCCCACTAGATGGCCAGGCTGCAATGACAATATTTCACTTTTTCTCTATTCATGCTTCCTCGATTCTTCTTCACGTCAGTCTTTCCTCAACTGCCTTCTCAAAAGTCATTGGAAAATACAATCCGAGGGGAGGTACCTTGAAACTTCTAGGAGTTTAGGAGGAGAGGAATTGACGAACAACTAATTGAGATAGAGCCTTAGTGTCAGAGAGAGCCAGTGAGGAGGAAGCGAATAATAAATAATAATGGAGAGAGAGAAACATTATATATATATATATATATATACACACACAGTGGGATCTAATTATTGACACCCCTTGATAAAGACGAGCAAAAAAAGACAATGTAATCAATAATACAAATACTGAGCTATAGTGACCCACAAAATGTCTTGTCCGTTTACACGCACACCATTTTATTTTTACTAATATAATTGCTCAGAGAAAGAGATTACTTGTTTAACAAATAATATTGCTTTCCCCCCTCAAAAAGATAGGGGTTCAAATTATTGGCACCCCTGTTTTCAACCTTTCGCTACCTCACCTTGCGATGATAATGCCACTGAGCCTTTTTCTAAAATGTTTTACGAGATTGGAGAACATGTTTGGAGTTTTTTGTGGGTCATTTTTAGCAGACAAATGACAGTAGTGAGAGTATACATTTTGGTGTTGGTCCCCAGTGGGAATCAAACCCACAACCCTGGAGTTGCAAGTGTCATGCTCTACCACACGGGATAATGCAAGGGAGCTTAGACCATTCTTCCATACAGAATCTGCCCTCATCAATTCAAGTGACAGGTTTTCAATGGGGTTCAAATAGAGACTGAGATGGCAATTGCAAAATGTTGATTTTTTTTTTTATGGTCAATTTACCATTTATTTGTGGATTTTGATGTGCGTTTGGGGTTATTGTACTTCTGGAAGATCCATTTGCCAAGTGTCAGCCTCCTTATGGAGGTTTTTGGCTAAATTGTCCTGGTACTGAGTAAAGTTCATACTGCTGTTTACCTTAACAAGGGCCCTAGGACCAGTGGAAGGAAAGTAGCCCCATAACATCAAAGAGCCACCATCATATTTCACAGTAGGCATGGGGTTATTTTCTACATCCCACCACTGGTGTGCATGGCCAAAGAGCTTATTTTCATGTCATCCAACACATGTCAATGGCTGAAGATTGATAAACAGCAACGCCACTTCGTTTGGAACCGGTGTTACGGCATGTTCTACCAATCTCATGAAACATTTAGAAAAAGGCTCAGTACTGTTATCCTAGCAAGGTAAGGATTTGAAAGGTGTTGAAAACAGGGGTGCCAATAAATTTGACCCCTTTCTTTTTGAAAAAAAAAACTATATTTATTGTTGAACAAAATTGCTTTCGTTTCTCAATTGTATTAGTATAATATAATTTCTAATTTTTTTGGAGCATACAACATACAGTTGAAGTCAGAAGTTTACATACACTTAGGTTGGAGTCATTAAAACTCATTTTTCAACCACTCCACACATTTCTTGTTAACGAACTATAGTTTTGGAAAGTCGGTTAAGACATCTACTTTGTGCATGACACAAGTCATTTTTCCAACAATTGTTTGCAGACAGATTATTTTAATTAACTGTATCACAATTCCAGTGGGTCAGAAGTTTACATACACTAAGTTGACTGTGTCTTTAAACAGTTTGGAAAATTCCAGAAAATGATGTCATGGCTTTAGAAGCTTCTGATAGGCTAATTGACATCATTTGAGTCAATTGGAGATGTACCTGTGCATATGTTTCAAGGCCTACCTTTAAACTCAGTGCCTCTTTGCTTGACATCATGGGAAAATCAAAAGAAATCAGCCAAGACCTCAGAAAAAATAATTGTAGACCTCCACAAGTCTGGTTCATCCTTGGGAGCAATTTCCAAACGCCTGAAGGTACCACTATCATCTGTACAAACAATAGTACGCAAGGATAAAAACCATGGGACCACGCAGCCGTCATACTGCTGAGGAAGGAGATGCGTTCTGTCTCCTAGAGATGAACGTACTTTGGTGCGAAAAGTGCAAATCAATCCCAGAACAACAGCAAAGGACCTTGTGAAGATGCTGGAGGAAACAGGTACAAAAGTATCAATATCCACAGCGAAACGAGTCCTATATCGACATAACCTGAAAGGTCGCTCAGCAAGGAAGAAGCCATTGCTCCAAAACCGCCATTAAAAAAAGCCAGACTACGGTTTGCAACTGCACATGGGGACAAAGATCGTACTTTTTGGAGAAATGTCCTCTGGTCTGATGAAACAAAAATAGAACTGTTGAGCCATAATGACCATCATTATGTTTGGAGGAAAAAGGGTGATGCTTGCAAGCCAAAGAACAACATCCCAACCGTGAAGCACGGGGTGGCAGCATCATGTTGTGAGGGTGCTTTGCTGCAGGAGGACCTGACTGATCTCAGTCAGGAAGTTAAAGCTTGGTCACAAATGGGTCTTCCAAATGGAAAATGACCCCAAGCATACTTCCAAAGTTGTGGCAAAATGGCTTAAGGACAACAAAGTCAAGGTATTGGAGTGACCATCACAAAGCCCTGATCTCAATCCTATAGAAAATGTGTGGGCAGGACTGAAGTGTGTGCGAGCGAGGAGGCCTACAAACCTGACTCAGTTACATCAGCTCTGTCAGGAGGAATGGGCCAAAGTTCACCCAACTTATTGTGGGAAGCTTATGGCAGGCTACCTGAAACGTTTGACCCAAGTTAAACAATTTAAAGGCAATGCTACCAAATACTAATTGAGTGTATGTAAACTTCTGACCCACAGGGAATGTGATGAAAGAAATAAAAGCAAAATAAAATAATTCTCTCTACTATTATTCTGACGATTCACATTCTTAAAATAAAGTGGTGATCCTAACTGACCTAAGACAGGGAATTTTTACAGGGATTCAATGTCAGGAATTGTGAAAAACTGAGTATAAATGTATTTGGCTAATATGTAAACTTCCAGCTGTAGGTCAGTATTTGTATTGTTTCTTTTAAACAGTCTGTTTTGCTCATCCTTATCAATAATGCCAATAATTCAGGGACTGGCTGTAGCTACAGCAGCTTTGAGACTGTTAGCGATATAGTTAAGATAATTATATTGAACAATGTGTTTTCCTTGAGGGTATGCTACTGTACAAGTAATTGCAATTCTTTTTTGTAGCACGCATGTTTGACTCTGAAGCCCTGTTTATACCTGCTGCTAACATGCGTCCTGTGTCCAGATCATGTCCACATTTTGATTGTGCCCACATTTTCAGACGGGTGTAGATGATTAAAAAACTCATTGTGAACTGATTTTGATCAGATCTCATAAGGACAACGGACAAGATCAGGAGGAGGGACGCATATCAGTGGCAGGTATAAAAGGGGCTCGAGAGAGAGGGTTGACAGCATTGTCACCAGTTTAACTATGTATCATAATTGCAGCTATTGATTATAATAAACATATTAATGATAAAGCTATTGATTATAATAAACATATTAATGATAAAGCTATTGGTTATAATACGCTTCCTAAAGCTTAAAGCTTATTGATGGTGATATTTGTTAATTTGATGCTATTGTCCGATGACCAGTCTCAGACCTTTTCAGAAACGTGACATGAATATCTCATTGGTTCATTTTATATTTCCTGTGTATAGCAAATATACAGACTAATGACATGGTGATTTCTAATCCATCTCTCAGTGTAACACATGCTTAAACTGTACTATGTACTGATATTGTTGACATGTTTCTTTCCTAGCTCAACCTCAACATGTGCTTTTTCAGATGCTTCATTGCGTATTAGGTTGAATATCCTTGCATTCTTCATGTCATTCTGTCACCCACAGGTCCTGGTTTTTACCATATCGTCCACAATGCTTATTATGAAACAAACTGTGGCTTTTGTGTGGAAATAGATTATGCAAAGTGCTACACAAACACTAGTCTAGATGCATTTTTTATTTGCTGCACAGCATTGAACATGAATGGTTGTGTCTGAGAAAATGACTGATAGTAAGTAGTCCCAATATTAAGTAGTCTGTTAAAATGAATGCAGCAGTCAGGTTTGTGTAACAATCAGCCTATTATTATTGACTGACCTTGGAATCTCTTATTTTTTTAAACTTTTGCTGTTTTGCAGAGCAATGTTTTGTCTGGTTGATTTGGCCCTGTACAGCCAATGAAGCATAGCATGTGTCTTTGGCGCCATCTTGTGGCGAGTTCTGGTCATAACTGCTGAACAAAAACAGACATTTCCCCAGTCAACAGAGACTTCTCTTGGTGGAGGTGGTGCAGATTCACTAATATATGGGCCCGTATGTGTCAAGATCTAGGATCAGGTCCCCTCTGTCCATGCAATCTTATTTGTGGTGATCTAAATCGCAAACCTGATCCCAAATCTGTACTCCTACTCTAAGACGCTTGATCTCTTCTTCATATGTATCTCAGAGTAGAACTGCAGGGCTGCGTTTAATACGAAGAAACGGTGTGCAACGTTCAATTAAACGGAAATGGGGATGTTCTGAACGACCAGTTGAAAAACGAGGAGGGGTTGGGGAACGCTGGCCTTTAAATATGCCCAATCTCCAGGGTGCATACTCAGAGCATGCGCTGACCAGCTGGCAAGGGCCTTCACTGACACTTTAAAACTCTCCCTGACCCAGTCTGTAATACCTATATGTTTCAAGTAGACCACCATAGTCCCTGTGACCAAGAACACCATGTTAAACTGTCTACAGCTGCACCATCGAGAGCATTCTGACAGGTTGCATCACTGCCTGGCATGGAAAATGCTCGGCATCAGACCGCAAGGCATAACAGAGGGTAGTACATACCGCCCAGTACATCACTGGGGCCAAGCTTCCCGCAATCCAGGACCTATATAACAGGCGGTGTCAAAGGAAAGCCCCTAAAATTGTCAGACTCCAGTCACCCAAGTCATAGACTGTTTTCTCTGCTACCACACGGCAAGCGGTACTGGAGTGCCAAGTCTAGGACCAAAAGGCTCCTTAACAGCTCCTACCCCCAAGCCATAAGACTGCTGAACAATTACTCAAATGGCCACCGGACCATGGCGCTGCCCATGCTGTCACAGACGCTATAATGGAACAGAAGATGAGTCCTCTATCTATCTCTATGGTATAGATCTAAAACAAGTGTGTGGTTTTGTGCTCTTGGTTTCCACTTGGTGTCCTCTTGGTGTCCTCTTGGTTTCCCCTTGGTGCCCTCTTGGTGTTCTCTTGGTTTCCCGTAATAAACCCCAATTGCTATATTTTAGTATAGCACAATTCTACCATCTAATATCTCTGTTATGTATTTCAGAGGCAATGTATTTGTCTGTGTTTCAACAATTCTCAATGTAAGTGACAGACGCAAGGTGGAGGTGTGGGGCTTGTGGGTAAATTCAATTGTTTTATTATTCTTGGTGGTTGGTTGTTCAATCCCCATTAGATATTTTTCACAATTATAAAAATGTAAAAAGAACATTGAAATGTTAGATAAGTTTGTGGCTCAGATAAAATCTGAGTTCTGTAATTCTGATGATTCAAAATTCAACTACTTACCCTTCCCTGAGATTAAAGAAACATTGTGGGCTGATGTATAGGTTCTGGTGGCTCACTGGTTAAAGCAACTGTCTCAAAGGTTGTTGGTTCTCATCTAGATGAATTTGTTTGTGTTCTGCAATTTTGAAATGTCACTGTCAAATACACAGGCAGATTTGAAAAGGGCGTTGGCATTAAATCCCTGCTGCTCTTCTAAGAGGTTTTTGGTTCATACCCCATCTCTTCTGTTTTACTAGTTATTTCCACAAATGTTTATGCCAAAATTAAGAACAGAAGGTTAATACATGTGTTAGACTTGGTGGCTCTTGGCCTGAGTCCTTGCCTTCCAACCCTGATTTTAAGGGTTCAAATCCCATCTATTACCCTTTAGTGGACACTCCCATCAACGTTCAAATTAAAAAGAAAATTGCAATGAATGTGAAGGTGTTGGTAGCTCGGTGCATGAGTTAATGCTTTTGAAATAAGAGGTTATGGGTTCAAATCCCATCTCTTGTCCTTTAGCAGCTGAACATCGATGCCAAAATGATGAAGAAAAGTGTAACGTATGTGAAGGAGTCTGGATCTCACCCCATAAGCACGGGGCTGTAGGGTTTGAACCCAGTGCTCTGGAAGATGGGTACTTCACCACTGAGAACTCTGCATTAGCCAAGGCTGTGGTTCCAGAACAGTAAGCAGCAGTGGTTATGGAGGGAAACACCTGCTGGAGAAGTAGACCCTTATTCTTTTAAAGGCAAAAAGCACTATTTAAAAACTAAGGGTCTACATTTTCCAGAGTTTCCCTGCATAACCACTGCTGTTCACAGGAGGGGAACCCCCAGGCATTAAACCCCATCAGCTGTCAACACAGACACACTCACATGCTCTGTTTGGAATCAAACCAACAATCACACACTTAATAGGTCAAGAGCCTGAGCCACCAGCTCATTCACACTTCACAACCTTCTCTTCATGTGATTGACGTTGAGATTCCAGGAAACATCCAAGAGTATATTAAGAGGCCCCTAGGTGGCAATATGGCAGTTGAAAGCAGTCCGTCAGTGACCTCTACTGGTCAGGTCCATACTTACCAATAATGCTGGGATGGACAGGCTTTCTGTCGGCCACGTGGTGTAAAGTACTTAAGTAAAAATACTACTTAAGTCGTTTTTGGGGTATCTGTACTTTACTATTTATATTTTTTACAACTTGTACTTAACTACATTCCTAAAGAAAGACATTTTTACTCCATACATTTTCCCTGACACCTAAAAGTACTCGTTACATTTGAATGCTTAGCAGGACAGGAAAATTGTCCAATTCACGTACTTATCCAGAGAACATCCCTGGTCATCCCGTGTACTGCCTCTGATCTGTCGGACTCACTAAACACAAATGCTTCGTTTGTAAATGATGTCTGATTGTTGGAGTGTGCCCTTTGCTATCTGTAAATAATTGAAATGGTACCCCCTGGTTTGTTTAATATAAGGAATTTTTTATAATTTATACTTTTTAACTTTTGACACTTAAGAATATTTCAAACAAAATACTTTTACTCAAGTAGTATTTTAATGGGTGCCTTTCACTTGTACTTGAGTCCTTTTCTATTACTGCCTGGAGGCCAGATCAGACTAATACCTCTGGGCAGGAACACAGAACGCAAACACACCTCACCTCTGGAGCGATCAACTAGACTATTCAGGCCACACCTCTGAACTCACCTTACTACAGCTCACCTTAGCTATCATGTGAACCAGGGGTACTCAAATCTTACCCTATAAGGTCCAGAGCCTGCTGGTTTTCTGTTCTACCTGATCATTAATTGTGCCCACCCGGTGTCCCGGGTATAAATCAGTCCCTGATTGGAGGGGACGCTAAAACATAATTTAAAAAAATGGAGCTGGCTTCGGAGTCCTGGGCCTCCACAAACCATCTCAGAGTAGGAGTGCTGATCTAGGATCAGTTGTGTATTTTAGTTCACAATGAATAAGACTGTATGGACAGATACATTTATTAAAAACACATTCCCCAAAATATTAATACATTATTTTATCAAAATCATTTATACAGAGTGTTTTTTATTTTGAATGAAAAGTCTTATGCATACATAAACTGAATGTACAAAACATGAAGAACATCTTCCTAATATTTAGTTAGAACATCCTCAATTCGGACTCTAAGGTGTCGAAAGTGTTCCACAGGGATGCTGGCCCATGTTGACTCCAATGCTCCCACCGTTGTGTCAAGTTGGCTGGATGTCCTTTGGGTGGTGGACCATTCTTCATACACACGGGAAACTGTTGAGGGTGAAAAACCCAGCGGCGTTGCAGTTCTTGCCAAAAACCAGTGTGCCTGGCATCGTTCAAAGGCACTTTTGTCTTGTCCATTCACCTTTTGAATGGCACACATACACAATCCAGGTCTCAATTGTCTCAAGGCTTAAAAATCCTTATTTAACCTGTTTCCACCTCTTCATCTATACTTATTGAAGTGGATTTAACAAGTGACATCAATAAGGGATCATAGCCTCCACCTGGATTCTCCTGGTCAGTCTGTGTCATAGAAAGAGCAGGTGTTCATAATGTTTTGTACACTCAGTATAAATTGCAGTAGTTTGTTTTGTTGCCATGGCCACCGTAATCCAGTGCAGGAATGAAAAACAAAAATAGAAGAATCTAAAGACAGTTGTGATTGTGTGGCACAATCCCTGGTCAAGGGCAAAGATACACACAATTGTTAAAAAAAGATATATCTCTACTTATTCTGCCAACAAACAAAAGGTTTTCAGTTAAACATTGTGCTTCCCTTAAAAGCCATAACACTATATATAGATGGATGGGCTTCCAGTTGGTTCAACAATGGAATCACTACTGTATTGGTCCTTTATCAAAGAGACATTCAGGAGGATTCCAATTAAGTAACAATAACACTGACAGAAACTATAGGAAAGCACCCTTCATACAGTAGATGCCAACCGATTAGGTCTGGCTGTGTGAAAACAACCACTTCCCTGCATACAACTCATACAGTACCTGAAGAAGGCTGTCAACAAACGTTACTGAAAAATACTGTCGGCTGCAATTGTGTTAAAAACTGTTAACAGTGTAGAGTAAGTGTATATTTTCCATTTGTGAAATGATTTTGATTTGACATGAAAGTAGAGGGCTTCATGTTAAGGTGGAGTATTTTGTTGTTTTGGCTGTCAGAGCCAGTCTACCTATATAAAATATAAGGACCTTAAGGAGTAACAGTAGGCTTTCTTTAAGAGTACATCTTGGGCTACAAGTACAGGTACTTCTCGTGGTTTGGCCCAAGTTGGCTCTGGAAAACCCTTCTCTCCGTAGTGTTTTCAGCGGTTCGCTTCGCCCAAGGCTGGGTCTGTGTAAACTACAGTTCTGACGCTGTGTTTTAACGTTTAGAAAGGGTTTTCAAAACATATGCTGATATGACCCTTATCTTTCATATCAGCAAAAAATAATCTTTCAAAAAAAAAATATACACTTACTGTAGGAGATTTGCACAGGTCAGTACACTGTGTCAGAGATACTGGATATAATGACGAGATGCTTGTGTCTCTGCCCTAACTTTGGGATTTCATGTCCACAGAGCAGAACATTGAGCTGTCAAGCTCCCGCCTATTCCTCTCTTTGGATTGGTGGATACATCTCGTTATTCAAATGTTTTTTTTTTATATTCTATGAGGGGTGTTGACGTCAACTGCCTGTATTCAATGGAGAGTGAGATGCTATGCGAGCCTCATAAATATGTATAGACTATCTCAAATTTCAAACAGGGACAACTCCTATATAGAGTTTTTTTCTCAAAGTTTCCCAGGATGTCACGTGCATCACAGTTATATCAGTACACTTGTAACAACGTGAGCATCACGAAACTTCCATTTGATCAAATAAACCTCACGTATTAAAATAGCAATACATTTTGTCTTCACTAAATTCGACACTCATTGCCCCCATATAAAAACTCCTTAATGGCTTAATATTAATGATCTGCTTAACGTGGACAGATTTTGGGCGGAGTAAACCCTCTCGCTTCGCCTCTTCCTCGCTGGTTGTGAATGCCTCCAGTTGACCAACTACACTTCCTCCCCAGTTACGCAGGTGTTCGGAGCCCGCTAGATAGCTAATAGGTACAGGTGGTCGTCGCTGTCTTCCGCAAACAAGCACAGTAACATGGAGATATGGCAGTGTGGGAACACTAACCCTATAAAGGTGTGTATCAATAGAACATTTGTTTTTTTTTTAATCGCTGATGTGGTCCTTATGCTTCTAAAACCGTACCGCAAGAGATGCGTGTCAAGGTTCAGACCGAATGCCGGGGCTCTTAACAAAACTCCTCCCTACAGAAGACACCTTCGTCCAATGACTCTTCTGTGTAATGAACAAGGGATCCAGTACTTCTAAGGTTGGTCTCTAGTATACAAACTGGGTCAGAGTGTTCCCCAGGAGCCGTGGATGTCGACTAAGGCAGCCCCCCGCACCTCTCTGATTCAGAGGGGTTGGGTTAAATGCGGAAGACACATTTCAGTTGAAGGCATTCGGTTGTGCAACTGACTAATAATGGTGACTTTGACTTTAAACTTGTCATTTAAAACAGGCTAGTAACTACTTGTGTTAACTAGTTAGGGAGTAGTGGGGCGCTAGCAGTAAAGCAAGGCTTGGCACTTGAAACTTTAAGGTTAGAAACAGGTTTAAAGTTATATATTTGACATTTCTCTAGTTTTTTAATTGTAACCTCTAGTATTTTGTACTTTTCCTGTACATTTTCAACCTGCATCATTCACTGACAAATTCAACGTTGTTTGTGAAGATAGTTTGTGAAGATAGATTAGGGTTTTCCGAACTCAGTCCTGCCCCTCCCCCCCAACTCATCTTCAAGCTTTGATTATTTGAATCAGCTGTGTGGTGCTAGGACAAAATACAAAATGTGCACCGAGGGGGGGCCCCAAGACCGAGTTTGGGAAACCCAGATATAGATCACTGTAGACAAATAACACCTGTAAAATGTGAGATTCCAACCGTACTGCTTTGTCTCAGCTTGGGACAGACAGACAGAAACGTGTAGATATGACTTCTTCATCTGGAGAACATCAGAGGGCTTTTGTACTATCAGTCAGTTAGCAGAGCATAGCCAGAGCAGAAGAGTGAGAGGATTTACTCCGCCCAAAATCTGTCTGCATGAGATAAGCCCTTTTTTTATGGAGGTTACAAATGTACTGATATCAGTGGGTGCACGTCGCATTCCGGCAACTGAGAAAAACAACTTAGTTGTGCCTGTTGTTCACACGCATATCTGCCCTCTCATTGGCTAGAATGATCCCACCTGATCTCGCCTGCCTTCAATCATTGAGGACATGTATTTCCATTGTTAGAGCGGTCACTTGGCTATCTTGTCAATATAATACAGTAGATCATCTTTGGCATAGCTACAAACACACTTTCACCTGTGTTTGTGACTGTCCTCTAGTGGAGGAACAACACACTTTAACACTGGCACCGTCTCTGAAAAAACACATGGGTTATACTAGCTGGGGTGTATTCCACAGTCCGTTGCAAAAGTTGTCTGTTGCCGTTTACTCTAAACACTGTTGAGTTCCGTTTTGTTCTCAAACAGAATCTGTAATTCAGTCATTTCTCTCTTTAAACAAAAATAAGCATCTGGAAGAAATTGGAAGTAACCCCAAAAACAAAATTAAGGCAGTTATACAATTTAAAAAACATTACAATACATTCACAACAGATTGCCAACAATACATTCACAACAGATTGCCCTCAGGCCCCTACTCTACTACAACATATCTACAACACAACATCCATGTGTACGTGTGTATAGTGTGCGTATGTAATCGTGTGTGCCTGTGTTTGTGTTGCTTCACAGTCCCCGCTGTTCCATAAGGTGCATGATGTTACTTGATGTGGAATATAGTTCAATGTAGTCATGGCTCTATGTAGTACTGTGCGCCTTATATAGTCTGTTCTGGACTTGGGGACTGTGAAGAGACCTCTGGTGGCATGTCTTGTGGGGTATGCATGGGTGTCCGAGATGTGTGCCAGCAGTTTAAACAGACAGCTGGGTGCATTCAACATGTCAACATCTCTCACAAATAAACTCAGCAAAAAAAGAAACGTCCTCTCACTGTCAACTGCATTTATTTTCAGCAAACTTAACATGTGTAAATATTTGTATGAACATAACAAGATTCAACAACTGAGACATAAACTGAACAAGTTCCACAGACATGTGAGTAACAGAAATTGAATAATGTGTCCCTGAACAAAAGGGGGGGTCAAAATCAGTATCTGGTATGGCCACCAGCTGCATTAAGTACTGCAGTGCATCTCCTCCTCATGGACTACACCAGATTTGCCAGTTCTTGCTGTGAGATGTTACCCCACTCTTCTCTATAGCGCACAGCATTGAGATTGCCTGCAATGACAACAAGCTCAGTCCGATGATGATGTGACACACCGCCCCAGACCATGACGGACCCTCCACCTCCAAATCGATCCCGCTCCAGAGTACAGGCCTTTCTCAGCCTATTGCGGACAGTCTGAGCACTGATGGAGGGATTGTGCGTTCCTGGTGTAACTCGGGTAGTTGTTGTTGCCACCCTGTACCTGTCCCGCAGGTGTGATGTTCGGATGTACCGATCCTGTGCAGGTGTTGTTACACGTGGTCTGCCACTGCGAGGACGATCAGCTGTCCATCCTGTCTCTCTGTAGCGCTGTCTTAGGCGTCTCACAGTACGGACATTGCAATTTGTTGCCCTGGCCACATCTGCAGTTCTCATGCCTCATTGCAGCATGCCTAAGGCACGTTCACGCAAATGAGCAGGGACCCTGGGCATCTTTCTTTTGGTGTTTTTCAGAGTCAGTAGAAAGGCCTCTTTAGTGTCCTACGTTTTCATAACTGTGACCTTAATTGCCTACCGTCTGTAAGCTGTTAGTGTCTTAACGACCGTTCCACAGGTGCATGTTCATTAATTGTTTATGGTTCATTGAACAAGCATGGGAAACAGTGTTTAAACCATTTACAATGAAGATCTGTGAAGTTATTTTTGATTTTTACGAATTATCTTTGAAAGACAGGGTCCTGAAAAAGGGACGTTCCTTTTTTTGAAGTGATGAAGTCAATCTCTCCTCCACTTTGAGCCAGAAGAGATTGACATGCATATTATTAATGTTAGCGCTCTGTGCACATCCAAGGGCCAGCCGTGCTGCCCTGTTTTGATTGTGAGGCGCTGTACACATTTATACAAATTCGACAGTCATAAGACAGGGACTGATACACCAAATGTAGGCTAAATTCTGAGTCTGGAACAGGAGAAATATTATTTATTTATTTCAGCATCTTGAGAGAACGTGAACGCAGTTAGGGATAGAGGGCTTCATCAGCTGATATTATTTAAACCACATAAAATAGGCTATGCTTCCAAGCCGAACTGAAATCTCATCAGAAACATGTTGGGTCCTTTTCATAGCTTTTTATTTCCTTACAATCGGTCAAACTGATGTCATTTGGACATTTTGCACAAACAATCTTACCTTTTTTGGGGGGGGGGATAAGTGGAGATGACAGAGACCTTTACGGATGTCAACTACATTGAAGCATTCATTATATCAATTTATTACATTATTCTGGTGAGCAAGAGTTTATTTAGTCTTCTCAGGAAACATAGCTTCTCCTTTGTCATTATGTCTAATTATAGACAAGCTGACTAACAAATAGCCTGCCAAAATGTCTGTAATACAAAGCAGAAACATGGCTGGTGAGGGGAGGACACCTCATAATGTCTGGAATGGAGTCAATGGAACCACATGAAATACCATTCCATCCACTCCATTCCAGCCATTATTATGAGCCATCCGCCCCTCAGCAGCCTCCACTGGTGTATACTGTACGTGTGTCTGTGTGTGTACAGCTATATGCCAACCTACATGTATGGTAATTGGACAGCCTTAACTGAGTAGGGTTGGGTGTGTAGATGGCAGCCCATCAGTTCAGTTTACTCTATTAGTGCATGCTAACGAGACTAGGGAGTGTATCAATCGCACAGGGAATCACTGCTCTGTGACGAACATACTAGAGATTCCTTTACTCGGCCCCCTTGCCATCCTCAATAACGTCGTTGTGATTCGCACCAACATTTATTTCCCGGTTAGCATTGAGTTAGCCTGTCAGGGAAGCTCCTATAGCATTTCTGCTGAGAGTGCACTCATGCATGAGGCTTATGTGCTCATAATGACAATGTGTCTCAAACGTTCTCTGTTTGCTTTCTGTCCTAGCTGCGATCAATTACAACATCGTTTTTCTAAGAGACGCAGTGAAATAATTGTGGGGGTGTAGTGAATAAACAAAGGCAGTTGGGACAGAATGAGGACGACAGAGTGGAAACAAATGTGTTTTCCATGTAAAATAGATGTTTCCCTCACGTTGGTGTTCTAGGGGCTGCTGTTACAGTATATTCATAAAGTGTTTCTGTGAGTGTTGGGATGGGAGTGACGTGCCACACAATGTGGATGTCTCCTAGACATCCTCTCTCTTTCTCTCCTGTCTTCCTTCATTCCTCGTCCTGAAGATGGAGTGACTGGAAAGGTGTATGAGAGAGAAGAACCATGTCTCTCTCTGTCTCGCTCTCTGTCTCTCTCACTCTCCGCCTTTCTCCACCTCTCTCCCTGTCTCTCGCTCTCTGTCTCTCACTCTCTGTCTCTCGCTCTCTGTCTCTCTCACTCTCAGCCTCTCTCTCCCTGTCTCTCTCCCTCTCTCTCGCTCTCTGTCTCTCGCTCTCTGTCTCTCACCCTCAGCCTTTCTCTCTCTGTCTCTCTCTCTCTGTCTCTCTCTCTCTTTCTCTCCCTCTCCCTTCATCTCTCTCTCCCTCTCCTCACCAGAAGTTCTCCCATGCTGACTTCAAACCTGATTTGGGGAGATCTAAATAATGGATAAAGGCACAACAAGTGGTAATCAGACTTATTATCAGCTCGTCTCCTGCCTCACACAGCTGCCAAACACCACGGTGTTGAATAATACAGTGGATAGACATCCTTTCACAGCTCCGTCTGACTAGCATGCCAATGGCCCGGTGTCACAGAGCAAACTGGGACTGATCACTTATTGATGGAGGTGAGATTCATGTTTGGGCATTGAGGATGCTGTGTGAGGTCTGGAGAAAGGAGTATTACCAGTTGGTTATAGATGTATCCCAAATGGCACCCTATTCCCTATATAGTGCACTACTTTTGACTTTTTGGCCCCTATGTTGGCCCCTATTTCCTATTTAGTGCACTACTTTTGACTTTTTGCACCCTATGTTGGCCCCTATTCACTATATAGTGCGCTACTTTGACTTTGTGGGCCCTGGTCCAAATTGATGCACTATAGGGCATAGGGTGCTATTTCAGACACAGTCTAACTGTGACGGACGTGGTCTGACTTCATGTGGTTTGGAAAGAAATGTTGATACCTACAAGTGCTTTCTGTGTCTCTGTGAGAGAACCCCACCTCAAAGTGATTCTGTTTACTTCTAAACTGTTTTGTACCTGTTTCTCAGTAGGAGGGCCAGTATGATACAGAATGGGAGTGGAACAGAGTCATTTACTAACCACATGGGTTGAGGGACCAAGCTAGCTAGCCAAGCACTGTGGCTCAGGGTTATAAAACAGAGTTTTATTGCATTCAATGTCCTGGTGGATTTGTCATTTAATAAAATACATGACATAAGATCGGAAGAGAATGCAGTAATGGCTGTAATTACACATACTTTAGTGGAGGCAGCCTAGCGGTTAAAGCATTGGGCCAGTAACCGAAAGGATGCTTGTTCAAATCCCAGAGCAGACACAATCTGTCTGTATCCCTTGAGCAAGGCAAAAAAAACAACTTCCAATTAATACACACTTGTACAAACACACAAATGTATATGGACACCCCTTCAAATTAGTGGATTCGTCTATCTCAGCCACACTCGCTGCTGGCAGGTGTATAAAATTGAGCACACAGCCATGCAATCTCCATAGACAAACATTGGCAGTATAAAGGGGGACTCCCTATTAATGCCCATGATTTTATTTTATCCTGTTATTAATATACTGCCAATTAAGAGTGATAAACAGTAACAATTTACCCTAAGTGTTCAAGATAAAACCTTTATGGTTAACTACTTAGGGAGCAGTGGGGCGCTAGCGAAATGTAAGGCGCCAAATTCAAAATCCAAAATCCAAAAGTTGAATTATTAAACATTCATCAATATACAAGTGTTGCATAGTCATCAAAAGCTCTGATTCTTGGCAATATCACAACGTTGTCAGATTTCAAAAAGGCTTTATGGCGAAAGCACAACATTTGATAGTTTGAGGATGGGCCCTCTCATATTTTATGCATTAGCATACATCCATAACCAAAGCGGGTCTCATAAAACATAAAATCGCTAATATAAAATCCCTTACCTTTCGAAGAACTTCTGCTGAGGGCTTCCCAAGTGTCCAACGAAGACATCCAATGGTTATTTTGTTAGAAAAAGTCATTTATTATATCCATAAATCTCAGTTTGGTTGGCGCGTTATGTTCATAAAATACAGCGTCCACTCGCCCATTGAACCGTGAAGAGAACATGTTCAACCTATACCTATACACTTGTCCAAGAACAATCAAACATCATTGATAATGTATCCTTAGGAACACTTTTATGTATATTTACTATAATATTTAAACCGGATTATAAACTGGACGATAGGAAAGGAAAAAACCACAGCGCGTGCGAGCCCGTGAACGCGCCTCCTCTTCTGTTTACATCCGGTGACTAGTTCGAAAATTCTTCTTCTATTACCATTCAGAGCAACCTAACATCACCAAACACTGTCTAGAGACTGTTGACATTCAGTGGAAGCAATAATAGGTACTGCAATCTTACTCCCATATATGGCTGTTTTCAATAGGGAGGGGTTCAAAATGAGGCAATGTGTCAAAAACACTTTTTCCAGGACAGAAATTCCTTGTTTTCGCCTGCTATATCAGTTCTGTTATACTCACAGACAATATTTTAACACTCTTAGAAACTTCAGAGTGTTTCCTATCCAATAGTACTAATTATGTGCATATCCTAGTTTCTGGGCCTGAGTGGCAGGCCTTTTACTTTGGGCACGCCAGACTCTCCAAAACCGACACCTCAGCTGCCTCTCCCTAAGAAGTTAAACAATTAAGCAAAGTGTAAAAGTACCATATCACCATCTCTATCTCTACACCATTATACATACAAATGATGAGTGGGCCTAGGTCACTGCATGGTGAGGCCTGAAACCTCCTCTCTCTCTGTGACGTCTCCTCCGAGAACTCACTCTGGGCTGTATTATTATCACGCCCCCCCATTAACTCCCAGATGTGGTGTGATCATAACAACATACAGGAACTCAAGTCCTTTTGTTCACCTGACATAGAATTCCTTACAATCAAATGCAGACCGCATTATCTACCAAGAGAATTCTCCTCGATTATAATCACAGCCGTGTACATCCCCCCTCAAGCTGACACATCGACGGCACTGAAAGAAATTCATTTCACTCTAGATAAATTGGAAACCACATATCCTGAGGCTGCATTTATTGTGGCTGGGGATTTTAATAAGGCTAATTTGAAAACAAGGCTTCCGAAATGTTACCAGCATATCGAATGTGCCACCCGGGCTGGTAAAATCCTGGATCATTGTTATTCCAACTTTGTGATGCATACAAGGCTATTCTCCGCCCTCCTTTCGGCAAGTCTGACCATGACTCCATTTTGTTGCTCCCAGCCTACAAACAGAAACTAAAACAGGAAACGCCCGTTCTCAGGTCTGTTCAACGCTGGTCCGACCAATCCGATTCCACGCTGCAAGATTGCTTCGAGCACGTGGACTGGGATATGTTCCAGATAGCATCTGACAACAACATTGATGTATACGCTGATTCGGTGAGCGAGTTTATTAGCAAGTGCATTGGTGATGTTGTACCCATAGCAAATATTAAAACCTTCCCCGACCAGAAACCGTGGATTGATGGCAGCATTCGCGCAAAACTGAAAGCGCGAACCACTGCTTTTAAAGCGAGCAAAGAAGCCTGCTACCAAAACCTGCAGGCTCTCCTTCACCGCAGCCAATGTGAGGATCAGCGGGGAGGAGATGTTGTTTCCTACCCTCACCACCTGGGGCCGGCCCGTCAGGAAGTCCAGGACCCAGTTGCACAGGGCTGGGTCGAGACCTAGGGTCTCGAGCTTAATGACGAGCTTGGAGGGAACTATGGTGTTAAATGCTGAGCTGTAGAAAAACATTTAAATGTGTTAACCCTTGCAAGGCTGCTGGCCCAGATGGCATACCTGGCCGTGTCCTCAGAGCATGCGCAGACCAGCTGGCTGGTGTGTTTACAGACATATTCAATCAGTCCCTATCCCAGTCTATCCCAGTCCCTATCCCAGTCCACATGCTTCAAGAGGGCCACCATTGTTCCTGTTCCCAAGAAAGCTAAGGTAACTGAGCTAAATGACTATCGCCCCGTAGCACTCACTTCCGTCATCATGAAGTGCTTTGAGAGATTAGTCAAGGATCATATCAACTCCATGCTGCCAGACACCCTGGACCCACTCCAATTTGCTTACCGTCCCAATAGGTCCACAGACGACGCAATCGCAATCACACTGCATACTGCCCTAAACCATCTGGACAAGAGGAATACTTATGTAAGAATGCTGTTCATCGACTACAGCTCAGGTGATGAGGGTAGGAAACAACATCTCCACCCCACTGATCATCAACACTGGGGCCCCACAAGGGTGCGTTCTCAGCCCTCTCCTGTACTCCCTGTTTACCCATGACTGCGTGGCCAAGCACGCATCCAACTCAATCATCAGGTTTGCTGATGACACTACAGTGGTAGGCTTGATTACCAACAACGACGAGACGGCCTACAGGGAGGAGGTGAGGGCCCTCGGAGTGTGGTGTCAGGAAAATAACCTCTCACTCAATGTCAACAAAACAAAGGTGATGATCGTGGACTTCAGGAAACAGGAGAGGGAGCACCCTCCTATCTACATCGAGGGGACAGTAGTGGAGAAGGTGGAAAGTTTTAAGTTCCTCGGCGTACACATCACGGACAAACTGAATTGGTCCACCCACACAGACAGCGTGGTGAAGAAGGCACAACAGCGCCTCTTCAACCTCAGGAGGCTGAAGAAATTCGGCTTGTCCCAAAATCACTCACAAACTTCTACAGATGCACAATCGAGAGCATCCTGTCGGGCTGTATCACCGCCTGGTACGGCAACTGCTCCACCCACAACCGTAAGGCTCTCCTGAGGGTAGTGAGGACTGCACAGCGCATCACCGGGGGTAAACTACCTGCCCTCCAGGACACCTACACCACCCGATGTCACAGAAAGGCCAAAAAGATAATCAAGGACAACAACCACCCGAGCCACTGCCTGTTCACCCCGCTATCATCCAGAAGGCGAGGTCAGTACAGGTGCATCAAAGCTGGGACCGAGAGACTAAAAAACAGCTTCTACCTCAAGGCCATCAGACTGTTAAACAGCCATCACTAACATTGAGTGGCTGCTGATAACATACTGACTTAAATCTCTAGCCACTTTAAACATAAGAATTGGATGTAACAATGTATCACTAGCCACTTTAAACAATTTTGTATATAATGTTTACGTATCCGACATACTCATATCAAATGTATACACTGTACTCTAAACCATCTACTGAATCTTCCCTATGCCGTTCGGCCATCGACCCAAATCTCTAGCCACTTTAATAATTATAATTGGATGAAATAATGTATCACTAGCCACTTTAAACAATGCCATTTATATAATGTTTACATATCCTACATTACTCATCTCATATATATATATATATGTGTATATACTGTACTACATACCATCTACTGCATCTTGCCTATGCTGGTCAGCCATCGCTCATCCATATATTTATATGTACATACTCGTATTCATTCCTTTACTCAAGCATTTCGTTACACTCGCATTAACATCTGCTAACCATGTGTATGTGACAAATAAAATTTGATTTGATTTGATCTCCGGGGGGCAACCTGCGCCACGGCAACCAATACCACGGATACCTACCCAGCGATTGTACTGACTGCCGCCTCGTTCCCACACAACAACTGAATAACACCGTCTGTTGCCGGCGTCAACCGCTGGGATGGCAGATGAAATAGACTTATCCAGGTTTCATAAATGCTTAGCGGAGATTATGTGACGGATATATAGGTGTGGAGGGATACGTTTGGTGGATATCAGGGCTGTAACGCGCCGGCAGGAGCATGGGAATGTAATGATTTAAAGTCTGTCAGGAAACCTTGACTTAGGCCGGGATTCTTTCTGATCCGCGCTAGATCAACATTATAGCACGCTTGGCATTTAAAAGGAATTTCTAACTGAGATGACATCTGCAGGGTTGAATCCCGGCCTTAGCCTTGAAGCGCAGGCCAGTGGTTGTACTGTATGCCCGAGCTTAGTGCATATTTACATCCGGCGCATGTATGCAAAGGTAATGATACCATCGAAAGCTGGAGATATGATTTTCAATCTTCCCCCATTTGCAAGATGAATTGCCGCAGTGTTCAAGGATAAAGTCATTTTTCACAGTTCCTTGAGATGTGTTTTCCCCCCTTTAAATCTGAGTAGGTAGTGTTTTTCTGGGAGATGGGAACAGGAGATGGCTGTCAAGACAGCATGTGTTATGTTTCAGGGGGAGTTTTGATGTCACATGCTGTCTCATGTTTGGCACTGATTTGTTTGACCTTGACATGAACAAAAGGCAAAAGAATACTAGACATGAGATTTACGTCAAGCAAGTGATGGGCCTCAGTTGGATTGTACCATTCTTTTGGCACGTTGGTGCCATCGAGTGGCTCGTCTTTTAAGGGGGAACAGTCATGGCACACATTACATTACTCATTGAACAAAGAAAGGGCAACTGCTCGAAGAGAGTTTGCTCAATCCAATAGTGAAACGTGTCAATCAAGCCTGGGTCAAATTTTATTTAGTATGCCGTTAGCCTACAATGGAACTAATGAAATAGTCAACACTAAGTTGAACCAAGCGCACCTCAAACTTTCAGTGTTTGACTGCTTTCCTGGTCTGTTTTCAATACTCCACCAAAGTTCAGTAGACTACGGTAGAGTCCCAAGGGCTGAACAACCAATGTTGAGTGAAAATACTCAAGTATAAACACTCCCAGAACAGGGGTACAACACTGTGTCAACACTGAACAGGGGTTACAACACTGTGTCAACAATGAACAGGGGTATACCACTGTGTCAAGACCGAAGAGGGGTACAACACTGTGTCAAGACCGAAGAGGGGTACAACACTGTGTCAACACTGAACAGGGGTACAACACTGTGTCAACACCGAACAGGGGTACAACACTGTGTCAAGACCGAAGAGGGGTACAACACTGTGTCAATACTGAACAGGGGTACAACACTGTGTCAACACTGAACAGGGGTACAACACTGTGTCAACACTGAACAGGGGTACAACACTGTGTCAACACTGATCTGAGTGGTTCTGGGGAAAATAAAGATAAACATCACTTTGTAATTGAGACCTGTAGCAATTTGTCTCTTTACCTTTCCCTAAATAAACCATCTATCGAACAAGTCTGATTTATGAATAAACAGAATATATCCTCAATGCTATTCCGAAAAGTGAATGCTGGTTTTCTGTGATGTTGATCCAAATCCCTCCTGGCCTCGAACGCTTTTAGGGTTCACACATCCTAGTCAATCACTGTCGATAGCTTTGCTGGTGAAAAGGCAAGCTGGCAATAGGATGGCCCTTCTGGAGTCAGGTAAAAACACCGGGGCACAGTGAAAAACTCCAGACAGCTTCTATCTTGATCGCAATGGGATTTGGGCTCACACCAAACACCTCCTCCTTCTCATCTCCTCCTTTGGCAGGGACGCTGAGTCACATCCCCAGAGATCCTTCCCTCCGTCCTTCCGTCCCAGCTGACTCAAAGCAGACTGCAATCGTCTGTTTATCCTCCACTCTATCTTCCCCTCCTCTCGTCTGTTTATCCTCCACTCTATCTTCTCCCCACCATCGAGTGGCTCGTCTTTTAAAGGGGAAAAGTCATGTCACACATTACTTTACTCAATCAACAAAGAAAGGGCAACTGCTCGAAGAGCGTATGCTCAATCCAACAGTGAAATGTGTCAATCAGGCCTGGGTCAAATATGTAAAATACTTGAGATTTGATTTAGTATGCCGTTAGCCTACAATGGAACTAATGAAATAGTCAACACTAAGTTGAATCAAGCGCACCTCAAACTTTCAGCGTTTGACTGCTTTCCTGGTCTGTTTTCAATACTCCACCAAAGTTCAGTAGACTACGGTAGAGTCCCAAGGGCTGAACAACCAATGTTGAGTGAAAATACTCAAGTATAAACACTCCCAGAACAGGGGTACAACACTGTGTCAACACTGAACAGGGGTACAACACCCACACCCCACAACCACCACCACCACCACGCACAGTATCTTTCTCCAGTTGGTTTTGATTAGAAACACACAGTCTGCCTTGTAAAAACTCGGGCCATCAGCCAAATGATAGAGCTGGGATGTTTTGGCAATGGTTTCTGAGGCGCTTCCTGAATCCGCCACTCAGTACAACTGCACAAGCATCCGAGCACAAACACAAAAACACCCAACATCCGAACACGACAACTGACTTCACATTGGCAGAACCACAGAGCCTGTACTGTATAGAGGGTCACAAGCCAATGAGCTTCTAGATAAAATAACATGAAACCAAACCATAATAATTTCATCATCATTTCACTCGCTCTCTCATACCATTCTGCCGTTCAGTTTGGATGCATCCATCCCGTACTGGAGCTTAGGGTTTAAAACCTCTTAGGGATCCCTTAGGGATCCAATTCCGTGAACGGGATCGATTTTGACAACATCCGGGGGAATGCAGAGCGCCAAATTCAAATTACAAAAATACTAATTTCAAACATTCATGGAAATACAAATTCTGCACACCCTTCAAAAGCTTAGACTCTTGTTAATCTAACAGCATTGTCAGATTTCAAGAAGGCTTTAAGGCGAAAGCAGAACATTTGATTGTCTGAGGACAGCGCCCCACTCAAAGACTCAATTAGCATAATAACATAACAAGCAGAGGTGTCACAAAACTCAAAAATAGCATAAAATAAATCACTTACCTTTGATGATCTTCCTCTGATGGCACATCAAAGCGTCCAGGTTACACAATAAAAGGTCCTTTTGTTTGATAAAGTTCCTCTTTATATCCATATAGCTCCGTTTGGTTGGCGCATTTTGTTCAGTAATCCACCTGCCCAAAGGCTTTCATCCATGCAGACAAACGATATCCCAAAAGTACCTGTAAAGTTCGTCGAAAAAAGTCTAACAGCATTTGTAATCAATACTCAGATACCCTAAAATGAATATACACTATAATATTTCAGACGGAATATAACCTGCTGAATAGAAGAAGAACTGAGCGCGCATTCCCTGTTATGCGCAAAATCCAAAACAGGACACTTGACGTGAACTCAGGAACAAGTGGTCTTACTCCCTTGATTTTCATGATTGAAGATTCCAATGTCTTTTTCTAAAGACTGTTGACATCTAGTGGAAGCCATAGGAACTGCAATCTGGGGGTTAAACTATTAGGCTTTGAATAGCATGCCTATTGAAAACAGTGTGACATGACTGATTCAGACATCCCGGATGGATTTTGCTCGAGTTTTTGCATGCCATATCAGTTATGTTATACTCACAGAAATTATTCTAACAGTTTTGAAACTTCAGAGTGTTTTTTATCCAAAGCTACTAATTATATGCATATCCTAGCTTCTGGGCCTGAGTAACAGGCAGTTTACTTTGGGAACGTTTATCATCCGAACTTCAAAATACTGCCCCCTAGCCCTAAGAAGTTTTAAAATATCATTACGCCTGAACTAAAAAAGCTAATCTTATAAACATGCAAAAAGAAATGACCAAACTCGAGCTCATTAACAGAGAGAGAGCCAGAGAGAGAGAGCCAGAGAGTCTTTAAAAAGTGACGTTATACTGCATGCTGCTAATTAGGAGGAATGGAGAAGGAGAGGACCGTGGTGCAACAACCCTCATCACAAGATACATGAGGTGGGTAAAAGACAAGTAAATATTTCTCTCTCTCTCAAGACCCGCAAACACTCTCAAGACCCGCAAACACAAGATATGATCGTTTGTCATCCTCCCTCAGTGTGTGTGTGTGTGTGTGTGTGTGTGTGTGTGTGTGTGTGTGTGTGTGTGTGTGTGTGTGTGTGTGTGTGTGTGTGTGTGTGTGTGTGTGTGTGTGTGTGTGTGTGTGTGTGTGTGTGTAGGCCTAATTGTGGATGCTGGAGTGTGTTATTAAGTTTGTGAACATGTGTGTGTTTTGTTTATGTGTGTGTAAAGGAGAGTTAACACGTGTGTGTGTGTGTGTGCACATATCTGTGTGACAACATCCCAGAGAGAAACAACTACCCACACACCACAACCATCAAAACAATGTAGGTGTTAAACTACCAGTGGTGTAAAGTACTTAAGTAAAAATACTTTGAAGTACTACTTATGTCGTTTTTGGGTGTATCTGTACTTTACTATTCATATTTGTGTGGCTGCACTATTCATATTTGTGTGGCTTCATATTTGTGTGAACATTAAAAGGAATGGATTGCTATTGGTATAATTAATATGGTGGAAACTCCCTCCAGTCATGCTTGCACCAATCAAAGGATTTTAAAAGCATGTGAGGGGGGGTGATGAAGGAGTGCACACTCCTGAAATAGGGTGTAGAGAAACAGAACACAGTCATTTTATGGAGAGTTTGGCTAACTTGAGGGCTGGACGCCATCTTTGTTCCACCTGAGTACTCTATTCATTCAAGTATAATGGTTATCCTATTGGCTCTCACTCCAATTCCACTCGTTCAGTCTGGACGGCTCTAGACTCCAGCTCTAGCTCTCATGTGAACATAATTCATTAAAGGTTGTAAACAAGTTCTCCAAATTCTGTTGATATACAGTATATTCTCTGGGGACACGCGCACACACACAACATATTTTCAAGTAGATTTAAGTCAAAACTGTTAAACCGGCAACTCACTGTCTTCTTGGTAAGCAACTCCAGTGTAGATTTGGCCAGTGGTGTATAGTACTCAAGTAAAAATACTTTGAAGTACTACTTAAGTCGTGTTTTGGTGCATCTAATTCACTTTAATATTTATATTTTTGACGACCTTTACTACACTACTGTACATTTTACAGCATACATTTTCCCTGACACCTAAAAGTACTTGTTACATTTTGAATGCATAGCAGAATAGTATGATGGTCCAATTCACACACTTCACGCACTCACTAAACACATGCTTTTTTGTAAATAATATCTGAGTGTTGGAGTGTGCCCCTGGCTATCTGTACATTTAAAAAATTAGAAAATTGTGCCATCTGGTTTGAATTTACTTTCGATATTTAAGTATATTTTAGCAATTGCATTTACTTTTGATACTTAAGTTTGTTTAAAACAAAATACTTTTAGACAGAATATTACTCAAGGAATAGTTCACTGGGTGACATTCAGTTTTACCTGAGTCATTTTCTGTTAAGGTATATTAACTTTTACTCAAGTATGACAATTGGGTTCTTTTTCAACCACTGTAAACTACCCACACACCATAACCATCAAAACGATGTTAAACTACCCATAACCATCAAAACGATGTTAAACTACCCACACACTACCCACTCAACATAATCATCAAAACAATGATAAACTACCCACACACCATAACCATCAAAACACAATGTGTTAAACTACCAAAACACCATAACCACCAAAACAATGTGTTAAACTACCAAAACACCATAACCACCAAAACAATGTGTGAAACTACCAAAACACCATAACCACCAAAACAATGTGTTAAACTACCAAAACACCATAACCACCAAAACAATGTGTTAAACTACCAAAACACCATAACCATCAAAACAATGTGTTAAACTACCAAAACACCACAACCATCAAAACAATGTTAAACTACCTACACACCACAACCACTACCCAAACACCACAACCATCAAAACAATGTTACACTACCCACACACCACAACCATCAAAACAATGTTAAATTACCCACACACCATAACCATCAAAACAATGTTAAATTACACACACACACACCACAACCATCAAAACAATGTAGGTGTTAAAGTATTATTCATGTCGGACAGACTTCAATGAGCTAAACATTAAAGAAACAAAACACAACATTGAACCAATTACATGGACAAAAATCTGATATGGACAAAAATAATTGCAAACATTAATTCCAAGTCCGAGGGTCTTAACTGCATGATAAAACATATGAAAATAAATAAATGATAGCGTTAAATGCACCAAAAAAATCAAGAGATAATGAGAGGTGGAACATTAATTAGAAGAAAAATGTGAATTTGTGCTTCAATCAGAGCAGGAGCGTTTTAATACAGGGAACAATTTAATGCCAATTTGATTTCTCATTAAAAATGTAATTGCAGCCTGATGAGAAGGTGATCTAGTCTAACTTCAGAAACGATATGAAATAATAATGTATTCCGTTGGAGGGGTTGGATTGCCCCTTTTTACATAATAAACTGAATATTCTTGGTGTCAAACCTGGAAATAGGAAACCTGTAAAACTAACTGAGCCCATTTCACAAGCAGCCAAAGAGTTTATAGGAAGGAGAATTTTGCTTTGCATGCTATTACCGTGCAGTAATTGATCATGTGACCTGACCAGGAAATACTCTGGCCTATACATAGTCTATTATAAGAGCTTTTTACTGCAGTTTTTCACTGGTCAGGTGACAGTGGTACTGTGGGAACAAGAGAGGTTAGTGTTACTGCACACGCTGACCAAAGCAATATGCAGGCTCAAATCATCAATCTAGTAATCTATCGTGTGTGTTTGTGTGCACTTTTGTGCTCCGAGCTTGTGCTCTGCAATCAATAGCTCTGGCCTGATGTCTCTACTCCTCCTAATCGACACAGAAGGGATTTCCTTTGAACTCGTTGTCCTGGGCTGACAGAAAAGTGTGTTATTACATTTGTCATCGTTAGACGCAGCGAAGCAAGAGGAAGACAAAAAAAGGACGCCACAACATTTGGAGCGAGTGTGTGTGTGTTTGTGTGTGTGTGTGTGGTAATATCTTGCTCATTATTCCTTCTCCCCTGGGGGCTGCATGGAAGATCTGGCTCTTCTGTCCATTAGTCATGTTCTTTCTCATGACTGAGAGTTTCACTAACGAGCAGCTCTTAATTACACCTCCTGTCAGAAGCGCTCTCTCTCCCCTCCTCTCCATCTCTGCCGTGAGTCTCTCTCTGTGTAGTAAAATCGGAAATCTTCCAAATGGAATTTCTGGAAAACCTTTGATTTTGTGGAAAGTTAGCAAAATGCTATAACCCTAATCATTCAGTTTATCTAGTCCTTTCTGACACAACAAGTGCAGACATTTGTCATAAATCCTTCTTTAATTGGTACGGTAATAATGTACATGTAAGCACTGTGTCATAAAGCTTTCCTTAATTGGTAATAATGTAGATAATATACATGTAAGCACTGTGTCATAAAGCCTTCCTTAAGTGGTAATAATGTAGATAATATACTGTACATATAAGAACTGTGCTACTGTCACTGGTGGGATCTGAACCCTGTTCTCCCACTCGGGAAACCAAGGTCATAACCATTAGACCATGAACAAATTGAAGGCTACCAAATCACAACAACTCTCCTTCTCTACACTACCATCCTATTACAGCTGCATCAATAGGTTATAGAGCCAGGTAACAGATGTAAAACACTCACCCACTTATGTACGTGTGTGTGTATGTGTGTGCGTGTGTGCGTATTCCCCTGTCATGTGCACCAAGGCAATCTCTCTGCTACATCTAGACCTTGACAGACCACTTCCGTGTCCTCTGTGCGGCACGGGGCCTAACCACGTCCAGATGAACGGCTACTCTCTTGGATATTGGCGCTTCAGTTCTTCTCATGATAAAACGCGTACAGAAATACTTGGAGGCACAGAGCCTGTAAGAGGAACTCTAGTCTCTGCCGTCCTTTCTTGGATGTGTGTTCAGAGGTGTCAGTGCCCTGTTGTGCCATCACGGCTAGAATAAAAGTGGATGGGATAACCTTGGCTAAATATTTATCTTGCCTTGTGGTCTCTCGTTCTACGGCAGAGGATTTGTTTACTGAGAAATGAGAGGAGTAAATAAAACAGGCGAAACTGCCCTCAGCTTTGTTTGTGGGCCTCAATTGTGTGTGCTGAGCTGCTCCTGGGAAAGTAAGTAATGTGTTTGTTTTTCGTGTGACATTGTGACATCAGTGTTAGATGAAAGTAACTTGTCATTGTAACATGAAAGTAGGTTGTTGTAAGACAAAGCTGCATGAAGTGTGAACTGGAGCTTTCCTGGATCCTCAAAAACAATGTGCGTGCATCGATGCCATTCCCTCTGGCACGCTAAGCAAGCACTGTACCGTCTGAGTAGTCTGAATGTAGAAGATCCATACAGCCAGCCTGCCCTCGTCTCAGGAAGTAGTCTGAATGTAGAAGATCCATACAGCCAGCCTGCCCTCGTCTCAGGAAGTAGTCTGAATGTAGAAGATCCATACAGCCAGCCTGCCCTCGTCTCAGGAAGTGGTCTGAATGTAGAAGATCCATACAGCCAGCCTGCCCTCGTCTCAGGAAGTGGTCTGAATGTAGAAGATCCATACAGCCAGCCTGCCCTCGTCTCAGGAAGTGGTCTGAATGTAGAAGATCCATACAGCCAGCCTGCCCTCGTCTCAGGAAGTGGTCTGAATGTAGAAGAACACACACACGAACCCCTGTCAAATACACATACTCTTTACACTCTAAGCTTAGCAGCTGTATTTTGGCCACAATATCAACAGGATAACACAATGGCACTGGTACAAAACACCCACTTACCTACTTTGACGAGAGAGAGAGAGAGAGAGAGAGAGAGAGAGAGAGAGAGAGAGAGAGAGAGAGAGACATATTGTAGGGTATGATAAGATACTGTAGTGTAATGTCCTGTCCAACAGAGCCCTCACATACAACCAACTCAAGTGAACAATCAGGTGTCATCGAGTTATCACGGGTCAACACAACAAGAGTTACGTTTTTTTTAATCTCTTTTAATGTTTTTAAGCTTTGCAAAGCTCTTTCTACGTGGCAAAGTTAAGACGTTTGATGTAACTCATCCACTTTTTTTTTTTTACTAATGCTTTAAAACACCATGTAATTTAATTTCACCTCAATGTACACACCTAAATGTGCACACAGGCCTACCATTACTGTAATGCAGCGGAGGCTGCTGAGGTAGAACGGCTCATAATAATGGCCTGAAAGGAGCAAATGGAATGGCATCAAACACCTGGAAACCATGTTATTGATACATTCCACTGATTCCGCTCCAGTCATTACCACAAGCCCATCCTCCCAAATTAAGGTGCCACCAACCTCCTGTGCTGTAATGTACTATCGTTCAACAATAGCCTTATTTCTACAGCAGTTTAATATGATTTAGATATATCCTCTACATTTATCACACAAAGAACATCTGAATCTATTTAGCGCAATATTCTACGCTCGTCTGAACACCTGATGCACTATTGAAGGTGGAAAGCCACGTTTAGTATTCAAACGGAGGGAGCTGTTTATTTACAAATGCCTCTCCATAGGACATGAAAGCTCTTGAATAGGAAGACTGATTTCCTTTAATATCATTGTTCCCATATGGGCGCAGACAGCTCACACAAAACATGAGTATGAAATGAGAATTAAATCGCATAAACAGAAAGATATGAGAAAACATCATTATTGTTCTGGGAATGAAGATCCCTCTTTATCCTTCTCTCCCTCTCCCCTCTCTCTCTCTCTTTCACTCCCCCTTCCCCTTTCTATGTGCTCTCTCTCTCTCTCTCTCTCTCTCTCTCTCTCTCTCTCTCTCTCTCTCTCTCTCTCTCTCTCTCTCTTTCTCTCTTTCTACATCCCTTTTTCTCACCTCTTCTCTGTTATTATTTATCTGGTTAGGTAAATAGTTAATGTACAAAAGGGAAAATAAATAAACATAAGTACGGGTTGTATTTACAATGGTGTTTGTTCTTCACTGGTTGCCCTTTTCTTGGGGCAACAGGTCACACATCTTGCTGCTGTCATGGCACACTAAGGTATTTTACCCAGTAGATATGGGAGTTTATCAAAATTGGATTTGTTTTCCAAATTTCTTGTGTATCTGTGTAATCTGAGGGAAATATGTGTCTCTAATATGGTCATACATTTGGCAGGAGGTTAGGAAGTGCAGCTCAGTTTCCACCTCATTCTTTGGACCGTGTGCACATAGCCTGTCTTCTCTTGAGAGCCAGGTCTCTCTCTCTCTCTCTTTCTCTTACTTCTCTCTCTCTCTCTCTCTCTCTCTCTCTCTCTCTCTCTCTCTCTCTCTCTCTCTCTCTCTCTCTCTCTCTGTGTGTGTCTGAGCGGACTACTCTTTGCCCAGCTCCAATGTGCTGTTAGCTAGGTACGACACGCACGCACACATGGACACTGACACACACACGTCTGCCAGCATGCAAGGGCTCTTTAGCAGCATATTCAGCTCTGAGCAGCAGGCTGTAAAGCACATCGTAGTCTTCATTGTATTTATTAGGATCCCCATTAGCTGTTCCACATGCAGCAGCTACTGTTCCTGGACCTATTGTCCTAATGCAGCTCTTGGTTTTCGGCCTCTGTGTGTTGGGGTGTGTCTATAAAGGTTTAAGTGTGGGCCAACCAGCTAGAAGTCTCCACAAGAATAGTAAACAAACTAACATTTGACCAACTGGGGACATTTTGTTAGTCCCCACAAGGTCAAATGCTATTTCTAGGGGATTTAAGGTTAAGGTTAGAATTAGTGTTAGGAGCTAGGGTTAGGCTTAGGGGTAAGGTTAGGTTTTGGGGTTAGGTTTTAGGGTTAGGGAAAGTAGGATTTTAAATGAGACTGAATTCTGTGTCCTCACAAGGTTAGCTGTACAAGACTGTGTTTGTGTTCCTGCGTGTGCATGTATGAATGTGTGTGTGCAATTGTGAATTCTCATATGTGTGTCTAGCTAGCAGCCCAGGGATGTGGAGCTCTCTCTCAGTAGGGGTCCCCTTTGTCAGGGCTGGGATTGTCTCACCAGGGTGGTGAGTCAGTCAGAGACACACGTTATGAGGGAAGTCTGACATCACAGCAGCTGAGAGGGAGTCTTGGAGAATATGGCTGTGTCCCAAATGACACCCTATTCCCTATATAGTGCAGTACCCTATGGGCCTAGTCAAAAGCCATTTGGGATGCTGTCTGCAGAGGGGAATTGTAATGACAGGGTTTGTCTTGGTTTCCTGTTGGCTTTTATTCTAGGACAAGAAAGACAGATTATGCAATCTCCCCCTCTCTCTCTCCCCTCTCCACCCCTCGCCCCTCTCCACCCCTCGTCCCTCTCTCCCCTCTCCACCCTCGCCCCTCTCCACCCCTCGTCCCTCTCCACCCTCGTCCCTCTCTCCCTCTCCACCCCTCGCCCCTCTCCACCCCTCGCCCCTCTCCACCCCTCGTCCTCTCTCCCCCTCTCCACCCTCGCCCCTCTCCACCCCTCGTCCCTCTCCACCCCTCGTCGCTCTCTCCCTCTCCACCCTGCCCTCTCCACCCCTCGTCCCTCTCTCCTCTCCACCCCTCGCCCCTCTCCACCCCTCGCCTCTCCACCCCTCTCCCCCCTCTCTTTGACTGTCTCTTTAGCGTTCATCCTTATCTTCTGTGTAATGTGTAGTCATTCTGCATAGGGACAACATAGTGGCAACTCACTCTCCCCCCACCCCCTCCCTCCCACCTCCTCTAGGTGTTTAATCATCCCCCCAACCCCCCCTTCCCACCTCCTCTAGGTGTTTAATCATTCCCCCCTCCCTCGGTGGTGTTGCTAGAGTACCTCCGGGGAAGCTGAACTCATCTGTTTCTACCCAGGCATTTAATAAAGGGATTACTGAGCGTCCATCTTGGTTCTTTTCCCTCTGGCACGGGCCAGGCTTGGTAGAACACACAGCCTACAGTCCAGATAGCGCTGCCCCCTGTTAGTGGCCCTATCTCTTGGCTTGAGACACACACGTGCAACACAGCAAGAAGCTATCATGCGCAGACACACACATACACTGAAAGTTGTAGACTCATAGACACATTACTACACAGAACACCTCTGTGTGCGGTATCGGCCCTAACCACTTACAGATGAATGTGCAAGCACACACACACACACACAGGAAAACAAGTACACACACCCTAAAGACAGACGCCTCCTGAGGCGCAACCCAGCTCTCTGACAGTAAGGGAAAGGGGAGTCTTGAAACAATTACTGTGGCTGTCATTGTTTAGAGAGAAGAGGCAGAGCAATCAGACGAGGGCAGGGAGGAGAAGAAAGAGGGATGAGGGGACAGAGATGTCACTGGCCAGAAAGAAGAGGCAGAGCAATCAGACGAGGGCAGGGAGGAGAGGAGAGAGGGATGAGGGGACAGAGATGTCACTGGCCAGAGAGAAGAGGCAGAGCAATCAGACGAGGGCAGGGAGGAGAGGAGAGAGGGATGAGGGGACAGAGATGTCACTTTCATTGACAAAGTGAGCATAGTTTCATTATGTGGAATAACAAGGTGACATCTAGCCAGTTTGGTCTGGCCACCGGCCACGTCAAGGATTGGTCTCCAACTGCGTAACAACTCCAACAGACATATACAACCTATTCATTATGCATTGCTCGTGTTATGAAATCTTATGTAGGTGCCCTTCTAGTAAAGTCATTCATCAGAATGGGTGGGTGTCTTCAGGTGAGGGCAGGCTCTTGCCCTGTTATCCTTGTACTGTCAGTCACGGTGTTGTATGGAGCACTGGTCGGCTGTCTGTCACGGTGTTGTATGGAGCACTGGTCGGCTGTCTGTCACGGTGTTGCATGGAGCACTGGTCGGCTGTCTGTCACGGTGTTGCATGGAGCACTGGTCGGCTGTCTGTCACGGTGTTGTATGGAGCACTGGTCGGCTGTCTGTCACAGTGTTGTATAGAGCACTGGTCGGCTGTCTGTAACGGTGTTGCATGGAGCACTGGTCGGCTGTCTGTCACGGTGTTGCATGGAGCACTGGTCGGCTGTCTGTAACGGTGTTGCATGGAGCACTGGTCGGCTGTCTGTCACGGTGTTGCATGGAGCACTGGTCGGCTGTCTGTCACAGTGTTGTATAGAGCACTGGTCGGCTGTCTGTAACGGTGTTGCATGGAGCACTGGTCGGCTGTCTGTCACGGTGTTGCATGGAGCACTGGTCGGCTGTCTGTCACGGTGTTGTATGGAGCACTGATCGTCTGTCTGTCACGGTGTTGTATGGAGCACTGGTCAGCTGTCTGTCACGGTATTGCATGGAGCACAGGTCGGCTGTCTGTCACGGTATTGCATGGAGCACAGGTCGGCTGTCTGTCACGGTGTTGTATGGAGCACTGGTCAGCTGTCTGTCACGGTATTGCATGGAGCACAGGTCGGCTGTCTGTCACGGTGTTGTATGGAGCACTGGTCAGCTGTCTGTCACGGTATTGCATGGAGCACTGGTCGGCTGTCTGTAGGGACACTGATAGGTAGACTATGAAACGCAGGACCAATAGGGCCCTGGTCAAAAGCAATGCACTATGTAGGGAAAAGGGTGCTATTCAGGACGTAGACTATATACTGTAGTTAGAGGCTGGTTAGAAGGAAATATAAATGATTCAATAAATCATTAGATTAATAATTAGCTCTCTAATTAACTGGGATCCAGTAAAAGGTTTTGAGGGTACTTCTGAGGTTTGAAGTTCTCTTGAGACTGAGGGAAGGCTTGACGAGTGTGTGTACATCTGTTTGTGTGTGTGTGTGTGTGTGTGTGTATGTCTGTCTATGTCTGAAGATGCATCAGAGTCTGAGCCTCTATCTCGGTGAGTGGCTCTGCAAAACTTGAAATGCCGTTGTAACCGCAGGGGGACCAAAACAAATGTGGCTGTCCTTTACAAATGACAGGGAAATTACAGAAGAGGGATAACTCTCTTGCATTCCAATCGGACAGGTTCACTCTTCCGTGAGACGAATTCTAACCAACTAATAAAAAGGGGACCTGGGCTGGCAACTCTTAAATACCAGCCAGCTCTTCACAAAAAGCCCTTCCAATGCAAACATACAGACTGAGGACAAATACCCCCATTCAAAGAGGGGACAAAAGCTGGCCTACATTACACCCCCCCCCCCCCCCCCAAAAAGGAGGGGGGGAAGGGGGGTACAACTACAAAGACAAGACAGGTAGGAGCGACAGAGAAAGGTAGAAAAGGGGAAGGAAGAAAAACACAAAGAAAGAAGAAGAAGAATAAGAGCCTTGTTACAATGGGCTGTCTGGGAGGCCCGGGTTGGAACCCGCGGCTAATTAGCGTTACCACCTAGCGTCGGGCCCCCACACCGTTCTGGGAGCCGCTCGCCACACCCGACTGTGTCAGCAGGCAGAATAAGGCTGGCATAAGGCTGAAACACGGCAGTACAGACACTGGTAATATCTCTCATGTGTGCAAAATTGCCGTTAGCGTCCAGGCTAACCAAAGGAAAGGAAAAGGGGGATACCTAGTCAGTTGTACGACTGAATGCATTCAACTGAAATGTGTCTTCCGCATTTAACCCAACCCCTCTGAATCAGAGAGGTGCGGGGGGGCTGCCTTAATCGACATCCATGTCTCCGGCGCCCGGGGAACAGTGGGTTAACTGTCTTGCTCAGGGGGTCTCCAGGTTTTAGGTTTCTCTTTCATTTCTTGCCACCCCCTCCCGGGTCATAAAATGTGTTGAAAAGCTGGCTATTAATCAGAATGTGAAGGAAGGACTCCAACTGTCACAGACGGCCCATCGTTTCAGAACCCCCCCAGGTTTGAACTAACTCTCCCATCACCACAATACTGTAATGACACCTTATAAGGAAAACAAACACTGCTCTAAAATGGCCAATAAGCTGACTGATAAAACACCATTAGAAACCACAGGAGTTCTGGGATCTACACAGTGCTTGCTCTGTCTCCACACTTACACAACCAGTACAGCAAGTGCAACCCTGGTGAATGTGAGGTAATGCAGTACATACAGTGGCCATCGGAGGGCAGTGGAGACCCAGTTAGTCCCATTCACAGCCACGTGAATAACCAAAGAGCCCTGATCACTTTGTACAGCTGAGGTTGACATTGGAGTTAGGAGGGTATTAGTCGCTGAAGGAGAGCACCCGGCTAACACACAAACTGCGTATTTGCTACTTCTTACACACACCAACCAACACACGCACACACACTGTTTTTCCCCTTTTAACACACCACGCAGCAGGATGCCGCCTAATCAAACGTGTAAACAATGCCTTATTATCTCACCTAAGCGCATGCAGCGTTTTTAGCGCTTAGCAGTGATTAAGTGAGACGGTTATTAAGCTGAAATACCTTCCCACTCTCGGCTCCCTGTCTTTACCATTCCTCCCTGCCTCCCTCCCTGCCTCCTAACGGTGTATCGTGACGAAGTGCGAGAGGGAGGAAAAAGAAAGGAGGGGGGGGAGGTATCTAGCAAACAAGTTCCTCAAGTCCTTCATTAAATGATGTGCTCAGGGGGAGAGGGAGGTCTGGTAGCTTCATGGCTTTTTCAACTTTTAGTTCTACTGCTGGTGCTCCCTGTGAGTCCCTCAGACTCTCTCTCTCGTTCTCTTGCTCTCTCTCTCAATTCAATTCAAAGGGCTTTATTGGTCTATGTTTACATTGCCAAGGCAAATGGAATAGACCAGGTATTCCCAAACTGGGGTACGCGTACCCCGAGGGGTACGTGTAATGCCGTCGGGGGTACACCAAATCAAAATGTGATTCACATTTTTTTTCAATAATTATAATAATAATTCTTCACATTTTCAAACAGTCCATTTATATTTTCCAACGGGGCTATTCATTTGCGTAAGTTATTTTTTTCTCCTAGTCTGAGTAGCCTCGTTTCACTGCCAAAAATTGAATTAGACCATCTAGTGTTCAGTGAAATAATAACACAATGTCAAATACAGGTAGCCTCTTACCAGGGAAAGCACCGAACAACAGACAGGGACGTTGGACCTTCCGAAGAGGCGCAAATATGATGAGAACCACATTGACGTGGGGTTCACTTATATTGGGAGTTGTGCCTTCCTCAGCCACAGTGTGTTATATGTGCAAAAGTACTATCTCACAACTCGAAGAAACCTTTAGACATGTATAAAAGCAGATACCATTAATAAGAAGGGGCTAGAAGCGTCTTACATGGTGAGCTACCGAGTGGCTAGGACAGGCAAGCCCCATACTATTGTGGAGGACTTAATTCTTCCTGCTGCCGCAGATATGGCTGGGATAATGCTGGGGGAAAAGGCCAATAAAACTATACAGACAATTACTTCATCACATAACACTGTTTCACGACGCATCAGTAACATGGCAGGAGATGTGTTGAAACAATTACTGCTTTGCATACAAGCCAGTGAATTCTATGCGTTACAGCTGGATGAATCAACAGACGTGGCGGGCCTGGCACAGCTCCTTGTATATGTCTGTTAAGTTTATGGGGGGTTAATTAAAGAAGACATCCTCTTTTGCAAACCACTGGAACCAGGACAACATGAGAAGATATTTGTAAAGTACCCAACAGCTTTGTGACATCAAATGGACATTGGGGGTCAAAATGTGTTGGTATCTGTACTGATGGCGCAAAAGCCATGACAGGGAGACATAGTGGAGTGGTAACGCGCGTGCAAGCAGTTGCTCCCGGCGCCACTTGGGTACACTGCAGCATCCACCGAGAGGCTCTTGCTGCCAAGGGAATGCCTGACAGCTTGAAAGACGTTTTGGAAAACTACAGTGAAAATGGTTAACCTTGTTAAAGCAAGACCCCAGAACTCTTGTGTATTTTCTGCACTAAGCAATGATATGGGCAGCAACCATGTAACACTTTTACAACATACAGAAGTGCACTGGTTATCAAGGGGCAAAGTATTGACACCTTTAAATTGAGAGACGAGCCTAAAATGTTCTTTACTGACCATCATTTTCAATTGTCTGACCGCTTGCATGATGAGGAGTTTTTGGGGGACAAAATTGAGGCTATGATTAAGAAGTTGGAGCTCTTCTCTGTCTGCATTAACAAGGGCAACATACAGGTCTTTCATTGTATGATTTTCTTTGTGTGCAAATGAACTCGAGCTTACGGACAATGTCAAATGTGATATAGCGAAGCACCTGAGTGAGTTGGGTGCGCAATTATACAGGTACTTCGCCGAAACGGATGACACAAACAACTGGATTTGTTATCCCTTTCATGCCCTACCTCCAGTCCACTTACCGATATCTGAACAAGAGAGCCTCATCGAAATTGCAAACAACTTTGAAAATTGAATTTAATCAGAAGCCACTGCCAGATTTCTGGAGTATCCTGCCTTGGCAAATAGCGCTGTTAAGACACTTTGCAACCACGTACTTATGTGAGAGTGGATTCTCTGCCCTCACTAGCATGAAAACGAAATACAGGCACAGACTGTGTGTGGGAAATGATTTAAGACTGAGACCAGGTGTCTCCCATCTCCCCTCATTATCCCCTGTGTATTTATACCTGTGTTTTCTGTTGTCAGTTTGTCTTCTACTGTCAAGTCCTACCATCGTTACCCACTACCCACTACTCATCTCCTCAGCTTTCGAGCCTCTCCACTGGGCGATCATCTTTTCCAAGTTGGACCTTCGGAACGCCTACCATCTGGTTCGGATATGGGAAGGAGACGAGTGGAAGCCTTTAACACGGCTAGCGGGCACTACTAGTACCTGGTGATGCCGTTTGGACTGACCAACGCTCCCGTAGTGTTCCAGGCCCTGGTCAATGATGTGCTCCGAGACATGTTGAACCGATTTGTGTTTGTCTACCGCGACAACATCCTCATCTATTCCCGGTCAGCTCAAGAGCACTTCCTCCATGTCCGACAGGTCCTCTAGCGTCTCCTGGAGAACCAGCTATTCATGAAGGCGGAGAAATGTGAGTTCCATCGCTGCACAATCTCCTTCCTAGGATACGTCATCGCTTCAGGGAATATTCAGATGGACCCTGATAAGGTGAGAGCAGTTCTGGATTGGCCTCAACCCACATCCAGAGTGCAGCTGCAACGTTTTCTGGGGTTTGCCAATTTCTACCATCGTTTCGTCCGGGGTTACAGCTCCCTTGCTTCCCCTCTCTCTGCACTCAAATCTCCCAAGGTTCCGTTCATATGGTCTCCAGTAGTTGACCGGGCGTTCTCAGTCCTCAAGCAGTGATTCACTACAGCCCCCATCTTAATCCATCCGGACCCATCCTGTCAGTTCGCTGTGGAGGTCAACGCCCAGGACGTCAGAGTGGGGGCTATCCTGTCCCAGCGCTCTGCCCATGACCAGAAGCTGCATCCCTGCACCTTTACTTTCCCCTTGCCTTAACCCCACTGAGAGGAACTATGACATGGAAAATTGAGAATTACTCGCTGTCAAGATGGCGTTAGAGGAGTAGAGGCACTGGTTACAAGGGGCGGAACAGCCATTCTTATGAATGGACCATAATAACCTGCAATATGTCCGCACCGCCAAGCGCCTCAACTCCAGGCAGGCAAGACTCGTTTCCATTTCACTATCTCCTCCCGCCCAGGGTCCAAGAATGTGAAGCCTGACACACACTCACGTCTGTACAGCCCTGCTACTACATCCTCAGACCCCGAGACCATCCTCCCTGCTTCCTGTCTAGCAGCAGCTGTCATCTGGGGAATCGAGAGTCTAGTTCGCAAGGCACAGTGTTCCCAGCCGGTACCCGGATGTTTGTCCCGGACTCTGCCCGTGCAACCGGTTCTGGAATGGGCACATTCCTCGAGACTCACCTATCATCCTGGCTCCCGTCGTCCGACAATGTTTTTGGTGGCCCACCATGGTTGCTGATGTCTCTGCGTTCATTGCCGTCTGTACTGTGTGTGCTCAGAACAAGATTCTGCAGCAAGCTCTGGCTGGCCTCTTTCAAACACTCCCTGTCCCTCCCCGGCCCTGGTCCCACATATCCTTGGACTTTGTCACGGGCCTCCCTCAATCAGATGGCAACACCACCCCATCCTTTATGGTGTTGGACAGGTTTTTTCCCCCTTCGTAAGTTGCCTTGAGCTATGGAGACGGCTCAGCTCATGGTGTAGCACGTCTTTCGGATCCATGGACTGCCGGTACTCAGTTCAAGTCCCGGTTCTGGAAGGCTTTATGCACCCTCATTGGGCCATCGGCCAGCCTGTCCTCTGGTTTTCATCCCCAGTCTAACGGCCAGTTGGATCGAGCCAATCAGGACCTGGAAACTACTCTTGGCTGCCTTGTCTCCACCAATCCCACCACCTGGAGCCAGCAACGCATGTGGGTGGAATATGCCCGCAACACCTTTCGAGTGTTCCCTGGGATATCAGCCCCCGCTGTTCCCGGAGCAAGAGGAAGAGGTCAGCATACCTTCAGCCCAGATGTTCGTCCGACGCTTTTGCCGTACTTGGAAGAGAGCCCGGGACGCTCTTCTCAAGACCACCTCCAGGTATCGAAGACAGGCGGACCACCACCTGACCCCTACTCCCCGCTACCGTCTTGGGCATAGGGTATTGCTGTCCACTCGGGATCTGACCCTGTCCACTCGGGATCTGAGTCCCACAAACTTTCCCCCCTTTTTATCTGACCTTTCCCCATCTCCAAGGTCCTTAGCCCCTCTGCTGTTCGCCTTCTGTTGCCACGCACTCTCCGTATACATCCCACGTTTCATGTGTCTAGGATTAAACCTATGTCTCACAGCCCCTTGTCTCCTGTTTCCAGGAATTGGGCTACAACCCTGCCTGTCTTGACCAACCGATTGCCTGCCGTCTGTACCTGTCTGACTCTGATTTGGATTATAACCCTTTGCCTGCCTTGACTTACCTTTTGCCTGCCCCTTGAACTAAAATCAACTCTGAGACTCGTACTATCTGCCTCCTGTGTCTGCATCTGGGTCTTAGACTGAGCCGTGATACTCTCTCTCTCTATGTATCTCCTCTTGCTCTCACACCTGTCTCTGAAGATAGAGAGAGTGAGGGAGGGAAAGGGAGACTAAATTATCTTAATGGGGAAGTCATAGCACAGCACTGTTGGTAGAAGCTGTCTAAATGGATACTACTGGGTGACCTTCTGCAGATGAGTAGACTGAGGGGAGAGAGGAAAATGTGTGTGTGGTTGATCGTGCCGTGCATGTGTACATCAGGCATTTGTATATGTGTGTATAGCATATGTGAACCGTGTGTGTGTGTGTACAGTATGTGTGTACAGAATATGTGAACAGTGTGTGTATGTGTGTACAGTATGTGTGTACAGCTAGTGATGTCCCGTCCCGTCGCAATTTTTTTTTTTTTGAAGGGGGCTTACATGTTTTGCATGTTATTTTGGCTTTAATACGTCTCACATATCAGTTTGCAAACAATGTAAAAATATATATATATAATTTAGTTAATAAAGCCGCATACAAACAGGCAGCTCCAAAATGCAGATGTTTCAGCCTAGATCGGGGCTTTCTATGGTGGTGGGGCAGGCCAGCAGAAAATAGGAGCATTGCACCGTGATTGGTTCAGTGTTCTGTCACTCATGGGGACACTACGTCACCCGCCATTAGTAAGGGTAGACATCAAGAATGTGAGCCCCTTTAGGTGCTGCCATAGAGTTACATTAGAAGTGCCCATCCAAGAAGGCTCAAGGTCATTGGCCACAGATAAAATGACGTCAAATCACGTTATATTGTCACGTCCTGGCCATAGAGAGCCCTCTGGGTTCTCTATAGGGTTTTGGGCCAGGATGTGACCAGGGGTGTTTTGTGTTTTCTATGTTGGTGATTGTGTGTGGTTCCCAATTAGAGGCAGCTGTTTGTCATTGCCTCTAATTGGGGACCATACTTAGTGTGTCCTTTCCTCACATGTGGTGTGGGTTGTTGTTTTCTGTGAGTGCATTTGTTGTGCGCTACATATGTGACGATCCGTGTTTCTTTGTTGTTTTTGGATGTTCCATTTTTGAATTAAATTATGTGGAACGATATGCACGCTGCGCCTTGGTCCGTTCTTCACACCGATCGTGACATATAATCTACAGTATCTTTGATTGGACTGATCATGTCAACATCTTACTTTCAAAATCTTAACTAGCAGTCATCATCATAAATCAAGTAGTCAATCTACTGGAAACTCCTTTTTAATCCTTGTCATGTTTAGAGAAATAATGAAGAAAAATTGTAGATAAAACGTATCGGTGCTCATCGGCCATTGGACATAAACATTACACAAGTTGGAAATTCAACAATGAGTTATTTGGATGGAATCTGTGACAGTGGCTAACCGCAAGCATTGCAACTGGGAAGTCAGACAGGGAAAATACGTTTTGAACGGTCATCCAACTGGATTTGTAAATCTTTTTATTAATTACAAAATTTGCCAACTAATTTTGGGACTCACAACATGGTGAGTCCCAAAAGGTCTTATATGCTGCTGCATGAATGATGTAATATGCCAGGGATATAGTATGGTCAGCCATATCAGCTATGTTTTTTAAAAAGGAAATAAACGAGGCTGAATGAACTGTTTCGCTGCCAGACAAGGCTCCGCTGATAGCCAGGTGTAGAGGTGGTACGTGCTGAAAAGAAAGCTCTGCTGTTGGGACAGCTTTATGTAGACCCTAACAGTTTTTGGGCACCGCTTGTCGCCGTTATAGTGCAATTAATGTATTGTTTAGTGTTGTGTTGTGTAGTGACTTTGCTGACATGCATCTAAAAACAAAACATTTTTGGGGGAGTTTGCTCCACCAAGATCTACATGCTAAAATCGCCACTGTGTAAAGCATATGTGAACAGTATGTGTGTGTGTAAAGTAAGTGTGTATAGTATGAGTGTACTGTGTGTGTGTGTGCTGAAGTTCAGTACACTCTTAGAAAAAAGGGCTCCAAAAGGGTTCTTGGGCTGTCCCCATAGCAAACCCCTTTTGATCCAGGTAAAACCCCTTTTGATTTCAGGTAAAACCCCTTTTGATCCAGGTAGAACCATTTTTGGTTCCAAATATTGGGTTCCAAAATGTTTAGTTCCAAAAGGGTTCTACCTGGAACCAAAAATGATTCTTAAAGGGTTCTCCTCTGGGGACAGCCGGAAAACCCTTTTAGGTTCTAGATAGAACCTTTTTTTCTCAGAGTGTATGTTCTCTCCTAAAACACTATGACCAGGTTAGAAAAATCCCTCCACTCTCTGCCCACCCAATACACACCAATAAATTTAGCTCTCTTTCTTAAGTATGCAGTATTTTCCTACGGCGTTACCATCCAATAGAATGGCTCTGAATGAGCAGACTCTGGCACTCTTCCAGCAGTCATCTGGCCAAATTAACAGCGCACACTTCACAATTAATGATGATTAATCGCTGTCCATGGAAAGCAGCACGCTGTTGCGACTTAGCGTCCGCAACGTATTTTCTAAACAGTCTATGATGGCTGCAAAGAAAGCTGGGCCTATTCATCCAATCCATTCCCTGGCAATACTCTCATTTAGTTGTCTGCTGTGTGTGTCTGTGTGTGTGCTTATATTTTATTTATCTGTTACGTTTATTTGAACAGGGACAACAAACAACAACAACATAGGTCTCAGAGCACTGAGAAATGATGCGTTGCACCAGATTTAGCTCACAGCTAATTCACATCTGTAGTCCCCGGGCAGGTGAACAAATGTGTGTGTGTGTGTGTGTGTGTGTGTGTGTGTGTGTGTGTGTGTGTGTGTGTGTGTGTGTGTGTGTGTGTGTGTGTGTGTGTGTGTGTGTGTGTGTGTGCGTGTCTACACGTGTGTGTGTGTGACTAAAAATGTGTGTGTGTGTGTGTGTGCGAACAAACGTATGTGTGTGTGTGTGTGTCTGTTGCCGATGGTGACTAATCAGGGTATAATAGTCGTCTTGCTCTCTGCCTGTTAGCAATAGGAGATGTGTGTTGTTGATTCAGCTATCTGTATCTATCTAAGGACTGGTAGATACTAAATAATGTATATATAATTGGTTATGTGTACACAGCTAGCGAGGGAGTTGTACTGTCAGCACCGAAGCAAAGAGCTGGTGACAGTATGAGGGAGTTGTACTGTCAGTCTTTTAGCATAGAGCTGGAGACAGTATGAGGAAGTTGTACTGTCAGTCCTTTAGCATGGAGCTGGAGACAGTATGAGGGAGTTGTACTGTCAGCCCCGTAACATAGAGCTGGAGACAGTATGAGGGAGTTGTACTGTCAATCCTTTAGCATAGAGCTGGAGACAGTAGGAAGGAGTTGTACTGTCAGCCCCGTAGCATAGAGCTGGAGACAGTATGAGGGAGTTGTACTGTCAGTCCTTTAGCATAGAGCTGGAGACAATATGAGGGAGTTGTACTGTCAGCCATGTAACATAGAGCTGGAGACAGTATGAGGGAGTTGTACTGTCAATCCTTTAGCATAGAGCTGGAGACAGTAGGAAGGAGTTCTACTGTCAGCCCCGTAGCATAGGGCTGGAGACAGTATGAGGGAGTTGTACTGTCAGTCCTTTAGCATAGAGCTGGAGACGGTATGAGGGAGTTGTATTGTCAGCCCCGTAGTATAGAGCTGGAGACAGTATGAGGGAGTTGTACTGTCAATACTTTAGCATAGAGCTGGAGACAGTATGAGGGAGTTGTACTGTCAATCCTTTAGCATAGAGCTGGAGACAGTAGGAAGGAGTTGTACTGTCAGCCCCGTAGCATAGAGCTGGAGACAGTATGAGGGAGTTGTACTGTCAGTCCTTTAGCATAGAGCTGGAGACAATATGAGGGAGTTGTACTGTCAGCCATGTAACATAGAGCTGGAGACAGTATGAGGGAGTTGTACTGTCAGTCCTTTAGCATAGAGCTGGAGACGGTATGAGGGAGTTGTATTGTCAGCCCCGTAGTATAGAGCTGGAGACAGTATGAGGGAGTTGTACTGTCAATACTTTAGCATAGAGCTGGAGACAGTATGAGGGAGTTGTACTGTCAGTCCTTTAGCATCGAGCTGGAGACAGTATGAGGGAGTTGTACTGTCAGTCCTTTAGCATAGAGCTGGAGACAGTATGAGGGAGTTGTACTGTCAGCCCCGTAACATAGAGCTGGAGGCAGTATGAGGGAGTTGTACTGTCAGACCTGTAAAAAAAAGAGCTGGAGACTGTATGAGGGAGTTGTACTGTCATCCCCGTAACATAGAGCTGGAGACAGTATGAGGGAGTTGTACTGTCAGCCCCGTAACATAGAGCTGGAGACAGTATGAGGGAGTTGTACTGTCAGCCCCGTAACATAGAGCTGGAGACAGTATGAGGGAGTTGTACTGTCAGCCCCGTAACATAGAGCTGGAGACAGTATGAGGGAGTTATACTGTCAGCCCCGTAACATAGAGCTGGAGACAGTATGAGGGAGTTGTACTGTCAGCCCCGTAACATAGAGCTGGAGACAGTATGAGGGAGTTGTACTGTCAGCCCCGTAACATAGAGCTGGAGATAGTATAAGGGAGTTGTACTGTCAATCCTTTAGCATAGAGCTGGAGACAGTATGAGGGAGCTATACTGTAAGTCCTTTCGCATAGAGCTGGAGGCAGTATGAGGGAGTAGTACTTTCAGTCCTTTAGCATCGAACTGGAGACAGTATGAGGGAGTTGTACTGTCAGTCCTTTAGCATAGAGCTGGAGACAGTACGATGGAGTTGTACTGTCAGCCCCGTAACATAGAGCTGGAGACAGTATGAGGGAGTTGTACTGTCAATCCTTTAGCATAGAGCTGGAGACAGTAGGAAGGAGTTGTATTTTCAGCCCCGTAGCATAGAGCTGGAGACAGTATGAGGGAGTTGTACTGTCAGTCCTTTAGCATAGAGCTGGAGACAATATGAGGGAGTTGTACTGTCAGCCCCGTAGTATAGAGCTGGAGACAGTATGAGGGAGTTGTACTGTCAATCCTTTAGCATAGAGCTGGAGACAGTATGAGGGAGTTGTACTGTCAGTCCTTTAGCATAGAACTGGAGACAGTATGAGGGAGTTATACTGTAAGTCCTTTCGCATAGAGCTGGAGACAGTATGAGGGAGTTGTACTGTCAGTCCTTTAGCATAGAGCTGGAGACAGTATGAGGGAGATGTACTGTCAGTCCTTTAGCATAGAGCTTGAGACAGTATGAGGGAGTTGTACTGTCAGCCCCGTAACATAGAGCTGGGGACAGTATGAGGGAGTTGTACTGTCAGCCCAGTAACATAGAGCTGGAGACAGTATGAGGGAGTTGTACTGTCAGCCCAGTAACATACACCTGGAGACAGTATGAGGGAGTTGTACTGTCAATCCTTTAGCATAGAGCTGGAGACAGTAGGAAGGAGTTGTACTGTCAATCCTTTAGCATAGAGCTGGAGACAATATGAGGGAGTTGTACTGTCAGCCATGTAACATAGAGCTGGAGACAGTATGAGGGAGTTGTACTGTCAATCCTTTAGCATAGAGCTGGAGACAGTAGGAAGGAGTTCTACTGTCAGCCCCGTAGCATAGGGCTGGAGACAGTATGAGGGAGTTGTACTGTCAGTCCTTTAGCATAGAGCTGGAGACGGTATGAGGGAGTTGTATTGTCAGCCCCGTAGTATAGAGCTGGAGACAGTATGAGGGAGTTGTACTGTCAATACTTTAGCATAGAGCTGGAGACAGTATGAGGGAGTTGTACTGTCAATCCTTTAGCATAGAGCTGGAGACAGTAGGAAGGAGTTGTACTGTCAGCCCCGTAGCATAGAGCTGGAGACAGTATGAGGGAGTTGTACTGTCAGTCCTTTAGCATAGAGCTGGAGACAATATGAGGGAGTTGTACTGTCAGCCATGTAACATAGAGCTGGAGACAGTATGAGGGAGTTGTACTGTCAGTCCTTTAGCATAGAGCTGGAGACGGTATGAGGGAGTTGTATTGTCAGCCCCGTAGTATAGAGCTGGAGACAGTATGAGGGAGTTGTACTGTCAATACTTTAGCATAGAGCTGGAGACAGTATGAGGGAGTTGTACTGTCAGTCCTTTAGCATCGAGCTGGAGACAGTATGAGGGAGTTGTACTGTCAGTCCTTTAGCATAGAGCTGGAGACAGTATGAGGGAGTTGTACTGTCAGCCCCGTAACATAGAGCTGGAGGCAGTATGAGGGAGTTGTACTGTCAGACCTGTAAAAAAAGAGCTGGAGACTGTATGAGGGAGTTGTACTGTCATCCCCGTAACATAGAGCTGGAGACAGTATGAGGGAGTTGTACTGTCAGCCCCGTAACATAGAGCTGGAGACAGTATGAGGGAGTTGTACTGTCAGCCCCGTAACATAGAGCTGGAGACAGTATGAGGAGTTGTACTGTCAGCCCCGTAACATAGAGCTGGAGACAGTATGAGGGAGTTATACTGTCAGCCCCGTAACATAGAGCTGGAGACAGTATGAGGGAGTTGTACTGTCAGCCCCGTAACATAGAGCTGGAGACAGTATGAGGAGTTGTACTGTCAGCCCCGTAACATAGAGCTGGAGATAGTATAAGGGAGTTGTACTGTCAATCCTTTAGCATAGAGCTGGAGACAGTATGAGGGAGCTATACTGTAAGTCCTTTCGCATAGAGCTGGAGGCAGTATGAGGGAGTAGTACTTTCAGTCCTTTAGCATCGAACTGGAGACAGTATGAGGGAGTTGTACTGTCAGTCCTTTAGCATAGAGCTGGAGACAGTACGATGGAGTTGTACTGTCAGCCCCGTAACATAGAGCTGGAGACAGTATGAGGGAGTTGTACTGTCAATCCTTTAGCATAGAGCTGGAGACAGTAGGAAGGAGTTGTATTTTCAGCCCCGTAGCATAGAGCTGGAGACAGTATGAGGGAGTTGTACTGTCAGTCCTTTAGCATAGAGCTGGAGACAATATGAGGGAGTTGTACTGTCAGCCCCGTAGTATAGAGCTGGAGACAGTATGAGGGAGTTGTACTGTCAATCCTTTAGCATAGAGCTGGAGACAGTATGAGGGAGTTGTACTGTCAGTCCTTTAGCATAGAACTGGAGACAGTATGAGGGAGTTATACTGTAAGTCCTTTCGCATAGAGCTGGAGACAGTATGAGGGAGTTGTACTGTCAGTCCTTTAGCATAGAGCTGGAGACAGTATGAGGGAGATGTACTGTCAGTCCTTTAGCATAGAGCTTGAGACAGTATGAGGGAGTTGTACTGTCAGCCCCGTAACATAGAGCTGGGGACAGTATGAGGGAGTTGTACTGTCAGCCCAGTAACATAGAGCTGGAGACAGTATGAGGGAGTTGTACTGTCAGCCCAGTAACATACACCTGGAGACAGTATGAGGGAGTTGTACTGTCAATCCTTTAGCATAGAGCTGGAGACAGTAGGAAGGAGTTCTACTGTCAGCCCCGTAGCATAGGGCTGGAGACAGTATGAGGGAGTTGTACTGTCAGTCCTTTAGCATAGAGCTGGAGACGGTATGAGGGAGTTGTACTGTCAGCCCCGTAGTATAGAGCTGGAGACAGTATGAGGGAGTTGTACTGTCAATACTTTAGCATAGAGCTGGAGACAGTATGAGGGAGTTGTACTGTCAGCCCCGTAACATAGAGCTGGAGACAGTATGAGGGAGTTGTACTGTCAGTCCTTTAGCATAGAGCTGGAGACAGTAGGAAGGAGTTGTATTTTCAGCCCCGTAGCATAGAGCTGGAGACAGTATGAGGGAGTTGTACTGTCAGTCCTTTAGCATAGAGCTGGAGACAATATGAGGGAGTTGTACTGTCAGCCCCGTAGTATAGAGCTGGAGACAGTATGAGGGAGTTGTACTGTCAATCCTTTAGCATAGAGCTGGAGACAGTATGAGGGAGTTGTACTGTCAGTCCTTTAGCATAGAACTGGAGACAGTATGAGGGAGTTATACTGTAAGTCCTTTCGCATAGAGCTGGAGACAGTATGAGGGAGTTGTACTGTCAGTCCTTTAGCATAGAGCTGGAGACAGTATGAGGGAGATGTACTGTCAGTCCTTTAGCATAGAGCTTGAGACAGTATGAGGGAGTTGTACTGTCAGCCCGTGGCTTTATAGAGCTGGGGACAGTATGAGGGAGTTGTACTGTCAGCCCAGTAACATAGAGCTGGAGACAGTATGAGGGAGTTGTACTGTCAGCCCAGTAACATACAGCTGGAGACAGTATGAGGGAGTTGTACTGTCAATCCTTTAGCATAGAGCTGGAGACAGTAGGAAAGAGTTCTACTGTCAGCCCCGTAGCATAGGGCTGGAGACAGTATGAGGGAGTTGTACTGTCAGTCCTTTAGCATAGAGCTGGAGACGGTATGAGGGAGTTGTACTGTCAGCCCCGTAGTATAGAGCTGGAGACAGTATGAGGGAGTTGTACTGTCAATACTTTAGCATAGAGCTGGAGACAGTATGAGGGAGTTGTACTGTCAGTCCTTTAGCATCGAGCTGGAGACAGTATGAGGGAGTTGTACTGTCAGTCCTTTAGCATAGAGCTGGAGACAGTATGAGGGAGTTGTACTGTCAGCCCCGTGGCTTTTATAGAGCTGGAGGCAGTATGAGGGAGTTGTACTGTCAGACCTGTAAAAAAAAAAAGAGCTGGAGACTGTATGAGGGAGTTGTACTGTCATCCCGTAACATAGAGCTGGAGACAGTATGAGGAGTTGTACTGTCAGCCCCGTAACATAGAGCTGGAGACAGTATGAGGGAGTTGTACTGTCAGCCCTGTAACATAGAGCTGGAGACAGTATGAGGGAGTTGTACTGTCAGCCCCGTAACATAGAGCTGGAGACAGTATGAGGGAGTTGTACTGTCAGCCCCGTAACATAGAGCTGGAGACAGTATGAGGGAGTTGTACTGTCAGCCCCGTAACATAGAGCTGGAGACAGTATGAGGGAGTTGTAATGTCAGGCCCGTAACATAGAGCTGGAGACAGTATGAGGGAGTTGTACTGTCAGCCCCGTAACATAGAGCTGGAGATAGTATAAGGGAGTTGTACTGTCAATCCTTTAGCATAGAGCTGGAGACAGTATGAGGGAGTTATACTGTAAGTCCTTTCGCATAGAGCTGGAGGCAGTATGAGGGAGTAGTACTTTTAGTCCTTTAGCATCGAACTGGAGACAGTATGAGGGAGTTGTACTGTAAGTCCTTTAGCATAGAGCTGGAGACAGTATGAGGGAGTTGTACTGTCAGCCCCGTAACATAGAGCTGGAGGCAGTATAAGGGAGTTGTACTGTCAGACCTGTAAAAAAAAGAGCTGGAGACTGTATGAGGGAGTTGTACTGTCATCCCCGTAACATAGAGCTGGAGACAGTATGAGGGAGTTGTACTGTCAGCCCCGTAACATAGAGCTGGAGACAGTATGAGGGAGTTGTACTGTCAGCCCCGTAACATAGAGCTGGAGACAGTATGAGGGAGTTGTACTGTCAGCCCCGTAACATAGAGCTGGAGACAGTATGAGGGAGTTGTACTGTCAGCCCCGTAACATAGAGCTGGAGACAGTATGAGGGAGTTGTAATGTCAGCCCCGTAACATAGAGCTGGAGACAGTATGAGGGAGTTGTACTGTCAGCCCCGTAACATAGAGCTGGAGACAGTATGAGGGAGTTGTACTGTCAATCCTTTAGCATAGAGCTGGAGACAGTAGGAAGGAGTTGTATTTTCAGCCCCGTAGCATAGAGCTGGAGACAGTATGAGGGAGTTGTACTGTCAGTCCTTTAGCATAGAGCTGGAGACAATATGAGGGAGTTGTACTGTCAGCCCCGTAGTATAGAGCTGGAGGCAGTATGAGGGAGTTGTACTGTCAATCCTTTAGCATAGAGCTGGAGACAGTATGAGGGAGTTGTACTGTCAGTCCTTTAGCATAGAACTGGAGACAGTATGAGGGAGTTATACTGTAAGTCCTTTCGCATAGAGCTGGAGACAGTATGAGGGAGTTGTACTGTCAGTCCTTTAGCATAGAGCTGGAGACAGTATGAGGGAGATGTACTGTCAGTCCTTTAGCATAGAGCTTGAGACAGTATGAGGGAGTTGTACTGTCAGCCCCGTAACATAGAGCTGGGGACAGTATGAGGGAGTTGTACTGTCAGCCCAGTAACATAGAGCTGGAGACAGTATGAGGGAGTTGTACTGTCAGCCCAGTAACATACAGCTGGAGACAGTATGAGGGAGTTGTACTGTCAGCCCCTTAACATAGAGCTGGATACAGTGTGAGGGAGTTGTACTGTCAGCCCCGTAACACAGAACTGGAGACATTACAAGCTGACAGTTAAGTGTGACCAAACACGTTATGTACTTATAGACACAAAACATGATACATGGTACACACAGATAAGTAGACATACAAATACACGCATGCGTGCACACACACACTCGTGCACGCACGAGTAAGAGCAGGTTCACATGGAGCCAGTCAGCCAGGCAACCTAATTAGAGCTACTACCTGTCAGTGCAGACTGCAGATAGTGGAGAGTGAGTCTTAGACTATAGACTTTTCTGTTAGTGATTTAACGTCCAGGAGAGGCTGCAACCTTCTTAAGACTTACAGATCTCTCTGTTAGCTGCAGCGATGTTGGGAAGACGTGCGCACACACACTTGCAATAACGCACGCAGGAGCTAATGCCCCTCATTAGAAAATGCTGAACGGGTAAGTTTGCCTCTCTGTTTCCTTTACTATGTTCTGAGAAAAAATAGTGTAACAGAATGAGAAGTTGGGAGACCATGCAGACAACTACAATAATTCATCTCTACTCTGCCTTTCTTTCGTTCTGTCATTTCTTATTAACCACTCTTTCTCTCCTTCTTTGTCATTGTCAGAGAAATGTGTCAGATAAATTCTTAGAAAAGTCGGCTGAGAGGTTATCCATTGTTAGTTGCACTTACTTTCTTAAAATCAGCGACCATCAATCGGTTGAATGAATGAAGACCACAGACACTGTAAGTCTCTTCCAGACAAAGGTTTTGGCATCGTGATCTGCAACAAAGACTTGTCTTCCTCCAATGGAGGTAAAATAATGTCTTTAACTAGGCAAGTCAGTTAAGAACAAATTATTATTTACAATGATGCCCTACTGGGGAACAGTGGGTTAACTGCCATGTTCAGGGACAGAACAACAGATTTTTACCTTGTCAGCTCAGGGATTTGATCCAGCAAACTTTTGGGCCCAATGCTCTAACCACTAGGCTACCTGCCACCCCAAAGTACATGAACGTAAAGGCCATGCTTTACAAAAGATTCATCCGCCAGAACTCACATAGCTTGAATGTAAGGCACGACACCTCTGACATAAAAATGATATATATTTTCAGTCGACCTTGACAGTCTTATGACATCAGAAATTCACATACAGAACCTTTGGAAAGTATTCAGACCCCTTGACTTTTTCCACATTTTGTTAGGTTAAAGCCTTATTCTAAAATGTGTTAAATAGTTTTTTTTTTCCCTCATCAATCTACACATAATACCCTATAAGGACAAAGCAAAAACAGGTTTGCCAATTTATTAAAAATTAAAAACGGAAATATCACATTTACTTAAGTATTCAGACCCTTTACTCAGTACTTTGTTGAAGCACCTTTGGCAGTGATTACAGCCTTGAGTCCTCTTGGATGTGATGCTACAAGCTGGGCACACACGTATTTGGGGAGTTGCTCCCATTCTTCTCTGCAGATTCTCTCAAGTTCTGTCAGGTTGCTTGGGGAGTGTTGCTTCACAGCTTTTTTCAGGTCTCTCCAGAGATGTTCGATCGGGTTCAAGTCCGGGCTCTGACTGGGCCACTCAAGGACATTCCGAAGCCACTCCTGTGATGTCTTGGCAGTGTGCTTAAGGTCGAAATTGAAACCTCACCCCAGTCTGAGGTCCTTAGCGCTCTGGAGCAAGTTTTAGTTAAGTATCTCTGTCACGACTTCCACCGAAGGTGGCTCCTCTGCCTGTTCGGGCGGCGTTCGGCGGTCGTCGTCACCGGCCTACTAGCTGCCACCGACCCTCTTTTTCCTTTCCGTTGATTTTCTGTATTGTTTGCACCTGTTCCTTGTTTGTGATTGTTGTTAGGGCTATTTAAGCCGGTTAAGCCCGCCTCCTTTTTGTGCGGGCTTGTTTTCTGTTTGTTGGTGTATGTGTTCAATTGATGAGTTTGGTGTCCTATTTTGGGCCGCTCTTCTGTATTAATTCTGTATTATTTGTTTTGGTGTTGGACATTTTGCGCACCGCATTAAAGTCGGTTTCCTGTTACTCTGCTCTCTGCACCTGACTCCGCACCCACTACTCCTCGCTGTCGTGACATTCTCTCTGTTCTTTTCTCCGTTCATCTTTGCCTCGATCCTGACTAGTCATCCCCAGAGCATGATGCTGCCACCACCATGCTTCACCGTAGAGATGGTGCCAGGTCTCCTCCAGACATGACGCTTGGCATTCAGGCCAACGAGTTCAATCTCGTTTCTTATAGTCTGAGAGTCTTTAGGTGCCCTTTGGCAAACTTCAAGCGGGCTCTCGTGTGCTTTTTACTGAGAAGTGGCTTCCGTTTGGCATCTCTACCATAAAGGCCTGGTTGGCGGAGTGCTGCAGAGATGGTTGTCCTTATGAAAGGTTCTCCCATCACAGAGGAACGTTAGAGCTTTGTCAGAGTGACATCGGGTTCCTAGTCACCTCCCTGACCAAGGCCTTTCTCCCCCGATTGCTCTGTTTGGTCGGGCAGCCAGCTCTTGGAAGAGTGTCTTGGTGGTTCCAAACTTCTTCTATTTTAGAATGATGGAGGCCACTGTGTTCTTGGGGACCTTCAATGCTGCAGGCATTTTCTGGTACCCTTCCCTATAACTGTGCCTTGACCTAATCCTGTCTCAGAGCTCTATGGACAATTCCTTTGACCTCATGGCTTGGTTTTTCGTCTGACATGCGATGTCAGCTGTGTGACCTTTATAGACAGGTGTGTGCTTTTCCAAATCATGTCCAATCAGTTGAATTACCTCAGGCTCCAAACAAGTTGTAGAAACATCTCAATGATTATCAATGGAAACAGGATGCACCTGAGCTCATTTTGAATACTTAAGTAAATAAGGTAAAAAAATATATATGTTTTCACTCTGTCATTATGGGTTATTGTGTGTAGATTGTGTGTAGACAAAGTTCTATATAGAACCCTTTCACTAATACAAAGTTATTTGTGGAACCCTTTCACTAATACAAAGTTCTATGTGGAACCCTTTCACTAATACAAAGTTATTTGTGGAACCCTTTCACTAATACAAAGTTCTATGTGGAACCCTTTCACTAATACACAATTATATGTGGAACCCTTTCACTAATACGAAGATCTATATGGAACCCTTTCACTAATACAAAGTTCTATGTGAAACACTTTCACTAATAAAACAATCTATGTGGAACCTTTTCACTATTTCAAAGTTCTGTATGGAACCCTTTCACTAATAAAACGTTCTATGTGGAACCTTTTCATTATTGCAAAGTTCATGTGGAACCCTTTCACTAATACAACGTTCTATGTGGAACCCTTTCACTATTGCAAAGTTCTATGTGGAACCCTTTCACTAATTCAAATATATATATGGAACACTTTCACTAATACAAAGTTCTATGTGGAACCCTTTCACTAATACAACGTTCTATGTGGAACCCTTTCACTAATACAACATTCTATGTGGAACCCTTTCACTAATACAAAGTTATATGTGGAACATTTTCACTAATACAAAGTTCTATATGGAACCCTTCCACTAATACAAAGATCTATATGGAACCATTTCACTAATACAAAGTTATATGTGGAACCCTTTCACTAATACAAAGTTCTATGTGGAACCCTTTCACTATTACAAAGTTCTATGTGGAACCCTTTCACGAATTCAAAGATCTATGTGTAACCCTTTCACTAATACAACGTTTTATGTGGAACCCTTTCACCTTTAAAATGTTCTATGTGGAACCTATTCACTATTGCAAAGTTATATGTGGAACCCTTTCACTAATACACCGTTCTAGGTGGAACCCTTTCACTATTGCAAAGTTCTATGTGGAACCCTTTGACTAATACAATGTTCTATGTGGAACCTTTTCACGATGACAACGTTCTATGTGGAACCCTTTCACTAATACAACATTCTATGTGGAACCCTTTCACTAATACAATGTTCTATGTGGAACCCTTTCACTTATACAATGTTCTATGTGGAACCTTTTCACTACTACTGCCTTCTATAATGTACCAATGGTCCGGCAAACACGTCTGTAATTAAACCAACAACAGTTTAGCAGCGAGGAAAGGGTGGAGTTGAGCACTTAAAAATCCCTCCAGAGCCCGGCCGTAAACATTTCCGGTAGCTAGCTAGATGGAGCTCGAGGAGAGAGGATATTTTCAATTATTATATTTTGCAAGTGAGTAGATTGCATGCGCCATCATGTTAGCATTATAAACATACAACTGACTGGCTGATGCTATCTGTGTTTACATTGTGTGCTAGACTATGTCGGGTTTTAGCGGGGATTATTTTAAAGCCCTGCCTACCCAAACACGTGATTTGTTGGGAGAGTTGTCTATCTGAAGAGCACCCTCCCCTAATTGGCCAAGAAAATCTGCCATGAATCCCAGACCTAGTGCTGCATTTCCCTATAGGTCTGTGATTTCACAGACTATTTCACCACCAAGGGTTCTACCTGGAAGCAAACAGGGTTCTTCTGAGGGGACAAACAAAGATGAGCTGACGGTTGTCTACAGATCAGTGTGGACATCGTGTACATAGCAGGGGGACACTAGGGGTCTGTAGTAACTAAATAGATAGCTGTGTGTGTGTGTGTGTGTGTGTGTGTGTGTGTGTGTGTGTGTGTGTGTGTGTGTGTGTGTGTGTGTGTGTGTGTGTGTGTGTGTGTGTGTGTGTGTGTGTGAGAGAGAGAGAGAGTGGTTGAGAATTCAAATTTTTATTAGGATCCCATAACGTCAGCTAATCTCCCTAAGCTTTAAAACAGCAAAACAAATCTCTGCCCCATGCAAAATGTGTAGGATTTCCAGGAAATTAGCTTAAAAACAAAACAAAAATAATCTCTTCCCTATGCAAAATGTATAGAACTGCGGAAAATTAGCTTCTCTCCACCAACAAGAGGGGTGTGAACAGTTTGTGGTCGCATGGGATTGCCACCGGACCTTTGCCACCTAGGAAATGTGTGTGACTGGACCTTTCCAAATAGTACTTATACAGTTTAAGTCGGAAGTTTACATACACCTCAGCCAAATACATTTAATCTCAGTTTTTCACATTTCCCTCAGTTTTTCACAAAATTCCCTGTCTTAGGTCAGTTAGGATCACCACTTTATTTTAAGAATGTGAAATGTCAGAAAAATAGTAGAGAGAATGATTTATTTCAGTATGCGTTTTCTTCCTGAGCGGTATGACGGCTGCGTGGTCCCATGGTGTTTATACTTACTATTGCTTGTACTATTGTTCGTACAGATGACCGTGGTACCTTCAGGCGTTTGGAAATTGCTCCCAAGGATGAACCAGACTTGTGGAGGTCTACAATTTTGAGTTTTAAGGTAGGCCTTGAAATACATCCACAGGTACACCTCCAATTAACGCAAATGATGTCAATTAGCCTATCAGAAGCTTCTAAAGCCATGACATCATTTTCTGTAATTTTCCAAGCTGTTTAAAGTGAAGTAAACATCCCATTCAGCTACGGGTCAGTGCACCACACCCACCCACACCCACCCTAAGATACACACCCATAGACACAAGGTGCAATGCAACCCTCTCGAGCTATACCCACACAGACACACACAACCACTGTCACCCCATTCTTGCCTGTCAGCTTGACTCCGTTTTTGTGTTTTGAAGGGCTTGGGGAATGGTGTCAAAAAAAACTATTCTTCCTCCCTGATACTGTATGATACAACACACATATACTGTAGCCTTTCTACTTGAATGCTTCCTGACGATGAAGGTATGAAGGTAACAGAGAGAGAGAATACTGAGGTATTTCAGGGTTTACACTGTAAAGAGAAACTAACAGAACGTACACACAGACACAATGTGGCAGGATCAAAATGGACCTCTTGTTCACTGCTCCAATGGCAGGCACACGCGCTCGTCATCGAGTCCCAGCCAGGCTGAATTGGAGTAGCTGTACCTCTCTTTCGTCAGAGAGAGAGAGAGAGAGAGAGAGAGAGAGAGAGAGAGAGAGAGAGAGAGACTAGGCCCATCCAGTCTCTTTCTCACACTCGCCCTGAAGTGCCACAGACCCACGTACAGAGAAGCACAGCTGAGCCGACGGCGCGTTGCCATTCGTCGGATAACCACAGCGGTGTGAGTGTGTGATTCATGCATTTGGAACGAGATACAGTACCCTAATCCCACCCACATATGTACGCTTGCAATCCCACTGCTCGTTTAAATCACCAGTCACCCATCTACACCACACACACACGTTCACGAGCGCACACACACACTCTTCATTGTCAGATCAGCATTCAAGGAGCTCTTTCCACTCAGAGATGCTGTGTACAGTACCCACCAACGCGTAAACCTACAAGACAGCCTGTGCCTCCCACACAACATGCAAATGATTCTAAAAACCACACTTAGTAGTCAACACACACATACACTCACTCACCCACACACACTCACTGATTCGCCCACCCACACACACACACACACATTCACACACGTATACACACACCAGTGGAGGCTACTGAGGGGAGGCTCATAAAAGTGGCTGCAATGGAGTCAATGGAATAGTATCAAACATGTGGCTTCTATTCCATTGACTCCATTCCGGCCACTACTATGAGCCGTCCTCCCCTCAGCAGTCTCCACTGATATACACAGATCAGGGTAAAAAATGTAATCGTTTTGCCAATCATTTTGCTCTTTCAGAGCACATCACGGTACCAAATGCTTTAAACACCATGCACTTCTTTTCAGAACATTTAGCAATATCCACACGGTTAAAGGGAAGGTGAAGAGGGAGCTTTTGGGAAGAAGAGTAACTATAATACATTAAGACTACAGGATCCATGGACAAAAGCTCGGCGATGATTTGTGCCTGTGTGAACGAGCTCGTAATTAAACTCAAATCCATTACGGGGCTTTTCTCCAGGATTCATTTAAACGAGGAACACCGGCAATAGCGTCGCAGCTCCCTTCTAATTTGATGGATATGCTTATCAATTGCCTCGATAAATTGGGTCCAATACATTGTGACGCAGCTGCAGAAATAAATAAAGAATTCCGAAGAAAAAATGAATAACCTCTAATTAAAGGCTGCTGCGAGGTTGTTCATTATTCATGAAGCCATTGTGACTCCTTTTTATTTTTGAAAGTGATGTTCTCTTCTCTACCTCTTTCACCCATTGTTACTTTTCTTGGTTGAGAATAAAGCAGAGATCAGAGATGATGTAAAAAGGTCTTAGAGACTAAATGTCAGCAATAGAAATTCTTCATTCTCTCCTTCATTCTGCCTCTTTTTTTTTTAAAGTAATTTCTCTACCTCTTTCGCCCTTTGTTGGATTGGTTTAATTGGGTTTTACAATAAAGCAGAGGTCACAGACTATGTAAAAAGGTCTTAGAGACAAAATGTCAGCAATATAAAATCTCCCCCATGGTCTGTGTTTCTCCCAACCTTGATGATTACTGTACAGGATGCCATTATACAGTGTACAGTGTGTGAAGCATAGACCGGGTGAATGGGAGGACATCGCTACCTTGAAGTCATCCAGGTCAATCGCAAAAGAACAATGTAACATGAAATCCACTCAGGAAATATTGTGCATGTGTCACCACTCAGTGTGTTCTGAAGGAATCTTCCGGACACTTAGGATGGATGCATATCTCTGGTGTTTGGTGCTAAGCTGTTACATTCATTGTGACCTTTGTTAGAGCAACACACAGTGAGAGGTGGCTTAAAGTGAAATTATAAAGTGAGAGGCGGCTTAAAGTGTTCAGCTCCAGCGCCACCCAGACATCAACATATGTGAAAATGACGCGTTTCTATGTTTGTTGTCAAAAATATATAGGAAAATATGTGTTTCCGATGACATCATCTGGTGTGGTTAATGTGATTTTAACCAATTATGTGTAGGCATTATTAAGTGAGTAACTACAGTAGCTAGCTCTGACCTCTATATCCAGCCTTTCACTGTGTTGTTGTGTTGCAAAGCCAAGGTCGCATCAACCGGAATACATCAGACATTGGCGTCCACCCCTAAAGTTTGCAGCGTGCTAGAAAATAATTAGAAGTTTGGCGTATTTGGGAGATGAAGGAAATAGAACAGGACAGCTGTTCGTCAGCACTGCTTGTGAGTGTTAAGTTGGGGGGACAGCAGCAGAACATTTCTAACTTAAGTCTACGGAGACTTCTCTTCTACTTACTGGTCTCACATCTTCCAGTAAAGATGAGATTTCTGTCAACAATGAATAACAGGTTTCCGGTACTAGAACAATTTCTCATACTTCTGAGCTTTGTGTTTTCTATCTTCTGTGTTTATTTGTGTTTTCGGTGTCTGACGAGACACGGAGAGAGACCTTCCTTTGCGTATCTGCAGATGTATTTTGGTAAAAAGTTAGAAACTTTCTAACAATACATATGTACCACACTGCCTCCCTCTTCTACAATCCATCTCCATTTTGTTTTGTGTGGACTCAACACAACAGGAGCGTTCACCAGATGGTTTTTTGTGCTGTAAAGCCCTAAGACGAGGTTCAGATCTCGTTCCTGGTACTTCATAGCACCAACTCATCCAATGGCATAAATCAATTGTCAACTCCAGATACTCCCACCTCAAGTAAAACCCCTTCTTGACCACACACCTGGACAAGCTCAATGAGGGGAGTGAGCCTCTAGGTCATACACTATCCCAGGATAAGTGCAACATCTGAGATGACATACAATGGTTCCAGACACTACCCCACACATCCCCCAAAGTAAAAGGAGGGAGTGACTGGCGCACAGACATTGTGGAGACGAGTAATTGGTTCCCCATTAATCACGCCATCCCTTCACATGGTTTAAGAAAAGGTAAAGACACATTCACATATGAAGACAATGTTCCCTCCTGTCCTCTTCCCTTTCTGATATTCTGCATAGCAACATGGACATGTGAAAGACAAGCCTGACCTCTCCCCTCTGAGCCCCAGCTGAGGAAAGAAGTGCAACTGCCAACGCCAGAGTCCGAAGGGATACAATCTAATAACAAGTATATCACATAAACATATTATGCAGATAAGACATCTTAATTATCTATGTTACTCAACTAATTCTGATTATTCCGACACAGTATACACAAGTTTGGCCTTAATGACTGCGTTTTGCAACCCCTGCAGAAACAGAAACATCTCTGGATGTAGAGAAACTGAGTAGTCATTCCATCGTAGTTGAAATGTACTACTCTTAATCTTTTCCACTACGGTTCCAGGTGGTTTCAGACTGAGTCGTTATGTGTGTGTGTGTCTACAGAAACTAGAAGAAGCTAGAGCTTATTTATGATCCTCGGCTGCTAGCTCCGCCCGAGGCTAAAGGTTTTATGAGGTATAACACCACAGGATCATAGGGTTGAGCCAACATAGCTGTTCAGCTGTTCTCTCTTGCCTGCAACATTTCTGATTCAGGTGCCTGGGAAGGACAGAGAGGTTAATAAGTATGATGGAAACAATGACAGACGATGGATTTATGGTTTCTTGAGTTTCTATCAGAATAGGCAAAATAAACAAAACAAATATTTCTCTTTTGAGTCAACTTCATTACTTGACCCAAACCCATCTACCGGAGAGAAAAGAAAGCAAAGTGTAACCATAACAACCACACAAGATACCTGAAGAGAATGGGGGTCAAAGAACTGTGACCTCACGTTTAAAGAAATGTGACCTGTCGTGTCTTGGTGAATAGCTCATGTATTGTGCCATCTGCCTTACTATTTGGGAGTTTGAATAGCAGAACATATTAAGTGTTTGTGACTTGAAATGACAGAGCGGCCAGAGCGTAGTTCCACAAAACGTTTACTCCCAAAAAGCAACATTTCCCGTCGTAGTGCCACAAAATCTTTACCACCAAACAACATAGTGTATCAGTGTCGTTGTTCAGGGCTACAGATATCACAACTTAATGTACACTGCAGTACATTATGTACCCTACAAACCACTCGTATTCACTGTTATCTACACATTCTGGTATCCAATAGGATCCAACTGGGCTGGTATACAGAGTTGATCTGAGAGCATGTTGTTGGTTTTACAGTCCTATCTGCAGTGGAGGGAATGTAACACAAGATGGACACCGATACGGAGACAGTCTTTATCATAAAGACTATTGATTGAGCCGCATTGATATTCCGAGCCGATGCCCGACTCCCTCTCCGCCTTGCTGTCAATCAATCAATCAATCTCACACACACAGACACACACCGTAGGAGCTGAGACGAAGAGAGGGAATGTATGTTTATTGGTGTTGTGGGCATTGAGTTCTCATTTTTCAATACTGTTTTTGCTGTCCAGTTGTAAAACAGGGTTCCAATCACACTGTTATGCTACTTTATATAGTTACTACTGGATGGCTTCTGAGTGCTTTTACAGGATTTAATGTTGCAAATGTTGCAATCAGTATGCTACTGTTAGACTGATATGTTTTCCATATGTCTATAATCCACTACTGTTAGACTAATATGTTTTCCATATGTCTGTAATCCACTACTGTTAGACTAATATGTTTTCAATATGTCTGTAATCCACTACTGTTAGACTAATATGTTTTCTATATGTCTCTAATCCACTACTGTTAGTCTAATATGTTTTCCATATGTCTCTTATCCACTACTGTTAGACTAATATGTTTTCCATATGTCACTAATCCACTACTGTTAGACTAATATGTTTTCCATATGTCACTAATCCACTACTGTTAGACTAATATGTTTTCCATATGTCACTAATCCACTACTGTTAGACTAATATGTTTTCCATATGTCACTAATCCACTACTGTTAGACAAATATGTTTTCCATATGTCTGTAATCCACTACTGTTAGACTAATATGTTTTCAATATGTCACTAATTCACTACTGTTGGACTAATATGTTTTCCATTTGTCACTAATCCACTACTGTTAGACTAATATGTTTTCTATATGTCACTAATCCACTACTGTTAGACTAATATGTTTTCCATATGTCTGTAATACCCTACTGTTAGACTAATATGTTTTCCATGTGTCACTAATCCAGTACTGTTAGACTAATATGTTTTCTATATGTCACTAATCCACTACTGTTAGTCTAATATGTTTTCCATATGTCAATAATCCACTACTGTTAGACTAATATGTTTTCAATATGTCACTAATCCACTACTGTTAGACTAATATGTTTTCCATATGTCTGTAATCCACTACTGTTAGACTAATATGTTTTCCATATGTCACTAATCCACTACTGTTAGACTAATATGTTTTCCATATGTCACTAATCCACTACTGTTAGACTAATATGTTTTCCATATGTCACTAATCCACTACTGTTAGACTGATATGTTTTCCATATGTCACTAATCCACTACTGTTAGACTAATATGTTTTCCATATGTCACTAATCCACTACTGTTAGACTAATATGTTTTCCATATGTCACTAATCCACTACTGTTAGACTAATATGTTTTCCATATGTCACTAATCCACTACTGTTAGACTGATATGTTTTCCATATGTCAATAATCCACTACTGTTAGACTAATATGTTTTCCATATGTCACTAATCCACTACTGTTAGACTAATATGTTATCTTCTCCTGCTCCTTATATACCACTATGTGTTCAGTCTTTACTACAGTAGAATGTTGCCTGCATTCTACATTTCTCTACGCCCTGGTCAAAGTAGCACACCATGTAGGGCATAGGGTGCCATTTGGGACTGATCCAGAGAGAAACTCCGAGTTTTATAAATGATGAGGACAAACGAGCGGACGGCCTCAACCTAAATCAAAACACTGATCACGCATTGGCATTATTGATATTGTCTGGTCCGTGTTTAGATTTAGAGTGTTTAATAGTCACAGGTACAGGGTTGCAGGTGTGAATGAGGAGGAGTGGAGAGGAGGGATGGGGTGGAGAAGAGAGGACAAGAGGAGAGAGGTGGAGAGGAGAGGAGAGTACTGAAGAGTAGAATAAAAGAGAAGACAGGATGTCACTATAAGGTAGCCTAGCCCTAGATTACACCAGTGTTACTGTGTGAGTCAGGGAGTTTCCTCCATGAAGTCCCTGAGGAGGGCCTGTTTACTCTGATGTTGTTTGGCTACTGGCTCAGACACAACACCCAGGTTCAGTCTAGAAGAGGAGAGAGGATAAGAAAAGTAGTGTCTTGCTGTATCAGGCCCTACATGTTCTTTCACCCACGACTAGAGGAGAGGTGGAGAGGTGTCTCTGTTGATGTCCCTGTACTCAATGATGACACATCTATCTACAGTATCCCTGTCCATCTTGAATATACTTAAGGGTTCAGCAACAAAGCAACTAGAGAGGGGTCTCTAGACTCAAATATGTTGGCTGTATGTGGATCTTTCTAACTAAATCTAGGGTTGTCTATGGCTATCATTATCCAGTGATTAGCAAGGACACCCAACACAGCAACACTGTGATAGAGCAACAGCTACCAGACGTACCAACAGTAGGGTCTTGCCAATACAAGCTCCCTGTATACACTCGCAAAATAACCTTCTAAAATATGTATTGACAAACGACTGTATATTCTCACTGTACGGGCTCAGTAGCTGTGCACTGAACCAGTGCTGGTGTCCAGAAAGTGAATCCTGTACCTACATCCCAAATGGCACCCTATTCCCTATATACTGCACTACTTTTGACTAAGGTCCTGGTCAGAAGTAGTGCACTAAATAGGGAATAGGGTGTCATTTGGGATTCACAGAGAGTGAGAAGCACGACACACTCTCTCTGAAATCGTCTGTAAAAACCACACGGTAATGTTTGAGTTGTCGTTCGATACGCTGTCCCATTCATACCACTTAGTGAGGATGCCCTAATGAGGTCAAGTGTTCTAGATGAGGGCTCACTTAACTGTCCATGAAGCATCTACATCAGTGTTAGTGCGGATGTAGACACCGATCTCTCTCTCTCTCTCACACACACACACACACACAAGTCTTGTTTAACTAACTTTTTGTACACAGTTGATTCCCATTCAAAATCATATTTTCCATAACTCTAACTCTAAGCCTAACCTTAACCTAACCCTAACCCTAACTCTAACTCTAACTCTAACTCTAACTCTAAACCTAACCTTAACCTAACCCTAACTCCTAATCCTAACACTAATTCTAACCCTAAACCCCCTAGAAATAGTATTTTTCCTTGTGGGGACTAACAAAATGTCCCCAGTTGGTCAAATTTTTCTTAGTTTACTATTCTTGTTAAACACATCCACACGATTGCACACACACACACACACATACACATGTTTTCCTATTGAATTACAACTCTCATGCTGTGGCCCTTATTGTATCCTCAGGCTTTGTTCTGTAGTTACTATCTTGTTATCCGAGATAGAGACATGGAGAATGTTCTGGTAACCCACTTTGTCAAATGGCTTGTAAAGATGTATTGCCTACGGTGATGCCCAAACCACACACACCTGATGTTACAACATTGCATTTGCGCCACAGCTTACAGTTCTCAGGCAAGGCTGCTGATCGGGTTAGCATGGCTTACTGAACCCCTGTGTTGTACCAGAACCAGTGCAGTAAGACGAGTGCTGGAAACACAGGCTTGACTTTAGAAGGAAACCGACTAGAGAACAGACCAGTAGGACTGTACGGCAGCCGTTGTTGCAGTGAAGGGCGATGCATCAGCACAAGTTCACAGATGGCAAACTAATGACGATTATGAGAAGAAGCACACCACACTATGAAACAACACATACACACACCACGCTGAGCTAGAACACTGGGAACCGCCCCAAGGAATCTCCCACTGAAATAGACACTATATATTACCACCAGCAGCATCTCACTCAGTATCACGCTGGTGATATCTCACTGTGTGTGTGTGTGTTTGTGTGTAAGAGACTGTGTGTGTGTGTGTGTGTGTGTGTGTGTGTGTGTGTGTGTGTGTGTGTGTGTGTGTGTGTGTGTGTGTGTGTGTGTGTGTGTGTGTGTGTGTGTGTGTGTGTGTGTGTGTGTGTGTAAAAGATGGAGTGTGTGTGTGTAGAGGCCCAGGTGGCCAGGTGTGTGTGTGCAAGTGTAAGAGCCGGAGTGTTAGTGTGTGTGTAAGAGACGGAGTGTGTGTGTGTGTGTGTGTGTGTGTGTGTGTGTGTGTGTGTGTGTGTGTGTGTGTGTGTGTAAGAGCCGGAGTGTGTGTGTGTAAGAGACGGAGTGTGTGTGTGTAAGAGATGGAGTGTGTGTGTGTGTGTAAGAGATGGAGTGTGTGTAAGAGATGGAGTGTGTGTGTGTGTGTGTGTTTAACTTCTTAGGGAGCAGCGCATGAGGTGACCGTTTTGGAGAGCCTGGCGTGCCCAAAGTAAAATGCCTCCCATTCAGGCCCAGAAAATAGGATATTTGGTACCATTGGATAGGAAACACTCTGAATTTTCTAAAAGTGTTAACCATTTGTCTGTGAGTAAAACAGAACGGATATGGCAGGCGAAACCCCGAGGAATTTCTGTCCTGGAAAAAGTGGTTTTGACAGAGTGCCTCATTTGGAACCCCTCCCTTATGAAAATGCCCTTATAAGGGCATATGAATGTAGTACCGATCGCTTCCTCTGGATGTCAACAGTCTCGAGACAGTGTTCAGTTTTGTTTTGGATGCTTTAGAGCAGAGAATAAGAGGAAACCTGGAAGTGTCCCCTTCAAAGTCAACAGGAGAGATCGCGCGCTCCCGAAAAGGCGCGCTCTGTGTTTTTTTCCGTCCTTATAGCTCAGTTTATATTACGGTTGAATTATTATAGTAAATATACGTAAAAGTGTTCCTAAGGATACATTTAAAACTATGTTTGATTGTTCTTGGACAAGTTTATATGTATAAGATGAACGAGTTCTATTCACGTTTCAATGGAGTAGTGGAGGCTGTAGTTTCTGATTATAACGCGCGAACCAAATGGAGATTTATGGATAAAATACATTACTTTTTCTAACAAAAGAAGCATGGATTGTCTTCGTTGGACACTTAGGAAGACCTCAGCAGAAGTTCTTCAACAGGTAATTGATTTGTTTTCGCTGTGAAATGTGTTATGTGTGAACCGCGATGGTTTATGAATTCATGGCTATGGGAAAAATATGTGAGGTGCTACCCTCAAACAATCAAATGTGCTGCTTTCGCCGTAAAGACTTTTTGAAATCTGACAACGCTGTGATATTGCCAAGAAACAGAGCTTTTGATGAGTATGAAACACTTGTATATTGGTGGATGTTTAATAATTCAACTTTTGGATTTTGAATTTGGCGCCTTGCATTTCACCTGGTAGTGTCAGGATTGGGGCGCTAGCGCACCACTGATCCCTAAGAAGTTTAAGAGATGGAGTGTGTGTGTGTGTGTGTTTAAGAGACAGAGTGTACAGCAGCCGTTGTTGCAGTGAGGGGCGATGCATCAGCACAAGTTCACAGATGGCAAACTAATGGACGATTATGAGAAGAAGCACACCACACTATGAGACAACACATACACACACCACACTGAGCTAGAACACTGGGAACCGCCCCAAGGAAACCCCCACTGAAATAGACACTATATATTACCAACAGCAGCATCTCACTCAGTATCACGCTGGTGATATCTCACTGTGTGTGTGTGTGTGTGTGTGTGTGTGTGTGTGTGTGTGTGTGTGTGTGTGTGTGTGTGTGTGTGTGTGTGTGTGTGTGTGTGTGTGTGTGTGTGTGTGTGTGTGTAAGAGCCGGAGTGTGTGTGTGTAAGAGACGGAGTGTGTGTGTGTGTAAGAGATGGAGTGTGTGTGTGTGTGTAAGAGATGGAGTGTGTGTAAGAGACAGAGTGTGTGTGTGTGTGTGTGTGTGTGTGTGTGTGTGTGTGTGTGTGTGTGTGTGTAAGAGACGGAGTGTGTGTGTGTTTAAGAGACGGAGTGTGTGTGTGTGTGTTTAAGAGACGGAGTGTGTGTGTGGTGTGTGTGTGTTTAAGAGACGTAAAATGTGTGTGTCCCCAGAAACATATGCTGGGGTTGAGACACATCTCCATTCCAAGGCCAAACACAGTGAAGCTCAGTAACTGTACTGTAGAAAGTATCAGTAAACATGTACATTTTGTAATTACTTCTTCTCTCCTGGGAAGTAAACAGAGCCTCTTACTAAACACATTTTCTAGGTTTCGCCGAATATCTCAGAAAAAGAAAATAAGCTTTACTCCAAAGTACCAGGGGGTGAGTTGCTTCGTCGCGTCGCGTATGAAAAGGAGATCTACGTTATTCACGTTAGATTATTGTAAAAAATAAAAACGCTAACATAGTTTCCTTATCGCCATCGCTTGTTACCGTGGCGTTGTGTGAGATTACCCCCAATTTAACGGGTGTTAGGTGATTCCGAATGTTTACAAAGGATTATGGGTTCAGGCGCTGAACACTCAGATGGACACGTGCTGTACATGTCACGTAAAGCAAAGTATTGGGATTGATTTGTTTCTATTTAATGTTACTGTCGCTCCCTTCGCTCCCTCACACACAAACACACACACTCACACACACACCCGTACACACACACCCATACCCGTACACACACACACACCCCACAAGCCCACTTCCCTCTCCTCCTTTTTTGCCCAATCTTCCCCAATCCCTCTCTAGCTTGTTTAGCAAACTCCTCTGCATTCCAGTAAATCCAAAATAAGTTAATCCCAGCCCCATCGACAAATGCAATTTTCAGCTTACCGCTGAGCAGCCGACAGCCATGCAAATGGCTGACCCTCTCTGTGTCTGTCGCAGCAGGGAGGTGATTGAGAGAGTAGGAGGAGGGAGGTAGAAAAGGGAGAGAGTGGGGGGAGGACAGGAAGAGGGAGGTAGAGGAGAGAGAGAGTGGGGGGAGTATGGAAGGAGGGAGGAAGACGAGGGAGAAAGTGGGAGGAAGACGGGAGGAGGGAGGTAGAGGATGGAGAGAGTGGGGGGAGGATGGGAGGTAGAGGATGGAGAGAATGGGGGAGGAGGGAGGTAGAGGAGGGAGAGAGTGGGGAGAAGAAGGGAGGGAGAGGAGGGAGAGAGTGGGGGAAGATGGGAGGAGGGAGATAGAGGAGGGAGAGAGGGGAAGGATGGGAGGAGGGAGGTAGAGGAGGGAGCGCTGGGGGAGGAGGGAAGTAGAGGATAGAGAGAGTGGGGGGGAGGATGGGGTGAGGAGGTAGAGGATGGAGAGAGTGGGGGAGGATGGAGGTAAAGGATGGAGAGAGAGGGAGGAGGATGGGAGGAGGGAGAGAGTGGGGGGAGGATGGGAGTAGGGAGGTAGAGGATGGAGAGAGTGCGGGAGGAGGGAGGTAGAGGAGGAGAGAGTGGGGGAAGATGGGAGGAGGGAGGTAGAGGATGGAGAGAGTGGGGGAAGGATGGGAGGAGGGAGGTAGAGGAGGGAGAGAGTGGGGGAAGGATAGAAGGAGGGAGGTAAAGGATGGAGAGAGCGGGGAGGAGGGAAGTAGAGGAGGGAGAGAGGGATGGGAGGAAAGAGGTAGAGAGCGGGGGAGGAGGGAAGTAGAGGAGGGAGAGAGTGGGGGGGAGATGGGAGGAGGAAGGTAGAGGAAGGTAGAGGAGGGAGAGAGTGGGGGGAGGATGGGAGTAGGGAGGTAGAGGATGAAGAGAGTGCGGGAGGAGGGAGGTAGAGGAGGGAGAGAGTGGGGGGAAGATGGGAGGAGGGAGGTAGAGGATGGAGAGAGTGGGGAAGGGTGGGAGGAGGGAAGTAGAGGAGGGAGAGAGTGGGGGGAGGATAGGAGGAGGGAGGAAGAGGATGGAGAGAGAGGGGGAGGAGGGAGGTAGAGTTGGGAGAAAGTGGGTGAAGATGGGAGGAGGGAGGTAGAGGAGGGAGAGAGTGGGGGGAAGATGGGAGGAGGGAGGCAGAGGAGGGAGAAAGTGGGGGGATATTGGGAGGAGGGAGGTAGAGGATGGAGAAAGTGGGGGGAGGATGGGAGGTAGTGGATGGAGAGAATGGGGAGGAGGGAGGTAGAGGAGGGAGAGGAGGGAGGGAGAGGATGGAGAGATTGGGGGAAGGATAGAAGGAGGGAGGAAGAGGATGGAGAGAGAGGGGGAGGAGGGAGGTAGAGGTGGGAGAAAGTGGGGGGGATAGAAGGAGGGAAGTAGAGGGTGGAGAGAATGGGGGGAGGAGGGAGGTAGAGTAGGGAGAAAGTGGGTGAAGATGGGAGGAGGGAGGTAGAGTAGGGAGAGAGTGGGGGGAAGATGGGAGGGAAAGGAGGTAGAGGAGGGATAGAGTGGAGAGAGGACAGGAGGAGGGAGGTAGAGGATGGAGAGAGTGGGGGAAGAAGGAGGTAGAGGATGGAGAGAGTGGGGGAAGGATGGGAGGAGGGAGGTAGAGGATGGAGAGAGTGCGGGAGGAGGGAGGTAGAGGAGGGAGTTAGTGGGGGGAAGATGGGAAGAGGGAGGTAGAGGATGGAGAGGATGGGAGGGATGGGAGGAGGGAGGTATAGGATTGGAGAGAGTGGGGGGAGGAGGGAGGTAAAGGATGGAGAGAGTGGGGGGAGGATGGGAGGTAGTGGATGGAGAGAATGGGGGAGGAGGGAGGTAGAGGAGGGAGAGGATTTAGAGAGTGGGGAGGATGGGAGGGAGGGGAGAGAGTGGGGAAGATGGGAGGGAGAGGAGGGAGAGAGTGGGGGAGGATAGAAAGGAGGGAAGTAGAGGATGGAGAGAGTGGGGGGAGGATGGGTGGATGGGAGGGAGGGAGGTAGAGGGTGGAGAGAATGGGGAGGAGGGAGGTAGAGTAGGGAGAGAGTGGGGGGAAGATGGGAGGGAAGAGGGAGGTAGAGGAGGGATAGAGTGGAGGGAGGATAGGAGGAGGGAGGTAGAGGATGGAGAGAGCGGGGGAGGAGGGAAGTAGAGGAGGGAGAGAGTGGGGGGAGAGATGGGAGGAGGGAGGTAGAGGAAGGTAGAGGAGGGAGAGAGTGGGGGAGGAATGAGGTAGAGGAGGGAGAGAGTGGGGGGAAGATGGGAGGAGGAAGGAAGAGGAGGGAGAAAGTGGGGGGAAGATGGGAGGAGGGAGGTAGAGGATGGAGAAAGTGGGGGAGGATAGAAGGAGGGAGGTAGAGGATGGAGAGAGTGGGGGGAGGATGGGAGGAGGGAGAGAGTGGGGGAAGATGGGAGGGAGAGAGTGGGGGGAGGGGATAGAAGGAGGGAAGTAGAGGGATGGAGAGAGTGGGGGGAGGAGGGAAGTAGAGGAGGGAGAGAGTGGGGGGAGGATGGGTGGATGGGAGGAGGGAGGTAGAGGGTGGAGAGAATGGGGGAGGAGGGAGGTAGAGTAGGGAGAGAGTGGGGGGAAGATGGGAGGGAAAGGAGGTAGAGGAGGGATGGATAGAGTGGAGGGAGGATAGGAGGAGGGAGGTAGAGAATGGAGAGAGTGGGGGAGGAGGGAGGTAGAGGATGGAGAGAGTGGGGAAGGATGGGAGGGAGGGAGGTAGGGGGATGGAGAGAGTGCCGGGAGGAGGGAGGTAGAGGAGAGAGTTAGTGGGGGAAGATGGGAGGAGGGAGGTAGAGGAGGGAGAGAATGGTAGGGATGGGAGGAGGGAGGTAGAGGATTGGAGAGAGTGGGGGGAGGAGGGAGGTAAAGGATGGAGAGAGTGGGGGGGATGGGAGGGAGGGATGTAGAGGATTGGAGAGAGTGGGGGGAGGAGGGAGGTAAAGGATGGAGAGAGTGGGGGGAGGATGGGAGGAGGGAGGTAGAGGATGGAGAGAGTGTGGGAGGAGGGAGGTAGAGGAGAGAGAGGGGGAAGATGGGAGGGAAAGGAGGTAGAGGAGGGAGAGAGTGGAGGGAGGATAGGAGGAGGGAGGTAGAGGATGGAGAGAGTGGGGGAAGGATGGGAGGAGGGAGGTAGAGGATGGAGAGAGTGGGGGGAGGATGGGAGGAGGGAGGTAGAGGATGGAGAGAGTGGGGGGAGGATGGGAGGAGGGAGGTAGAGGATGGAGAGAATGGGGGGAGGAGGGAGGTAGAAGTGGGAGAAAATGGGTGAAGATGGGAGGAGGGAGGTAGAGGAGGGAGAGAGTGGGGGGGGAAGATGAGAGGAGGGAGGTAGAGGATGGAGAGAATGGGGGAGGATGGGAGGTAGAGGTGGGGAGAAAGTGGGTGAAGATGGGAGGTAGAGGAGGGAGAGAGAGTGGGGGGGGAAGATGGGAGGAGGGAGGAAGAGAGAGGAGGGAGAAAGTGGGGTGAGGGATGGGAGGAGGGAGGTAGAGGAGGGAGAGGAGGGAGGTAGAGGATGGAGAAAGTGGGGGAGGAGGGAGGTAGAGGATGGAGAGAATGGGGGGAGGATAGGGGAGGGAGGTAGAGGGATGGAGAGAGTGTGGGGAGGAGGGAGGAGGGAGGTAGAGGAGGGAGAGAGTGGGGGGAGAATAGGAGGAGGGAGGTAGAGGGAGAGAGTGGGGGGAGAATGGGAAGGGGGAGGTAGAGGATGGAGAGAGTCGGGGGAGGAGGGAGGTAGAGGAGGGAGAGAGTGGGGTAGAATGGGAGGAGGGAGGTAGAGGAGGGAGAGAGTGGGGTGGAGGATGGGAGGGAGGGAGGTAGAGGATGGAGAGAGTGTGGGAGGAGGAAGGTAGAGGGAGGGAGAGGGGGAAGATGGGAGGGAAAGGAGGTAGAGGAGGGAGAGAGTGGAGGGAGGATAGGAGGAGGGAGGTAGAGGATGGAGAGAGTGGGGGAAGGATGGGAGGAGGGAGGTAGAGGATGGAGAGAGAGTGGGGAGGATGGGAGGAGGGAGGTAGAGGATGGAGAGAATGGGGGGAGGAGGGAGGTAGAGTAGGGAGAAATTGGGAGGAAGGTTGGAGGGAGAGGAGGGAGAGAGTGGGGGGAAGATGGGAAGAGGGAGGTAGAGGATGGAGAGAATGGGGGAGGATGGGAGGTAGAAGTGGGAGAAAGTGGGTGAAGATGGGAGGAGGGAGGTAGAGGAGGGAGAGAGTGGGGGGAAGATGAGAGGAGGGAGGTAGAGGATGGAGAGAATGGGGGAGGATGGGAGGTAGAGGTGGGAGAAAGTGGGTGAAGATGGGAGGTAGAGGAGGGAGAGAGTGGGGGGGAAGATGGGAGGAGGGAGGAAGAGGAGGGAGAAAGTGGGGTGAGGATGGGAGGAGGGAGGTAGAGGAGGGAGAGGAGGGAGGTAGAGGATGGAGAAAGTGGGGGAGGAGGGAGGTAGAGGATGGAGAGAATGGGGGGAGGATAGGAGGAGGGAGGTAGAGGATGGAGAGAGTGTGGGGAGGAGGGAGGTAGAGGAGGGAGAGAGTGGGGGGAGAATAGGAGGAGGGAGGTAGAGGGAGAGAGTGGGGGGAGAATGGGAAGAGGGAGGTAGAGGATGGAGAGAGTCGGGGGAGGAGGGAGGTAGAGGAGGGAGAGAGTGGGGTAGAATGGGAGGAGGGAGGTAGAGGAGGGAGAGAGTGGGGTGGAGGATGGGAGGAGGGAGGTAGAGGATGGAGAGAGTGGGGTTGAGGTCTGATGTTGTTACTGTCTGGAACAGCTGTTCAGTGTCCAGGGTTCACAACACCCCTACAGCCTTGACATGTGTCCCAAATGGCACCCTATTCCCTACATAGTGCACTATTTTTAAGCAGGGCCAATAGGAATCCACCTCAATGTTAGTATAGCTGCCTCACACACTGTCATTACTGTACAGACTGATCTAGGGAGGGAGAGAGGGACAGGCGGAGGGGGGAGAAGTGGGAAAGAGGTAGAGAAGGTTTTGTTGTCTCTGTATGTACAGTACATTCAGTTGACGTCGGAAGTTTACATACACCTTAGCCAAATACATTTAAACTCAGTTTTTCACAATTCCTGACATTTATTCCTAGTAAAAAGTCCCTGTCTTAGGTTAGTTAGGATCACCACTTTATTTTAGGAATGTAAAATGTCAGAATAATCATAGAGAGATCTATGGGGCGGCAGGGTAGCCTAGTGGTTAGAGTGTTGTAACCAAAAGGTTGCAAGTTCAATTCCCCGAGCTGACAAGGTACAAATCTGTCATTCTGCCCCTGAACAGGCAGTTAACCCACTGTTCCTAGGCTGTCATTGAAAATAAGAATTTGTTCTTAACTGACTTGCCTAGTAAAATAAATCAAATGTATTTCAGCTTTTATTTCTTTCATCACATTCCCAGTGGGTCAGAAGTTTACATACACTCAATTAGAATATGGTAGCATTGCCTTTAAATTGTTTAACAAGGGGCAAAGGTTTTGGGTAGCCTTTCCACAAGCTTCCCACAATAAGTTGGGTGAATTTTGGGCCATTCCAGAACTGGTGTAACTGAGTCAGGTTTGTAGGCCTCCTTGCTCGCACACGCCTTTTCAGTTCTGCCCACAAATGTTCTATAGGATTGAGGTCAGGGCTTTGTGATGGCCACTCCAATACCTTGACTTTGTTGTCCTTAAGCCATTTTGCCACAACTTTGGAAGTATGCTTGGGGTCATTGTCCATTTGGAAGACCCATTTGCGACCAAGCTTTAACTTCCTGAATGATGTCTTGAGATGTTGCTTCAATATATCCACATGATTTTCTTTCCTCATGATGCCATCTATTTTGTGAAGTGCACCAGCCCCTCTTGCAGCAAAGCACATGCACAAAATGATGATGCCACCCCTGTGCTTCACGGTTGGGATGGTGTTCTTCAGCTTGCAATCCTCACCCTTTTTCCTCCAAACATAACGGTGGTCATTATGGCCAAACAGTTCTATTTTTGTTTCATCAAACCAGAGGACATTTCTCCAAGAAGTACAATCTTTGTCCACATGTGCAGTTGCAAACCATAGTCTGGTTTGTTTATGGCGGTTTTGGAGCAGTGGCTTCTTCCTTGCTGAGCGGCCTTTCAGGTTATGTCGATATAGGACTCGTTTTACTGTGGATATAGATACTTTTGTACCTGTTTCCTCCAGCATCTTCATAAGGTCCTTTGATGTAGTTCTGGGATTGATTTGCACTTTTTGCACCAAAGTACGTTCATCTCTAGGAGACAGAACTCATCTCCTTCCTGAGCGGTATGACGGCTGTGTGGTCCCATGGCATTTATACATGCTCACTATTGTTTGTACATATGAACGTGGAACCTTCTGGCGTTTGGAAATTGCTCCCAAGGATGAACCAGACTTGTGGAGGTCTACAATTGTTTTTCTGAGGTCTTGGCTGATTTCTTTAGATTTTCCCATGATGTCAAGCAAAGAGGCACTGAGTTTGGTAGGCCTTGAAATACATCCACAGGTACACTTTCAATGTATTTTTTTTTTATTTAACCAGGCAAGTGTCAGTTAAGAACAAATTCTTATTTACAATGACTTCTGACCCACTGGAATTGTGATACAGTGAATTATAAGTGAAATAATCTGCCTCTAAACAATTGTTGGAAAAATGACTTGTGTCATGCACAAAGTAGATGTCCTGACCGACTTGACAAAACTATAGTTTGTTATCAAGAATTTTGTGGAGTGGTTGAAAAACGAGTTTTAATGGCTTCAACCTAAGTGCATGTAAACTTCCGACTTCAACTATGTGTGTGTGTGTGTGTGTGTGTGTACACAGTGCTTGTTTAATTTGAAGGATAAACAGAGAGAGGAGGAATTTATTTACATTGCTTGATTTAACACAGCAGGATGCACATACACACACACCAACATATCTGTCTACATTACCAGGCCATCATAAGAGACTGGAGATATAAAGACTTTAATAGCACACCGAGTGGCCGCTTTCCACATCATCTCCTGACGTCTTCAGACATGAATGGACGTCGAATGCTGACTTGTTTCATGGGCGACCTCGCTGAGCACACAGCGACAACTTTAGACAGCGACTTAGTTGGTAGGCCTATTCCATTTTAGGGCACACAAGGTTAGCACAGAGAATCCTTATATCTCTTTCAATGTGGATTTCAAATGGCCATTGTGCTTTGAGTTAGTCCTGCGTGTGTGTGTGTGTGTGTCTCAGGGCTGGGGTCAATTCCATTTAAATTCCAGTCAATTCAGGAAGTACAATGAAATTCCAACTCCAATTCCATTAACCACTTCCAGTGGTTTTCAATAAGAACACACCCTTTTGTCTGTGTGTGTCTGTGTGCGTGTGTGTGTGTGTTCATGTAATGGCATAAAGGACAATAATTGTTTAGAACATGATTAATCTACCTCCGCAATGTGGATATGTAAGATAGCAACATTAATGACAACAATAGCTCATTCAAAATAAAATGATATGCGACAACAATAGCTCCTAAAATGTGAAAGAATAACGTAAAAGCTGAGTTACACAATCAATTTTTAAACAGACTTAAGAATACAAAAGCTGAATAGTCATTGACTTTTTATCAACACACAACAGTACGTTGTCTTGCTAAATTTAAGCGAAAGAATAGAAAATACTGCAACTGAATTACGTTGCTAGTGTTTGGCCATTCAAAGGCAGATCACCATTGGTTTTTCTTCGAGGCAATTCAAAGGTGGCATCATATCAAAGCGTTCAGGAATACAATGGGAGAGAGAGAGAGAGAGAGAGAGTAGCTTGGCTTTCCATGAAAGGGAATGAGAGCAAACATCTTTTTGTCTCTCTCTTTCTTTACCTCCTTCCCCGTCTCTTTTTTCCATCTCTTTTTCCCCCTCGCTTTTCCTGCCACAAGAAAGGACTGGCAAGGGAGAAACGGTGAGCAGCTTGACGCAGGATCCTTTATAATGACAGTTTCTCTTCAGACAGAATATCACACTCTCCCTCGATCTCTCTCCCCAGGGCTGGTCAGATAGACAGATCAAAGGAAGAAGACATTTCCCACAGGGCGGTTTCAGGGCTTTCAACACCTCAGGACCTGTTTATACTGTGTTGTCTTCACACTGAGAGAAATCTACATCATCATCATCACCATCTTCATCATCACTATCTCTGTTATTGGGAGGGGTTAAATGAGGAAGACACATTTTGGTTGATTGCATTGTGCAACTGACTAGGTATCCCCTTTCCTTTCTCCTATTATCCACTGATAACAGATTGTAGTGGTACTGGTTTGGTACAATGACACAATCGTGAACATCATTTGGATATAGTGCTACTCAACAGCATATTGCAGATACCATGGATGGCTAACCAACTGAGAAACAATAGAATGAAATCTGAGATGCAGCTGGCATTTCTTTCCCAACACTGCAGGGACTGAGTGTGTGCGTGTGTGTTCCAACTCTGGCCTGATAAACATTCATCCTTAACCTCACCATATGGTCCTTGCTGATCAAAATACCAACAAATGATGCACCTACTGCCTCTTACACCGATAGGGACACAGAACACCAACAAACCAAATTCTAGGGACACAGTCCAAGCCTTACAAGTGATTAAACTTGAACAACCTTTTTACCTCGATCACAAACCCAAACCACAAAAAAAACACTTAAACCACTAAAATCTTACCCACCGCTCTCTTAGCCACAGATATCGCTGGATATACTCTTACCTCAGGACTATATGACTGACTGGCTGTAATGTTTAAAGTCTGAGTGTCAGGGTTTTGATGGTAATCCACAGACTGTGGTCAGAGTCAGTGGAGCACAGAGGACAGGGGCTTCGTTCCAAACGGCACCCTATTCCCTACCGTATATAGTACAATACTATGGACCAGGGCCCATAGAGCTCTGGTCAAAAATAGTGCACTACGTAGGGGATAGGGAGCCATTTGGGATGCACTGGTACTGTGATAGAGAAGAGACAGTGAAGCACGGCCTTACAGCAGCCTATAAGCCACAGAGCTGATGTGATGTGCTCAATCCATTCTGACGCTCAGTCACTCAGAGCAGGGCTGTCTGTCTGTCTGTGGAGCGACGTTCAGCGCTTCTTTTTAGTAAAGCTCCATTTTAATGACCTTTGAAACTAAGCTTTCTGAGCTCTCTCTCTCCCCCCCTCCTCTCTCTCTCTCTCTCCCCCCCTCCTCTCTCTCTCTCTCTCTCTCTCTCTCTCTCTCTCTCTCTCTCTCTCTCTCTCTCTCTCTGTCCTCTCTCTCCCCTCCTCCCCTCTCTTTGTCTCTCTCTCTCTCCCCCTCCTATCTCTCCCCCTCCTCTCTCCCCCCTCTCTTCTCTCTCTCATTTTGAGGATCAGTGCATTGACAAGATCCTCCCGTGTAGTTCTGGGCTGATTCCTCACCGTTCTCCTGATCATTGCAACTCCACGAGGTGAGATCTTGCATGGAACCCCAGGCCGAGGGAGAGTTATTTTGTGTTTCTTCCATTTGCGAATAATCACACCAACTGTTGTCACCTTCTCACCAAGCTGCTTGGCGATGGTCTTGTAGTCCATTCCAGCCTTGTGTAGGTCTACAATCTTGTCCCTGACATCCTTGGAGAGCTCTTTGGTCTTGGCCATGGTGGAGAGTTTGGAATCTGATTGATTGATTGCTTCTGTGGACAGGAGTCTTTTATACAGGTAACAAGATGAGATTAGGAGCACTCCCTTTAAGAGTGTGCTCCTAATCTCAGCTCGTTACCTGTATAAAAGACACCTGGGAGCCAGAAATATTTCGGATTGAGAGGGGGTCAAATACTTATTTCCCTCATTAAAATGCAAATCAATTTATAGCATTTTTGACATGCGTTTTTCTGGATTTTTTTGTTCTTATTCTGTCTCTCACTGTTCAAATAAACCTACCATTAAAATTATAGACTGATCATTTCTTTGTCAGTAGGCAAACGTACAAAATCAGCAGGGGATCAAATACTTTTTTCCCTCACTGTATATTGCATTTGGATTACTGATAGTGTTATTTGGGTTGGTAACTAGATTCGTTCTGACATTCGTGATTTCTTGTTTCTAGTATTTGATTATTATTTGTGTACTTGTTTCACATTTTAACTTAGGAGCTAGTAACACAAGCATGTCGCTGCACCCGCTATAACATCTGCTAAACTGTGTAAGCAACCAATAACCTTTGATTGGATTTGAAAAAAATAGCAGGCAGTTACCTTCACAGATTTGAACTGACGTGCGTCTCGAGTGGCTTGTGGACCAAGCGGGGATTGATCCGACAACCTTGGTCATTTTGCTACTCAGAACAACCCAGAAGACAGAAAAGACATGACTGGATATCTAATACATAGATGGTTCAATAAAACAAAGAGACGTCATGTTTCGTTAGGTCATTAATATGGGTCAGTGTACTGTATTGGTATTGGTGATATTCTCCCTCAGTCCGGCAGACATGCGATGCCTCAGAAACTACACCTTGTTGCGAGGATTCAATTCCGAGGGTCATTTGCAAAGGGGTACGGTGATTGAATTTGGAGGCCAGATGGATTTTGTATTTAATTTTCGGAGGCCTGGGCAGGTCTCCCGTGCCTTGTGTTCATGCTATCACTTTGTGCTCAAAATGGTGGACGTTTTTTTTCCTCTCGTTTTTTTCCCCCTCTCTCTCTCTCTCTCTCTCTCTCTCTCTCTCGTTCTTTTACTTTAATCCAGCCAGCGAGCGAGCCCCCAGTCAAATAGAATAGGACAATGAATGACTCATCTTCATAACTGTGGTCTCTCTCTCCTTTTCTCTCTCCCTCTCTCTCTCTCTCTCTCTCTCTCTCTCTATCTCAATCTCTGCCTACCTCACTCCCTCCCTTTCTTCCCCCCTCCCTCTCTCTATCCATCACACTCACCCTCCCTCTAACTGCCTGTATATATATCTTTCTGTATCTCTACCTCCCTCTCCCTCTACCTCTACATCTCTCCCCCTCTCCCTCTCACCATCTCTCATCTCACCTCCCTCCCTCCCTCCCTCCCTGCCTCCCTCTATCTCTCATCAATCTTCAACCCCTCTCATCTCTCTCTCTGACAACAACAACAATAACCCCAGCGTAGGTAATTAGATTACATAGCAGAGCGGTCCAGGAGTGTACCTGCTGCCTCCAACCTGATTCATACTCATTAGGCCTTTTCATCCATTACACCATGATAACCTGCCATGATTCAGAGGGGCCGAGTCAGGGGCGGTCCTCGTTGACTTCTCCAATCTGCTCCTGAAATAACATCCAAACGAATAACCAATGAGTATACAGTAGATAAGCTATACCTCCATTTGAAATCTGCCCGAAATGGAAAATCATTAAAGAACCTACACCATTTTTTGCAGCTGAAAAATTCTATAACGCCAGCGGCCTGGGGACGTTGGCTGTTGACTGAACAAACATTAGCTAACATGATCAGCAAGCGTCTTCCACTGAGACAGACTTTTTTTTTCAATAGGAGGATGGTCTCAGCATCGTTTAAGTCAGTAGTATTGAAGGGTGGCAGGTGGGGACCTAGTGCTAATGAACATGAATTAAAAAACACAAATTGCATCTGGGCCATCTGTAGGTAGTTCCCAGAATTAGGAATGCTGATGCATACAAACATGAATGACATGGAGAGAGAGAATGACATGGAGAGAGGGAGAGAAAGGGGGAGAGAGAGAGAGCGAGCGCAACCGGCAGCCTGACATCGGAGTCACCTCAGGTCAACCCCTTTTCATCTGCTACTTTAATATAGAAAAATATGTGATTAACAAAGCAAGAAAAAACAAGACTGTGAAGAAAATAAAGGAGTGCTTGATATCTCCCTGTTTCTTCTCCTCCGTGACCACCGCAGAGTGAAATGATGAAAGTAGAGATGTGAGGCTTGATCACATTTACCCAGACTCCCCCTGAGGCGGGCCGGGGCAAGCCTGCGGGATCCCTGCAGTGCCAGAATCAAAGAGTTCTGCGTGGGGGTCGACAGATTTAATTAGTCGCCCGAAAACACCTTAAATCAAAACCCCGGGTAGGCGTCAACACTTGTTCCCTTCCTCCCTTCCTCCCTACACTCTTAGAAAAAAGGGTTCCCCTTTTGGGTTCCATGTAGAACCCTCTGTGGAGGGGGTTCTACATGGATGGAGAGGAGAGGACAGAGAGCAAGTAGCATGTTTGAATACTATTAATAATAGTGACTAGATACAATGACTAGATACAGTACAGTTCATTCCAAGACACTCAGATATTCTCATCTCTAACCGCCGTGATCATTGACGACCCAGCGCAGTCAAAAACGTATATTACCACACTATGAGGTTGGAATAATACTGTAAAAAGTATGATAATGCCCTTTTTAGTGTAAGAGTTGTTTAAAAATGCCTGAAATTTGAGCCAGTTGGGATGGAGTTTTTACCTGCCTGGTTACATCACCAGGCGGAAATTAGTTAATAGACCAGGAAGAGAGAGTTCCAAACCTCTTTGCAAATAAGAGCTAGTTTTCAGTTTTCCCCTCCCCAGTCAGACCACTCCAAGATAGTTCTAGTAAAATTCTTGCTTTAGAAATTGCTATTTGCTAAGAAGCTATTTTTGTTTCTTTTTTTTACCATTTCAATTGAAAACAATCTCAGTAAGGTACCTAATTGTTACCCAAATATGATTTGATATTGAGATAAAAAATGGCTGCATTGGGCCTCACTGTGTCATTCACTCAGAGAGAACAGTCACCTCACACTGACTGCCTTCCTTTATACTCAGAAGGCAGGAATCATCAAACCCAATCCATCCGTTTTTATTAGGGGCCAGTCAGGGCTAACAGCTATTTCAAATACATCTTTCAATATGGAACCTGACAGCCGATACACCTCTTCAAACACCTTTTTGTTAGCGTCATCCAAGCACGGAGGAAGGTGGTTTGAAAGTGTATATTAGCATTACTGAAAGGTACGCTTCTCCGTGGTTGTAGCTTATCACACCATGTAGAGTATGGTAACCATTAGCACTACCTTGAAGCAATGTCAAATGTAAGCTCTTTGAAAAACAGGGTGTTCCTGGTTTTGATAGGTTAAAGAAACCATGGCATCTACAGGTATGATCCTCGCTGTAGGCCTACTGTATCCTTGCGGCGAGAAAAGGACTATATCAATTGATAACATTTGATCCTACAAATCTATCGATCGCTATCACTCCACACCCCTTGATAAGGCCAGGTAGCTTTAGTATTGAACCAACAGACTAACTATCAGTGTGTTAACCTGTCAGAGAGAAAGCACATCATCCCAAGAATAACAGATCATTTCACAACATCACATCAAGTGTAGCACATAGACGCAGGCACCTGCCTTATAGACACCATGTTCCCAGATTGAGGGCACGGCGTTCCAAGAAGCCAAGTGCGTCAGCCCTGGCCCCTTAAAAGCTTTCAAACTCACCCAGGATTCCGCTGGCGTTGAGGTAGCAACGGTAATCGAAATTGTTAAAAGGTTTTAAAAACAATTCTAATAAAGTTGGACAATGGTATGAAGATACTCCAAACTTTATGAATTTTTATAATCCATCAGTTATTGACTTAATTATAACACATAACACATTGTACTGGCACAGACAATTAACGACTGGAGTTGATTTTGGTGGGAATTCAAGTATTCAATTTATTGTAAAATTTACTAAATTTTTTCTTAGAAGGCGCTCATATAAATGTTATTGTATCAGTTATTTTTTTAAATATATTTTGTGTTAAAATAAATAAAATGATATGTGCATAATTTGCATAAATACACTGGGTGTACTTGCATATATATATAAACACATTAACATAAAGGGGTGGGACAGGGCTGCAACCACCATGCACTTCCTCTGTCTACCCTTCCAGGCACTCTCCTGTGCTGTCTAGACTGACTCATTAATTACTGTTGTTTTCGCATTCTCTTGCATAATTCAACAAGTGTGTCAATAGCAGGATACCCTGAGACTGAAAACCAACATGCTTGGCTCTAGATTACAACTATCTAAACAGACTTTACATTGTTTGCGAGATCAGACATAATATCACTGTATTCCGAGTTTTCATTTTCTGAAGTTGTTTCCATGTCAGTGCATCCAGTTTGTAAACATTTCAACTGTCTTAAATTATTACTTGTTTCAATTCCACCAAAAATGTACATCAATGCAAATACAGTTATCTTTCTTCTCTTACTTGTGATGTAAGTGTCGAGACGGTGAGTTAAATCCCCAACAAAACTGTTGAGTCCCTATAGATTTAAGGGAAAGAAAATGTATTCCATTGAGGCTAATTCAGCCTTTACCTGGGTGTGTTTGACAGGGGAAGGGAAGACCCCCATGAAATGGACAAAAATGAATGGCAACAACATTGCCATTGGAACAAACATACACACGGAAATGGAATGGAAAAGAGTGCCCAAATGTACGCCATTTCAATCATTTCTTATGGCAAACGGCATACGGCAAATGCCAAGTGTAATAACTCAAAATTACTATAGGTGGCGAGCGCGTTCCAACGGGGCAAAACATATTGTAAATGTACATGAAGACAAGACCCAAGGGTCAAATTTGGACATTTTAAAAAAAAATATCAAAATACCTACGCCCCCTAAAAAAGTGCTTTCTGGGCCGTTTTTCGCGATTCTAACGATATTTTTGATAATAACACGTATATAAGATGTGTATAAACATACCCTTGTCTAATTTTATTAATATAGTTTTATAAATTTTTATACAAAATTTTTGTCCATAAGGCCTATGTTTTGTCCATTTGCAATATGTTACCATAGGAAGTCAAAAGTCAATGTCAAAGCCATTTTCATATATCGTCATAGGAAGTCGGCTTCCGAACCCAAAAGTCAGTGAGCAATGTCCAAATGGCATTTAAACTGACAAAATGATATATATCACTATGTTAAGCCCTCAATCGTCCTATAGGGTCTATTTTTTGAAAAACGTCCAAAATGACAAGGGGTGCCCCATTGGGATGGCCACAGGTGGGGTGCTCCCTAACCAGCCAGGGATACCTTGCACCCTCCTAAAGACATTAATATTTAAAATATGCTCATGGTTACCCGTTTCAATTACCAGGTACACGGTTGTCAATTTGCAATGTCTTACAATGGGCATTTACCCTCACAAATTTGACAGGCTCCGAAATACTGCAGAAATGCCAAATTGACTGGCCCATTGAACTCGGGATGGCCGAAGTGATCATGGTTCCTCTCCATCGCTCGTTGGTGTTGATTTCAACATGTCAAATTCGTGACGTTAAAAGCCCATTGAAACATATTGCAAATGTACAGTGAAACATATTGCAAATGTACAGTACATTTACCAGGTCCATATTTTCAAAAGGGTTTTAAATGACTTTAGGGGCTGCTCCTGGTCCAGGATCTTTATGGGAGTATCCCACTATGGCCCTAAGTCAGTGGGAGAAGCCCCTGCTCATTTATGGAGGTTTTCAAAAAATGAGTGTCCACACTCTCTTCCATTGCTTTGTACAGTACATTTGCAATATGTTTCACTGTACATTTGCAATATGTTTCAATGGGCTTTTAACATCACGAATATGACAAGCTCTAAAATACTTCAGGAATGCCCAATTGACTGCCCATTGATCTCAGGATGGCCAGGATTGATAGCGGTACCTGTCCATAGCTCATTGGTGTTGATTTCAACATGTCAAAAAGCCCATTGAAACATATTGCAAATGTACAGTGAAACATATTGCAAATGTACAGTACATTTGCAATATGTTTCAATGGGCTGTTAACATCACGAATATGACAAGCTCTAAAATACTTCAGGAATGGCCAATTGACTGCCCGTTGATCTCAGGATGGCCAGTATTGATAGTGCTACCTGTCCATAGCTCGTTGGTGTTGATTTCAACATGTCAAAAAAAAGCCCATTGAAACATATTGCAAATGTACAGTGAAACATATTGCAAATGTACAGTACATTTGCAATATGTTTCAATGGGCTGTTAACATCACGAATATGACAAGCTCTAAAATACTGCAGGAATGGCCAATTGACTGCCCGTTGATCTCAGGATGGCCAGGATTGATAGTGGTACCTGTCCATAGCTCGTTGGTGTTGATTTCAACATGTCAAAAAAAAGCCCATTGAAACATATTGCAAATGTACAGTGAAACATATTGCAAATGTACAGTACATTTGCAATATGTTTCAATGGGCTGTTAACATCACGAATATGACAAGCTCTAAAATACTTCAGGAATGGCCAATTGACTGCCCGTTGATCTCAGGATGGCCGGGCTTGACGGTTTTAACTTATTGCAAATGGACAAAGGTCTGCCATAAAGTCACTATAATGAAAACGTAAAACACCTAGTTACGTTCTAGTTGCGGGTCCAGTTCCGACGTTATGTGTCGGCCTATCTGAGGCGACCCCAAATCCCGAGTTTAGCTCGATAGGTCATTCGAGCCCGAGCAGCGACCTTAATTGGTGCTGAAAATCCACGTTTTCCGGGCGTTGCTATGGGGTCCTTGAATGAGCTATCGGACAGAAACGTTAGGGTCCGTCTCTATGGGCCGAGGCGGTTCTAATGCACCTAGCCTTGTGTCTCTGGGACTTTTAGAAATTTTGTCATTTTCGTGATGTAAAAATGAATTGAAAATATTGCAAATGTACAAGGCTGTTTCTCGGCCTGTGAACCTTCTAGAGCCCCATAACTCACCGTGCACTATCGACATAAGCTCTAGAAAAGGGTTCTAAAGTTTCAGAGCTCTAGGTCTGACGGTTCTTTAATAGTTCGAACCTAAAGTAACTATTGCAGGCAGTGTGTGTCTGTAAGCCCCACACTATGTCACTCCCCATGGACTGTGTGCATGTGTGAGTTTTTCAAGGGATTCTGATGGGAGAAATGACTGATTTACAGTTCATTGGGGTTGCCTAATCACACATGTGAAGTTTTGGAAAGATGTGACCTTTTTAACCCTTCGAAACAGCACCTATGACCCCTATTTAAAGCACTTCCGGTTGTCACAGGAAGCTGTAGGTACACACATATACTCATTGGGGTAGGCTTTTACAGAATCCTGAGTTTTAAGTCTGTAAGTTAAGAACTGACTGATTTACACAGGTTTGAAAGTCTGTTTTTCACCAACAGCAGGTTGGGTACTGTAAAACACCTTTAGGGTGAATTTAACCACTTCCGGTTGCTCCAGGAAGCTTAGAATCAACACAGGTAGACCTCATAGTGGCCTGATGGATTGCCATCAAAGACAGGTTCATAAGACATTCATAACCCACATAGGCACCAGGTTGAATTTAGGCGAGCAGGCAATGTATTCCTATGGGGAGAGATGTCATAGCAAACGGTTTGATGTAAATACCCTGTTTTCACTGTTAAGGGTTAATGCCACAGGGCCACGGTTAGGCTTGCACAGATCGGGAGGTCCTAAGGAACGCTCCTGAAGTCGAATCGTGCTTCTAACCCAAACGGTTCTGCCGCTGTCACCCAAAAGCAGCTGAAATTTAGGGCCAGGCTTCATTTTCGCCTACTTTTTGGCACGGTTGCTGCGGTCAGACCGAGTGAGCTACGGTCAAGCGGGGCATCTCGTTGAACTCGGCAAGGCCTAGAGACTATGGTGATGCCATTGCAGGCCCTTTGTGTCTTTAAGACCCACACTGTGTCACTCCATCCCAGCTATGTGTTTGTGTGTGTGTGTGGGAGTTGTCTTGTAAATCTGATGGGAGAAATGACTCATTTACAGTTCATGAGGGTTGCCTAATCACACATATGAAGTTTTGGAAAGATGTGACCTTTTTAACCCTTCGAAACAGCACCTATGACCCCTATTTAAAGCACTTCCGGTTGTCACAGGAAGCTGTAGGTACACACATATACTCATCGGGGTATGCTTTAACAGAATCCTGAGTTTTAAGTATTTAGGTTAAGAACTGACTGATTTACACAGGTTTGAAAGTCTGTTTTTCACAAACTGCAGGTTGGGTATATCAAAACACCTTTTGGGTGATTTTTACCACTTCCGGTTGCTCCAGGAAGCTTAGAATCAACACAGGTAGACCTCATAGTGGCCTGATGGATTGCTATCGAAGACAGGTTCATATGGCATTCATAACCCACATAGGCACCAGGTTGAATTTAGGGGGAGCAGGCAATGTATTCCTATGGGGAGAGATGTCATAGCAAACTGTTAGATGAAAATACCCTGTTTTTACTGTTAAAGGTTAATGCCACACAGTCACGGTTAGGCTTGCTCAGATCGAGAGGACCTTAGGAACATTCCTGAAGTTGAATTGTGCTTCTAACCCAAACGGGTCTGCCGCTGTCACCAAAAATCAGCTGACATTTAGGGCCAGGCTTCATTTTGCGCCTACTTTTTTTGCACGGTCTATGAGGTCAGAGCGAGCTACAGTCAAGTGGGGCGTCTCGTTGAACTCGGCACGGCCTAGAGACTATGGTGATGCCCTTTTTAGTGTTGATTTCAGTCTGTCATTTTGGTGATGTTTCAGCCCTATTCAAACATATTGCAAATGTACAAAAGTCAACGAGCAAGTCAGCGTCAATCAATCAATTAGATATCATTCTGACACCAAACTGATAAAAACTGACACCAAACCCACTTTTCCCATCTCATTTAGAAGCCAACAATCACATATATCAGGGCAGGCTCAAAATTCTGTTTAAATCATAGTAAAAATGTAAAACACCTAGTTACGTTCTAGCTGCGGGTCCAGTTCCGACATTATGTGTCGGCCTAGCTGAGGCGACCCCGAATCTCAAGTTTCGCTCGATAGGTCATTTGGAGTCCGAGCAGCGACCTTAATTGGTGCTGAAAATCCACGTTTTCCGGGCGTTGCTACGGGTCCTTGAATGAGCTATCGGACAGAAACGTTAGGGTCCGCTCTCTATGGGCCGAGGCGGTTCTAATGCACCTAGCCTTGTGACTCTGGGACTTTTAGAAATTTTGTCATTTTCGTGATGTAAAATGAATTGAAAATATTGCAAATGTACGAGGCTGTTTCTCGGCCTGAAAACCTTCTAGAGCCCCGTAGCTCACCGTGCACGATCGACTAAAGGTCTAGAATGGGTTTCTAAAGTTTCAGAGCTCTAGGTCTGACGGTTCTTTAATAGTTCGAACAAAAGTAACTATTGCAGGCAGTGTGTGTCTGTAAGCCCCTCACTGTGTCATTCCCCATTGACTGTGCATGTGTGTGATTTCAGAAAATCACAGAAAATCACAGAAATCACGTAGAGCTCCGAAACCCACTTTAACGGATCCGTCTGAACAAGCAGCATCTGGATCTATAACTTTTTGGGAAAAAATATTTTTCTCAACATTACGAATTGGACATTTGACAATTAATCGAAAATTAAAAGAGATAAATGTCTGGTTCTTTTTTTCCTTACACCGTAGGTTCATGTACTTTGACGTAAAGCTGTCAAATTAGTGCTCTATTTCCATTTTTCACCTTTAATCCCAGAAAATGGGCCTTATCTCAAAAACCGTGAGTCCCTGACGCCATTCTGTTTCGGGGCCAACTGCCCATATGGCCAAACCCATGCCCACCAAGTTTCGTCTTCAAAGTGTTTTCGGTTTAGGAGAAAAAGCCAGGTCAATTAGGTGTATGTTTTGTACATTTGCAATATGAAGGCATTCGCCATCTGGTGGGATTAACATGAAGGGCGGAAAAATGAAAAAAATGAATTTATTTTATTAAACGGACATCGAAAGTCCGAGAAAGTTCGCTTGATGACTTCCTGGAAGATTTGGCCCTAGGGCACGGCCCGGCAGCGTCGGCTTATTTTAGAAACAATTTCGGACGTCTAGTAAGGGAGCGTACATTTGCAATATGCAGTTTCTCATCAAACATACAGCAAATGCCATCCGCGTCCCTTATGTAGGTCATTACAAACATTTCCGCGGTCGTAACGGTTAACGGGGAAGAATTACAGGCACAAGCAAGAGTATGAAAGAGTCTCAAGAGTAAAATTAAAGAAATCAATCAGCAAAATGTAAGTTACAAGTGAATTTTGCACCTCTAAAACACAGGAAGTAGATGGTTGAGAAAGACAGACCCTCAGGTGGGCGGGGCATGCGCGTTGCTACATGGCGTCTATGGTACAGCATTGCAGGCTGTTTCAGTCTGATACACTCCCTATGGGCTTATACAGTATGACTTGATTTTCCCTTACGAAAAATGTATCAACACCTACAACAATGTCCATTAGCCATAATCCACATAATAATTCACATTTCCTGTTGATGCAGGATTATTTTCCTGCTCTAGCCAACCGGCTCAAATTAAGATCCTACATCTGTTAACCAGTTTAAAATCCACAGTTACACTAAAACATATTGCCTTTTGGCACATATTTGCTGTTAAATAAAATGTCCACCTCAAAAAATGAAGAAGATTACGTGAGATGATACGCATGTCCTCTATATCACATACTGTATAACACGACCCTGCTACATATTTAATACACCCCTATTACACAACAACCTATTGAAGGTTAAGAGGCCATCACTCACTGGCACTGGTCCAGCACTTTGACATTATCAGTCCAATTGACTGATCAATCACTCCATGTTCTCCAGGCTATCTATACTGTACAAAACTTAACGTCCCATGTTCCATGAGCTGAAATAAAATAACCTAGAAATGTTCCATATGCACAAAAAGCTTTTCTCTCCAATTTTGTGCACAAATTTGTTTACATCCATGTCAGTGAGCATTTCTCCTTGGCCAAGATAATCCATCCGCATGACAAGTGTGGCATATCAAGAAGCTGCTTAAACAGCATGATCATTACACAGTTGCACCTGGTGCTGGGGACAATAAAAGGCCACTCTAAAATGTTCCGTTTTGTCACACAACGCAATGCCACAGATGTCTCAAGCTTTGAATTAGTGTGCAATTGGCATGCTGACTGCAGGAATGTCCACCAGAGCTGTTGCCAGATAATTTAATGTTAATTTCTCTACCATAAGCCACCTCCAACATCGTTTTTGAGAATTTGGCAATATGACCAACCGGCCTCACAACTGCAGGTCATGTGTAAACACACTAGCCCAGGACCTCCACATACAGCGTCTTCACCTGCCGGATCGTCTGAGACCAGCCAGCCGGACAGCTGATGAATCTAATGAAGCCCTTTTTGTGGGGAAAAACTCTAAAATATGGATCTATGGATTTCACATGACTGGGCAGGGGTGCAGCCATGGGTGGGTCTCTGAGAGCATAGGCCCACCCAATGGGGAGCCAGGCCCACCCATGGCTGCGCCCCTGCCCAGTCACGTGGAATCCATAGATTAAGGCCTAATGAATTAATTTCAATTGACTGATTTCCTTAAATGAACTGTAACAGTAAAATCGTTGAAAATGTTGCATGTTCCGTTCATATTTATGTTCAGTATATTTCCTATTAGCGACAACAAGTATGGCACATAATACAGTTGTCGGAAGTTTACAAGTTTATATACACTTAGGTTGGAGTCATCAAACCTTTTTTTTCAACCACTCCACAAATGTCTTGTTAACAAACTATAGTTTTGGCAAGTCGGTTAGGACATCTACTTTGTGCATGACACAAGTAATTTTTCCAACAATTGTTTACAGACAGATTATCTCACTTATAATTCACTGTATCACAATTCCAGTGGGTCAGAAGTTTACATGCACTAAATTGACTCTGCCTTTAAACAGCTTGGAAAATTCCAGAAAATGATTTCATGGCTTTAGAAGCTTCTGATAGGCTAATTGACATCATTTGAGTCAATTGGAAGTGTACCTGTGGATGTATTTCAAGGCCTACCTTCAAACTTTGCTTGACATCATTGGAAAATCAAAAGGAATCAGCCAAGACCTCAGAAGGTACCAAATGCCAGAAGGTACCACGTTCATCTGTACAGACAATAGAACGCAAGTATAAATACCATGGGACCACGCAGCCGTCATACCGCTCAGGAAGGAGACGCATTCTGTCTCTTAGAGATGAACATACTTTGGTGCAAAAAGTGCAAATCAATCCCAGAACAACAGCAAAGGACCTTGTGAAGATGCTGGAAGAATCAGGTACAAAAGTATCTATATCCACAGTAAAACGAGTCCTATATCGACATAACCTGAAAGGCCGCTCAGCAAGGAAGAAGCCACTGCTCCAAAACCGCCGTAAAAAAGCCAGACTAAGGTTTGCAACTGCACATGGGGACAAAGATCGTACTTTTTTGAGAAATGTCCTCTGGTCTGATGAAACAAAAATAGAACTGTTTGGCCATAATGACCATTGTTATGTTTGGAGGAAAAAGGGTGAGGCTTGCAAGCCGATGAACACCATCCCAACCGTGAAACACGGGGGTGGCATCATCATGTTGTGGGGGTGCTTTGCTGCAGGAGGGACTGATGCACTTCACAAAATAGATGGCATCATGAGGTAGGAAAATTATGTGGATATATTGAAGCAACATCTCAAGACATCAGTCAAGAAGTTAAAGCTTGGTCGCAAATGGGTCTTCCAAATGGACAATGACCCCAAGCATACTTCCAAAGTTGTGGCAAAATGGCTTAAGGACAACAAAGTCAAGGCATTGGAGTGGCCTTCGCAAAGCCCTGACCTCAATCCTATAGAACATTTGTGTGCAGAACTGAAAAAGCGTGTGCGAAGAAGGAGTCCTACAAACCTGACTCAGTTACACCAGCTCTGTCAGGAGGAATCGGACAAAATTCACCCAACTTATTGTGGGAAGCTTGTGGAAGGCTACCCAAAATGTTTGACCCAAGTTAAACAATTTAAAGACAATGCTACCAAATACTAATTGAGTGTATGTAAACTTCTGACCCACTGGGAATGTGATGAAAGAAATAAAATTCAATAAAAATTCTCTCAACTATTATTCTGACATTTCACATTCTTAAAATAAAGTGGTGATCCTAACTGACCTAAGACAGGGCATTTTTACTAGTATTACATTTCAGGAATTGTGAAAAACTGAGTTTAAATGTATTTGGCTAAGGTGTATGTAAACTTCCGACTTCAACTGTACATGGATGCATGCATGCAAGCACGCACACACAAACACACAGAAGCACACACACACATGCACGCACTCATACAGACCACTTTGTAACACCCTCCAGTACATTCTCTGTAGCAGACCTGAACCTAACTTCCCTGTACTGTTCTAGTTGTACACAACAGTTCTCCAGGCAGTTGGATCTAGTGGTTGGGTGGCCGGTCGCAGCTGTGAGGTTTAATGATACACCGACCACATACTGCTGCTGTGTTCTGACCACAGGAGGTTGATGTCACCTTAATTAGGGAGGATGGGCTCATGGTAGTGGTTGGAGCGGAATGGTATCAAACACATCAAACACATGGTCTCCATGTGTTTTGATGCCATTCCATTCGCTACGTTCCAGCCATTATTATGAGCCGTTTTCCCTCCACTGGTTCTGACCGTAACATGGGTACAGGCGGTGTGGAGAGACTACTGACTACTGAGACTACTGACATGGGAGCTGTGAGGGGCCTGACTACAACTATCCAAATGCCCAATAACAAACTGGCCTCAGAACTGCAGGAGTGCCAACTACCACAGCCAGATGCCTAGGAATAGACAGCGTGGTAACTGACCTCAGGGCAGCAGAGCACTGACGACCACATCCAGACAGCTAAATTCCCTTGGTACAAACTGAATCTAGATCAGCGGAAGGCTGACGGCCATATCCAAACATCCAGGTAACATACAGCAGGAACATGTGTCTGAGGGAGAAGGAGAGAGAGAGAGAGAGATAGAGAGAGAGAGAGAGAGAGAGAGAGAGAGAGAGAGAGAGAGAGAGAGAGAGAGAGAGAGAGAGAGAGAGAGAGAGAGAGAGAGGTGTAATCGAAACCTCAGAGCCCCCCCGGCACTTTTTAAATGTTATATGGCTGGGACAAGGTGGTCGGTTCCTTGCACATGATACAAAATGTCACTTCTTACCAACCGACAACGGTACAAGGACCTTTCCAGTGACTTCTTTCCCTTGGAATTTGGAATTACACAGCCTACCCGGAAGGGACTGAGGCAGAATTCAGCTGGACAAGCAGAGTGTTTTACCGCTGACAGCTCTCTTCACAGGTCTCGGTGGAGACGCTAACGAATCGGGCCACACACACCTGTCACCCACACACTCACACACCTGTCAAACACACACTCACACACACACCTACACACCTGTCATACAGATGTAGGGTTCTAATATGAGCCAGTTTGCTACAGCAGGAAAATAATCCTGCAGCAACAGGAAAGGTGAATTATTATGTGGATTATAGTTAATGGACATTTTGTTGTAAGGTTTGATACATTTTTCATTACAGCAAATCAAGTCTGACATTTTAAAGTGGAAATTACAAACTTTAGATGCCTTTTTAAACCTAGAATACACTGCATATAGGTGCAGTTCTAGGATCAGCTCCCTCTCCCCAAATCCTAACCTTAGGGAGAAACAAGCCAGATAGGATGATAAAATCTGACCTTAAATCAGTCTCTGAGGACAACTTCCTACTACATCCTCCAGACTGAACACATAGCCTGTGTCCGAAATCTGTCTTGCCTACTACTTACTAAAGCTTCATACTGTGTACTAATACTACATATTATTTAGAATGTTCTGTTTAGTGAAAACGAATGCAGTAAGCGACACATATTAACATACTAGACTCACCTATACTGAGATCTAAAGCGCAACTGTGCTGTTTCCCGCCAGTCGTTTATTTTTGGTAGCGCATCCCCTTATCTCATTATCAGCTGTTGTCAAATACACGTGGGTCTGAAAAAACGATTATCTTCATCAATAGCATGCAGCCAATTAATGTCGAAAAGAGTATGACATCCTGGCATTTAAAGCATACAACATTTTCAAAATGTCTCACACTATAAAACGTTCTAAATTCACATACCCAAAATGCCTATTATTTAGAACACAAGTACAGGTATTCTGACACGGCTATAGGCCTACTAACACTGATCAGCCACACATACTGACTGATAATAGGTCACCATTTAATTATGCAAACATGACAGGACAAAAAGTTCATATCGATACGCATCATCTAATCAATACAGTATATACTAGGGCCACAATCCACAGAGGGTTGTCCACAAAAATAGGACCGTTTTAGTTTTAGCGGGTGTTAATGTTGCTATGGGGATTTCTTCTGGCAGTGTCTCTTCTAACAACCGAACAGTCTAACCAATGCTCTAGGTGACGACGCTCGCCATAGCCAGAGGGGGTGATAAACACACTCCTACACACACCACTGAAACAATCATTTGACGGATGCGTCAATATCCCGTTGACCCAATAAACCTTACCCCATATCACTTCCTTCTCATCGAGTAGAGGCGACCACGAAATTGCCTGTCACCAACTATTAGGTCATTCAAAGGTAGAGTAGGAGGAGATTATTATTGGATATCGGGGGAAATAGCGTTTTGTTGGAGATTGGAGAGGATGATTATGTGGTGAAGTTACAGTCTCAGTATCATTTAAATTTATGTTGGGGATCCCAGGAGTTATTTACCTGTATTGAAGTCACCAACTACAGATCTGATACTTTGATGTATATGGAGGACACCTGCCCGTTTAGAACTTGGTAGAGTGGGTACTTACAGCATACACCACATTCAACCGCCACAATGCACTGTAACGATGCTATAGTCCATTTGTGGTATCCTATTTAATATCTAGTACAGGAACAGATACTCACTCAGGAACAGCACGAACACATTAGAGATCTACAGTACATGTCCCTCTGTGCATAGTTACAATACAGCATCAACCCCCCCCCACCCCTCCCCAATTCAATTTAATAGGAACGCCTTTCTGGTGACTTAAGTGACCCATTAAGGCCAAATAGGGCCACTGGCTAGCGGTAATGTTCTGGATGATTGCTCGCATAAAAAGAGTCAATGTGGTTGAACGCACTGGTGGGCGGATTGTTTTAGTAGGAACAAGACAGAATATGATTCCTGCCATATTGTACACTAACAAGGCTCAAGGGTATACCTTGAAGATGCAGCAATTGCTGAAGCGCTCCAAATGTAACTACTATTTATTAACCCTTGTGTGGTGTTCATGTTTTTGTTATTCACCCAATGCTCAGGGGTCTGCTTGACCCACAACATAATTGGGTTTTTGAAACAGTACAGCCCATAACAATTTACTTAATACTTACTTAGATGTTGACTTATATCAATTATAAGCAATATAGACAGCATACCATACATGGTTAATATTTGCCATTTACCTCTACAAGATCATATTTATCAATAAAAGTGCTATTTGATTTTTTAAATTAAAAAATCAAGACATAGGTGGAATAAATCATGGTTATCATGAACAAATATCATTGAAACAAGGTTTTCATCACTGTAGATGTTTATTGCTTTGAACTGAACAAATTAGAAGGACAAATTTGACATACAGTATTTTATGGAAATGATCAATGAGCCCCATAGAACGCAAATTAAGGCCGGTCTACACACCACATGAGGGACAGAGTTTTACTGTGTGTGTGTGTTGCAAATGTATTTCTTGCAATTGACGCATGTGTACTGTGTCTTCCTGTCCTTCTTGGGTCCACACACATCCCAGCGCTTCTTCTTGAAAACAGTTCAGGAATTTGTTGTTGGAGTTGTTGGCTCTGTGGGTCGGCGAATGGGAAACCAGCATCCTCATCCTGAATCCTCCTCACGATTGCTGCAGAAGCTGGGGTCCTTGGGATATGTTGCGTCCTCTGAATTTAAGGTATTACCAATGCCTTGCCCAGCTCCTTGAGAAAGAGACGTTTCCTCTGGAGCTTCCCTCTGTTCCAATCTGGGTTCAACGCCATCCAGATGACAAACGCGTTGTATGCCGAGATGTCCAAGATGTTGACGAATATAACAAATGGCCATGTAGGGTTCTTCTTTTGCAGGTGTAGCCAGTCACCAGATTGTCTAAATTGTCGCCTATGCACTGCTTGAAGGGACAGCGGCCCCTAATTGGCATAAGCTGCTCATCAACAGTAACGTTGGGACCAGGGTTGTAAAACAGGGGAAGGCGGCCCACCCACTTGTCCCACACTGACCTGATTGCAGCTATCTTGTCTCTCTGCCGCCGAGCTGGTCTGGTGTCTCGGTTATCGAAGAGGATAATCCTGGAAATATTGTGGAAGTTTTCCAGAGACATTGTTGCACTGAAAGGTTCTCTGTCAGTTTCTGCATCCCACAGGGATTCAGTGGATTCCCATTGGATCTGAAAACACCAGCAAGGATAAGAACCCCAAAGTATGCATGTAAATGAGTTATATCTCTCTCTAAAAACACGCCTTCCCTCCAAATTAGTGCAGTCCAGAATAATTTTCTGGATGGTGTCTGGGATGAACAGTTCAAAAGAAGACTTTATGTCCTGCACATGAGTAACCGTCATCCACGTTCGCCCTGGTTGCATCCTTATCACATTAGCAGCCATGCGGGGATGCTCATTCCTTGGGCAAGAAGACCATTCAATTTCCCCCAAATTTGACATCCATATTTCTCCTCCTGCAGGCTGCTGATGAGCTGGCTGTTGACTGGCTGGTCCGGGGGATGGCTGCTGACGTGCTGGTCCTGGAGCTGGCTGAGGGTCAATCTCATCCTCTTCTTCCAACTCACAGTCAGACTCCGATTTGACAGAGACATGATCCTATTATTTAAAAAATTCTTCATCTTCCAAAGTGGAAGACGCTTCCTACACTAGCTTCGGCCCTCTGAGCCGAGATTATTTCTGCCATACTGACTGATTGTGGTAAGGAGCCACACATGCAAGGCTATTTATTTGTTGTGTCACTCCCCCAATTTGCAAGTGTGGGACAATACAGATTGTTTTTCAGTGTATCAAAATAATGTATTGTAATAACATTGTGTAGGTTCCCACAAGACATTGTGTAGTTTCACACACTACAAAGGGTAAAGAGTGCGAGAAAAGCGGGAGACAGGCAGACAGGGAGACAGACAGGTTCTGCTATGTTGAGGCCCAGGGAGGAGGAAGACAGAGTGAAGGCACACAGCAAACCTTTTGGTTTAACTTGAACTTGTTTTCACCTACACACTTTTATTACCCACGGGTCCAGTGGACCTGAACACCACAGTGTGCACTCAATGAAAATGTGTTATTTTACATGTTCTTCACAGAAAATGAACCAAGGCCAATTAGTCTCAGGTTGAAAAAATTATTCATTGTATCATTTTTCCTTTAGAAAACATTGAAAATGGGTCCCATAGACCCGAACACCACAAGAATTAAAGTGACCAAATGAAATCTCATTAGCTGTATTGCTACGATAATAGCATCACCTTAATCTCTTAGTATATACATATTATGATTTATAAGAAGCAAAACAATGTAGTCAAATTACCACAAAAAACACATTATCACACATATGCACACACTTCACCCTCACCACATGTCCCCCTCTCACACACACTCACCCTTCCCCCCACGGTCTGTCAGTATGGTATCAGTGATAACAGCACAGTGATGGGGTGATGGCGCCAGAGATGGCGTCCTTCTCTTCCTGCTGAGTATGCATCTTGTACGTAATTTTGGGTGGCAGGTAGCCTAGCGGTTAAGAGCGTAGAGCCAGTTCACTGAAAAGTCGCTGGTTTGAATCCCCGAGACAATTAGGCAAAAAATTGTTTTTCGGAGATGTGGCTGAACAAGGACGTGGAAAATATACATGTAGCTGGTTTTTCTATGCATCGTCAAGACCGAGTGGCAGCTTCGGGTAAGGTTAAGAGGGGGAGGTGGGTGTCTCTTTGTTAACAACAGCTGGTGCGCAATCTCTAATGTTAAGGAAGTCTTGAGGCTTTGCTCGTCTGAGTTAGAATAACTCATGATAAGCTGCAGACCATACTATTTACCAAGAGAAGTTATCTCTATTTTTCGTAGCTATCTATTTACCACCACAAAACGAAGCTGGCACTAAAAACACACTCAATGAGATGAATAGGGCCAGAAGTATTTATTTTTTAAGTAAAAAAAAACAACCTTACTGCACAAATGGGACTGTGAAGATAGCCATTTTATATAAAGTTGAAGTCGGAAGTTTACATATACTTAGGTTGGAGTCATTAAAAACTCATTTTTTAACCACTCCACAGATTTCTTGCTAACAAACTATAGTTTTGGCAAGTTGGTTAGGACATCTACTTTGTGCATGACACAAGTAATTTTTCCAGCAATTGTTTACAGACATTATTTCACTTATAATTCACTGTATCACAATTCCAGTGGGTCAGAAGTTTACATAAAAAGGACAACAAAGTCAAGGTATTGGAGTGGCCATCACAAAGCCCTGACCTCAAACCTATAGTAAATTTGTGGGCAGAACTGAAAAATCGTGTGCGAGCAAGGAGGCCTACAAACCTGACTCAGTTACACCAGCTCTGTCAGCAGTAATGGCCCAAAATTCACCCAACTTATTGTGGGAAGCTTGTGGAAGGCTACACGAAACGTTTGGCCCAAGTTAAAGACAATTTAAAGACAATGCTACTAAATACTAATTGAGTGTATGTAAACTTCTGACCCACTGGGAATGTGATGAAAGAAATTAAAGCTGAAATAAATAATTCTCTGTACTGTTATTCTGACATTTCACATTCTTAAAATAAAGTGGTGATCCTAACTGACCTAAGACAGGGAATGTTTACTAGTATTACATTTCAGGAATTGTGAAAAACTGAGTTTAAATGCATTTGGCTAAGGTTTATGTAAACTTCCGACTTCAACTGTACATGTTTCAAGGCTGGTCATGGCTGACATAAACACCGAGTCCCAGACATTGTGGACCCACTCCAATTCGCATACCGTCCCAACAGATCAACAAGAACAGGAAACCATCAAGATATGTGCTTATCACCCAATGCTTCGGAATTCAGCCTGTCTACACTGTGCTGTGTAACTGTTCCCTCTGAGCTCAGAAATAAATCATCTTAGTTTGACTTGGGCTCCAGCAAATCCTTATTTAAAATATACACCACCATGTTTTACACCAAACGCCTCTGACCACCACACACACTGAGTTCCAGAGTAGAATACCAACTCCTCTGACCACCACACACACTGAGTTCCAGAGTAGAATACCAACTCCTCTGACCACCACACACACTGAGTTCCAGAGTAGAATACCAACTCCTCTGACCACCACACACACTGAGCTCCAGAGTAGAATACCGAAACCCCAGGACCGCCCCCCGCCGAGACCCTAAACCTCCCAAACGACTGGTCACCGAAAAGACGTGGTCACCGAAATGAACCTCCCCCTCCTCTTTTCACACCACCCTCTGACGAACTGTTTCCCCAATACCAAATCCAGTGGCGAGCCATGACGTGAACGCCGCTCCAACCATCCTAGTCCAGCGGAATTGGGAAATTGGGGAGATGATGGACATAGTGAAGGAGCTTCCCCCTCCGTCTCATAGCAGGGCACAATGGTGGACCCATTTTACCACCATGATTAACATGTACAAGCCCTCTGCAGCCGAGTTGGAGTTTATTTTACGAAAAATATTTCAACTGCATTGGGGGGCCTCAAGGGTGATTTCCTGACTACTGCAGCCAATGGAACCCCAATTAACCATGAACATGGGAACTATAACACCCAACTGCAGACTTTAAAAGACAGGATTGAGAAAAAGTATCCTACAAGAACAAACTGGCCCCTGCTGCAATCCATGAAATAGGGACCTGATGAGGGCTGCTGTGATTTCCCAGCACAAGTTGAGGAGATTAGCTTTTAATACCCAGTCTGGCATTGAAGAAAACAACGATGCCCGAGATGGACTGCTGAAGGGCATCCTGATACAAGCTCTCCTCCCAGTACTATGAGAGAAAGTAACGACTACCTGCATTGGCTGGGAATCTCATCCCTTGACCACAGTCTGGCCACATGCTGTTCACGCTGAATGACAACAAGCTGCAGGAAGGGAGAAACAGCTAATGTTTTATGAGGGAGGGAACAGGGGGGAACTCAGGAGACAGAGGAAGAGGAAGGTAGGATGGAAAAGCAGGAGGAGGAAGGGGCCGCGGAGGAGGAAGATGTGGAGGAGGAAGAGGGGAACCATGGAGGTGTTATAACTGTCAACAGCCTAGCCACATTTCAATAAATTTCCCCCAGAACAGGGGAGCGGTGAATGGCTATGATGAAGCTGAGTACAGTGATACCTACCACCACCACCACATGTGACAGCATCTAACCCGCAGAGTAGAGGGGGGCGGCTCAAGATGGGATGAGGAGGAGGCAGAAGGAAAAGACAGCCAACAATGCCACTTTGGTGAGTACCCAATTTGACCTTCTAACAGTGCAGATTCACCTAATATGGATGTGTGTGTGGGCGGTGTGAAAATGTTTTCTGGTCGATTCAGCGGCAACCATCTCTATTTTATGTAAATGTAACAATTTAAAAGTTCCATTGTCAAAAGATGTAATAAAGACTCGTTGGAGCATCTGGCATTCCAATGGTAGAGAATCTTACCAAACAACATTCAGTCAAAAATATTTTAAATCATAGTTTTTTTATTCTCCTAACTGCCCTGTACATTTAATGGGAAGATACCTATTGTGTGAGTTAGGAATGAACATTTCTTGTAGTGAGGAAGGACTGGTAGTAACTGCTCCAAGCACCGGTATATATACTGCGTTGGAGTTACAGTACCAGGCCACGATTGGTATTATTCATAGGATTTTTCAGACCCCTTTGACCTACTGAATGCATTTGCTCAACCAGACCAAACTAAGCCTGACCACTTACACTGCCCTGCCAACTTTAGTCAAAGTCGAAGGGACCATTTGTTTGAACAGCAACAGTTTTTCTCTGTGCTCCAATCAGCTTCCCATATCTCTAGCTCCTCCGGCGCTGGAGGAGAGGGTGCCAGAGCAGTCATCTAGTGAGGCTTCGGATGCACGCACACCACCCACCACTCCTGAGTATATTATTCACTAATGTCCAGTCCCTAGTTAACAAATCTGGGCAAGAGTTGCTTTCCAAAGAGATATTCGGGATTGTAACATACTCTGTTTCACGGAAACACGGCTAGCTGTATAGACTCCGACGTGATGTCGGAGTCCATACAGCCAGCGGGATTTTCAGTGCATCCAGCTGAAAGGAATAAACATCTCTCCGGTAAGAAGAAGGGTGGGGGTGTATGTTTCATGATTAACAACTCATGGTGTATTTATAACAACATACAGGAACTCAAGTCCTTTTGTTCACCTGACCTAGAAATCCTCACAATAAAATGCAGACCGTATTATCTCCCAAGAGAACTCTCCTCGGTTATCGCCACAGCCGTACATATCCCCCCGCAGGTGGATACCAAGAAGGCCATCAAGGAACTACTCTGGACTGGAAACCATATATCCTGAGGCTGCATTTATTCTAGCTGGGGATTTTAACAAAGCTAATTTGAGAACAAGGCTACCTAAATTCTAGCAGCATATCGATTGCAGTACACAAGTGAGTAACGCGCTCGACTATTGCTACTCTAACTTCCGCGATGCACACAAGGCCCTCCCCCGCCCTCCTTTTGGCAAATATGACCATGACTCCATCTTGTTGCAGCCCTCCTATAGGCAGGAACTAAAACAGGAAGCGCCCGTGCTTAGGTCTATCCAACGCTGGTCTGACCAATTGGATTCCAAGCTTCAAGATTGTATCGATAACGTGGACTGGGATATGTTCCGGGTAGCCTCAGATAATAACATTGACGTATACGCTGACTCTGTGAGCGAGTTTATAAGGAAGTGTATAGGAGATGTTGTACCCACTGTGACTAATAAAACCTTCCCTTATCAGAAACCGTGGATTGATGGGAGCATTTGCACAAAGCTGAAAGCACGTACCACCGCATTTAATCATGGCAAGGCGACTGGAAATCTGACCGAATACAAAGTGCAGTTACTCCCTCCGTAAGGCAATCAAACAAGCAAAGCGTCAGTATAGATACAAAGTGGAATCGCAATTCAACGGCTCAAACACGAGACGTATGTGGCAGGGTCTATAGACAAGATGAAAATAAAGAAGAGCCGCACACTCTAGGAGCTCAGATGCAAAAAAGATTTTATGTCCAACGTTTCGACAGGCAAGATGTCTTCATCAGGGTCTATACAAAAAGAAAAACAGCCCCGTCGCGGGCACCAACGTCTTCCTCCCAGACAAATTAAACAACTTCTTTGCTTGCTTTGAGGACAATACAGTACCACCAACGTGGCCCACTACCAAAGACTGTGGGATCTCCTTCTCCGTGGCTGACGTGAGTAAAACATTTAAACGTGTTAACCCTTGCATCGGCATCCTTAGCCGCTTCCTCAGAGCATGCGCAGACCAGCTACACCATAGTACCCTCCAAAATCATCATTAAGCTTGAGACCCTGGGTCTCAACCCTGCCCAGTGCAACTGGGTCCTGGACTTCCTGGCGGGCCGCCCACAGGTGGTGAAGGTAGGAAACAACATCTCCACTCCGCTGATCCTCAACACTGGGGCCCCACAAGGGTGCGTTCTCAGCCCCCTCCTGTACTCCCTGTTCACCCACGACTGTGTGGCCATGCACGCCTCCATCGCAATCATCAAGTTTGCAGACGACACAACAGTGGTAGGCTTGATTTCCATCAACAACGAGACAGCCTACAGGGAGGAGGTGAGGGCCCTCGGAGTGTGGTGTCAAGAAAATAACCTCTCACTCAATGTCAGCAAAACAAAAGAGATGATTGTGGACTTCAGGAAACAGCAAAGGGAGCACCTCCCTATCCACATCAACAGGCCAGCAGTGGAGAAGGTGGAAAGTTTTAAGTTCCTCTGTGTTCATATCACCAACAAACTGAAATGTTCCACTCACACAGACAGTGTGGTGAAGAAGGCGCAACAGCGCTTCTTCAACCTCAGGAGGCTGAAAAAACGTGTCTTGTCACCAAAAACCCTCACCAAAAAGCCTTTACAGGCGCACAATTGAGAGCATCTTGTCGGGCTGCATCACCGCCTGGTCCCGCAACTGCACCGATCACAACCGCAAGGCTCTCCAGAGGTAGGTGCAGTCTGCACAACGCATCACCGGGGACAAACTACCTGCCCTCCAGGACACCTACAACACCCGATGTCACAGGAAGGCAAATAAGATCATCAAGTACAACAACCACCCAAGCCACTGCCTGTTCACCCCACTATCATTTAAAAGCTGGGACAGAGAGATTGAAAAACAACTTCTATCTCAAGGCCATCAGATTGTTTAACAGCCACCACTAGCACTGAGAGGCGGTTGCCTACCTACAGACCTGATATCATTGGCCACTTTAATAAATGGAACACTAGTCACTTTAATAATGCCACTTTCAGAATGTTTACATATCTCGCATTGCTCATCTCATATGTATATAATGTATACTGTATCCTTCACTATCTATTCTTTACTATCTATTGCATCTTAGCCACTCTGTCACTGCTCATCCATGTATTTTATACTTATATATTCTCATCCCATTCCTTTACTAGATTGTGTGCATTAGGTTTTGTTGTTGAATTTGTAAGATATTAGGTTTTGTTGTGGAATTGTTAGATATTAACCTCTTATATACTGCTGCACAGACAGATCTAGAAGCGTAAGCATTTCGCTACACTCGCAATGACATCTGCTAACCATGTGTATGTGACCAATAACATTTTATTCGATATTGGGATTCGAGAGGACACCAAATGGGAAGAATTTGGTACATGGGTGAAGGGCGTGAGGTTGGCAACTGACAGGGAGGCTCAGCCAGACGGGAGAGAATTCTCCCCTGGGGCTCACAGAAAGGATGTGAACAGCATGCACGCAGTGCACAGAGGAGACAATGAAGTCCCTGTTCCCCTTGCACCTAACCAGCCCGTGCCCCTGACAGAGCACTGTTGTCTCAGGTTCCGGACTGGGCAAAGGATAAATATGACATAGGGAAGATGAGAGGAGTAACATCTGTGACCTTCACTCTTAAAAGCACATATTGGTCCCACAAGGCACAGTACCCCTTTTGATAAGAGGAAGGCATTGGCAAGATCCTGACCTCTCTGCTGAGCAAGGGGACTGTTGTCACCTGTACGTCATCACCTTGCAACACGCCAATTGTACCTGTTAGAAAAGCATCTGGTGAATGGAGAATGGTACACGATCTTAGATACAGTGTACACCAGGGCCCCAGTTGTGACAAACCCAGTCACTATCCTTTCTTCTGTCCAGCCAGATTCAAATTGGTTTACAGTTGTTGATTTGGCTAATGCATTTTTTAGGTTTTCCTGTGCACCCAGATTCTCAGTATTGGTTTGTTTTTCTTCCAAAGACAAGATTATGTTGAGAGCCCTGCAATTTTTTGCGGATGAATTGAGTTCCATCTTTCTGTCATTTGTGCCGCTTAAACGAAGCACTCTTGTTCAGTTTGTTGATGACCTCCTTCTTTGCTCTCCTGACAGAGAATTATGTGAAATTGATACTGTTGCACTGCTACATTTTCTAGCTGTTAGCCCCAAGGCCTCGAAAAACAAATGACAATGTGTCCAACAGACTGTTAAATATTTGGGATACGTTATCACATCAGGGGGCAGAAGCTTGGCTACAGACAGGATTGAAGCTTGGCTACAGACAGGGTTGAAGCATCGCTACAGGCAGGGTTGAAGCTTGACTACAGACAGGGTTGAAACTTGGCTACAGACAGGCTATTTTACAAGTTCATAAACTATGCACCAAGGAACATATGTTGTCACTGCTAGGAATGGCAGGCTATTGTAGAGTTTGGTTAAATGATTACGCTGAAATTGTCCAACCTCTCTCTGATCTCATTCATTTGAAACCCATGGCCATGGGGGATCAGATAGAGTGGACTACAGATGGTGAAGAATCGTTCATTCGGCTTAAACAGGCACTCTCGTTGCCGCCTTGTTTGAGGTTCCCTGATCACTCCAAACCTTTCCATTTGTTTGTTTCGGAAAATAATGTGTTTATGTCAGCAGTACTGACACCAGCTGTTGCGCGTGCACTGCTTCCTTGCCTGCGCTCTGTGGCGGCGGCAATGGACGCAGTGTTGGCCTGTGCTGACATTGTAGCTACGTGGCCCTTAACTGTTCATGTGCCTCATTCTGTCTTCTCCCTTATCCCACAGGCACGGACTGCACACCTCACCCCCGCAACTGCTACATAGGCAGAATGTGTTACTTACAATGTGGCATGTTACTCTGAACCGATGTACGGTGTTAAATCGTGCAACCTTCCACCGTACACAGTCTGAAGGTGATACACAGGACTGCAGTGTGGTGCTTGACCTTTTGTGTAAACCACGCCCTGATCTCCAAGATGTGACTATTCCTAACAGTGATCTAATCTGTTTTGTTGATGGTTGTGCGAAACGTTCTTCATCAGGTGATCCAGTTGCATCTTATGCTGTGTGTACACCCCCCAGTATTGAGCCAGACAGCCCTCCTGCTTCTCTGCACAGGCAGCAGAGCTGTTTGCTCTCACACATGCCTGATTCTCAGTACGCTTTTGGTGTCTGTCACATTTTTGGAACACTGTGGCAACATCGTGTTTTCCTCACCTCAACTGGTAAACCAATAGCACACCATAACATGGTTAAAGAACTGCTTGAGGCAGTAGTCCTGCCCTCCACACTTGCTATTTGTAAATGTGCATCTCATACTAAACACACTGATGCTGTTTCTCTAGGAAATGCTGCTGCAGACTGTGCAGTGAAAGCGACTGCTGATTACCCTACCTACCCTCTCCTTGTGACGTCATGCATCGACCCTGCCACCTCTCTTTCCTTTAATGATGTCTCTCTGCTACAGCAGGGGGCTGATGGAATGGAAAATAAACGTTGGCAGCGACCATGCGTGACCCCTCTGATGGTGTCTGGAAGGGCCCGACGGGCCTCCCTTTACTCCCTCCAGTGGCTTTTCCCTACCTTGCGAAATTATCACATGGTTTGGACCATGTGTCAAAAGGGGTCGATGTATAAATATGTTTGGGTTTACTCATTTTGCTGAGTGTTTTTGTAAACAATGTTCTATCTGTGCAGCTCATAATGTTGGAAGAGCTGCACCCATGCTTATTTCAGCTCACCCCACACCTGAGTAGCCTTTCAGTCACTTGATGAGTGTTGTCTGGTAATAGTGAACATGTTTTCTAAATGGGTAGAATGTTTTCCATGCAGGCATGCATCATCATCAAAATGTAGCTAAGGCACTAACGAGAGAAATTGTTCCCAGTTGGGGGATTCCGACAAAACTCTCAAGTGACAATGGCTCACATTTGGCAAATAATGTAATAAAGAGTTTATCTGAGTGCCTAGGCGTTAACCTGCGTACTCACTGTTCATATCATCCGGCCAGTGGGGGCACGGTAGAACGCGCCAACCAAACCGTGAAAACGAAGCTATGTAAAGTTATGGCTGAGCAAAGGCTGAGGAAAAAGGTGGAGGAGACTTCTCTCCCATGAGGTAGAGCCCATTGTTCTACTGGACTGTTGCCCCATGAAATACTTACAGGAAGGCCGATGAAGATGGACAACGCGCCGGTGAAGCTGGCCCAGCTTACCTTGACCGGTGTGGACGACCAGATGGTAAAGTATATGATAGAACTTAAGAGCTGCCCTGTCCGAGCCAAAGGGAGGACAGCTGCAGAAGATCTCCCCTGGGGATTGGATCGTGGTGAAGGATCTGAGACGAAAGCACTGGCACCCACCTCAGTGGAGGGGACCATGGCAAGTGCTGCTGACCCCTCCGACTGCAGTCAGGATCGCTGAAAGGGACAACTGGATCCACGGATCCCACTGCCGGTAGGTGGGCAACCCTGAGAACGATCTTATCTGAGGTAATGGCAGCAATTCACACTTTTCATCCTGGGACTGGACTGCTGCTCTGTTCAACAGGACAGATTGGTGTCAGAAGTGGGATGGTAGGATTGAGGGGCAATGAACATTCTGACAATTTGCCAGCTCACCCCCATGACCCTCCCCCAAACTACTTTGATGAATTGATGTCTTTTATTCAGAACAAGGTGCCTCAAACCAATGGACAATGACATAGTTTTTGTGGACTGACACCTAAATCTGTGTCAGGGTTTTTTCCCCTGATGGCAATAAGACTTACTGACTGTGAAACTTCCAAGATGTTTCATTCATCAATTGTTCCCTACACTGTTTATAAGGCCAATGTCTATCACCCCACACTGTTTACAAGACCAATCACTGAGAGCTATGCAAATACCACAACTCCAAAAATGTGTGAACTAAACTGCAGACGAACGCCTGGCTTTAATTGTTCCTGATACTGTTGTTATTGATGTTCCTGACTCTTTCTCTTGGTGTGTGAGATCCACTGGTTCTGGAATTGGGAGCAGATAGCCACCTCTGTAAAAAGGGTGTAATGGGAAACATTAATTGCATGTGTCCACATAAATCAAATCAAATCAAATTGTATTGTAGACCTTACAGTGAAATGCTTACTTACAAACCCTTAACCAACAATGCAGTTTTAAGAAAAATAAGCGTTACGTAAAAAATAGATAAGTAACAAATACATGAGTCTGTGTCTGACCTTGTAATGCTGTGTGAAACTGTCCTATTATAATCTCCTGTTCTTGGGAGTATCATCATGTGTTGCAAACCAGCTTGCACCTGCGTCTTTGTATAGATAAAGTCCCGCCCAAGAACAGGAAACTATAAAGATATGTGCTTATCACCCAATGCTTCGGAATTCAGACTGTCTACACTGCACTGTGTAACTGTTCCCTCTGAGCTCAGAAATAAAGAATCTTAGTTTGACTTGGACTCCAGCAAATCCTTATTTTATAATATCCACAACAGTCAGCAAGAAAAGGTGATGATCGAGGACTACAGGAAATGGAGGCCGGCAGCGGGTTGAGAGCTTCACGTTCCTTGGTGTCCATCACTAAGGAATTATCATGGTCCACATACACCAACACAGTTGTGAAGAAAGCACGACAATGCCTCTTCTCCCTCAGGAGGATGAAACAATTTCGGCATGGGCTCTCAGATCCTCAAAAAGTTCTACAGCATCTTAACTGCATCACCACTTGGTATGGCACATGTTTGGCATCCGACCGCAAGGCGCTACAGAGAGTAGTGCGTCTGGCCCAGTACATCACTGGGGCCAAGCTTCCTGTCATCCATGACCTCTATACCAGGTGGTGTTAGAGGAAGGCCCTAAAAATGGTCAAAAATCGCCAGCCACCCAAGTCATAGACTATTCTCTCTACTACCGCACAGCAAGCGGTACCGATGCAGCAAGTCTGGAACCAACAGGACCCTGAACAGCTTCTACGCCCAAGCCATAAGACTGATAAATACATAATCCGGGTAGTTTGAGGTTAACTATTTAACTATCTGATATTGACCCTTTGTGTACCAACTCTTTTGACTCATTCACTGCTGCTACTGTTTATTATTGATCCAGTTGCCTTGTCACTTTACCCCTACAAATAGTTACACATCTACCTCAGTTACTTCGTACCACTGCACATCAACTCAGTACCCAGTGTATATAGCCAAGTTATCGTTACTCATTGTGTACTTATTTATTCCATGTGCTATTATTTCAAAAATGTTCTCTCTCCATTGTTGAGAAGGGCCCGTAAGCGTTTCACTGTTAGTCTACACCTGTTGTTTACAAAGCATGTGACAAATAACATTTGATTTGAGTGTTAAGAGGAAATGACAGAACATTATTCTGTCTCCTCTACTCTACTCTACTCTATCTCTGCACCACTGGCCTGGGTGCAGCTAGGCTGTGATGCAAATCCCCATTCATCATCCTGTCACTGTCATCTTAGAGAAACAGAGAGAAGGAGTGAAAGAGAGAGAGAAAGAGAATGAGAGAGAGCATATGTGTGTCTGCGTGTTGGAAGAGATAAGATGTTTTGTTAGTCCACAATCATGAATACTTATGTGACATACCATGATATGTCTGAGGCTGCACACGTGTGCACCAATATGTGTCTGTGTATGAATCAAAATAGGTTCTGTGGACATGACTATCCCATGTTCCAAGACACATCCTATAGCAGAGGTTCCCAAACTCGGTCCTTGGGCCCCCTCTGGGTGCACGTTTTGGTTATTTGAATCAGCTGTGTAGTGCTAGGGCAGAAACCAAAACATGCAAACGGGGGGCCAGGATCCAGTTTGGGAACCCCTGTCCTAGATTACCAGACACTCCAAGTGACTCTCCTCTCCCTCCTGAGGGGCTCAAACAGCCCAGAGAGCAAACATCATATTCTCCCAGTGTCCTCCACCAACCACAGACCTGTCTAAGTCCAGACATGAAGAGAAAACTCAAGCTGATCCAATCAGAATGAGAGAATCACTCATGTCATGTGGATTAGGGTAGTGTTAAATTATTCAGTCAGACAGATTTTTGTGTAAACACACACAGGTACAGTATGTGTATTTGTGTCCAAGTATGCAAATGTAACTGCACGAGTACACACATGCAGGTAAGCAAACAGGCAAGTATGTGCGCACCCACCCACCCACGCCAACCCACCTATGACAGCAAGTATATTTCCCTATAATAATAAATCACATAACTTTACTAAAGCAGTTGTTTGACCTCGCTACTTCAGAACAAACAACTTCCACGATCCCTTCTTCTCATCTTCCCTTCTTCCCATCTTCACATCTTCCCATACTCCCCATCTTCCCATCTTCACATCTTCCCATCTTCACATTTTCCCATCTTCACATTTTCCCATCCTCCCATCTTCCCATCTTCCCATCCTCACATCTCCCCATCCTCACATCTTCCCATATTCCCACCCTCCCATCTTCACATCTTCCCATTTTCCCATCCTCCCATCTTCACATCTCCCTATCCTCCTATCTTCACATCTTCCCATCTTCACATCTCCCCATCCTCACATCTTCCAATCTTCCCATTCTCCCCATCCTCCCATCTGGTTTTATGAAGATGTCCTATTTTGGGGTAAATTTGACTCAGGCCCCGACGCCGCATTTCAAAATCCCTATAAAAAATATAGAGAGAGATAGGGGAGGGGCGGAGGGAGGGAGGGGAGACGGGGAAAGAAAGAAAGAAAGCAAGAAGGAAAAAGGGTAAGAAAAAGAGGGAGAAGAACAGAGGCCTTGTCATTTTCCCCGTTCAATAACATGACATTGTTCACATAATGTGACACTGAAACAGACAATGAAAACGTGATATTTGATCAAGTGGAGACCATTAGCGGCTATAAAACCAAAGTGGAGCAAGTGTCTAACAGACATTGAAACTGACCCACGTTGTTTCACTCGTTTTAAATGTATGTTAGGCCCTGGCCTGGTGGCAGTGTTGAGATTGAAGTCTTTTAAAATGACTACTCACTGTTGACTGTTTCATGTCATCTACTGTGCAGTATATGCAACTGCCGTGGGGAACAAACCAATGGCAGAACGTTACATTTCTTCTCCCAAATAAAGACATTTAATGATGTCCACCGTTAATCTCATATCACTACTTGATTAATCGACCAAAGGCTATGGCCCAAAGTCATGTTATGCCGAGTCACCTTGTAAATCTCTATGTCTAGATCTTCCAACTTTTTACAGTTTTTGCCCATTGCTTACACACTAAAACCGAATGCTTAGACCAAAGCCTCAATACCTAAACTTCTTGTAGCATACCTTAAACACAGTGTAACCATAGCTTAAACACAATGTCAACTTTGCACTTTGTTTGCAATTCTGTAACACACTTATTGCGAAACACTACACACGTTTTCTTACATTAGACACTTTGTTCAAAAACGAAATCACCTGTTATCATTGGGAAAACACTCTGTTCAAAATGCAAAACTCATCTGGCAATTGTATGCACTTACGTATATACACACCTGAAAACACTTGCACAGAAAACAGAACACCAATCAGTCTGAGCCTTAGCACTACAAATAGGCCTCAGGTAAGCCATTTTTAGAACTTTGCAAGCATGGAGGCAATGAGAGTCAGAGTAAGAGGAGGACAAAGAGAGAGAGGAGTCGGATGTGGAAGAGGACGTGGAAGAGGACGAGGACCAGTGCTTGAGGAGGCATTATATCAGATGACATCAGGGCTACTCTGGTGGACCATGTGATAAATCATGGCCTGTCCATGAGGGAGGCTGGGCAAAGAGTCCACCCTAACCTCAGTCGCTACACAGTAGCATCGATAATAAGGACATTCCGACTGGAGAACAGGTATATCTTCAAGTTTCTACTCCAGACTGTACCTACTGTATGTGTCACATGATTCTGTATCATATTACAGTATTACTGTACTAACTATACTATACAAAAATGGGTAGTGCTGTGAAGTACTGTATATGTAAAGGAATACCATTGTGATGTTGCAGTACTGTGTACAGTTTGAAAGTACAGTATGTGAAAAATAACCTAACCAATGACATCTTGTGGTGGCATTTTCTACAGAATGGTTGGACGACCTCCTCAAGGTGGAAGGAACGGCTCTTCACTCAACAACAAGAGCTTGCCATCATTGAAATGGTGCGAGAAAATAATGCAATCCGACTTCGTGAGTTGCAACAACGCATAATTGCAAATGGAAATGAATTCAACAATATCAACAGGGTCAGCATTTCTACACTAAGTCGCATCCTACAGAAACATAACTTCAGAATGAAGCAGCTGTACAGGGTGCCATTTGAGAGGAACAGTGTCAGGGTCAAGGATCTGCGCCATGATTATGTGCAGGTATGTGTCACTTTACTTTACATACTATATATTGTGATGTGGGAATGAGGGTTTATGCTGCCACCTGCCCTGCCTGTAGCTTGTAGTTTTTGTCTATACTCAGCCAACCCAGACCCTACTTGTGTGAAAATATAGACATTGTAGTTACTGTATGTGTTTTCAGTAACACTATTCAATATTTTCTGTTACAGACAGTTCTGGAGTTTGATGCCGCTTGAACTGCCGCATGAGTTCATCTACGTGGATGAGGCAGGCTTCAATCTGGCCAAAACCAGGCGTCGGGGCCGTAACGTAGTTGGACAAAGGGCTGTTGTAAATGTCCCTGGGCAGCGTGGGGGAAATATCACCTTGTGTGCTGCAATTAGTGTCCAAGGAGTCCTGCATCATCATGCCACTCTAGGTCCCTACAATACAGGACAGATCATTGCATTTCTAGATGCACTACATGCAGTTGTGCAGGACAGACCACAGCAGCCCAGGTTTGTTGTCATCTGGGATAATGTTAGTTTCCACCGGGCTGCTCTGGTCCGAGATTGGTTCAACAACCATAATCATTTCACAGTTTTATACCTGCCCCCTTACAGCCCCTTTCTAAATGCAATCGAGGAATTATTTTCAGCGTGGCGGTGGAAAGTATATGATCGGCAACCACATGCCCGCATGACTCTTCTGCAAGCAATGGAAGAAGCATGTGGAGACATTGAGGTGGGATCAATCCAAGGGTGGATTCGGCACACAAGGCGATATTTTCCGCGATGCCTAGCCCGCTAGGACATTGCCTGTGATGTTGACGAGGTCTTGTGGCCAGATCCAAACAGAAGGCGTGATCCATAAGCCCCCCCGCCCCCCACCACGCACACGCACACACACACACGCACACACACACACAACAAGTATATGTTTTTTCCCCCCAATAGCAATTTATCCAGTAATTTATTTTTATTTTTTTTTACTTTTGTTTTGTTGCTAAATTTGATTTTTGTAAATACTGTTTGATTACTGCAGAAATTCTACTTTTGAGTTTTACAGAAGACTGAGTCTGAGAAAATGACAATAAAAATAGAAACACAAAGACTGCAGTGTTTTATATAAAGCCCATCAGTGTGTTGCTGGTGATATGAAAGAGTAATTCAAATGTTGCTTGTGTGTATGGTTTTGTTGCAAGAATTTCATTTTTAGAAAGGAGTGTTGAGTTTTGATTGCAGTGTTTCATTTTGGCATGTATGTGAGTTGTTAATCTCCAAGTACTATGTCTGATTGGCTTGTGTGTTGAGTTTTGACATAATGAGCCAAATTCTGCAAAAAGTGTGTAAGCAATAGGCAAAAACTGTATATGGATGCAAAGAACGCAGGAAAACAGTTAGCGTACAACAGAAAATAAAACTCGAAACAGATTTTGTCATTGGATAATATTGCCATCTTACAACAATCTTACAAACACATTGCATAAAATCTAAGAAAATAAATATATATATATATATCTTTAAATCATTATTAAAAAATGTGGTTGTGTATTTATATACATGTGAATATGAATAAATAGCTTTTTCTTTTTTAAATCAATGTATCCACTTAATGCTTACAAAACATATTGTGTCCATATTGTTTGTAGTTGTATGTGTATGTGGTTGGATAGTTAAATACCAGAACTATAAACTCTCCCCAGTTTCCTTACTTTTGACCAAGACTCAAAAGAGACTGGGAATGGGATTCAAACGAACCACAAGGCTCCTACATCTCACTACATTTTACTTTTAAAAAGGTAATTTATGTTTAAGCCGATATCTGCTGCGTTTACTGCAAATGGATCAGGGAAATTACCTTTAATAGAAGTCAAGTGTAGTGCAATGTTGGCGCATTTGGTTTGAATCCTGGCCCCAGTCCCATCTCACAACAAACCCAACGGTTGTTTCCAGACTGGCTAAAAGTCGCTGTTGCTACTGTCAGAGGGCATCCTGATTGGATGGAGGCTGTATGAGGTCATCTTGCTGTGACAGAAGTGGGACATACTGGAGTCTTGTGAGAGTAAAATAAGTATAACATCCTAATCAAATAAACATTAGATTGGGTATACCAACCTTATCATATAAGTCTGTACTGTTCAATAGAATTAAAAGCCTAAAATATATATTTTGCGGTCGAATACTTTCCATGGTGATGCTACCCCAGGGTATTTGCCCTGCGTAAGGTGCCGTCTTTTGGACGGGACGTTAAACGAGTGTCCTGACTCTCTGTGGTCATTAAAGATCCCATGGCACTTATCGTAACAGTAGGGGTGTCCTGGCTAAATTCCCAATCTGGCCCTCATACCACCATGGCCACCTAATCATCCCCAGCTTCCAATTGGCTCATTCAACCTCCCTCCTCTCCCCTGTAACTAATCCCCACGCCGTTACTGAGAATGAGAATGTGTTCTCAGTCAACTTACCTGGTAAAATAAGTGTTAAATAAATAAAATTGTGATTTGGCTCTCATAGACAAAGGAAAAATACTACACTTTGTTGTAATATTACTTTATGTTACATTAGACCATGAATTCAGAGCAGGGAAATTGGCCACAACCTCAAAATGTAGAAGGTACACATGACCATAGCACTTTAAATTCACAAGTAGAAAGTCAACCCTGGAGCATTCTCAGATTCAGGATGTTTTTATAAAACAATATAGTTTTATTTTTCATTTTATTGGTATTGTTATATACATGGCATAATTTTGTGCTTTTTTTTATCAAGAAAACATCAGAGGGAAAAAAAATGAACTGTACTTGAAGTCTGTATAGAGATTTGGACAAGGCTTTAAGCCAAAGTTAGTTTTCCAGTGAGTTAACGATGGTCCATTGAAGAGGATGAGAACGTTGGAGGTGATGTGCTTTACCAACAATAGCAAAGGCACCTGTGTATCGCTTTCTTAGAAAAACAGATCAGTCCACGCAAATCTCTCGGTTCAAGTTCGGCCCGGCGGTGGCGCAACACTCATTCCCCATCTGAGAACGATAGAAAAATAGAAAAAAAAGGAGAAAACAAAAATGTCACTTTATATTGTTTTTTTGTTCCATCAAAATTTTGGAAGGGGCTTTTCCCCCAAGCCTCATTTTTCAAGGGATTCCTGATTTTTCTTCTTCGTTTGGGAGGACTATGAGAGAGAGATGACGAAGGGAGGAGAAAGAGAGCAGGAGAGAGAACGACAGAGAGGGTGAGAGAAAGAAATAACAACTGACGGAAAGGAAGAGGAAAAGTAATACAAAAGAAAGGAAGAAGAGAAAAAAGAAAGAGAGAGGGAGATAAAGAGACAAAAGAAAGAGCGAACACCACAGAGAAAGAAAGAAAATAAATGTCAAAGAAAGTAAATCTATCTATGGATGGGAAACAGTATGGATGGGGATCAGGGTCTGTTGGGGTCCTGGTATCCTGGACTGGGATCCTAACGAGGGGAAGGCCTTTCTGGTGTTCAGCGGTCCGCTGCCTCCCCCCCCCCTCTCTCAGCTCCACAGACACACGTTGCTTGTCGTCTGGCAGGTGGAGCTTATCTCAGCCGGGGACAGGTAGAGCTTGCCGCTTGGGCACACGCACAGCTCGTACACAGTCTGTTTGGGGTACGTGGTGCCTGGCGCCCCGTGCAGCGGGTCCGCCGCTGTCCCGTGAGGAATGTTCCCCAGCCGAATTGTGTTGGAATCTAAAAAGATCTGGAGAGTGAGATGAAAAGAAAGAGAGAAAGAGGGAGAAAAAGACAATAAGATATAAGATAATAAACAGAAGGGAATACAGACAGACAAGACAGAAAGAAAGAGCTCTTTACCAAAGTGCTCAAAAGCTATAGCAAGGTAATTCTGTCAATGAATGGTTCCTCACTACCTAGCTCTCCATGTCGTGACACTCGTATAATACAGTCTCTCTAAATTGGCCGTCAGAGGGCAGAGGGACACTTCCTGTCCAGTTAAACCATAGAAATAGAATGGAATTACCATGGAAATGATCACAATACTAGGCAGCCATTACGAGAGTACCCATGAGTTTACCAGTCAAATTGCCAGGGTAAGAGGTTCCATGCCCTTTCTATGGAATCTATTTCTGAGTTCAACACCCTTACGCGACCATCACCTCTCCATCTGTCGAGAGAAAACACCTGCACAGAAGCACCAGCAGCAGTCAGTCAGTAGCATCTCCTCTCCTCGAGTAATGAGCACCATACACTCCATTAGTAGAGCCTTCACTAGGAGTGTGTATCGTTTATGAAGTGTCATACACACCGCTAACGATGTAATGGAGGGGCGAGAGTGAGAAGGAGCGAGAGAAATATATATATATATAGAGAGAGAGAGAGAGAGAGAGAGAGAGAGAGAGAGGGATAGAGAGATTTGTATTTCAAAAGCTGAGTGCTCCTGGTATCGCGATTGAAACCGGCAGAGATCAACTTAGAACTCATTAGATCCCCTCAGATTTTTTTGACGGATATTTATTCATTGATGTATTTATTTATTTATAAATATATATATATGTATTTATCTAAGTATAAAGTAACAAGAGCACTCCTTGACAGCCTTAGGTAGCTCGCTACCTGGTAATCTTTCCCGGCATTTACCCACCATCATTCATGTACCCTATTTTCATGATGAAGGTTGAAGAGAGAAATATACAAAATGGAGAGAGTGACATTGCAGAGAAAGAGAGAGAGAGAAATAAAGAGAGAGAGAAAGTGTAGGAACCAGGAAAGAGAGCGCGGGTAGTCAGATATAAGCCGGCGGTGGCGAACCAATTAGGGTAAGTAATGGCGTCTCCGCGAGCTGACAGGGCATATCTCCACCAGCGTAAACACAAACAAGAGCCCAGATACACTCCCTCCTTCCTCCTCTCCCCAGCATGATGATGGATCAGAGATGACAGCAGCCGCCATGTTGTTCATCTTTCCTTTGATTACCTGGAGCACCACTAATAGTGCATAGTCCACAGGTCTGGCCTGGTCTGCTATGGCCGTTAGCTAACTCCACAGGTCTGGCCTGATCTGCTCGCTAGCTAGCTAACTCCACAGGTCTGGCCTGGTCTACCCTGGCCGCTAGCCGACTTCACAAGATATACGCTACCATGTTAGGCACAGCGTTACAGAGGTCTGGCAGGTAGCAGCATCCTACAGACAAGATGCTAAATAGCTGATAATGTACCTTAGGGGTGTGTTTCTCAAACCAGGCCTCCAGTCCTTCGACACTGGCACGTCCAATTCAACTAGTCCCATCAACTAATAATCAAGCCCATTAGCTGAATCAGGTGTGCTAGTGTTGAAATACATCCAATGTGTGAAATGACGGGTGGTCCCTGAGGGTTGCGTTGAAAAACACCAGACCAGACCACAAAGCAACATGGAATAGCACCCTGTGTTTTGCTCAATCATGTGACATTGCAAGATTTTATCCTGGATTAAGCCTTATCGAGAAATGAGAATTTGACCAAAAATGAAAGCGATGGTGCTGGTCCATCTGACAGAAAAAGAAAAAGGGGACAGTTTGATGAAAAGGCTTTAAATAAATGTTTCAATCCAGGCAGGTCACATGCCTGTGCATTACACAGGGACCTAGGTTGAGCAGTGGTGATCTACCGTAGTGTAACATTGGTAAACACTTTAAACAACAGTTGAGTACATATCAAACTATAGTTTCCCACCCCTCTCATTGGGCACCACCCGCTGTCGCACATATTTGTTTTAACCCTGCACTAACACGCTATTCACAACCAGTCAACTAATGGCCAAGTCCTTGATTATCAAATACATTTTTATTTGTCACATGCACCAAATACATCAGGTGTAGACCTTACAGTGAAATGCTTACTAACAAGCCCTTAACCAACAATGCAGTTTTAAGAAAAATAAGTGTTAAGTAAAAAATAAAAATAAAAAATAATTAAAGAGCAGCAGTAAAATAACAGTAGCGAGGCTACAGTTGAAGTCGGAAGTTTACATACACTTAGGTTGGAGTCATTAAAACTTGTTTCTCAACCACTCCACAAGTTTCTTGTTAACTTCTTAGGGAGTGGCTGCATAGGTGGTTTTGGAGAGTCTGGCGTGCCCAAAGTAAAATGCATGCCACTCAGGCCCAGAAAATAGGATATGCACATAATTAGTACTATTGGGTAGGAAACACTCTGAAGTTTCTAAGAGTGTTAAAATAATGTATGCGAGTATAACAGAAGTGATATAGCAGGCGAAAACCCGAGGAAAATCCATCCGGATTTGCAGTTTTTTTTGTAAATGCCCATCTTCTCCATTGTGCCTATTGCATACAATCTTATGTAGGACTGAGACTGCAGTACCTATTGCTTCCACTAGATGTCAACAGTCAACAGTCAAAGACTGGGAATTCTAGGAGTGACCAGAACGGATAGGGAGAGGAAATTGCCAGGCGACCACTTTTGTAAAGAAGGTTTGACGCGCACAAGATTGTGAACGCGCACCACTTTATTTTCCTTTCCTATCGTTCACGTTATCGTCCGGTTGAAATATTACAGCAAATATACCCAAAAGGATACATTAAAAATGATGTTTGATTTGATTGTAGAAAGTGTATAGGTATAATTTGAACGTGTTCTCTTCACGGTTCAATGGGCGACTCAACGGTGGATTTTCTGATCATAACGCACCAACCAAACAGAGATTTATGGATATAATAAATGACTTTTTCTAACCAAAGAAGCATGGATTGTCTTTGTTGGACACTTGGGAAGCCCTCAGCAGAAGTTCAAAGGTAAGCGATTTTATAATTGCGAGGCTACCGTAACTTTGTCATTTTATGCGATTTTTTGTCATTTCCTGTTATGCGATTTTATGCGATTTTAGCGCCCCACTGCTTCCTAAGTAGTTAAAGACAACAAAGTCAAGGTATTGTAGCGGCCATCACAAAGCCCTGACCTCAATCCTATAGAAGATTTGTGGGCAGAACTGAAAAAGCGTGTGCGAGCAAGGAGGTCTACAAACCTGACTCAGTTACACCAGCTCTGTCAGGAGGAATGGGCCAAAATTCACCCAACTTATTGTGGGATTGTTGTGGAAGGCTACCCGAAACGTTTGACCCAAGTTAAACAATTTAAAGGCAATTCTACCAAATACTAATTGAGTGTATGTAAACTTCTGACCCACTGGGAATGTGATGAAAGAAATAAAAGCGTAAATAAATCGAATATTCTGACATTTCACGTTCTTAAAATAAAGTGGTGATCCTAACTGACCTAAGACAGGGAATTCTTACTAGGATTAAATGTCAGGAATTGTGAAAAACTGAGTTTAAATGTATTTGGCTAAGGTGTATGTAAACGTCCGACTTCAACTGTTATACAGGGGGTACAGGTACAGAGTCAATTTGAGGGGGTACAGATTAGCCGAGGTAATTGAGATAATATGTACATGTAGGTAGAGTTAAAGTGACTACGCATAGATAATAAACAGAGAGTAGCAGCAGTGTAAAGGGGCACCCCCTTTATGCAAATAGTCTGGGTAGCCATTTGATTCGCTTTTCAGCAGTCTTATAGCTTGGGGGTAGAAGCTATTAGGAAGCCTTTTGGACCTAGACTTGGCGATCCGGTACCGCTTGCCGTGCACTAGCGGAGAGAACAGTCTATGACTAGGGTGGCTGGAGTATTTGACCGGGCCGTACGCACGTACGCACCGGGCCGTAACGCCAAGCAGTTGCCATACCAGGCAGTGATGCAACCAGTCAGGATGCTCTCGAGGGGCAACAGCATTTGTCGTGCCCTCTTCATGACTGTCTTGGTGTGTTGGGACCATGATAGTTGTTGGTGATGTGGACACCAAGGAACTTGAAGCTCTCAACCTGCTCCACTACAGCCCCGTCGATGAGAATGGGGACATGCTCGGTCCTCCTTTTCCTGTAGCGAATCCTATATCTGCACATTACAGGTTATTTGAACTGATTCCAGAGGCCGACTCAAAACAACGCTGTCGGAGGAGAGGGTGCCGGAGAGATCTTCGACAAAACATAGATATTTTGGGTCCATGGCCAGGAAACTCCCCAGACCTTAATCCCATTGAGAACGTGTGGTCAATCCTCAAGAGGCGGGTGGACAAACAAAAACCCACAAATTCTGACAAACTACAAGCATTGACTATGCAAGAATGGGCTGCCATCAGTCAGGATGTGGCCCAGAAGTTAATTGACAGCATGCCAGGGCGGATTTCAGAGGTCTTAAAAAAGAAAGGTCAACACTGCAAAAATTGACTCTTTGCATCAACTTCATGTAATTGTCAATAAAAGCCATTGACACTTATGAAATGCTTGTAATTCTACTTCAGTATTCCATAGTAACATCTGACAAAAATAGCTAAAGACACTGAAGCAGCAAACTTTGTGGAAATTAATATTTGTGTCATTCTCAAAACTTTTGGCCACAACTGTACTCTGTTTAACAGAGACATGACTAGCTGGGGACATGCTGTCGGAGTCTGTACAGCCAACGGGATTTTCAGTGCATCGGGACAAACATCTCTCTGGTAAGAAGAAGGGCGGGGTGTATGTTTCATGATTAACGACTCATGGTGTAATTGTAATAACATACAATAACTCAATTCCTTTTGTTCACCTGTCCTAGAATTCCTCACAATCAAATGCCGACCGTATTATCTCCCAAGAGAACTATCCTCAGTTATCGTCACAGACATGTATATCCCGCAAGCGGATACCAAGACGGCCATCAAGGAACTTCACTGGACTTTATGCAAACTGGAAAACAAATATCCTGAGGCTGCATTTATTGTAGCTGGGGATTTTAACAAAGCTAATCTGAGAACAAGGCTACCTAAATTCTATAAGATTATCAATTGTAGAGTAACACACTCGACCACTGCCACTCTAACCCCCGCACTCTTTTTGGCAAATCTGACCATGACTATCTTGTTGCTCCCCTCCTATAGGCAGAAACTAAAACAGGAAGCGCACGTGCTATCCATTGCTGGTCTGACCAATCGGATTCCAAGCTTCCAGATTGCTTCGATCACGTGGACTGGGATATGTTCCGGGTAGCCTCAGACAGTAACATTGACGTATATGCTGACACGGTGAGAAAGTTTATAAGGAAGTGTATAGGAGATATTGTACCCACTGTGACTATTAAAACCTTCCCTAACCAGAAACCGTAGGTTGATGGCAGCATTAGCACAAAACTGAAAGCACGTACCACCGCATTTAATCATGGCAAGGCGACTGGAAACAAAAAAAAACAGTGTAGTTATTCCCTCCGTAAGGCAATCAAACAAGCAAAGCGTCAGTATAGAGACAAAGTGGAGTCGCAATTCAACGGCTCAAACACGAGACATATGTGGCAGGGTCTACAGACAATCACAGATTACAAAAAGAAATCCAGCCCCGTCGCGGACATCGACGTCTTGCTCCTAGACAAAACAACAACTTCATTGCACAATTTGAGGACAATAAAGTACCACCGACGTGGCCCGCTACCAAAGACTGTGGGCTCTCCTTGGCCGACGTGAGTAAAACATTTAAATGTGTAAGCCTCGCAAGGCTGCCGGCCCAGACGGTATCCCTAGCCACGTCCTCAGAGCATGCGCAGACCAGCTGGTTGGTGTGTTTACGGGCATATTCAATCAATGCCTATCCCAGTCTGCTGTACCCACATGCTTCAAGATGGCCACCATTGTTCCTGTTCCCAAGAAAGCTAAGGTAACTGAACTAAATGACTATCGCCCTGTAGCACTCACTTCTGTCATCATGAATACTTTGAGAGACTAGTCAAGGATAGGGCTGGGCAGTATACCGCATTTTATGATATACCGGTATTGATGCAGGGACCGGTTTGGGTTTTTACCTTCTTTACCGGCATTTTAATGTTTGGTTTGTTAAATGTGATACGCCATTTTTCTAGTTTACTTTGCTACTCGAGTCATCTCTCTCCGGTCTCCGTGCCACTTTCCACACAGACCTAGCCACGCCCCCTGTCACTCAAAGAGAGCATTTTATGTTCCTCAACCACAAGACACTTGCATTCAGTCTGCATGGTCAGTGCAGCACATGCAACAGTGTTGATAATAACAATGCTGTTTTCACTTTGCTTCTTAATATAAATCTACTAGCGTTCTATAATGACACTATTCGTTTGTCTTTCTTACATCAGCAAACAGCTAGCTTGTCTTTTCTTAGCAAGTTGCCCTAAATCCTGTTAGCCGCTAATGCTAAATGTACTGAGTAAGAGCAAACGTAGCTAGCTAATACAGCATGATAATACCAGTGATGGTGTAGACCTAAATCAGCATGTTGTTTGTGCAACAGTATCTTCTAAATCAAAGAGGAATATGCAAAGCAAGAATATGTTAGCTACATGAAGTAGCTAAGAGAAAACATGCTATGTAGCCAAAGCTTATAGGGTCCCCTAGGAAACACAAACACTTTAGTTCCTACCCTGTCACAATAACTGCTCCCTGGCATTTTCATTTGTTGTCATCTCAAACACTGTATTCAAATGCCCACTATTATATTATAACTGTAACATTTGAATAATCATTCTATTTCCATGATTCCAAACATTTGGTTAAAAATAAGTCCTATATTATTTTCCCATATCGTGCAGCCCTAAGTGGCAGTGTGGAAATGATCTCAATTGAGCAGTGGTGTAAAGTACTTAAGTAAAATACTTTCAAGTACTACTTATGTTTTTTTTTTTTTTGTATCTGTACGTTACTTTACTATTTTTATTTTTGACAACTTTTACTTTGTCTTCACTACATTCCTAAAGAAAATACTGTACTTTTTACATTTTCCTTGACACCTGAAAGTATTAGTTACATTTTGAATGATTAGTAGGACAGGAAAATGGTCAAATTCACACACTTGTCAAGAGAACATCCCTGGTCATCTACTGCCTCTGATCTGGAGGACTCACTAAACGCAAATGCATTGTTTGTAAATTATGTCTGAGTGCTGGAGTGTGCCCCTGGCTATCTGTAAATAAATACAAATGTTTTGGTGCCATCTGGTTTGCTTAATATAAGGAATTTGAAATTATGTATACTTTTACTTTTGATACTTACGTATATTTTAGCAATTACATTCACTTTTGCTCAAGTAGTATTTTACTGGATGACTTTCACTTTTACTTGAGTAATTTTCTATTAACGTATCTTTACTTTAACTCAAGTATGACAATTGGGTACTTTTTCCACCACTGCAATTGAGTGCAGAAAATGCAGAAATGATAAAAGTGCTGAAATCTGTTTTGGTTGAAGTTGATTTGAACAGTATAAAACAATCAGAATGGAGAAATACTCAATGAAATCACTTAGAATGTATGTGTTGCCACACTAGGATCACTCACTACTCATAAAGCAAATGTAGAACTTTTATTATCCAAAAACAAAAAATGCCGTCAAATACAGTCATACCGTCCAATTTCTTTTTCAATACCATGATATAATATTTTGCCCATATCATCCAGCCCTGGTTAAGGATCATATCATCTCCACCCTACCTGTTATTCTAGACCCCCTCCAATTCTCTTACCATCACAATAGGTCCACAGACGATGCAATCGCCATTACACTGCATACTGCACTGTCCCATCTGGACAAGAGGAATACCTATGTAAGAACGCTGTTCATTAACTACAGCTCAGCATTCAACACCATAGTACCCTCCAAACTCATCATTAAGCTTGAGACCCTGGATCCCGACCCCGCCCTCTGCAACTGGGTCCTGTACTTCCTGACGGGCCACCCCCAGGTGGTGAAGGTAGGAAACAACATCTCCACTCCGCTGATCCTCAACACTGGGGTCCCACAAGGGTGCCCTCTCCTGTACTCCCTGTTCACCCACGACTGCGTGGCCATGCACGCCTCCAACTCAATCATCAAGTTTGCAGATGACACTACAGTGGTAGGCCTGATTACCAACAACGACGAGACAGTCTACAGGGAGGAGGTGAGGGCCCTCGGAGTGTGGTGTCAGTAAAATAATCTCTCACTCATTGTCAGCAAAACAAAAGAGATGATTGTGGACAGCAAAGGGCACCCATCCCCCCATGTTGTTGTCGTTGCTATCCTGTACCTGTCCCGCAGGTGTGATGTTCAGATGTACCGATCATGTGCAGGTGTTGTTACACGTGGTCTGCCACTGCGAGGACGATCAGCTGTCCATCCTGTCTTACCTGTAGCGCTGTTTTAGGCGTCTCCCAGTACGGACATTGCAATTTATTGCCCTGGCCACATCTGCAGTCCTCATGCCTCCTTGCAGCATGCCTAAGGCGCGTTCACGCAGATGAGCAGGGACCCTGGGTATCTTTCTTTTGGTGTTTTTCAGAGTCAATAGAAAGGCCTCTTTAGTGTCCTAAGTTTTCATAACTGTGACCTTAATTGCCTACCGTCTGTCAGCTGTTAGTGTCTTAACGACCGTTCCACAGGCGCATGTTCATGAATTGTTTATGCTTCATTGAAGCATGGGAAACAGTGTTAAAACCCTTTACAATGAAGATCTGTGAAGTTATTTGGATTTTTACAAATTATCTTTGAAAGACGGTCCTGAAAAAGGGATTTTTTTCTTTTGCTGAGTTTAGATTGTGTATTAGGTTTTGTTATGGAATTTGTTAGATATTAGGTTTTGTTAGATACTGCTGCACTGACGGATCTAGAACCATAAGCATTTCGCTATACTCGCAATAACATCTACTAACCATGTGTATGTGACCAATAAAATTTGATTTGAAATATATAGCATTTGTGTATTAGATATTACACTCCAGGGAAATTTGATTTTAGCATATTGTTCCATGATAGGTGAAATTACTCTCTCTGCCCTCTCTACCTATGGGAGGAGAGATCACTGACACCAGGGGGTTTCTAAACCAATCAGATTCCCCAGGACCTCCTCTCCATAGCAACACCGACCCACAATGGAACAACAAAACTCAAATAACACCTAACATTGCACTGTCATCATACCATAACCCCAAAAAGGAGAGAAAGAAAACTGAGAAAGAAGGGAACGGAGGGACCAGCTTATAAAAGGATTAGAGTTGACACACATCCCAAATGAAAGTGTCTGTAAGTATTAGTCCTTGTCACAGCAGCAGCAGTAGCTAGCGCAGTGCTAGCAGCCCCTCCACATTATGCTTATGGGGAAGATGCTAGCTTTCGTAGCCTACCCCCTCCTTCCTACCCTGAACGAGTAGGGACGGGCAATTATAGGCGGTCAAAACATTTTTCATGGATGATTTCTCCCGACGCAGCTGGAGAAGAGAGAGAGAGGGAAGAGGGAGGAGAAGAGAGGAGGAGAAAGGTATCCTCAACCGAAATCCTTTTAGTGTCTCAGCATGTCGGCAGGGGGGATGGGAGGAAGGGGGAGTTGAAGGACGAAAGTGGTGCCTTTGCGGAGGTGATGCCTGGGAGCATGCAGGCACACACACATCACGGAGGTGGTACAAATGACTAGGACCATCTGAGTGCATTACACAGTCCATTACCCTCCCAGAATGAGCCTACATAAGAATGTCACATGACAATGGAGGAAATGGGAAGAAGTGGATGGAGAGGAGCTAGTGTTCCCATTGACTCAGACAATGTCCCATTAATCACACTGATACTAATGTGGACCAGCACCACTGGAAAGACCGGCCTCTCTGACTAGTGTGAGGCAAATGGAACCCTATACCCCATATGGCTATAGTCAAAAGTAGTGCACTATATAGGGAATAGAGTACCATTTGTGACATCAACGATACTGTGAGCGCAAATAGTAAAAATAGTTTTTCCTCTCCAGATGATTATGGTCCCTGGTAGCATCAACACATACCACAACATCACACACACCATCAACACACCACAACATCACACACACCAACCACAATGTCACACACCATCAACACATACCACAACATCACACACACACACACACACACACACACACACCCACACACACCATCAACACATACCACAACATCACACACACACACACACACCACACACACACACACACACACCATCAACACATTCCACACCATCACACACACACACACCATCACACACACACCAACACATGCCACACACCATCAACACACCACAATATCACACACCATCACACACACACACCATCAACACATTCCACATCACACAAACACACACACCATCAACACATACCAAATCACTCACACACACACACACACCATCAACACACCACAACACCACACACACACACAAAATCAACTCATATCACAACATCACACACACCCTTAACACATATCACAACGTCACACACAATCAACACATGCCACAACACCCTCAGTCAACAAACACACAAAGACGCCCTTTTGAGACTGAATCGGTGCAACATTATAACAGAGCAACTTCATGAATTATAAATGGTATTAAAAAAAGTGCAGGGATATAATTGATGATTCATTCCAATGCCCCAAAGCCAATCGAGCAGTAGGCTAATGAAGAGAGGGGGATTTAATTGAACCAGAATGAAATCTCCTCCTTTAAATTTTGTTAAGGTTATTTTATGCTGATAAGATGCATGCTGCAATCACAGCACCTGGGGGCCTGTTGGGGAGAGCTCTGACGAACCCTCTTGTGAGTTTAATGTTCCTTTCCCTCTCCGCGACACCAATGATGTCCTCATCTCAAGAGTCTCAAGAGCCATCTCTGTTTATCCTCAAAACTTGTTTTTGCCTAATTTAGCCCTGAAAGTTAAGTAAAATAGGGTGAAGGCAAAGTTTTATATGAGGGAAAGGGGACAGGTTGTGTGTGTGTCAGTGTGTGTGTGTGAATGAGCGAGCGAGCGAGAAACAGCAAGAGAGAGCAAGATCACAGAAGTTACATCAAATCAATTTAGAGTGGAAGAGTATGTGAATCGTAACTTCAGATATGTGTGGGCTAAACTAAATTTTTAATGAAAAAAATACAGAAATTCCCACTTGACATTCATCTCAAATTAGGATTCATTCAGCCTACATACAGTTGAAGTCGTAGGTTTACATAAACATAGGTTGGAGTCATTAAAACTCGTTCTTCAACCACTCCACAAATTTCTTGTTAACAAACTTTAGTTTTGCCAAGTCGGTTAGGATATCTACTTTGTGCATGACACAAGTAATTTTACCAACAATTGTTTACAGACAGATTATTTCACTTATAATTCAATGTACCACAATTCCAGGGGGTCAGAAGTTTGCATACACTAAGTTGACTGTGCCTTTAAACAGTTTGGAAAATACCAGAAAAGGATGTCATGGCTTTAGAAGCTTCTAATAGGCTAATTGACATCATTTGAGTCATTTGAGAAGCTTGTGGAAGGCTACCTGAAAAGTGTGACCCAAGTTAAACAATTTAAAGGCAATGCTACCAAATAATAATTGAGTGTATGTAAACTTCTGATCCACTGGGAATGTGACGAAATAAATAAAAGCTGAAATAAATCATTCTCTCTACTATTATTCTGACATTTCACATTCCTAAAATAAAGTGGTGATCCTAACTGACCTTTTTACTGGGATTAAATGTCAGGAATTGTGAAACTGAGTTCAAATGTATTTGGCTAAGGTGTATGTAAACTTCCGACTTCAACTGTACAACTGGGGTAAAACAACTACACACTGAGTGCACAAAACATTAGGAACACCTGCCCTTTCCATGACATGGACTGACCAGGTGAATCCAGGTGAAAGCTATGATCCCTTATTGATGTCACTTGTTAAATCCACTTCAATCAGTGTAGATGACGGGGAGGAGACAGGTTAAAGAATGATTGTTAAGCCTTGATACAACTGAGACATGGATTGTTTATGTGTGCCATTCAGAGGGTGAATGGGCAAGACAAAATATTTAAGTGCCTTTGAACGAGGTATGGTAGTAGGCGCCAGGCACACCGGTTTGAGTGTGTCAAGAACTGCAAAGCTGCTGGGGTTTTCACCCTCAACAGTTTGCATTGGCGTCAACATGGGCCAGCATCCCTGTGGAACCATTGACACCTTGTAGTCCATGACCCGACAAATTGAGGCAGTTCTGAGGGCAAAATATTGAAATTCAATATTAGGAAGTCCCTAATATTTTGTCCACTCAGCGTATATAGTGTTTGCAGCAGCTACAGAAACACAATACAGGATCTAATGCTCTAAAATAGCTGGTCATGTCTGTCCACATTGATGCCAAAGGGAACCATGACTGTACTGGACTGCATTGTTCCTCAACTACTGTGGATACTAGAGATTGTTCTAGAAATGTCTGCCTAGTGGCTACAGAAGCTACTACCAGAAAGACATGTGACATCCCCCAGCAAGGGCTTGGGACTGGGGTGTCACAGATCCATGGCTGTGTCTGAAATAGCATCTTATGTACTATATAGTGCAGTGCACTACTATTGACCAGGGCCCATAGGGCTAAAGTAGTGCACTATATAGGGCACAGGGTGCCATTACAGACAGTCTATGTATTGGACATCCATGTATTGAAAGTGGTACACTAGTATGGATATTGGAACGTACCCATACCGTCAGCATTATGACAGATCCTAGTACTGTACTGACCACCACAATAAACCTGGGACCTAGTCCAGCTGTAGTGACAGACCCTGGTACTGTACTGACCACAATAATAAACCTGAGACCTAGTCCAGCTGTAGTGACAGACCCTGGTACTGTACTGACCACCATAATAAACCTGAGACCTAGTCCAGCTGTAGTGACAGACCCTAGTACTGTACTGACCACAATAATAAACCTGAGACCTTGTCCAGTGTAGTGATGGCATGATGTACACAGACAGAGGGGACAAAGACGCAACAATGGAAACGTCCTAGGTATTTTAGAATCGTGTGTGTGTGTGTGCGCGCCTGTCTGCTGCCTCAGTGTGACACCAGGACAATGTCAGACAGAACGCAGACCTCGCCACCGTCATGGTTACCGTCGTCATTTTTGCCAAACATTGGACAGCTGTGATTTATCTGTTATGAACTGATGGTTGATGACATACAGTGCATTCAGAAATTATTCCCACCCCTTGACTTTTTCAAATGTTGTTGTGTTACAGCCTGAATTTAAAATGTATTACATTTAGATTTTGTGTCACTGGCCTAAACACAATACCCCATATTGTCAAAATGGAATTATGTTTTTATAAATTCTTACAAATTCATTAAGAATTAAGAAAGATTAAATGTCTTGAGTCAATTCATATTTAACCCCTTTGCTATGCGGTCATGAGAATTTTGTTCTCAATTGTTGACATAAACTATCAATCAGGCTTTGAATAATTCCCAGAGGTTGTAAAGCTCTAGTTAATGAAAAATTAGACAAAGTCCCATATCTGCAATTTGGTCAGGTATTGTTTATTCATGAGAATTCTGAACTCCAAATGTGAACACAGTTTTTTTATATTGTATAAGCTGAACACAAATGATACAAATGCTCCACCGTCTCTAGGAAATAGTACTTTCCCACAGTACACATTCATTGGCTTATCACAATCTTGCAACATAAGTCAATCTGGACAGCTCCTAGCAGTCCCTCCCGTCCCAAGGATGAGAAGGCTCTCTCCTGTAGTCTGGTTACACAAAGAATTCTTTGTTCTCACAGATACTCCTTTACTACCTTGTTCCACTCTCTATACAATATACATTTCTAGACACACACACATCAATTGGATTATCATTGTCTTATAACCCTATCCCTATTGCATACATTTTCAGAATGGAATATTCTTAGTCATTACTTAAACATACAAACATCCCTATCATATGCAAAGCCTGAATGTGTTCAGGAGTAATAATTTGCTTAACAAGACACATAAGTTGCACAGACTGTGTGCAATAATAGTGATAACATGATTTTTGATTGACTACCTTATCTCTGTACCTCACACATACAATTACTGAAACTGTAAGGGCTGTGATAGGATAAAACTGAGGATGGATCAACAACATTGTTGTTAATCCCCAATACTAACCTAAATGACAGAGTGAAATGAAGGAAGCCTGTACAGAATAAAAATATTCCAAAGCATGCATCCTGTTTGCAACAAGGCACTAAAGGTAAACTGCAAAAAATGTTGCAAAGAAATTAACTTTAACTTTTTGTCCTGAATACAAAGCGTTTGGGTCAAATCCAACACAACCCATCACTGAGTACCACTCTTCATTTTTTCAAACATGGTGGTGGCTGCATCATGTTATAAATATGCTTGTCATCTGCAAGAACTAGGGAGTTTTTTAGGATAAAAAAACAATGGAATAGAGCTAAGCACAGGCAAAATCCTAAAGGAAAACCTGGTTTAGTCTGCTTTCCAACAGACACTGGGAGACAAATTCACCTTTCAGCAGGACAATAACTTAAAACAAGGCCAACTATACACTCGAGTTGCTTACCAAGATGATATTGAATGTTTGAGTGGCCTAGTTACAATTTTGACTTAAATAATCTTCAAAATCTATGGCAAGACCTGAAAATGGTTGTCAACAATCATCAACAACCAACTTGACAGAGCTTGAATAATTAAAAAAAGAATAATGTGCAAATATTGTGAGTAAATGGGTGAGAGAACATTTTTTATTTCATCCATTTTGAATTCAGGCTGTAACAACAAAATATGACTTGTTTCAGGAAACTAGGTGTAGGTCGCGCGTCACTACTTCACAGGAGCGCCATTTGAACGTAAATGTGACCTTATATGTGCCTTAATAACAAACTTGTATACACGTAATTTAAGGCACGTAATTTAACAATACAATTGTTAAATTACGTGCCTAGTTGGTTTAGCTACTGAAAAAGTCAGAAACCTTCCCGCTAGCCATGATTGGCTGAGATGAGTGGGCTGGACATGACGAGAGATGAGTATGGATTGGTCTGCCATGTAGCAGGCTTCTGTCTATAACATGAGCTGGTCAGTATGTGTAGGTAATGCTTTCTAACGCTGCTTTTTTGAAAGATATCACACAGATATCACTGCATAAGTGTTGCTCTCCACTTTCTGGAGGACAGAGTTTTGAAATCAGTGGAATTAGAGAATGATAGCTAAGGAGATGGAGAAAATTCTGGCATTTGATTGCAAATATGCAGATGGAATCAAAAAGAGAACACACAGAAGGCTGTTGTATAAAACATCTGTTTCTGGATTACATCTTCTAAGGGCAACTATGGCATCCAACAGCCGAATTTTCGAACGCTCAACACCCGTTGAATATGGCCGGTGTCAGTAAACATTGGCAAAAAAACATAATTAAATTGTTGCCAGCAGCACAGTTGCAGTCACCAATGCTCTGGATAACATAAAAACATCCTAAACAGCTCTGCTATGGTGAGTAAAATGAGTGAGCTGTTCTCTCATTTGTGTCAGGAGGTAGCTAGCAAGTTAGCCAACATTAGACAGTTAGACTGGGTGCATGACTGCTATTGTTAGGTCAGAACGCTTGGATCTACCCTACTCCTCGGCCAGAGCGTCCCGTATGCGCTATGAACGCTCCGAGAGCGAAACACTCAATTTACAAACAGACAATCTGACAATGCTCTGAGTTTATGAATGCAGATTACATTTACAAACACACCTGTTGTATAAACCAGCCTTTAGTTTAGTTTTGGTTGTTTAGTACATAGCCTCATGTGAATCCTTAAAGAGATGGGTTGGGCTAAAGCTTAAGAGGGTGTGTTGAGTAGACAAAGAAGAGCTCTGCAGTTGGTACCAAATCATTCAAGGGCCATTTTGTCAAAAGTGAGGTTACACGTTTATCAAATTTCAAAGCAGAATTACTTTCCCATTGTTCCTCAACTTTATTGTATGATACCATTTTCTAGCTCTGAGTCTCTACTTTTATCCAATGTAAAAAACACAATTTCAAATGTTGCTACATAAGATCGAATCGAGCCGGCCGGTCACAAGTCAAGGGGTATGAATACTTTCTGAAGGGACTGTATTTATCTTACTTCAGCAGGAGTAGGGTACTCTAGTTATGTTGGTTGCCATTTTGACAGATTTTCCCATTATTTCTCCAAGACCTCAACTACAGTTACACTGTGGTTCTGTTCCCAAACACCAGAGAATACCTTATCTGGGTACATCTCAAATAGCACCCTATTCCCTTAGGGTGCACTACTTTTGTCCAGAGCAACTGTATGGCACCTGGTCAAAAGTAGTGCACCAAATAGGGAATAGGGTGACATCAAATCAAATTTTATTTGTCACATACATGTTATTGCGGGTGTAGCGAAACGCCTATAAAAGCGAACATTTGGGAGGCAGCCTGGATCTTTATTCAAACAAATTAGACATACTGTAAGACCCCATATGGGTTACCTATGCTAGTTTGTCACCTTAACTTTGTGGTTACATGAGTATAGGTGTATGTAGTATTGGGTGCCATTATGGCTGCCCTCAATGTCTTACTGTAAAGTCAGAGAAAATATGGGTTGATCATGACAGATTTCAGTCAAATGTTGCATACTACAGTCGTGGCCAAAAGTTGAGAATGACACAAATATTAATTTCCAAAGTTTTCTGCTTCAGTGTCTTTAGCTATTTTTGTCAGATGTTACTATGGAATACTGAAGTATAATTACAAGCATTTCATAAGTGTCAAAGGCTTTTATTGACAATTACATGAAGTTGATGCGAAGTCAATATTTGCAGTGTTGACCATTCTTTTTCAAGACCTCTGCAATCCGCCCTGGCATGCTGTCAATTAACTTATGGGTCACATCCTGACTGATGGCAGCCCATTCTTGCATAATCAATGCTTGGAGTTTGTCAGAATTTGTGGGTTTTTGTTTGTCCACCCGCCTCTTGAGGATTGACCACAAGTTCTCAATGGGATTAAGGTCTGGGGAGTTTCCTGGCCATAGACCCAAAATATCTATGTTTTGTTCCCCGAGCCACTTAGTTATCACTTTTACCTCATGGCAAGGTGCTCCATCATGCTGGAAAAGGCATTGTTGGTCACCAAACTGTTCCTGGATGGTTGGGAGAAGTTGCTCTCTGAGGATGTGTTGGTACCATTCTTTATTCATGGCTGTGTTCTTAGGCAAAATTGTGAGTGAGCCCACTCCCTTGGCTGAGAAGCAACCCCACACATGAATGGTCTCAGGATGCTTTACTGTTGGCATGACACAGGACTGATGGTAGCGCTCAACTTGTCTTCTCCAGACAAGCTTTTTTCCAGATGCCCCAAACAATCAGAAAGGGGATTCATCAAAGAAAATGACTTCACCCCAGTCCTCAGCAGTCCAATCCCTGTACCTTTTGCAGAATATCTGTCTGTCCCTGATGTTTTTCCTGGAGAGAAGTGGCTTCTTTGCTGCCCTTCTTGACACCAGGCCATCCTCCAAAAGTCTTCGCCTCCAAAAAGTCTCCGCATACAGATGCACACACACCTGCCTGCTGCCATTCCTGAGCAAGTTCTGCACTGGTGGTGCCCTGATCCCGCGGGTGAAACAACTTTAGGAGACGGTCCTGGCACTTGCTGGACTTTCTTGGGCGCCCTGAAGCCTTTTTCACAACAATTGAACCGCTCTCCTTGAAGTTCTTGATGATCCGATAAATGGTTGATTTATGTGCAATCTTACTGGCAGCAATATCCTTGCCTGTGAAGCCCTTTTTGTGCAAAGTAATGATGACGGCATGTGTTTCCTTGCAGGCAACCATGGTTGACAGAGGAAGAACAACGTTTCCAAGCACCATCCTCCTTTTGAAGCTTCCAGTCTGTTATGCGAACTCAATCAGCATGAGTGATCTCCAGCCTTGTCCTCATCACCACTCACACCTATGTTAACGAGAGAATCACTGACATGATGTCAGCTGGTCCTTTTGTGGCAGGGCTGAAATGCAGTGGAAATGTTTTTTTGGGATTCAGTTAATTTGCATGGCAAAGAGGGACTTGGCAGTTAATTGCAATTCATCTGATCCCTCTTCATGATATTCTGGAGTATATGCAAATTGCCATCATACAAACTGAGGCAGCAGACTTTGTGAAAATTAAGTGTCCACTTCAGTGCAGCTTTAGCAGTGGCCAAAAGGCTAAGAATCTCAGAATAACTCCCATTTGAACCTACACTGCATTCTTCCTATTACTACTTAGCCATTCTCTAAGTAGGGTGAATGAGGGCAATTGAACTTTATTATATTCCGCTCTTAAAGTTGAATGGCATTAATGTACAAAAAAAGAGACAGTCAAAGGCTTTGGGCAATGGGAGGCTTCAAGATTTCATTTGAGTACCTGCCTGCTCTTTACCATTGACATGTGAGACATGGGGAGCTGAGAGAGGGAGAGAATTCTATTGAAATTGAGAGCTGAGAGAGAGAGTTGAGAAAGGGAGAGTAAGGAGACCTAGGGATGAGAGAGAGTCGGCCTCAGGATGAGAGAGACCAAGAGAGTGAGTGAGAAATACAGAGAGAGAGAGAAAGAAATAGAGAGAGACAGAGAGATAAAGAGAGCAAGCGAAAGATAGAGAGTGAGTAGTCCTTGGGATGAGAGAAAGAGAGACAGAGCGAGTGAGTAGGCCTCGGGACTAGAGGAGAGCGAGAGGACTCTGTCAAGTCTCATTCCCTCTGATTTTAATGGAAATCCCGGCGAAGGCGATAAGATGCTCCCGAATCAGGAACCCGACCCAATTGGATTTAATTCCAGCCTCTCCGAAGTTTTTAAACTTTAATGTAGCTCCTTTAAGTGCCAGCTGCTGACAACATCGATTTCACGTAAGCCCCGTTGTCCGATGTGTTTTGCCTTCCCTTCCAAATTGACAGAGACATCTATTTTCTCCTCTTCTCCCTCTTCTGTCAACGTCTTCCATCACACAAGGAATAATTGAGAATTAAAAAGAAAGAGAGAGGAAAGTAGGGGCGGTAAATCTAATTGGCTGTGTTCCTCATAGTGGCCCATAGGTTGTCATTTGTGTGGCCGCCAGGGCTGGACAGATGAGGGAGGAAGTCGATGCGGGACGAAGACAGGAAGGTCAGGACGCATCACTAGCTGTCGCGGCGCACAAAGTCTGACAGAATTCCTTCACACTAAGGCTACAGAGAGGTCCATCTGTTTCATAACACCACTCGTTGTGCTTCAAAGCCCACGATTTGCCGACAACGCTTTGTGTCAAGTGTCTAATGCTCGTCTTACACTCTCTATGATTGTCTTTTCTCCTCTTCAGGGCATTTTCCTACTTCTAATGGTAGACCCTGATGAAAACAGACAGACCTACCTCTAATGGTAGACCCTGATGAAGACAGACAGACCCTGATGAAGACAGCCAGACCTACCTCTAATGGTAGACCCTGATGAAGACAGACAGACCCTGATGAAGACAGACAGACCTACCTCTAATGGTAGACCCTGATGAAGACAGACAGATCTACCTCTAATGGTAGACCCTGATGAAGACAGACAGACCCTGATGAAGACAGACAGAACTACCTCTAATGGTAGACCCTGATGAAGACAGCTTGTCTGTCTAAACATTGGATATTAGGTTATTAAATTATTGCATCTGAGCTCCTAGAGTGTGCGGCTCTCCTCTTCTTTTGAAGTGTTTTATTCCGCTAGCCAGCACCTCGTCTAAACGGGTGTTTTACTCCGCTAGCCAGCACCTCGTCTAAACGGGCGTTTTACTCCGCTAGCCAGCACCTCGTCTAAACGGGCGTTTTACTCCGCTAGCCAGCACCTCGTCTAAACGGGCGTTTTACTCCGCTAGCCAGCACCTCGTCTAAACGGGCGTTTTACTCCGCTAGCCAGCACCTCGTCTAAACGGGTGTTTTACTCCGCTAGCCAGCACCTCGTCTAAACAGGTGTTTTACTCCGCTAGCCAGCACCTCGTCTAAACAGGTGCACATTTCTTTCACCTCCAGATCTACCTCTAAAGGTAGACATTTTACTATCTCCTATACAGGAAAGAGAAGAAAAAGAAGGGAAGAGGAGAAATAAGAAAAGAAAATGTATTTTTATAGTTAAGTGACGGGATACAATGATCCATTGCCGGGGATGTTGGAAGTTAATTAAATAGCGGGTGTAGTTACTAAAGCCAGGCTGGGGGCCTGGAGCTGAAAGGAGAGAGGGACACATCTCAGGAACCAGCTAGTGTTCATTTGAAGGTGATCCTGTAACAGCAGGGAGAGAGACTCTGAAAGTCTGACAACGCTTGACTTGTTTAGGACCAGTCACACAAACCAGTTCCACTTCAGCAGCGGCCATTGTGCTTAGCATGCAAACAACACGAAGGGAGAGGGGACATCATGGAGATGGATAGAGGGTGCACATGGCCCAAAGCCTGAGGTGGAAGTGAGCATTGATAAGACAGGAGATGAGACCCTATCTAACTCTATGGTGGGGACATCTACTTATCACACTGGCCTCTAACCTCTGACTTTTCGCCTGCCCCAGATGCATTACGAGTCACCTAGCAACAAGGAAGTAAAATAAAGATTGAAATGGTGCTTTAGGAGTTAGGAGTAAGTTACCTTTTACATGCCACTAACATTTACTATGAGACGAAAGGCTCTTCCCAAAACCATCCATCCCATTGAAAAATAAGCGTTAAAAAGAAGACGACAAATAAGTCAGAACTTGGGTCGTTATTTTTTCTCCTACTGTCACATGCTATCAAACTATCACGGTCTTGGCGAACACTGCTTTTCTGTCCCAGTTAATTACAGAGCTAATGACAAGGTTCGCTCCAGTGAAGTCTCGACAGCGCGCTGGGCCACAGACCGAAGGGCAGACAGACAAAGACAGAGACAGACAGATAGATAACAGGCACCTCATCATTACTGCGCGTTAATGAGGTCACATCTCTCCCCAAAATAAATGGAGAGGAGAACAAAGCTGGACAAGGTTGCACTGATTGATGGAGCTCTTTAGGTTAATAAGACACTTAATGAACTCCTGCTACTAGCATCGGTATTGTAGCCCTCCTAAAACACACACACCACCCCAACAACACCCCCACCCCAACACACTCCCACCTCAACACACTCCCACCCCAACACACTCCCACCTGACCCCCGTCTCCCCCCTCTCACCTCTCCTTCTGACGACTGGAGCAACAGGTCTTTCCGGCAGGAGGCCTTGAAGTCGCCCACCCCGGCGTTGACCTCCACCCCTCTGGGAGCCTCCAGACTCAGGGTCCTGGTGGGAGACTCCAGCCTGCAGAGAACAGACATCCAGGGATTCAATTAGACAACAAATCCCTTTAGATTCAATGCATGGGTGACTTGAACGATCAATAATGAAAACATACTGTACAATTAGAACGTAAGTCGCCGATCGGAAAAATAACTGACCTGAAACTTTTTTTTAAAGCAGCATTTCTCTAAAGGTATTACACAGATCTAACTAAGAGGTTTTGATTGGACTGTGATGTGAAAGGGAGGGGGGGTGACAATACATAGGCACATTAGTACAAATATTTTCTCACTGTTCCTCTCTCTCTCTGTCACACACAGGCACACACACAGAGACGGAAGCCTGGATGGGAAGTCTCCCTGTGGACTGAGCGGTCATCTGGTCTAATGGTCCATCAGGTTAGCTGGTGAAACAGGCCTCGGATAATTAACCACCTGACAGAAATGAATATATTGACTTAACGATCCCTCCTTCCAACTTCTCCGCAAAAAAAACTTCACAGCCTCTTCTTACACAGTCAGAATATCATACAATATCTATGAATAGCTCTGGTACTTTCGACCGTTTTAAAAAGAGGAATTCAATCAGGTCATTGATTTTCTGTTGCTGCTCTGGCTGCTGTTCCGCCCCGGAGATTCGAAGACAAAAAAAAAACATAAAAAGTTTCCATCCAGAAAGCCGGGGCCTTGGTAGTGATTCTTCATTTGAAAAGACACCAGAGTCAGAGACTGTAGGTCTTATCGGTCCAATTCATTATCATGCGGGAGCTGCCTTCCCGTGTTCCTTCTCGCCGGCGAGGAGATCCGCCTTGACCTTCAACGCCGTCCGCCAAGGCTTGTTTTATGCGGCGGACATATTTTTTATAACAGGACAGAGATAGGCAACGAGAGAATGCATCAACACAGTTATCGTCTTAATTTGACAACTTTTAAAAGCTCAGGGGGGTACGGAGGGGTAATGTAATAGTAGTTCTGGTGCATACACATTCTAAAGTAGTGGGGGGTGTGATAGACAGAAACCATAGTCAGAAAAACTCATAACTTTCTCCATGGAGGTTTTAGTCACAATATAAGTTAGATGTTTTCCAGGCGTATATAGCTTGACATTCACCTTGACCTTTCTCCTTCAACGGCCCTGATGCCGTATCGCCATGTTACCGTTTGAGATCTGAACCCATGACCTTTTCGGTCCAAAAAACCCACATCACCCTTCTGTGTCGCCGGTCGGGGCGACACAAATTGTTTAAAGTGTCAGAGAGTGCTGAGCGATACAAAGGTGTCGTCTGGCAGGAAGAGTGAGCCGACTTTAACGATGAGAAATGGTTGGCAAATGACATTTTCAAGCCTCTGTGACTTTTGTGACTACTTTCTTTAAGTCCCCATCTCCAAGAGTAGTTATATCCCGTGCTAAACTCGCGCCATGAATCTCTCAGAGTCAAAGAACAGGTGAGAGCCTTCAACTGTGTTTTAAAAGTTATAAAACTCACAACACTTGTCACAGAGAGACAGGTATGGGGGATGACTCGGAACTATGGGTAATGGAGTATATGGGTACATGGGGGGGGGGTCTGATCACTGAAAAGTAAATGTTGCATTTCGTAAAACTCAGAGCACTTAAATCTGAATGCCAGTCAGGTGTAAAATAGTGTGTAGGCATGTGTGAGACTGTATGTGTGTGCCCGCAAGAGAAGCAGGGAGGTCACCTGAAGGTGTCTTCACATTTACAAACTAATGCACCGTGATCCTGTTTCTAACCATGATCCATCCAGTATAACCTACTACTAACTACAGTAGATTTCCTGACAAATCCTTAGGTTGGGTCAAAAAATGACAAAAAAAGACATTCGCATCCCACCCATCTGCGGCTGTGAAATGTAGCCCGGGAAATTGCAAATGGCAGTGAGACCCTGGGAATTTTTTATTTTAATTTCATGAAAATGTAATTTCATGGCTCCATGCATCCCATCGGTGATAATTTAATCAATAGTGAAAAGACTGGGGTCCGTCCTTCGTTTCTGTCCGGGCCGCTGACGTGACATGTGTCAGAACTTTTTGCGTTTTTGCCTCTTTCCCTAGAGAGAGAAGAACAGGGAGAGAGAGAGATAGAGCGACAACACATATACACCCTCAAAGTAGTAGTCACTGAGCTTTTCAGTAAGGCCATTTTACTGCCAATGTTTGTCTATGGAGATTGCACGACTGTGAACTGAACTTTATACACCTTTCAGCAACGGACGTGGCTGAAATAGCCAAATCCGCTAATTTGAAGGGGTGTCCACATACAAATGTAGTGTATATACACCCTCAAAGCAGTAGTTAAATACTATTTTATTACACAAAAGCTTCCAGTCAGTCTCTCGTCACATTTACATAAAACATCCTCATCTGGCTCTCCTAATATGGACACCGTACCAATCAAATCCAGTACAAACCACCAACTGAAACGCCAGGCTACGCTCTGAGAACAGCAGCTCTTACACGGCTAGCAACACAATCAGAACAAGGCACAAGCAGCTCTTTAACTTCCCATGGTGCACTGGGGCTCCCTGCTGAGAGTGTGAGTGGCTCAAAGCGGAGTGCCAGTAAAAGTCGCCTACCACAGACCGCTGTGAGAGGCTAACACGTCCCGGGGTGAAAACAAACAGATGTATTGAAGTGGAACTAGTAGGGTGAGAGTAAGAACAACACGCTGATATGTGAGCAGCCAGACAGACACCTTTAGGGTTCGAAAACTGCGGCAACTTTCCCAAAATTCCCAGGTTGGGGAATTTGGGGCTAGTTACTAGAATATTTCATCCCTACACCTCGTTCAACATAGACCAGCTAGGCTTTTAGGGCAGGTTCTCTGAACCTAGAGATTCTCTATTCCTTTTTAGTTCAGGAATAGGTTTAATCAGTGTCCGGCAAACCGGCCCACATTAGACCAGGGGTGTGCAGGCTTTTGTTCCTGCCCAGCATTAACACATCTGATCCAAATAGTCAACTCCCTAACAGCCTGAACCATAATTAGCGGAACCAGGTGTTTTAGGGCAGGGCCTGAACAATAGTCTGCACAGCCATTGCATCCAGTCATTCATGTGGTCGGGAGAAACATATGCTTCATACTTGATGAGCTGGAAATACTTTCTGAATTGAAAAAAAAAAAAAAAGATTTGAGAAATAAACTATATGTGGTTTTATCTCCTATTTCAATCAAGCTTGAGGGAATATGTTGTAATACTGCATGCCACCCCTCTGAACGACCATATGCTGACTCATACCGCCTCCAGCTAGAAGAAGAGAGAACACCGTTCGTCTGCCTGAAATGTCTGTCAGGTAGTCTAAAAGTATCGATGAAAACACTTCCCTTAAAGACAAGATAAAAGAAAGAGAGGAAATGAGGAAAGGATGACTGTTCCTGGAGAGGGACTGAAACATCAGGCGAGAGAGAGAGAGAGAGAGAGAGAGAGAGAGAGAGAGAGAGATAAAATGGGTAATATGATCGAGCTGCTCACATTATTCTATCTGTGCTAGATGTGTGAGAGAGACAGAGAGAGACAGAAAGAGAGAGAGATGATGAGGGAGCTGTAACATATTGTTCCACATACAGTGTCATTGCCTCTTTCCCTGGTCTCACATGGTGGAGGGGAAACGTACTACATTCTCTCACTCAGCACAAAAAATAAAATGCTGGGTCAGATGTAAGGTATTTGTGAAGACAGCACAAGGCCTCTCTCCTCCTCCCAGTGGTAGTAACTCAGGCTCAGTCCTAGGCTCAGTCCCAGGCTCAGTCCCAGGCTGAAGTGAAACGACACATAACGTCAGAAATGCTGCTAGCTAAATCAGTGCAGGCTTCACAAGAAATCAATGGTTCAGGCTTCTGGGGCGCTCAGTCAAACTGGCCCATGCAGCCCACCTCTGGAGTGAGTCTATACGCTATAGGAGACAATGGATAGGGTGGATATTCTGCTGTATCCACTTCTATCTGAAGTGGTTGGTGGGGTAACAGGAGTTATTAAAACCGCTGTTTATTTTATTTCACCTTTATTTAACCAGGTAGGCCAGTTGAGAACAAGTTCTCATTTACAACTGCAACCTGGCCAAGATAAAGCAAAGCAGTGCGACAAAAACAACACAGAGTTACACATAAACAAAATGTACAGTCAATACCACAAAAGAAAAATAGAAAGAGCTATGTACAGTGTGCACAGAGTAGGGAGGTAGGCAATAAATAGGCCACAGAGGTGAAAATAACAACAATTTAGCATTAATACTGGAGTGATAGATATGCAGATGATGATGTGCAAGTAGAGATACTGGGGTGCAAAAGAGCAAGAGGGTAAGTAATAATATGGGGATGAGGTAGTCGGGTGTGCTATTTATAGATTGGCTGTGTACAGGTACAGTGATCGGTAAGCTGCTCTGACAGCTGGTGCTTAAAGTTAGAGAGACAATTCATTCCAGTCATTGGTAGCAGAGAACTGGAAGGAAAGGCAGCCAAAGGAAGTGTTGGCTTTGGGGATGTGCAATATACCTGCTGGAGCGTGTGCTACGGGTGGGTGTTGCTATGGTGACCAGTGAGCTGAGATAAGGCGGGGCTTTGCCTAGCAAAGACGTATAGATGACCTGGAGCCAGTGGGTTTGGCGTAGTGAGGGCCAGCCAACGAGAGCATACAGGTCGCAGTGGTGGGTAGTATATGGGGTTTTAGTGATTAAACGGATGGCACTGTGATAGACTACATCCAATTTACTGAGTAGAGTGTTGGAGGCTATTTTGTAAATGACATTGCCGAAGTCAAGGATCGGTAGGATAGTCAGTTTTACGAGGGTATGTTTGGCGGCATGAGTGAAGAAGGCTTTGTTGCAAAATAGAAAGCCGATTCTAGATTTAATTTTGGATTGGAGATGCTTAATGTGAGTCTGGAAGGAGAGTTTACAGTCTAACCAGACACCTAGGTATTTGTAATTGTCCACATATTCTAGGTCAGAACCGTCCAGAGTAGTGATGCTAGTCGGGCGGGAGGGTGCAAGCAGCAATCAGTTGAAGAGCATGCATTTAGTTTTACTAGCATTTAAAAGCAGTTTGAGGCCACAGAAGGAGTGTTGTATGGCGTTGAAGCTCGTTTGGAGGTTTGTTAGCACATTGTCCAAAGAAGGGCCAGATGTATACAGGATTGTGTCGTCTGCATAGAGGTGGATCCTAGAATCACCAGCAGCTTCAGCGACATCATTGATATATACAGAGAAAAGAGTCGGCCCGAGAATTTAACCCTGTGGCACCCCCATAGAGACTGCCAGAGGTCCGGACAACAGGCCCTCCCATTTGACACACTGAACTCTATCTGAGAAGTAGTTGGTGAACCAGGCGAGGCAGTCATTTGAGAAACCAAGGCTATTGAGTCTGCCGATAAGAATGAGGTAATTGACAGGGTCGAAAGCCTTGGCCAGGTCGATGAAGACGGCTGCACAGTACTGTCTTTTATCGAAGGCGGTTATGATATCGTTTAGGACCTTGAGCGTGGCTGAAGTGCACCCATGACCAGCTCGGAAACCAGATTGCATAGTGGAGAAGGTACAGTGGGATTCGAAATGGTGCTGTGAAGCATTATGGTGCTGGTGCTGTGAAGCATTATAACAGCATGTGAAGCATTATAACTGGGGCTAGTACGTTTAGGGTAAGGATAATCTAGGGTGTATATTCTAGGGTGGATATTCTGCTATGTGAGGCTGGATTGGTATCCCCTCCTATCTGTAGTGGTTGTTTCACTTTCTAAAGCTATCAATAGCATGGCATTAAAACTAGGGTAGGAAGAAGTCAGCCATTTAGTTAGGAGTCGGCTCATAACTTGAGATCTGTAGCAATTGGAGATTTGCCAGTGTATGCCCGTGAATCTCCAGTTGGGATTTGAGTCAATAACGGGCCAGAAGTTACTAACACCATGATCACTACTGCCCTATCCAATCTGGACAAGAGGAATACCCATGTAAGAATGCTGTTCATTGTCTACAGCTCAGCATTCAACACCATAGTACCCTCCAAGCTCATCATTAAGCTTGAGGCCCTGGGTCTCAACCCCGCCCTCCGCAATTAGGTCCTGGCCTTTATGGGCCGGCCCCAGGTGGTGAAGGTAGGAAACAACATCTCCTACTTCGCTGATCCTCACAAGGGTGCATGCTCAGCCCCCTCCTGTACTCCCTGTTCACCCATGACTGCGTGGACATTCACGCCTCCAACTCAATCATCAAGTTTGCAGACGTTTGCAGGCTTGATTACCAACAACGACGAGACAGCCTACAGGGAGGAGGTGAGGGTGTGGTGTCAGGAAAACAACCTCTCACTCAACATCAACAAAACAAAGGAGATGATCGTGGACTTCAGGAAACAGCAGGGGGAGCACTCCCCTGTCCACATCGACGGGACAGGGGAGTTTTAAGTTCCTCTGCGTACACATCATAGACAAACAGAAATGGTCCACCCACACAGACAGTACGGTGAAGGAGCAACAGCGCCTCTTCAACCTCAGGAGGCTGAAGAAATTTGGCTTGACACCGAAAACCCTCACAAACTTTTACAGATGTACAATCGAGAGCATCCTGTCGGGCTTTTTCGCCGCCTGGTACGGCAACTGCACCGCCCTCAAACGCAAGGCTCTCCAGAGAGTGGTGCGGTCTGCACAACGCATCACCGGGGGCAAATTACCTGCCCTCCAGGACACCTACACCACCCGATGTCACAGGTAGGCCAAAAATATCAAGGACAACAACCACCCGAGCCACTGCCTGTTCACCCCGCTATCATCCAGAAGGCGAGGTCAGTACAGGTGCATCAAAGCTGGGACCGAGAGACTGAAAAACAGCTTCTATCTCAAGGCCATCAGATTGTTAAGCAGCCACCACTAACACATAGGCTGCTGCCTACATACTGACTCAAATCATTGTCCACTTTAATAAATGGATCACTAGTCACTTTAAATAATGTCATTTTAATAACGTTTACATATCTTACATTACTCATGAGTCAGCATATGGTCGCTCAGAGGGGTGGCATGCAGTATTACAACATATTCCCTCAAGCTTGGATGAAATAGGAGATAAAACCACATAGTTTATGTATATACTGTATCTTATACCACCCATCTTGCCTATGCTGCTCGGCCATCGCTCATCCATATATTTATATGTACATATTCTTATTCCATCCCTTTACATTTGTGTGTATTAGGTAGTTGTTGTGGAATTGTTAGATTACTTGTTCGATATTACTGCACTGTCAGAACAAGAAATACAAGCATTTCAATACACTCGCATTAACATCTGCTAACCATGTGTGTGACAAATAAAATGTTATTTGATTCGAGGCCTGTGATAGAGGTTTTGGCTGAAACACCACTTAATATTGGTTTGGCTATACCTTTTTAGTAAGGATTCACTCTCTGTAAACAAAAGCTCATGTTACAGAACAACAATATACTATAGGGTGACGATGGCTGCGTTTACACAGGCAGCCCAATTCTGACCTATTGCCAAATTATGGGCAAAGGAGCTGATCTGATTGGTCAAAAGACCAATTAGTGAAAAAATATCAGAATTGGAAGGTGGCCAATCCATTTATATCCGATTCGCACATCCAGGTATTGACAGTAAATCTAACAAAAGCCCCTGAAACTCCCAGCTGGTGAGTGTTTTCAGAGTGTTAAAAAAAAAAGAAAAATGTCTGAAGACGATAATGATATTTTGGTTGGACATAAAAGAAGAGGACAGCTCATTAGACTGAGATTCTCTCAGTCACTACGTCTCTCCTGGAAGGCTACTGATGGCTCAATAAGCATCATTTAGATTTTTTTACCAGGAAGGCAGACGGACATCAATATGCCCGGGCCCCCGCAGGCCCCCAAACCGTCTACGCCCGTTCCTGCGGTTACGTCTGGAGGGTATTGGCAACTGTTGTTGCCGCGTAGAGAAGGCGTGTTTCGACGGTGAGATAGTTTGATAATATCAGGTTCAGAGCCCGCAATTTTTTCAGTTTGAGTAAGACTAGGAGAAATGGCCAGAGGGTGTTTTGGTTTGAGGCGAAAGAAAACAGAAACTGATACACAGATACACACACAGATTAACTACTAACACATGTACACACACACACACACATACAAATGCACTGTGTTTCAATTTCACTTATTTCCAATTGCCCCCTGAAGAAGTGTACAACCAAACATCAAATGAACAATGATAAACACTGCGCTCCATTAGCTGCAGCTTGTTCCAACACATGCTTGAGGAGACTGGGAAACTCCCAGCTGGCTACACACTGTACTGTAAACCCATTTATCTGGGGTGGACCGGACACATACAAACGGACCATTTTAGAAAACAGACAGTCTGCTTCACTCAGCTAAAATCTCCCACTCTGTCTATAAATTCCCCTTTCCAGAAGAGGGGTTCCTGTACAGTAAGAAGGCCCTCTGATGAGCTAGCGCTAGGTGGAAGTTGTCTGTAGATACAGATCTAGGACCAGTTTCCTCTCTCCACATCAAAACCTTAAAGTAATTGTCCATTGTTTCCAGATTTCTATGAAATATGACATAATTAATTACAATGAGTTAAATACTTAACTTTTGGGAAGGAAAACTATGTTAAAAAGCAGCTTTTATATGTTTGAATTGTGTGGGCGTACCCCAACAACAGAATAGTGTGGACGTATACAGGTCATTCAAAATATCCATGACAAGTAAACAGCTGATTGGCCAGCTCAGCCACTGAGTTTTTTTAAGGTGGAGTTTTTCTTTTAATGTATGCTTTGGCAACAAATACAACTATAGGACGAGTCAACAACATTATTTGGGTATTACAGAATATGAACTTTAAAAGTGAGATTTTCACTGGACTGGACTTTACCTATTAGGGAGTAGGAATGCAAAACTGTGTGTAGTGTTGACGGAATCCTATTGTGATGACGTATGCATTCTTAGTCTATTGTCTGGGCTGTTTGCTGACCCAACAGAACCAAGCTGAGATGAGCGAGAGGCTCGCACCCGCTCTCCATCTGCAATAAAAGGCCTGGGTGTCCAGCCTGCTGCAAAACTAACATGTCAGCAACCAGGCCACAGAGCTGCATAACCTCTGGGTGGGTTCACAATGACTGACAGACACACGGCTATATACAGAGGCTGGTACACTCAAACACGCACACACCAAACACACACACACACCAAATTATTTACACACACGCACCAAATTATGCCTCTTTCAGTGTAACTAATTAATGGTTGATGGAAGAGGATGGTAGAGAACGTCCTTGTTGCTCAATGTCCCAGTAACTCTGCCTGATAATGAGTGAAAGGCGCTTTGGTTTTTGTCATAAAAGACCCAGATGGCTGTTCCTGTACATAGCCCACATACTAAAGAAATACAGCGCCGGCTGCGTTGACCAACCCACCTGATCCGATGGACATCACTTTTGTGGCCCATTTTAATAGTAAAGCGAATAGTCAAGCTTCCCACAGAACCAACTTCCGTTTCGAGCCAAACCTCCATGAAACGTTTCCCTACTTTCAGTCAAACTTACGAGAAACTTTCCCAAAGAGCCAAATACACTTCAAAGAAACTTTCTCAAAGAGCCAAGTTCACTTCAGAGAAACTTTCCTAAAGAGACAAGTTCACTTCAGAGAAACTTTCCTAAAGAGCCAGGTACACTTCAGAGAAGCTTTCCTAAAGAGCCAAGATCACTTCAAAGAAACTTTCTCAAAAAAACAAGTTCACTTCAAAGAAACTTTCCTAAAGAGCCAAGTTCCCATCAGAGAAACTTTCTAAAAAAAACAAGTCCACTTCAGAGAAACTTTCCTAAAGAGCCAAGTTCACTTCAGAGAAACTTTCCTAAAGAGCCAATCACTGTACTGCACTGTGGCTTTGGAGGGAAGGGGGATGTGTGGGGAAGATCCCTCCCAATGCCCTTGACTCTGAGTGGGGTTGGAGTCTCGAAGGGGTTCCCCTTTGACCGGGGGTAGGGTGGTAGAGTTGTAAGGGGGTACAGAGAGGGAAGAGGAGGATATCGACTGGACCTGGTCCTCTGTAGTTCTTTGGATGAGGCTTTAATTGAGTCTGGACCTCTGTCAACTCTTTGGCTTCGTCCCAAATGGACCCCTATTCCATATATAGTGTACACGCTTTCAACAGGGCCCATAGGGCTCCGGTCAAAAGTAGTGCACTATGTAGAGAAAAGGGTGTCATTTGGGATGTAGGCTACGTGTCGACTTCCAACAACTTGATCAATGCTCATCTGATTATGGAGCCAGTGTTAGCTAGTGGAATTAGCTGATTGCTGATGACAGGCACTCTCCTTCTTCTGACTCTTGTTTGAGATTTTGTTCTCTTTTATCAAACTTCTGTCTCCCTACTCTCTCTCGGTCTCTCTCTTCTTTTACCGTCTGTCTCTCTACTCTCTCTCGCTCTCTCTCTCTCTCTCTCCCTTTCTTTTACCGTCTGTATCTCTACTGTCTCGTTCGCTCTCTTCTTTTTACAATCCAAAGAGGACAATAGACACAAACCACAGAGGACAATAGCCACAATCCACAGAGGACAATAGACGCAATCCACAGAGGACAATAGACGCACGCAATCCACAGAGGACAATAGACACAATCCACAGAGGACAATAGACGCAATCCACAGAGGACAATAGACGCAATCCACAGAGGACAATAGACGCAATCCACAGAGGACAATAGACGCAATCCACAGAGGACAATAGACGCAATCCACAGAGGACAATAGACAATCCACAGAAGACAATAGACGCAATCCACAGAGGACAATAGACGCAAACCACAGAGGACAATAGACACTCCACCGAGGACAATAGACGCAATCCACCGAGGACAATAGACGCAATCCACAGAGGACAATAGACGCAATCCACAGAGGACAATAGACGCAATCCACAGAGGACAATAGACGCAATCCACAGAGGACAATAGACGCAATCCACAGAGGACAATAGACACAATCCACAGGGTCCCCGTCTAGCAAATTGTGTCCAAACTTCTAAAAGAGTCTCTTTAACTATTGGCTTGGCTATCCTGCTGCGTAGGCTTGTCTGCTTCCCAAACGACACACTATTCCCATTAGTGCATTACTAGGACTCTAGAGCCCATAGGAAAAATAAATTGTGCAATTAATAGGGAGTAGGGTGCCATTTGGGATGTATTCTATGTTCATTTTGTATTTTAGAGGGTTACACCATAACATACATCATTAGCCTTAAATAGACTCCATCAAGTCATTACATGTTTCATTTACTTTAACTGCAAAATCAGGGACTTTTAAAGAGAAAGGAGGAAGTGAAAGAAAGAAGGGGTTAGGGGGGGGGGGGACAAATGACCTCGGCCAAAAAGCGGATTTGATCAAAAAAATAAAAGTTAAAATGTGATACCAAATCCAAAAATAGAGAAAAAAGCCCTGGTTCAGCTAATTAGCAGCGATTCACTTCGGTCGCCTGTTAAGTACAAGTCCTAATGAACACACTTATATTAAACGACTATAAAAGGTACGGATATGAATTTGATTTATTTCTATGTTTCCATTCTGCCGAACAATTCATGAGTGAGAGACGAGGGAGTGAAATATGTAAAGCGTGTAATACCGAATTAACCCCCGACGCAGAGCGAGGAGAAAGGCCATGGCCGGTCAGTCAAAAATGCGCCGCATTTCAGTTCACTCAGAGGTAAGGGATGAAATGAGCGTGCCACTCTGAAATTATTCATACGTGTCATGCATTCTGTGTGTGTGCGCATGTATGTGTGTATAAGAGGGTGTAGTTGTGTGTGTGTGTGTCAAATAGTGTGAGAGAAAGAGAGTAAGACAAAGTGAGAGACAGAGAGAGCTCCTGTGAAATGGGGTTCTGTTTCATTATGTCCATGCTTGGGTGTGTGTGCGGCAAACTACCTGGTGCCTTGTGGTTTTAGATTGAGAGAAATCATGAGGAATTCAAAAGAGACTTTCCAACCAACACCTATATTACAAACAGAGGAAGAGGCCCAAAAGGCATCCCATTCCCTATAGCAAGTAGTGCACTATGTAGAGAATAGGGTGCCATTTGGGATTCACACAGAGAAGGTATAAAAATATGATCCATAAAAGACACCCCTCTCTCTTTATCACTCCCTCCCTCTCTCTCTCTCCCCCCTTATCTTTCCCCCTCTCTCTCTCCCCCTCTCCCTACATCAGTCCCTCCTTCCCTCCACTCCTCCAGTCCAATCCATGCCCATCAGTTCCTTTCTCTCCCCAAAACTTAATCTGCCCTGACAATATACAAATGAGCCTGCCACATTTGCATAAAAGCAGTTCATAGGTGACTGGAAGCCGCCCATTAGCTCTCCATCATACCCGTCTGTCTCTCTCTCGCGTGCTCTCTCTCTCCGCTAATCCACACACTTACATACTGCGCTGTATCCTTACACTGCCGCTACGCTAGCCTTTCTGTCAGCCTCTCTGCTAATCCACACACGTACATAATGCGCTGTATCCTTACGCTGCCGCTACGCTAGCCTGTCCGTCAGCCTCTCTGCTAATCCACACACGTACATACTGCGCTGTATCCTTACACTGCCGCTACGCTAGCCTGTCTGTCAGCCTCTCTGCTAATCCACACTTACATACTGCGCTGTATGCTAACGCTACCTCTACCCTAGCCTGTCAGTCTCTCTGCTAATCCACACATTTACATACTGCGCTGTATGGTAACGCTACCGCTATGCTAGCCTGTCTGTCAGTCTCTCTGTTTATCCAAACATTTACATACTGCATTGTATGCTAAAGCTAACGCTCCGCTAGCCTGACTGTCTGTTAATCCACACATTTACATACTGTGATCTATGCTAACGCTACCTCTACGCTAGCCTGTCAGTCTCTCTGCTAATCCACATATTTACATACTGCGCTGTATGCTACCGCTACGCTAGCCTGTCTGGCAGTCAGTCTCTCTGTTAATCCACACATTTGCATACTGTGCTGTATGCTAACGCTATGCTAGCCTGTCTGTCAGTCAGTCACTCACTCTGCCAATTCACACATGTATTTACCGCTATGCTAGCTAGCCCGCAGGGCCCTTAGGCTATCGTTTTAAAGGATTTTTGCAATACAGACACGGAGCTGCTTGACTGTTCAATAAAGCGGATGTAAGTGTTATGGCCGGCAGTCAATGCGGCTGTCGGCCAATGAGGCGAGAGATATATAATCGGTGAGATTTGATTGGCTGATGAGAGACCAGCGATCAAATACCTCTGCCATCAAACTGTGTTGAATGGATTCACAATAAGAGTACACAGCTGTATTGAATTAAGAGGAGAATGACATGTTCACTTGCTATTGAAGTCTGTACCCAGACGGCGGCGTGAGGCGAGACACCCTCAAGGCAACATCCAGGCCCTCTGGCATCAACATTGTCAGTTGAAAACAATAGAAACCAAACTCTTTTTAGGCAAGCCCACCTGTACAACAGTAGGGGAAACACTGTATATGCCTTTATACTTGTCACCATCTCAAGGATCCGTTCTGCCTTCTATACTATAACAAAATATATATCAAATAAGAGATATTTGGATCCTTTTAGATCGTAATGATTACATGAAAATGGGGATTGTTGATTCTAGTGCTGATCTAGGATCAGGTCCCCCTTCTCCATGTCATGTTATTCATGATGATCTAAAAGACTAAACTGATCCTAGCAACCCTACTGAGACCAGAGGAGGCTGCTGAGAGGAGGGCGGCTCATAATAATGGCTGGAACGGAGTGAATGGAATTGCATCAAACTATGTGTTTGATGTATTTGATACCATTTCATTTATTCTGCTCCAGTCATTACCACGAGCCCGTCCTCCCCAAATAAGGTGCCACCAACTTCCTGTGCCTGAGACGCTTTATGAATACAGACCCTGGTTCATTCTATTCATTAGCCATTGCCCGAGAGGGTCGATGCAGTGTGCCCTCGGTCACTAGCTGACCCTGTATAAAGCATCTCATCTGATCCTTACCTGGGTTTAATGTAGATGACTGGGGAGTGTATAGAGGAGCAGCCTGGCCAGGACTGCCCTGTTAAAGAGCCGTATAACTGCACTAAAGTCTCTACTGTACGCTCACATCAGGATGACCACGCCGCCAAGGCCGATGGGTTTTATAAAGTGAAGTCAAGGGCTCTCAACACACTACTGGAAGAAACAGGTATGGACACACACACATAACACACACAGTCTCCCACTCACTCTCCCTTTCTTTTAATGACTTTGGCGTATCTTCAAAGATACAGTAAATGAGTGAGTCAGTGTGTGTGTCCGTGTGTGTGTCCAGACATCTGTGTGTGTGTATGTGTGTGTCCGTTTGTGTTTGTGTGTATGTGTGTCTGTGTGTGTCCATCTGTGTGTGTGTCCATGTGTGTGTGTGTCCGTTTGTGTGTGTGTGTGATTCCAGAATGCTTACTTGAGATCCTGGAAAGGTTCTGCTCTGATGTGGGATGTCTCCACTGAATGTCCAAAGACGACGCCTTCGTTCCCTGAGAAATACAGTAGAAAAACAACAGTTGTACAATTTGAGGACAATTGAAAGACAATAGAAGGACAATATGAGGAAAATAGAAAGACAACATAAGGACAATATGAGGAAAATAGAAAGACAATAGAAGGACAGTAGAAAGACAATACAAAGACAATAGAAGGACAGTAGAAGGACAATATAAAGACAGTAGAAGGACAATAGAAAGACAACATAAGGACAATATGAGGAAAATAGAAAAACAATAGATGGACAGTAGAAGCCCATTAGTAGTACAATAGAAGGACAATAGAATGACAGAAGGACAATAGAATGACAGAAGGACAATAGTAGTACAATAGAAGGCCAGTAGAAAGACAATAGAGGCACAATAGAAGGACAATAGAAGGACACTAGTAGTACAATAGTAGTACAATAGAATGACAATACAAGGACAATAGTAGTACAATAGAAGGACAATAGAATGTCAATAGTAGTACAATAGAAGGACAATAGTAGTACAATAGAAGGACATTAGAATGACACTAGTAGTACAATAGAAGGACAATAGTAGTACAATAGAAGTACAGTACAAGTACAAGTACAATAGAAAGACAATAGTAGCACAATAGAAGGGGATTTTTATATATATATATATATATATATACACACAATTCAAAGTAGCCACCCTTTGCCTTGATGGCGGCTTTGCACACTCTTGGCATTCTCTCAATGAGCTTCATAAGGTAGTCATTTGGAATGCATTTCAATTAACAGGTGTGCCTTGTTAAAAGTTAATTTGTGGAATTTCTTTCCTTCTTAATGCATTTGAGCCAATCAGTTGTGTTGTGACAAGGTAGGGGTGGTATACAGAAGATGGCCCTATTTGGTAAAAGACCAAGTCCATATTATGGCAAGAACAGCTCAAATAAGCAAAGAGTAACGACAGTCCATCATTACTTTAAGACATGAAGGTCAGTCAATGCGTAACATTTCAAGAACTTTTCAAGTTTCTTCAAGTGCAGTCGCAAAAACCATCAAGTGCTATGATGAGACTGGCTGTGATGAGGACCGCCACAGGAAAGGAAGACCCAGAGTTACCTCTGCTGCAGAGGATAAGTTCATTAGTGTTAACTACCCAAATAAATGCTTCACAGAGTTCAAGTAACAGACACATCTCAACATCAACTGTTCATAGGAGACTGCATGAATCAGGCCTTCATGGTCGAATTGCTGCAAAGAAACCACTACTAAAGGACATCAATAATAAGAAGAGACTTGCTTGGGCCAAGAAACACGATCAATGGACATTAGACCGGTGTAAATCTGTTCTTAGGTCTGAGTCCAAATTTGGTAGGTCTGAGTCCGATTTTTGGTTCCCACCACCGTGTCTTTGTGACGCAGATTAGATGAACAGATCATCTCTGCATGTGTAGTTCCCACCGTGAAGCATGGAGGAGGAGGTGCGACGGTGTGGGGGTGCTTTGCTGGTGACACTGTCTGTGATTTATTTAGAATTCAAGGCACACTTAATCAGCATGGCTGCCACAGCATTCTGCAGCGATACGCCATCCCATCTGGTTTGCGCTTAGTGGGACTATCATTTGTTTTTCAACAGAACAATGACCCAATACACCTCCAGGGTGTGTAAGGGCTATTTGACCAAGAAGTAGAGTGATGGAGTGCTACATCAGATGACCTGGCCTCCACAATCACCCGACCTCAACCCAATTGAGATGGTTTGGGATGAGTTGGACCGCAGAGTGAAGGAAAAGCAGCCAGCAAGTGCTTAGCATATGTGAGAACTTCTTCAAAACTGTTGGAAAAGCATTCCAGGTGAAGCTGGTTGAGAGAATGCCAAGAGTGTCCAAAGCTGTCATCAAGGCAAAGGGTGGCTACTTTGAAGAATATAAAATATAAAACGCATTTTGATTTGTTTAACACTTTTTTGGTTTGTACATGATTCCATATGTGTTAGTTCATAGTTTTGATGTCTTCACTATTATTCTACAATGTAGAAGGTCCTGATTAGCCAGTGCTGTGTAAGATGACACTGATGATAAGTCCGGTGATCTACACTGATAGAAGTGGATTTAACAAGTGACACCAATAATGTTCCTAATGTTTTGTCCACTCAGTGTATGTTCGAAGTTTCAGGTTTCAAACTTTATTCGCCACGTGCCCAGGATACAACAGGTGTAAAACAGTACCGTGAAATTCTTAACTTGAGAGCTCTTTCCCAACAATGCAGATAATAATAGAAAATAGAATAGACATATGTATCCAAAAATAACATCAGTCTAAGTAGCCCATGTTAGAACACATGGCAATGACATATCTCCCCACGCTAAACAGAGATAGTATGAGAGACGTCCTAGCATGGTGCACATACAGAAACACCAGGTTTTCCCCAGTGGCCAGGCAGTGCTAGTCGAGATTCTGACGATTTCCATCCGCAGCCTTCCCCCACGTCGAGTGTCTATCGTCTGCTCAGGCCTAACCCCTATTACCTCCTGTCTCCTCTGTCCATCTTCCCTCCATCCATCCCTCCCACCTTCCTCCAACCCTCCCTCCTTCCTCCCTCCATGCTTTCATTCTCCGGACGTGAGTGACGAAAGACAACATCCATCAACCTTGCAGACCTCCGCCACTTTACCTCCATCCATCTCTCCCTCCCCTTTCTTTCTTTCCTGGATTTGTAATGGACAGATCTTTCCAATTACAGAAGGGAAAAAGGAGGAGGACGGAGGAGGGGTGTCTGTACGCCCGCGACCCCCGACTGCTTCCACTTGACCTTCCCGCCGCCTCGTTTACAGAGAGAGAGACCACCGCGCCAGGAAAGCAAACAGAGCTAGGCATGTGATTTTTCTCTCTTAATCTTTCCTTCTCTCTCTCTCTACTTCTCCCTCTCTCTCCCATTTTTCTCTCTCCCTCTTTCCTTTTCTCCCTCCCTCTCGCTCTCAATTTTCTCTTCCATCCCTCTCTCTCTCTCTCTCAGTCCCTGTCTCTCTATCTAAACTGACGTCTGCATGTAGGCCACACACAACAACTGTCTGAATTCTGCTCAACCCACTCACTAGCAGTCGCTGTGCATTGCTGCACACAGGCCCTTAGCACCATCCCAATCTATCTGGTTGCTATAGGATCACTGATCTGTGAATGGAGCTTTTTGGACTGGGTAAAGCCATCCAACTGGCCCGCATTTAACATATAACTGTACCTAAAAACTGCGTCAAACCCAGCCTCAGTCCCGCAAGATTATTTTAGGCGTATGGGACACAGCTCACTTGCCAGGCACGGACTCAACAATTTTGCTCCCTATAGGCAATATCAAAATGCTCAAAAATAACCTAAGAAATAGGTTAAATTACCATAGATTCTCACATGGCCCATTATATTAGGCTATCGGTATTTCTCTGTTACATCAGCAAATAGTCTAGAAGTAGTTTGAAGAGAGCAGTCGGAGAGACACTTTCTCTTGAGCTCCATTTTCTAGCCTACCTTTTAGGAGAGGGACGATTTTCAGACAGAGACAAATATGGGCAATCAATATTTATTTCTAACCAAATTTAGTGCCTAATGCCTAATCCTATTTAGGAAGTACATTTCCTTGGAAAGATAACTGCCACGTGCTTCTCCGCCCATGTACAGACTATAGCCTACTCTAATTGAGACCACACGCGCACCTGATCTCGAACGTACGGCTACTGAACTTGATGCAGTAGGAATGATGAGAGAGGAGACTTGCACTTTCTCTTGAGCTACGTTTTTCATATAGGATATAGCTTATTCTTTGGGAGGACGATTTGCAGGCAGAGACAAATAAACCGGTAATGGGTGATGCTCAAGGCTCGCTCACCGTGGTACAGTAGCCCATGCGCCAGTTGCTCTTTTTCCTTTTAAACGATGATCAAATGTTTGGATTGCACCTCGACTCACGTTGATTGAGCGCCCTACACTTCTTTCCGTTATCAATAATGCTTTACAGACATTGTAGTAAACTATAGTCGAATCATATTTGATTTAATTTCCTTGAAGATAACTACTACTTGGTTCTCCCTTTATGCATAGGCAGCCTACTCTATTTATAAATCATTTGTGGGTAACGATTGAATTAAAATAGTAAAAGAATAAGAATAATTTGCATATTTGCAAAGAGCAATTTCACAAGCAAGAATTTAGCTAGGATTGTCTGGGAGTGGTCTAAGTGGGGAGGGGAAAACTGAAAACGAGCTGTTATTGGCAGATAGGTTTGGAACTCTCTTATTGGTCTATTAACTAATTTACAACATATATATTAAACACAGGACTGCACTGGGTCTTTAATAACAATCATTTGGGGGGGTGCTTATATTTGTCCTAGTTCAAACATGTACAAGTGTGTAGTAGTACTTACGTGTTGAAATGTGTTTTTTGAATATCCCAACTCCCCCTCAGAGTGAGGTCACAGCCAGGGTCTGCCTCAACAGCGAGCAAAAGGTAAAGTGCCTCGCTCAAGGGCACATCAACAGATTGATCACCGTGTTAGCTCGGGGATTCAAACTAGTGACCTTTTGGTTACTGGCCAAACGTTCTCATCGCTAGGCTACCTGTCGCCCTAGAGGCTACCTGCTGCCATCCGCGTGTGTGTGTGCCTGCATGCACGCGTATGTGCGTTACCTGTCACCCTCAGTTTCTCAGTGCCGATGCTGATCTCCTTCTCGTCAGCGGAGAAGAGCACCCGCTCCCCATCAGGACTCCTCACCTCGAACCTCTGACACTGGGCCTCCACCATCTCCGAGCCTGGAGAGAGCAGGAGAGAAAGAGAACTAGAATTATTGGGCCAATGTCATACAAAACACAAACACATTACAAACCATCACATATCACACCTCACCTCTTTTGCAGGTGTTTACCTGAGGGCTGAGATGCAATGGTTTTTGAAGAGAGAATAAGGACAGTTGGAGAGAGAGAGAGAGAGAGAGAGAGAGAGAGAGAGAGAGAGAGAGAGAGAGAGAGAGAGAGTGTGTGAGAGAGTGAGAGAGTTCTAACTATTTGCACATCATTATAACACTGTACATAGCCATAATATGACATTTGAAATGTGTCTCTTCCTTTGAAACTTGTGAGTGTAATGTTTACTGTCCATTTGTGATTTTTTAATTATCTTTTGTTTTTTATATATTTCACTTGCTTTAGCAATGTAAACATATGTTTCCCATGCTAATAAAGCCAATTGAATTGAGAGAGCAATAGAGAGGGAGAGAGAGAGTGAGAGAGAGGAAGAGAGAGAGAGAGGTAGAGAGAGAGAGCGAGAGAAAGGTAGCGAGAGAGAGAGAGAGGAAGAGAGAGAGAGAGAGGTTTAGAGAGAGAATGCGGAGAAATAGAGTGAGAGAGAGCGAGAGAAAGGTAGCGAGAGAGAGAGAGAGGGAGAGAGAGAAAGTGAAGAAAGTAAGCCAGTCTGCAGTCTGTCAATGAAAGAGGGAGCTGAAAGCTGGGAAGGCAACTTTTAACCTTTGATCCTTGAGCACTGGTGCTCAACATAGTGTACTACTTGGTACAAACAGGTTCTTACTCTGAAGTACTTGACCTGACAGCTTGTGGTTAAACGCTGCCTTTATACTGAACAATATTTATTTGAAAAGCCTTGTTTTTTTGAATGGCTTGTTGTGAACGGAGACATTTTTATTGAAACATGGATGGTCATGTAAAACAACCTATCATGCTAGACCTGCAGCCTCTGTAACTCTAACCACATGGCAGTACTGTACAGCACACAATAAGGAAACCTCGTGTCCCTTGTTCCATTGAAGACTTGAGGCAGAAAAGCCTTGGTCTACAAGCAAGAACCTTTGCTTGTCTTACATAGCCGTGCCAAAGGTAAAGGAATACATAGCTATTAGCGATCACCTCCTCCACATCTGTCCGACCTTCAGGGACTGATAGGAGAGGGCATTATTTGTTTGTTGCCTCTTCATCCCTCCCAATCCAATCTACTCGTCCTCCTCTCTTTTCATTTGGCCTTAAGGCTCGCTGAGCTGAGGTTAAAGCCTGTATCTATTGGTGGTTCCCAGCAGGCCTACTGCTAGCTGCTCGGAGCTGTGCTCTTCAGCCATTCCATCTGTCAACTAGCATCCCAGAGTGCCACGTCAGTCATAATAAGACTTTATTACTGGTGATCAATCCGGGATTACCTTCCACCTGATAAGGTTAAAGGAAATGGCCGCTCCCTCTCTGGCCCTTAAACACATTGGACAGTTAAAGCTATCCTGCTGTGCTGGCTGGTTTTTCAGTGCCTTTTCTGTTCTTGTTTGTTTACTTCTCAGGTTCTCTTTTTAACGTGTGTTTCTGGATTCCGAGGCTGGTTTTTTCTGTTGTTTAAATGGCACTTTTTTTCTGTTCCGTCTTCATTGATTCGTACTAATGAAAATAATTGTTCCAATGAGGATGAAAGGATTTGAAATAGTTTGCAATAAAGACACTGTGGGCTTTTACCCGGCAGAGATACATTTCTGATAACAATTAGTAGTGGGGCAATTATACTGTAGTCTCTTGAAATTGATCTTGAAAAATCAAACAAAGTTGGGCATCAATATGCCCAGCAATGAAACGTGGCTTCTATTTCTTTCTTTCCTTCTTTCTTTCTTTCTTTCTTTCTTTCTTTCTTTCTTTCTTTGGTGTCATTTCAAAAATCCATCATGTATGCAATTCAGATCCTCCTCACGTAGACTCCTATAAGTGGTTGGCAGAGTTTGACAACTCGTTTTCCTACGAGGCCCTTCTGATTAAAAGAAAAAACGTGGAATAATGATGACGATTGGAGATGAATAGTACCCCACTCCCGCAGATAAAGCCAACCTAATTCCGATGGATGCCGATAACGACAGGAGTCCTCATTAAGAAAAGTGTTAATTTATGTGCTCATTTGATTAATCCCCCACTTGACCGAATCTTACTGTGATGGGTTTCTCAGGGGCCCTTATTCATATGCTGTGCCTGGCTCCTCTCCTGCTCCTGCTCTGCCTGCTGGCGATGGTACGGATATGATGCAAGCAGACACAGAAAAGCAAAAGGGATGTAAAGAGAGAGAGAGAGAGAGAGAGAGAGAGAGAGAGAGAGAGAGAGAGAGACAGATTGGGGTGACAAACTGGGAACCAGAAATAAATAGCTGTGGCATCGCCGCAGACTACATCAAAACAACAGTGCGGTATTCAAATTAACCTCTCTATCCTGCTGATGTCAGTCCGTTGCTTCTGTCTCCCTCTCTCTTGCTCCGGGACAGAAGGGGAATTGCAGGCGTAGGGGGGTGCATTAAGGAAGAGGATGCTGGCGTGACGGATTGGGGTGACAGATTGGGGTGGCGGCGTTGCTCTCGGGGGTCCAGCGACACATTTAGACGCCACGGTTGTGAATAAATCACTAGATGCTTTAAAAAAAAGCAGGAAGCATTCACCCCCCCACCCCCCTCCCCCCGGCCAGGGCGCCGTTCTGTTCGATTCTGCTCCGCCTCTCATTGAATTTCCACATTACTGTTTGACTTTGAGATAGAAAAGTCAAATAGTTTGACTCGGATTACATGGCTACAACAGTGCTCAGCATCAACAGTGTTCGGCATCAACAACCTCAACTCTCAACCTTCCTTCAGATCCCATAGACTTCCACTTACAGTAGATACGCTCCAAAGATCATCAACATCTCCTCCGGTCCCCTAGATACAACCACAGGGGAATTTCTCCTATTCACACAAGCAGAGCAACAACACCACACAGGAAAGATAATAGGATTGTACAACCAGGCGTTAAGCCGCTGTTAATACTTGATGAACATTCTATGTTTTCATGCCCGTGATCTAGGCATGTTTATTTCTTTGGCTCTGAGGTACACGACTTCAGTTTAAGAAAAACGTTGACTTTGAAAGGCAAAAGCAGCGCTAAGTGACTGACTGACTCCCTGACAGCTCCGTATGTCCTCACCATCAAAAACGTCAAAACATCAGCGGTACGTGGCGTAAAATCGTGATAAGTGGTTGTCTCACCTAGCTACCTTAAGATGAATGTCACTCTGGATAAGTGTCTGCTAAATGACCATAATAACTGCAAATGCAATATAAGAGGGGGAAATGGCTGCTGGACGTCAAAGAAAACACTCCTGAGCAGAGTTTACACTCACAACACTTCACGGGATGGCTTGTTAGGGCACTTTGGAACACTTTGGAGAAGACAAGGACATTGCCACTTAGCCACAACCGGTGATAAGAAGTAGTTCAATCCACATTGACAGCAGCAGCCCACGCCGAGGACATATTGGGTCTGAACTGTCGTCTGAAACTTTTGCTCCTCAGAAGATTAATGACAACAGGGCGTTACAAACGAGCTGCTCGAGATCATTAATTGATACAGATTTTCCTGTGATTAGAGAAGGATGAGGGATGATCCTCTGTGGTGATATTGAACACGCAGGAAATGTCACTTGTTAAATCAGAGATAGGGTTCCAGACCGACGACATTGCAGACGTGACATCGCATCAACCGAAGGTTGAGTGCCACGTCAATAACTGTCAGGCATCACATTGCTATAGCATATAATGTGGTTAGTGAATATGATCAACATCCAGGCGTCGTGAGACAGCAGATGACTGTTTTGTAGTCAGTCTGGAACGTGGGCAGTTTGGGGGTTTGGGGAGAATCACACAGAGGGAAGGGGCAATCCCTGTTTGGTGCCATTTACAAATACAAAGAAGAGGGAACGCGGGAAGAGACAACAAAGCCTGGAGTCATTTTGGCCTGTCAAAATATAATGTCTGAAGTAAAAAGTTAAAGTTTTGAACTCGTCGAGTTAGTTGGTCACGGGTAAGTCACGGCACGGCCCCTTTAACTTTGAACGAGGGCTGAAAAATGCTGAATGAATTTGGACTTTCAAAAGTAAACACTGAAGAAGGTGATGCAACTCTCCGAAACAACAAGGTCATCGCTGGTCTCTTTTTGAAGTGCTGAAATCACTCAGAGAGCGGAGTCTCCTGGAAGAAGACCTTTCGACTCTTTGAAGGTGCTTTTTGAAAAACAAAAAAAGAGCCGTGGAGCGAAGAAGTCCGAAAACTGCAGCGCGCAGCAGCTTTTACCCCAGGTTAGAAAAACTGTACATGATTTATGGACAAACATACACAAATGATGTATCTAAATTTGATTACACTCATTAATAAAGAGCGCGGGAGATAGGGAAAAAGTGTGTTTTCATCCGGCGCATTAATCAGGAGAATCTTTTCAGTCAGGGAGACGAAGGAGGCAAAGAATAAATGATGCTAAAGGTTGATTTAATCACACACTCTTCATAGCTATCTGTAAACATGGAGGCCTGCGGTGTCATCTGTACACACACATCAAAAACCGGCATGACGTTGTTGGGAACAAAGCAAAATAAGCATTTCCTTCATAAAAAGGGACAAATTCTATTCTAACATATGTCCCAATATACCTTTAGCAAATATGTTCTCATTGAGAATGATCTCGCGTCACAAAGCATTTGCACTGCTAGTTCATCATCTTTTATATGCCACCTGTAAAGAACAGTTGCAACTGTCGGTAGTAGCTACAGGGAAAGACGGCCCTATGCCCCGTACAGGCACAGCAGACATGATCAAATGTATAATTCATATTCTTGTCACTGCAGCTGCCTCTTACCCAGAATGACTCAAGGGCAAGTTAGACTTTGAGTACATACCAAATTGCTTAATAGCAAGTAAGAGCAAATACCAAAATAACAAGGAAGTAGAGCTTTCAACACCTGTTCCTATTGGACGCTAAGAATGGGTGACAGAGCGGGGATCCAGTCAGAGTGCCTCATTCTATCTCTTTACCCCAAACTCTTGTGTGGCAATCACAGAACAGCTCCCACTCTAACCCTTGCCTTAATCCATTCCACATGACACAGCAGCTGGACAAAAAAATGAGGGGAACGATTCCTCCGAGATAAAAGAGAAAATAATTACTGAGCAGGAGAAGATAACGGGGCATAAATTAAGCCCGAAGTTTAGAAGCTCATTACAAAGTCACAGGGGAGTTTGCCAGCTTAAGGTTTGAAGTCCATGTCTTCTAGGAAAGAGACAAAGAGAGCAAAACTGGTAAAAGGAGGTTTTTGGATAGAGGGTTCGGGTGGACGGTGAAAGTCACTTCTAAAATTGGCAGCGTGGCGGGTGAGACTGATCCCTGTGACGTTGTTGTCACACACTCACACACTCACATAGGCCCTCATGCGCAGTTTTTCCCCAAAATGCATTTTGGCCCTCATCGCCAGTTTTGGTCGCCTGTCTCCTGCCACGGTCATAATGAAATCTTCTCGCAAAGTGAGAAAGCCATTTATTGCCCAGAATGCACTTATACAAATGAAAAGTCAATGACACACCCAAACAACAACGAAAAGACAACAAGCGTTCCTGTTCGCCCTCGCTGTCCTCCGAGCAGCTGGGCACCACGTCCAGAAAATACTCTCATGATGTTATTCTCTCTCCGAGGGGGAAGGAGGACACAGGACTAGGAGATTGCTGCTATAGACTGATCCAAGGACAGTTTTCAGTTTTTCTTCCCTTCTGATGGTTAAGGATTTAGAGAGGCTTAGCTGATCCTAGATCTGTGGTTAAAGGCAAAGGGCCAAAAGCCTACTTTCAGTGGGCCAAGTTCACTTTTCATTTTTACGAGCCCTGATTCCGCCATGACAGGTCCTCACTCAAATGAATGAGGTGACAGGAAAAGAGAGGAAGGAAGGAAGGAGGGAGGAAAAGAGGGACGATAAAACAGAGTGCGGCGCTCAAGGCTCAATGATGGCCCTGTCTGTTCCTCTGTGCCACGGAGTAACTTCATGGCCCTTAGCAACTGGCTGAATTGTGTGTGTGTGTGTGTGTGTGTGTGTTTGCACATGCATGTGTCTGTGTGCGAATGCATGCGCGTGTGTGTCGTTGGCTGGAGTTACAATGCCCTAATAGCACCAAGGTGAACTGTGTGTGTGTGTGTCTCCTCTGATCAGAGCACGTCAGCCGTGATTTCAAAGTGTGCCTCATAATTGACTGTAATATAATTTATCTGAGCTTATGGGCAGAGAGAGAGAGAGAGATAGAGAGAGGGAAAGAGGGGGTCAGAGGGAATGGAGGAAGAGACGAGTATTAGAGAGAGAGAGAGAGAGAGAGAGAGAGAGAGAGAGAGAGAGAGAGAGAGGGAAAGAGGGGGGGTCAGAGGGAATGGAGGAAGAGACGAGTATTAGAGAGAGAGAGAGAGAGAGAGAGAGAGAGAGAGAGAGAGAGAGAGAGAGGGAAAGAGGGGGGGTCAGAGGGAATGGAGGAAGAGACGAGTATTAGAGAGAGAGAGAGAGAGAGAGAGAGAGAGAGAGAGAGAGAGAGAGAGAGAGAGAGAGAGAGAGAGAGAGAGAGAGTCTCTCTAACACACTAAGGTTGCCTGAGTACCACACTAAGGGACAGGGTCATACTGGTCTCACCAGGTACCCTTATCTCCTTGGACCAGAGGCCACTAAGCTGATAAGTACAATGATAGCCATCTAAGAAAGTTGAGTCTCTCTCTCTCGCTCTCCTTGTGGGTCCCACTAGTCTGTTATGTATGAGTCCCTTCCAGATACCAGAGTTTCCATCCGAGGACAAAATCTCCCAATCAATCATGGCCATATCCAAGGAGGCAGCAGTCCAGTAAAACGCACTCACATTCTCCCTCCAAAAGCACCTTTCCTCCTGACTAGAAAGTGTGTGTGTCGTCAACATGCTGACTCAGAGCTCCTTCAGAAACCCTTCGGAATCCTGCTGGAATCTCTGACAGGAGGAGAGGAGGGAATTCTGTCCGGAACTCTGCAGAACACCCCCAGAAATATGTGTTTGTGCCAGCAAGTCAGTCAGTCAGTGAGGCACCATGTGGTGTGGCCCAGGGGGCGGGGATAGTTAACGGAAGCCCCATCATGTGCTTGGTTGGGTTCTCCCCAGCCTGGGGGATTCTGAGGCACTGCTGTATTGAGTTCCACTTCTTGGAACACAACTACCCAAGATGGGCTACTTTTGTTAAAGAGTCCAGGCAATCTGAGTGTGTGTGTGTGTGTGTGTGTGTGTGTGTGTGTGTGTGTGTGTGTGTGTGTGTGTGTGTGTGTGTGTGTGCGCGTGCAGGTGTGTGTGCACGTGCAGGTGTGTGTGCACGTGCGGGTGTGTGTGGGGGCGGGTGTGCGGGTGTGTGTGCAGGTGTGTGTGTGTCTGTGTGTACGTGTGTGGCCAGCTGGTGGCGGCGGAGGCTGACTCACCGACAGTGAGTTGGCCTGTTAGCTGACCAAGGTCGTTTCTCGCGTTCACCGTCACATTCCTGTCTGACTGCAGGATCAGAGGATTGTCCTGGAGAGAAAGAAAGAGAATGAGAGACAGAGAGAGTCAGAGAGAGAGAGAGAGAGAGAGAGAGAGAGAGAGAGAGAGAAAAGAGAGGTCAGCAAATATCTTTCCACAGTAGACCCCATTGCTAGAGCAAATGGCTACAGCAACAATGGATAATCTGCACAATAAATGTACAAGGACGAGTCAGTCACTCATGTTGCTGCTTAACAAACCTCTAACAGACACTTTACGTGCCAAACCATACAGAAAACCTCTCTTCCCATTCCACCCCCTTCTCTCTCTCTCTGTAGGGTGGCAGGGAGCCTAGTGTGTTGGGCCAGTAACCGCAAGGTCGCTGGTTCAAATTTCCAAGCCAGAAATGTGATAAAAATCTATTGATGTGCCCTTGAGCAAGGTACTTAACCCTAACATGCTTCAGGGGTATGTACCACTATGTCGGACCCTGTAAAACAACATATTTCACTGCATATATCTGGTGTTTCTGACAATAACAGCTCTCTCTCTCTCTCTCTCTCTCTCTCTCTCTCTCTCTCTCTCTCTCTGATATATAAAAAAAAAAAAAACACCTGGCCTGTGCAGAGTAAATGACCTCACCGAAGTCCATTGTGTTTGAAGAGACACATATTCTAACAGTTCACTGAACTAATGTCGCTCTGCAACAGTCCTCTATAAATAAGTTCATCCCACCCCATTCCATCTGAGTACAACATGCGGTGATTGTGACTCACTCATTCCTGGAACATTTAGGCTTTGAACCGAGAGTGAATAGTGCACACAACAGCGGAACGCTAAAAACACTTCATAGAAAGCTTAGAGTGAAACGTCTGTTGAAATGAGGATTTGAATGAGGACTGAAATGGAAGATGCTTTTCATGACCTTCCACGATGAGTACGAATACATCTTCAGATGTAAAATGGAGCATTAGTGACTAAGATTGAACTGCCGTAAATGTTGATATTATTTCCTCAGGATGTCGCCATTGAGTGATTCATTAACATGAATCCCTCACATGGCCATTGCTAGAAGTCATTTTAGAGAATCCCTATGCAAAGGTAAAACACAAAAGGAAAACCCCGGCAGTCACTAAAGAAACCCACGTTTACACCAATGAGTCATCTAAACTCTATTGAATGGTCCCGATACGATCAGTAATTCAATTACTGCAGCACACGGTCTGTCAATACACTCCACCTTGACCACTCCACCTTGACCTTTCGTTCAAATGCAAATATCTCAGCCACTCCGTGAAGTCAGGTTTACATTAAGCCAACTATATTGGGTCCTAAAAAGTCGCAAAGTCAGTGGCGAGGATCCTCTGAAAAGTAACAGGCTTATACTAAGCCAGCTAAATATTGCCCTAAAAGTTGAGAGGTCAGCGGTGAGGACCCGGGGGTTGTGGCCTGAGACTGGCTTAGCGAGCTTGACTGCAGCTCAGAGCTCATTTGAGTCGCTGTGCAATCTGTTTGATTGGTGAAGAGCACAAACACTGTTAGGAACACACACACACACGCACACGCACACGCACACGCACACACACACACACACACACACACACACAGTTAGACACTGGGGCTCAGTTTGAAGGGATTTAGATGTCTGAAGTGCTTGCTCTTTAGAAGTGTGCCAGGTGCCGATACCGCTCTCCCGGGGCGCTCTCCTTTGTTCCGGTTAGTTCCTCCTTCCTCCACCCTCCCTATACATACAGTACGTTCATGAAATATGCCCCTTTGTGATGAAGTCGCCTCCCAAGGTCAAGAGGAAACGTAGGAAGAGCTTTCGTAGAAGTGCTATCTACTGGACTTTTCCCTGGACCGTGTGACCTGACCAGGTAACACTACTGACCCCTCGTTACAAGCTATACACGTAGTCAGGTAAATCTCCTGGTCCTAGCTTTGAAAGACACTGAAACAAGAGACTTTGAAAGTGGCACGGTGCAAAACATGACCTCATCATTTGAATCTTGAAAACAAAAGAGGGGGGTAGTGGTAAGAGTCAAACAGGGTTTATTTAGAGCAGCTTGGCACCCATAGTCTCAATCGCACACCGCAGGGTGGAGTTCACTAGCGCCGTTCTGCCGCTTCGCTATAACTTAGGATAATTCATTCAAATAACTGTCTATGCTTTGGGCCTCCGTCGTCACGGGTATAGTCTCAAATTACAGAGGAAAAACTCTCACCTCGCCCCTACTTGCTGATTCCAAGTCAAGGTCGAAATGCAAAGTGGCCGGACAGTGTTTTTTTTACACCCGCATGTGTGTAGAGGTGTGTGCCACAACACACTGTCGGGTAGATTTCTACCCAGGGACGAGGAAAGGTCATTGACTGCCCAAATACCCCTAATCCAAGACTAGACCAGTTCCAGGCTGACTACATTGCAGATGCATGCCATATCTCCCAACGTCTGGATGGGTGTTTAACATATCAGCTAACCACATCATATGATAAAGCAATCTGATGGCCGACTGCACAGTCGAGGAGGTGGCACGCAACCATTGGCTGATGCAATGCAACGTCTGCAATGTAGTAGGCCTGGAACACCAAGGTGACCAGTAGTCATCTTTACATACTTCTTCTTCGCCCTACCAAAATGGGTTCCATATAGAACCCTTGGGTTCCATATAGGGTTCCATATGGAACCAATTCCATTTCAATACTGAGCAAAAAATAACATGCAAAAATGTCAAAGATTTTACTGAGTTCATATAAGTAAATCAGTCAATTGAAAAAAATGCATTAGGCCCTAATCTATGGATTTCACATGACTGGGCAGGAGTGCAGCCATTGGTAGGCCTGGGGGGGCATAGGCCCACCCACTGGGGAGCCAGTTTCAGCCAATCAGAATGAGTTTTTTCTCCACAAAAGGGCTTTATTACAGACAGCTATATTCCTCGGGAAAAGAAAAGGCAAATAAAAGACTACCCATGGATGCCCAGACTAAGATTAATTTATTAAATTTATAATATGCCGCTGTTCGGGCGTGAATTCAAATGAGAATATTCTGTGAAATTGGGAGAGAGTTGCTGATCCGATTGAGAGAGAGAGAGAGAGAGAGAGATTTTTTCCCCCAGTCTGCCACCTGCGATTCATTATCCCCACTTTCATTGTTTTCTCCTGTTTATGACGGCAGGCCAAAACCTTAATAAATCACACCTGCTTGGCTCTAATTTTAGAATGCCGTGGACCGGCTCAGCGGTAGCATTCACCAAATCATTTCGCCTCACCTAATTGGTGAAAACCCCGCTCTTGGAATTAATTATTTGCAATAGTGCGTATGATGGGATTTAGTATTGTTCTCCACACAGTTTCAATTGATAGGACTTTGCTATGCGTGAAAACATTGGGCCCTGAATCCTTCCATGGACTCATCTCCCCAAGGCTTAGCCACTGTAGCCTACGTTCAATTGTATGTGATTTGAAGTCACTGTGGAAAAGAGCATATCCTAAATAATTACATTTAATTCTCTGTGGATTTGAGGGAAGCCTCAGAGCCCAAATACTGATTAACAAACATATATTAAGTTTTAGCTGGTAAACAGACATTAGTGTAACCTTATTTTCCCTCTTTCAAAGAAATAGTCCTTCCAATTATTCAATCTCTTCCGCCTTCACAATCCTGTCATTTAAAGGTTTTCTGATGTCGGTTGCATCTTATATTCAAAGTGTTTGTATTTCGGCAATTACCCAGAAGCCGCTCTAGTCTAACCCTTGGTTGGCTCTTCAAGTCCATTCATGACCACATTCAAGTTCCACTGTACTAAGAATAATTAGACAGTCAATAGATTCCCTTCACTTTGATCGTTTGTATAGGCGGACGCACGTCAGAAAGCTGAATTTAATTAGTTGGGTAATAAGCGGAAGAGTGCAGGGCTGGATTGGTAGGGTCTTATCGGTCTTTCAGCTTTGCTGCTGCACTGTCTGTGAATAGCAATGCAGCTGGTGGAGGATAAATACGAGATCCCTCCACAGGACTCTCTGGAGACCCCGGTGTCTGAACTTAACCCTCTGAAGTGTGTGAATTTAGCAGGCGACTGAATGAGAAGAAAAGAAAGAAAAAGTGCAACGCTTTCGGAGGCCCTCACAACGCTTTACTAGAGGGGTTAACAAGCAATGGTGTCCATCAATGTGGTGTTGCTTAGGCATTCTGGATATTATTTTCAACTCTCCGCTCCCCTTTCCGACACGCGTGGCATTGTTCCATCGGCAGGTGCGGCAATAGTGTTTCCCGCTTCGATTACGTCCGCTTTCCGAAACGAGTGAGTCTCAAGACAAAACTGACAAAACCAAAATGATTCAGTGTGTGAAATAATGGATCCCTCAGTGGTGTAGCACAACGCCAGTAATATACGTGCTTCTACATCTGCATCGCTTGCTGTTTGGGGTTTTAGGCTGGGTTTCTGTACAGCACTTTGTGACATCGGCTGATGTAAAAAAGGGCTTTATAAATACATTTGATTGATTGATTGATTGATTGATATAGAGCTAGCGTTTTTTGGGATGAGCCGGATTGGCATCGGTGTCACACCCAATGTCCACCAGATCATGTGTTTTGTTTTGCAGGATGTACAGTATAGCCGGCATTTCCCGTTACTTGACGTTCGCCTGACGTCTGTGTGTGTAATTCTGTTTGTACCACCTCACGGTAAAGCAACGCACGAGTTGATAATATTGAACGCATGCGGTTTACACAACGTAGCGCCGCAGACTGCTCCACTGACAATGAATGACTTCCCCCGGAACGGAAAGAGTTTGATGCATCTGGTGGACATAAGGTATAACAGTGTGCCTTCGGGCACCATTTGTCTTTTCCCCAGAAGAGTATCTTATCCGGGCGATGGATCTGCCTTACCCCCCCGGGCCCTCCAAGCAGCAAATAAATCTGGCCTTGGAGAAGAAGACGGAACGCTGAGGTTCAACCTGGAGAACGTTTGTTTAGGGAGCAGAAATAGTGAGTATTTTTTTTTTTATAGTCATCACCATTCTCTGCAGCTCTTCCTGAGTACTACACAGTTCGACTGTTTTACTTTGCCTGACCAGGACTCGGATGCAGGAGGGAAAATACGGCTACTCTTGTTCCTAGCTGTGCTTTTGGGATTGTCACTGTGTGTGTGCGTCCATGCGTTCGTTCCTGCGCGTGTCCGACAGCGTGCGCCTTTCACCACGCAAACAGAACGCACAGAGAACTCCAGAACTCAGACCTGTAGCCAAGCTCCTCATAAGCCGGTCTCCAGCCACAACACTTCAAGAGCTTCTAATAGCTACATACGGTATGAGACAACATACGGTATGAGACAACATACAGTATGAGACAACTTACAGTATAAGACAATATGCGGCATGAGACAGCTTTGCACTTGACAAAAGCCAAGTAAATATTTAAACTTTTACTGTAACTAAGAGCCTCTAACATCAACCCTACCGGTACACAATGGACATACAACACCATGACATATAGCTGCATACCTGGACCTGATCCATGTCTATTTTAAACTATTTTAAACTAAAGAATGTTCTATTGTCACATAAACTCTGGATGGGTCCAGTGAAATGTGTTGTTTTACAGGGTCGGCCAAAGTAGCACGGTAATTAGGGTTAAGTGCCTTGCTCAAGGGCACGTTGATCGATTTCTCACGTTGGCAGCTCGGGTATTCAAACCAGCGACCTTTCGGTTACTGGCCCAATGCTCTACCTGCTAGGCTACAACACTCCACAATCTGTCCTCAATGTCATCCTGTACAAGTCGTGACATTCTAGAGACGTCCTTCAACAATGCTAAATCGTTATCATCACTGGAGGAAAGACAGACAGTCCAAACCTGTTTGTATGTATGTGGAGACAAACGAGAGACATAACATCCTCATGCGGTGTAAACACACAGACACAAACACACACACACATACACACACACACACACACAGAGAAAGACACAGAGACATACAGACACAAACACACACTCTCTCATGCAGAGCACACACAGTGAGACCTCTGCTCTCTTCTGTAGTCCACCTTGTTTGCACCCTGCATATCCCAACATCCTTTAGGGCGAGACCTTGTGACGCAGAGCGTCCACCTCTGATACTCCTTCTATCGCCTCCATTATTCCCTTCACTCCTGCTGCTACGCAATCACCGTGCTGTCACACACACACATTTTAAATACTTTATTTGAATCCACCAATCAAATTGACCAACAAAAAAAAACATTTCAAAGGTCCCTGTATCCATGCCACTCAAGGGTCCAGAAAGCAGCTCCTTCTCCAAACAGCTAGGCTGCCCACGACAACTGAAACAGAGCAGTACCTAGCAACACACACACACACAGTACATAGAGACATGCAAGAAAACAAATGCACCACACGCTGCATGCATAGACAATTGCTGTCAACATATGCACATGCACGTACACAAAGACACGCAAACATAAAACATGGACATGAACAAACACAGGCATGCACACACACAATTGTACTCACACAGACATACAGTGTGTATACAGGTGTGTGTGAGTCAGTCTGGTGCCTTCAGAGGCATGTCTCTCCACTAATAGATTATTGATCAGAGGGCCAGTCCATCTCTCAGGCCTCCAGGCAGGGCCAGACAGCCTGCACTGTGTAAATAAAAAAACACATATCTCTCTCTGTCTCTCTCTCTCTCTCTGCGACGGTCCTTCTAAACGAAGGGCTTTGGTGGGATTTCAGCTTCCTCAGCCCTGGCTTTGCTCTGTCTGTCTGTGTTCCCTGGCAGTTATTACACCGTCTTAACACACTTATAACATAGTAATAAGACATTAATAACACATATTACCCGCTTCTGTCACTCACCCTGGTCCCCTGGGATTTAAAAGTACTTAGAGGGGCGGGGGTCAGCCAGTCCAATCTGTCCAGGGGACAATAGAACTTAAATGAGGTCACGGCAGAGCGGTGTGTGAGTGTGTGTGTGGCACGGCAGAGTGGACTGTGCTGAGGGTTAACGACACAGGGTACTAGTGACGTATGTGCTTTTCAACTGTCACCGACTGGGTTTGAACTTGGGTCTCCTACGTGCCACAAGACACAAGCTTAAGACTAGGCAGGTCTCAGGTAATGTCACTCATCACGCCAACACTGCTCACTGAACACAAGACAAGAATATGGTAATGACACCAAAATGCCACAAATATAATTTCATTTGAAATTTGCTCAAAGGTTTTATTTTACCCCAGAGCGAAGGTTCAAAATGAATCTTGTGGATAGTGATTTATGTAATAAATACCCAATCTGAGCTGGGCAATTATACAGTGCCTTCGGAAAGTATTCAGACCCATTTTGACTTTTTCCACATTTTGTTACATTTCAGCCTTATTCTAAATGTTTAATGTTTACATATCCTACATTACTCATCTCATATGTATATACTGTACTCCATACCATCTACTGCATCTTGCCTACGCCGATCAGCCATCGCTCATCCATATATTTATATGTACATACTCGTATTCATTCCTTTACTCCTGTGTGTATAAGGTAGTTGTTGTGAATTTGTTAGATTACTTGTTAGATACTACTGCATGGTCGGAACTAGAAGCACAAGCATTTCGCTACACTCGCATTAACATCTGCTAACCATGTGTATGTGACAAATAACATTTGATTTGATTTGAAAATGGATTAAATGAATGTTTTTCCTCATTCCTCACTCAGTACCCCATAGTGACAAAGTAAAAACAGCTTTTTAGACCGTTAAATGTACTATATAAAAAAAACTGTGGAAAAAGTCAAGGCGTCTGAATACTTTCCAAATGCACTGTATGTTCGACTAGTTTGGATTCATATCCATTATTAGCCGCTTAAAAGGCAAGGCAAAAAGAAAAGTGTTTAGTCTTGGGATTCTTCATCACAAGCCACATCATACATGTTGCTCTGTCTCCATCATATACATATAATCAATGATCATTGACTATTTCTATGGTCTCCATGGCCTAACAGGATCTCTGCTCTCTTTAATAACACATGACTTAACTATAGGGTCAACCAAGGCATCCAAGACATTTCCAAATCATCCCTCTCTCTTCCTATCTCTGGGACTTGGTCAACGTATCCTGTATCAAACATGTCTGACTCATATGCACAGAACCTTTCTGTCGGTCACAGCTATAGATTACTTAACCGTTCCCTCTGATTAAACAGCCACTATATCCCTCTGGAGCCCGACTTGTCATTCCACTGGCCCGCGATCAATCGGGTGTTGTTTTCTCTTTGCATGCTGTTGATTACACAAGTGTTATTTGGCCCGTCCCCCACCATTTTGTTACTTCTTTTCATTTTGTCTCTGGTTCCATTGAATTATGTATCGTCAACTCCCTAAACGAAGCTGGAACTAGTTCAAACTGAATTTTCGCATCCACTGAGGTTGTAAAGGAGATGAGGGAGTGTGGTGTTTCTTGTCACACTCTCCAGACTGCAGAGTGAGGCTTTCATTTGCATCTTTTTGCCTGTCCATTGATCTTTAGGGTGATACATTTTTTGCACATTTACTTGCTCGAGACATCTCCGCCAATTCCCTTTGCTGACGTTTAATGACAGCGATGTTTCATTTAACGCGAAACAGGAAAGTTGTCTAATGTGCGCTCTCTCCCTCTCTCTCGCCCTTTCCCTCTCTCCATGTCCTTTTCCCTCTCTCTCTCTCTGATAGTGTTAGATTTTTTTGGTGTGAATTCGGAGCTGTACTGTGTGGTGTGAGGAGAAGATAATAATTGATGCAGTGCAATGTTGATGCAATAATGATGCAGTGAAATCTGTTGAACACATTTTTACATGATTCAACATGAAATATCATGAGTTGGTAATCTAATTAATTTTGGTACATGCATTATAGGTATATCTGGATACACTGTATACTATTTTAGTGGGGTCGGTTCCAAAGTTGGCAGGGCTGCAAACACTAAACTAATATGAATTCTCTACCTCCCTCTACCTTTTTATTTTATTTATTAATTTAACCTTTATTTAACTAGGCAAGTCAATTAAGAACAATTTCTTATTTAAAATGACTGCCTCCTCCGGGCCAATTGGGTGATACAGCCTGTATTCGAACCAGGTACTATAGTGACGCCTCTTGAACTGAGACGCAGTGCCTTAGACCGCTGCGCCATTCGGGAGTCAGTCTCGACACCTCCCTGTATCCTCCCTCTATCCTCCCTCTACCTTTGTCTGATCCTTTGTCTGCACTTCCCAGGGCATTTGAACTGATCCCAGAGGCCGACCCAAAACAACGCCGTCGGAGAAGAGGGTGCCGGAGAGATCTTCTAGTGAGGCTTCGGATGCGCGCACACCACCCACCGCTTCCGAGTATATTACTCGCTAATGTCCAGTCCCTAGTTTACAAAGTCGACGAAATCAGGGCAAGAGTTGCTTTCCAAAGAGATATTTGGGATCGTAACATACTCTGTTTCATGGAGACATGGCTAGCTGGGGACATTCTGTCGGAGTCCATACATCCAACGGGATTTTCAGTGCATCGCGCCGACAGGAACAGACATCTCTCTGGTAAGAAGAAGACCGGGGGTGTATGTTTCATGATTAATGACTCATGGTGTAATTGTAACAACATACAAGAACTCAAGTCCTTTTGTTCACCTGTCCTAGAATTCCTCACAATCAAATGCCGATCGTATTATCTCCCAAGAGAACTATGCTCGGTTATCGTCACACACGTGTATATCCCCCTGCAAGCGGATACCAAAACGGCCATCAAGGAACTTCACTGGACTTTATGCAAACTGGAAACCATATATCCTGAGGCTGCATTTATTGTAGCTAGGGATTTTAACAAAGCTAATCTGAGAACAAGGCTACCTAAATTCTATCAGCATATCAATTGCAGAGTAACACACTCGACCACTGCTACTCTAACTTCCGCGATGCATACAAGGCCCTCCCCCGCCCTCCTTTGGGCAAATCTGACCACGACTCCATCTTGTTGCTCCCCTCCTATAGGCAGAAACTAAAACCGGAAGCACCGGTGCTTAGGTCTATCCAATACTGGTCTGACCAATCGGATTCCACGCTTCAAGATTGCTGCGATCACGTGGATTGACGTAAGTGGCAGGGTCTACAGACAATCACGGATTACAAACAGAAAATTAAACAACTTCTTTGCCCGCTTTGAGGACAATACAGTGCCACCGACAAGGCCCGCTACCAAAGACAGAGGGCTCTCCTTCTCCGTGGCCGACGTGAGTAAAACATTTAAACGTGTTAACCCTCGCAAGGCTGCCGGACCAGTCAGCATCCCTAGCTGCGTCCACAGAGCATGCGCAGACCAGCTGGCTGGTGTGTTTACGGACATATTCTCTCAATCCCTATCACAGTCTGCTGTCCCCACATACTTTTATTTTTTATTTTATTTCACCTTTATTTAACCAGGTAGGCTAGTTGAGAACAAGTTCTCATTTACAACTGCGACCTGGCCTAGATAAAGCACAGCAGTTTGATACATACAACAAGAAAGAGTTACACATGGAATACACAGACATACAGCCAATAATACAGTAGAAAAATGAAAAAAATAAAATAAATAATAAGTTTATATACAGTGTGTGCAAATGAGGTAAGATAAGGGAGGTAGGGCAACACATAGGCCATGGTGGCGAGGTAATTACAATATAGCAATTAAACACTGGGATGGTAGATGTGTAGAAGATAAATGTGCAAGTTACTGGGGTGCAAAGGAGCAAGATAAATAAATAAATAAATACAGTATGGGGATGAGGTAGTAGGATGGGCTGTTTACAGATGGGCTATGTGCAGGTGCAGAGATCTGTGAGCTGCACTGACAGCTGGTGCTTAAAGATGTGAGGGAGATATGAGTCTCCAGCTTCAGTGATTTCTGTAGTTCGTTACAGTCATTGTCAGCAGGGAACTGGAAGGAAAGGCGGCCAAAGGAATTGGCTTTTGGGGTGACCAGTGAGATATACCGGCTGGAGCGCGTGCTGCGGGTGGGTGCTGCTATTGTGACCAGTGAGCTGAGATAAGGCGGGGCTTTACCTATCAGAGACTTGTAGATGACCTGGAGCCAATGGGATTGGTGACGAATATGAAGCGAGGGCCAGCCAACGAGTAGTATATGGGGATTTGGTGACAAAACAGATGGCACTGTGATAGACTGCATCCAATTTGTTGAGTAGAGTGTTGGAGGCTATTTTGTAAATGACATCGCCGAAGTCGAGGATCGGTAGGATGGTCAGTTTTACGAGGGTATGTTTGGCAGCATGAGTGAAGGATGCATTGTTGCAAAATAGGAAGCCGATTCTGGATTTAATATTGGATGGGAGATATTTAATGTGAGTCTGGAAGGAGAGTTTACAGTCTAGCCAGACACCTAGGTATTTGTAGTTGTCCACATATTCTAAGTCAGCGCCGTCCAGAGTAGTGATGCTGGACAGGCGGGCAGGTGCGGGCAGTGATCGGTTGAAAAGCATGCATTTAGTTTTACTTGCATTTAAGAGCAGTTGGAGGCCACGGAAGGAGAGTTGTATGGCATTGAAGCTCGTTTGGAGGTTTGTTAACACAGTGTCCAAAGAAGGGCCAGAAGTATACAGAAATCTGTCGTCTGCGTAGAGGTGGATCAGAGAATCACCGGCAGCAAGAGCGACATCATTGATATATACAGAGAAGAGAGTCGGCCCGAGAATTGAACCCTGAGTACCCCCATAGAGACTGCCAGAGGTCCGGACAACAGGCCCTCCGATTTGACACACTGAACTCTATCTGAGAAGTAGTTGGTGAACCAGGCGAGGCAATCATTTGAGAAACCAAGGCTGTTGAGCCAATAAATGTGGTGATTGACAGAGTCGAAAGCCTTGGCCAGGTCAATGAATACGGCTGCACAGTAATGTCTCTTATCAATAGCGGTTATGATATCGTTTAGGACTTTGAGTGTGGCTGAGGTGCACCCATGACCAGCTCTGAAACCAGATTGCATAGTGGAGAAGGTACGGTGGGATTCCAAATGGTCGGTAATCTGTTTGTTAACTTGGCTTTCAAATACCTTTGAAACGCAGGGTAGGATAGATATGGGTATGTAGCAGTTTGGGTCTAAAGTGTCACCCCCTTTGAATAGGGGGCTGACCGCTGCAGCTTTCCAATCTTTGGGAATCTCAGACGATACGAAAGAGAGGTTGAACAGGCTAGTAATAGGGGTTGTAACAATTTCAGCAGATAATTATAGAAAGAGAGGGGCCAGATTGTCTAGCCCGGCTGATTTGTAGGGGTCCAGATTTTGCAGCTCTTTCAGAACATCATCTATCTGGATTTGGGTGAATGAGAAATGGGGAGGCTTGGGCGAGATGCTGTGGGGAGTGCAGGGCTGTTGACCGGGGTAGGGGTAGCCAGGTGGAAAGCATGGCCAGCCGTATAAAAATGCTTATTGAAGTTCTCAATTATAGTGGATTTGTCAGTGGTGACAGTATTTCCTAGCCTCAATGCAGTGGGAAGCTGAGAGGAGGTGCTCTTATTCTCCAGACTTTACAGTGTCCCAGAACTTTTTTGAGTTTGTGCTACAGGATCCACATTTCTGCTTGAAAAAGCTAGCCTTAGCTTTCCTAACTGCCTGTGTATATTGGTTCCTGACTTCCCTGAAAAGTTGCATATCGCGTGGGCTATTTGATGCTAATGCAGAATGCCACAGGATACTTCAACATGGCCACCATTGTTCCTGTTCCCAAGAAAGCTAAGGTAACTGAACTAAATTACTATCGCCCCGTAGCACTCACTTCTGTCATCATGAAGTGCTTTGAGAGACTAGTCAAGGATCATTTCACCTCCACCCTACCTGTTACACTAGACCCACTCCAATTTTCTTACCACCACAATAGGTCCACAGTCGATGCAATCGCCATCACAAGGCACACTGCCCTATCCCATCTGGACAAGAGGAATACCTACATAAGAATGCTGTTCATTGACTACAGCTCAGCATTCAACACCATAGCACCCTCCAAACTCATCATTAAGCTTGAGACCCTGGGTGTCGACCCCGCCCTGTGCAACTGGGTCCTGGACTTCCTGACGGGTCGCCCCCAGGTGGTGAAGGTAAGAAACAACATCTCCACTCCGCTGATCCTCAACACTGGGGCCCCACAAGAGTGCGTTCTCAGCCCTCTCCTGTACTCCCTGTTCACCCACGACTGAGTGGCCATGCAAGCCTCAAACTCAATCAACAAGTTTGCAGATGACACTACAGTGGTAGGCTTGATTACCAACAACGACGAGACAGCCTACAGGGAGGAGGTGCGGGCCCTCTGAGTGTGGTGTCAGGAAAACAACCTCTCACTCAACGTCAACAAAACAAAATAGATGATCGTTGACTTCAGGAAACAGCAAAGGGAGCACCCTCCTATCCAAATCGACAGGACAGCAGTGCATCAAAGCTGGGACAGAGAGATTAAAAAACAGCTTCTATCTCAAGGCCGTCAGTTTGTTTAACAGCCACCACTAGCACAGAGAGGTGGCTTCCTACCTACAGACTTGATATCATTGGCCACTTTAATAAATGGAACACTAGTCACTTTAATTATGCCACTTTCAGAATGTTTACATATCTCGCATTACTCATCTCATATGTATATACTGTATACTGTATCCTTCACTATCTATTCTTTACTATCTATTGCATCTTAGCCACTCTGTCACTGCTCCTCCATGTATTTTATACTTATATATTCTCATCCCATTCCTTTACTAGATTGTGTGTATTAGGTTTTGTTGTGGAATTGCTATATATTACCTGTTAAATACTGCTGACTGTCGAATCTAGAAGCATAAGCATTTCGCTCCGCTCGCAATAACGTCTACTAACCATGTGTATGTGACCAATAAAACATGATTTAATTTGATTTCACCTCCCTCTATCGTCCCTCTATCGTCCCTCTACCTCCCTCTACCTCTGTGTATCCTCCCTCTACCTCTGTGTATCCTCCCTCTACCTCCCTGTATCCTCCCTTTATCCTCCCTGTATCCTCCCTCTACCTCCCGGTACCTCCCTCTATCCTCCCTCTACCTTCCTGTATACTCCCTCTACCCTCCTCTACCTCCCTCTACATCCCTCTATCCTCCCACTACTTCCCTCTATGTCCCTGTATCCTCCCTCTACCTTCTTGTATCCTCCCTCTACCTCCCTGTATCCTCCCTCTACCCTCCTCTACATCCCTCTATCCTCCCACAACCTCCCTCTACCTCCCTGTATCCTCCCTCTACCTCCCTGTACCTCCCTCTATCCTCCCTCTACCTTCCTATATACTCCCTCTACCCTCCTCTACCTCCCTCTACATCCTTCTATCCTCCCACTACCTCCCTCTATGTCCCTGCATCCTCCCTCTACCTTCCTGTATCCTCCCTCTAACTCCCTGTATCCTCCCTCTACCCTCTACCCTCCTCTACCTCCCTCTACATCCCTCTATCCTCCAACTACCTCCCTCTACCTTCCTCCAGCCTCCCTCTACCTCCCTGTATCCTCCCTCTACCTCCCCTATCCTCCCTCTACCCTCCTCTACCCTCCTCTTTTTCAAGTACCAAGCAGTACTTGCTTACTGACTTTATTGTCCCCATGGAGAAATTTTGTTGCAGTGTCATGTACACATTTAAAGTGGCGTTTAAATACAAAACAAATTGACAATACAACATTCATAACAGTTACATACCAATAAAAATATATGTTAATAATAATAATAATAAAAAGATAGGAACATTAGCCCGAGCTATTTAGGAGGGATATCACACCTGGCACAAATGATTGTCTAGTTCTGTTTTTCCTGCTGAGGGGTGCCAAACCCTGCACCCAGAGGAGAGTAGTTCAAAGTCCAGGTAAAGGGGGTGACTTGGGTCTAAAATGATTTTATGAGCCTTACGGAGGGCCCTGACCTTAAAGATCTCATCCAGGCCTGTCTGTTTGACTCCAAGTACATTGCTTGCTGTGGTGATAATCCTTCTCAGCATATTTCTCTGGCTGACAGTGGCATTGCCAAACCAACAAACAATACAAAAAGTTTTGTAAAACAGTGTCAGTATAGTACAGTCTACATTAAAACATCCCCGATTTTTGAGAAAGTACAGTCTCTGTTGGCTCTTTTTGTAGATCAGATCTGTACATTTACTCCACTGAAGCTTATTGTCCAAGAGGACACCCAGATATGTGTATTCCTCTACCTCCCTGTACGTCCCTGTATCCTCCCACTGCCTCCCTCTACCTTCCTGTATCCTCCCTTTATCCTCCTCTAACTCCCTCTACCTCCCTGTATCCTCCCTCTACCTTCCTGTCTCCTCCCTCTACCCCCCTCTACGTCCCTGTATCATCCCACTACCTCCCTCTACCTTCCTGTATCCTCCCTTTATCCACCTCTAACTCCCTCTACCTCCCTGTATCCTCCCTCTACCTCCCTCTACCTTCCTGTCTCCTCCCTCTAGCCTCTCTACCTCCCTCTATCCTCCCTCTACCCCCCTCTACCTCCCTCAATCCTCCCTCGATCCTCCCTCGATCAGTGCCGTCACTTTTAGTATTTGCCTTGGTAGCGCCGTGCCGCCGGAGACCATCCCACTGCCTCTGTAAATACAGGAAGCGTGCCATACCATTTTCCCCAGGCCGTGAAAATGTCATTAGGTACTGATGGGGACCAAGATAAAACCTGGCCAGACACCAGTGTAATGTCAATTTGCTGCCATTAATTAATTAAATGTCTCTTAATTTCAGAGAGTTGAACGGCCGTAACCTGTGATGCTCAGTGAATACTAAAAGAGTAGTGTGTGTGTAAGAGTAGAGTGTGGGTGTGTGTGTCTGTGTGTGTGTCTGTGTGTGTGTGTGTGTGTGTGTGTGTGTGTGTGTGTGTGTGTGTGTGTGTGTGTGTGTGTGTGTGTGTGTGTGTGTGTGTGTGTGTGTGTGTGTGAGTATACGTGAAGGCCCACCAAGGCCTCTGTAGAGTGTCAGAACGATTAAGGACATGAAAAAGGCTTTGTTTATTCGGCTAATGAACTGCCTGGTGTAGTTGTGGCGTGGCCCTCATAACCATGCCGACAGCTGCCATGACTTCTGGCTTAGTCATGCCATGATTTGATTGGCTGCACTTCGTTTGGCCACGGTTGACTAAGTAAGTCTGCTACCAGCAGATTTCTATGGAAGTGGAACAGTGTGAATACAACACTATTGCAAGCTGTGCCAGCCATTCTGAATTCACAAAAAATCTGAAGTCTGAGTCAGTGGAAACTCATAAAGGACGCTAAATGGGCCAACAGATTTTACAGTACAAACCCTACTCTCGGATACCATCGTTGACATGATATTTAGCCATATCTACAGCTGTCAAAATAAGTAGCTTACCAGTCCATCTATTTGCTCTTAATAAAGTCTCATTCCTCACAGATCCTATCATAATAATGTGCTCCTAGGCCCAAGATAAGGTACGAGACGCACAAATCAACTCAACTCAAATCTGCCATTCAAATCAGAATCCGAAGAAATGGATTCTGCATTAACTTTTCAATGATCTTTCCAAAAGAGGGATTTCTAACTTCCCTAAATCTTTATATTTGGCAGGGGCACCGTCTGAAAGGGCTCGCGGCATTTCGTGAAGAAGAAGATCTGGGTGCGGGATTTGATCTCTGGCGATAATGTGAATTAATATTCCCTTTCATTCCCTTCTCCTGAAGGCCAAGTCGCCTCCTTCGACGTTCCATCACTCTGGAAATCTTGTTAAATGTTAAATGGAGCCTATTTCTACATGGGTCGCGATCTGGTGCCACATACCTCTTGGCCTGGTCTGAAAAAAACATTTAGAGTCTCACGCTTCTTCTCAGATTATTTTGTTTCACTTCTATAGGGCACTTCTGAAGTTGGAAGATGCCTTTTTTCCTGGTATCTTTTTAATATTGTGGAGTCGCGGGGAGTCGTGGGTATTACGGCGACGCCCAAAGGTCGTGTGTGCTCGCACATAACGATCTCGAGTGTCTTGACCACCCAGCATCGATTGCATCGCTGAAGAATTTGTATGAAGTCTTGAAGTGTAACTATATGGTAGAATAGTATTTAACTATTTCCTCTTTGCTTTACAGTATGTTGTGTACCACAGAGGGCTGAATCAATGTCAGCCCAGTGGCCAAAGAAAGAACCCACTCTAATATCAAAACACTTACAGCAAATTACTCTTATAAAATTACCCGGCAAGTGTTTGGACCTTCAGAAAACCAAGCAATAAATCTAGCCAAACGGACAAATTTTCCACAAAGCTGTAGTCAGGGTCGTGTTCATTAGGGCACGCAACGTTTTACAACGGAAACTTACAATTTGCGTTTTGTTCCATTTCAGTGCCTGTCAGCTGAAAGTATTGTGTCAGGGGTGATAGAGAGAGAGAGAGAGAGAGCGAGGAGAGAGAGAGAGAGAGAGAGAGAGAGAGAGAGAGAGAGAGAGAGAGAGAGAGAGAGAAATTAGTGATTGATAAAGAGAGGAAAACGACTCTTCAGAGAAAGCTGGAATTTCATTGGCTCCCTGAGGTGACAATTAGAAGAGTTCGTGTTGGCGAGCAGGCCTCGGCTCATCCCTCATGGTGCGGAGAGAGAGGATGACAGCACAGCGCACTCTTGGAACACGCCACAAGGAGCATGCAGTCGGTCTGCTACAGCGCCAGGAATCTTCAAGAACATTTAAACATTTTTATTTTACCAGGTTTGTTTCATTGAGGTAAAAATAGATTTTTCAAAGGAGATCGGGACCAAGGTCCATCAGGCTGTCTGTCAATAGGACTGTGACATCAATTATGTGGCCACATCACAAACCAATAATAATCGGAGTAATCTCGGAAACCCAGAACAAAAAGCATAATTGCGTCAGATGCTTGATGAAGTTCAGGAGGGAGACATGTTGGAGAAGATACTAGAACCAAGAGCCGAAGCACCACGGTAGCTCCTCCAACCTCTCTGAACGTCACGGACATAGTATCCCCTTCTGAAAGACGCGAACCCACAGTCTGTCTAGAATACCAGTTATGTTACATGTGTCTGTACACGAGACATCACCCTTACAGATGAAGGATCTTAATTTGTGCCAGTTTGCTACAGGCAGTAAAATAATCCTGCAGGAACAGGAAATGTTAATTATTATGTGGATTATAATCAATGGACATATTTCATCACAGCAAATCAAGTCTGAAGTGAAAATGACAAACTTTAGAAACCTTTATAAAACTCAAATACACTACAAGTTCGCATTTCCTGCTGTGCAAGGAAATTCTCAGTGACAAAAGAGTGATCGAGTTAAGATCCTACATCTGTACAGTGACGCCATGTTTCCTGCATGGGGCCTTGTAAAATATACGGAGTGTGTGTGTGTGTTAACTGTGATAACGTTGCTGAATGATGACCACGATGACCTACATGACTGATCCAATCGACTGTTAGAAGTGGTTGACCTTGACCACATATAAAATCAAATCAAAAATCGAATACATTGTATTTGTCACACGCGCCGAATACAACAGGTGTAGACCTTACCATGAAATGCTTAGTTACAAGCCCGTAACCAACAATGCAGTTTTTGAAAAATATGAGTTAAGAAAAAGATTTAAGAAATTAAATAAAAAATAAAAGAGCAACAATAAAATAACAATATTGAGGCTATATACAGGGGGTACCGAGTCAATGTGCGGGGGGCAACGGTTAGTCAAGGTAATTGATGGATCTGTACATGTAGGTAGAGGTAAAGTGACTACGCATAGATAATAAACAGAGGGTAGCAGTAGTGTAAAAATGGAGGGGGGGTGGGTGGCCATTTGGTTATCCTTTCAGGAGTTTTATGGCTTGGGGGTAGAAGCTGTTAAGAAGCCTTTTGGACTTAGACTTGGCGCACCGGTACCACTTGCCGTGCGGTAGCAGCCAATGACTAGGGTGGCTGTAGTGCTTTGCCGTCAGAGGCCGAGCAGTTGCCACACCAGCTGGTGATGCAACCAGTCAGGATGTTCTCGATGGTGCAGCTGTATAACTTTTTGAGGATCTGAGGACCCATGCCAGAGCCTTTCAGTCTCCTGAGGGGGAATAGGCATTGTCGTGCCCTCTTCACGACTATCTTGGTGTGTTTGGACCATGACAGTTGTTGGTGATGTGGACACCAAGGAACTTGAAGCTCTCAACATGCTCCACTACAGCCCCGTCAATGAAAATGGGGGAGTGCTCTCCTTTGTCTTGATCACATTGAGGGAGAGGTTGTTGTCTTGGCACCACACTGCCAGGTCTCTGACCTCCTTCCTATAGGCTGTCTCATCGTTGTCTGTGATCAGGCCTACCACAAACTTAATGATGGTGTTGGAGTCGTGCTTGGCAATGCAGCCATGGGTAAACGGGGAGTACAGTACTGTCTGGGACTGAGCACACACCCCTGAGGGGTCCCGTGTTGAGGATCAGCGTAGCAGATGTGATGTTACCTAACCTTACCACCTGGGGGCAGCCCGTCAGGAAGTCCAGGATCCAGCAGAGGGAGGTGTTTAGTCCCAGAGTTCTTAGCTTAGTGATGAGCTTTGAGGGCACTATAGTGTTGAACGCTGAGTTGTAGTCAATGAATGCTTTCTCACGTAGGTGTTCCGTTTGTCCAGGTGGGAAAGGGCAGTGTGGAAGGTAATATAGATTGCATCATCTGTGGATCTGTTGGGGCGGTATGCAAATTGGAGTGGGTCTAGGGTTTCTGGGATAATGGTGTTGATGTGAACCATGACCAGCCTTTCAGAGCACTTAATAGCTACAGACGTGAGTGCTACAGGTTGGTAGTCATTTAGGCAGGTTACCTTGGTGTTCTTCGGCAAAGGGACTATGGTGGTCTGCTTGAAACATGTTGGTATTACAGACAAGTTGAAAATGTGAGTGAAGTCACTTGCCAGTTGGTCAGCGCATGATTGGAGTACACGTCCTGGTAATCCGTCTGGCCCTGCAGCCTTGTGAATGTTGACCTGTTTAAAGGTCTTACTCACATCGGCTATGGAGAGCGTGATCACACAGTCGTCCGGAACAGCTGGTGCTCTCATGCATGCTTCAGTGTTGCTTGCCTCAAAGTGGGCATTGAAGTCCTTTAGTTTGTCTGGTAGGCTTGTGTCACTGGGCAGCTCGCGGCTGTGCTTCTCTTTGTAGTCCGTAATAGTTTGCAAGCCCTGCCACATTCGACGAGTGTCGGAGCCGGTGCAGTAGGATTCAATCTTAGTCCTGTACTGACGCTTTGCCTGTTTGATGGTTTGTCTGAGGGCATAGCGGGATTTCTTATAAGCGTCCGGGTTAGAGTCCTGCAGCTTTACCCTTTCGCTCAGTTAGGATGTTGCCTGTAATCCATGGCTTCTGGTTGTGGTAGGTACGGTCACTGTGGGGACGACGTCATCGATGCATTTATTGATGAAGCCGGTGACTGACGAGGTGTACTCCTCAATGCCATCGGAAGAATCTCGGAACATATTCCAGTCTGTGCTAGCAAAACAGACCTGTAGCTTAGAATCCGCGTCATCTGACCACTTCCATATTGAGCGAGTCAATGGTACTTCCTGCTTTAGTTTTTGCTTGTAGGCAGGAATCAGGAGGATAGAGTTATGGTCAGATTTACCAAATGGAGGGTGAGGGAGAGCTTTGTACGTGTCTATGTGTGTGGATGATTAAAGGTGGTCTAGAGTTTTTTTCCTCTGGTTGCACATGTAACATGCTTGTAGAAATGAGGTAAATCGGATTTGTGTTTCCCTGGAATAAAGTCCCCGGCCAATAGGAGTGCCGCCTCCAATCAGGCTTCCAATCCAAGTGTGAAAAACCTAGAGGCGTTTTAAAACTTTGGCGGCAAAAAAAACCGAAACAACGAAATATCATAGAGGTTTATTTGTCAACCCAAAACCGATCGAACCAAATTGTAAATTCTGTTTGTTTGGCTCTCCTATGGAAAAACAAACCACTCAAACCCTTCCAACGCATATTCAAAATACATTTCCTTCCTCATTCCCTCCTTCATTCCCTCCCTCCATACCTCACTCTCTCCCTGTCAGTGCCACAGTCCCAGTCCCTCATGCTGTGTTGGTGGGCCCATATCAGGTTAGGGACATCCTGGGCCGGATACACCACGGCCCAAATACGTCCTGGGCCAGCGACCCAGTCTCACCAGGTGCTTTGGAGCCCTATGCTAACACCGCACGGCTAACACCGCTAGCCAATAAGACTTGGAACCACACTGCCCAGATTAGCTCAGTTCTGGCCTAGCTACCGCCCCCGCTGAAGCGTGCCCACTACCCAAAAAACTACCCTAAACTAGATGGCAGACACCAACAAGCCCTCGGGGGAGAAAAGTGGGTTGTTAGATTCAACATGTTTCCTGTGTATTTTTTGAAATAAGAGTGTTTGCTTTGATGTGCGGACCTGATGTGAAAGGGATCACGGTGTCATTACAAGTGGTGGATGGATACAAACATATGCACACACACACACACACAGACTGTTTGTCTGATGATAGATGAAGAGTCAGCAGAGAAGCCAGTTAGTTCTTTGATTTATCGACAGGAAGCTCTGCTCCTTCATAGGGGTTATCTACAAGCCAGAGTCACTTCCTCAACAGCAATTAGTGCCTTCTCTGTTACACACACTTAAGAAGAACCAGAAAGACTGGATTTCTTCTAAAGGCTTTCAATGGGAGAGCAAACAAAAATATTCTAAAAGAAGATATCTCCTCCATAGGCTTTAATGGGCGGGCAAACAAAGATATTCAAAAAAGAACATGTCTCCTCCATATAAGTTTTTAATAGGAGAACAAACAAAGATGTTGTACAAGAAGATATCTTGTAGGCTTTCAATGAGTAGGCAAACAAAAATATTCTAAAGTAAGATATCGACTATATAGGATTTCAATGGGAAGCCAAAGAAAGGTATTCCCTTAAAATGTATCTAACAACATCCATAATTTCACCTCAAAGGTCAGGGCTGATGGAGTGTTGACTTCTGTGTCACCCAGAAATGGCGTGACACAGAGGTGATCTTTGAGTGGATAGATCAGTGTAATGTATTCAGGACTGTCACACTACACACATACTCCCTTGTAAAGCAATAAGCATGCGCATGTGCACTTGCCTTTACAACCCTACCCCTCCATCACACACACATACGCATTGAGCAAAGGTGGAGAATGCAAGGTGACGACTCCATTGCCTTCCCAACAGCCCAGGACACACAGTAACCTATACATGACAGCAGCCAGGGTGTGTGTGTGTGTGTGTGTGTGTGTGTGTGTGTGTGTGTGTGTGTGTGTGTGTGTGTGTGTGTGTGTGTGTGTGTGTGTGTGTGTGTGTGTGTGTGTGTGTGTGTGTGTGTGTGGTGTGGTGTGTGTGTGTGTGTTAAGGGGAGCGGCATCATGGGGTATATTTATCAACAGCGTGCCTCATCACAGCCCTGTCTCTCTCCACATTTTCCTATCATTGGAATTTCCATTGGATGCCCATTTGGTCGTTTGTCACGCATCCAAGTCCATTCCCATGATCATTCTGTGCCCCTTACATGGGGCTCGACATCCAGATAGAGGAGCTTCTCTACTCGGTCTCACACAATTTCTCTGGGATGTGGGATTGCATAGTGCTATACTACTCCTATATGACAATGGGTAAGCACTGATGCTTGGTATGTCATTATATGAGGAATGGGCTGGCTTAGTGAGGGATATGACACATATGGTGTGTCATAGGGTGTTACGAGGCTTCATATGAGCGACATAAGAAACGTTGTGTCTCAACCTTCTACTACTGAGATATGACAGTTGATATGACAAGGGAAGGGTGTGTCTTAGTGAGATGACATGACATGCATCGAGAGTCATAGGGTGTTACGATGCTTCATATGAGGGACATAAGGAGAGTTGTGTCTCTTACCCTTCTGGATTCTATTTCTTTCACGTAGAGAGGGAGCAGAAACTCCGAAACACCCTCTAGCCTGATCCCCTCTTTGGTTACACGAAGATTACCCATTCCATCCTGCGGGGAAAGAGAGTGGAAGAGAGAGAAGAGCGAGAGAGAAAGAAAGAAAGAAAGGAGAAAGACAAAATGGAGAGAATAAGTCCAAACAGTGAAACAGAGAAACCCAGCGTTAGTTCAGTCACAGTGAAGAAACTGTTTAGGAGAGGAGGGAGTGAAGAGAAAAACATCCAAAGGAACAAAAGTTGTATTTTAATTAAATATTTGGATAATTTTCAACAACAAAGTATTGGACGTTTTACGGGTTCGAAATTTCACATTACGCATAGGCACAGATGCACAGACGCACACACACACACGGCCCCCAACAACACTTGACCACCCCAAAGTTATAAAGTCCTCAATAAATTATAACACACCAGCCTGCAGTTCCTATAATACACAATTACTGCTTTACACACCCACACCCAACACACACACATGCATGAATACACACACACACACTCTCTTGCTGTACACCCACATCTCCTCACATAATGTACATCTGGTAGCTACATGGAGGTGAAAAATCACATCTTTGAAAAGGCACACACGCACGCACACACACACACACACGACTGCAGGTGACTACTCATATTATGCTTCTTTAATTAAAAGGAAGCAACACATTATGCAGAACTATCCAAGGGTGGAACATGCTCAGGCAGGAGTACGGCCCACCGTCAATCGTCAAAACGTAAAGATGACTCCTGAATACTTCATAATGAATCATTCATGTGACGCGTCAACGCTTAGCTAAAGACCCTCGTTCTCTCGTCTAGGCCCCCGTCACCCCTGACAGTGTTTAGCGATGGTGGCAGCGTGCGAAGGCATGTGGCCTTGATTTGACGTGGCAGGCTGTAGACATTAACGTCTCTCTCGGGCAGGTTGGTGTTCAATCTGAAGGAAACACAAAAGTCCGAAAAAGAACAGGCCCCTTGGCTAGGCGACGCGGCGCCGCTTACACACTAATGCCGTCTACCTGAGGGCCTTGCAGGCAAGGAGAGAAAAAGGGAGAGAGAGAGAGGTTGAGGAAGAGAGAGAGAGAGCTACGCTAACCACATACTTAGCAGCCAAAGTCACTTCTATTAGTCTACCAGACACGCCGTGCGAAATGTAAATTACATTTCTCAGTCTGATTAGCGTGGCAGTGGAGGAGCTTGGTGTTGACAGTGGTGGGAACACCGAAGGTATTCAGGAATCCTGGCGGGAACCAGGCCACTTTAGGATAATGAAGCCACTCCTCCGGGATGTGACTGATGGTGAATTCTGTAGTAACAGAGGCCTGCACTCCGATAACGATGTCCTTCTCTGTTATATTGGATTTCCATGTTGTGTTATAATGACATATTTCCCCGTCCATGTCGTGTGTGAGAGTGTGTGTGTAATTGTGATTGTCTACATATCTGTCTGTGTGTGTGTGACAGTGTTCTGCCGAGTCCTTCAGTAGAAGTCAAGCTGATAATGTTGTATCGCCCAGCGCAGTGAGGTTAACTGGCGGAGTCAGCCATTAGGGCTCACATCCCATCCCTGGCACAAGGTTATAGTGAACAGTATAATACTCCCTCCTCCACATGATGGATGGCCACTGAAAACATTCTCGGGGAAGGTTTTAATATTCTCTCTCGGCTGAATTTTTCACTCAACCTTCCGTGCCAACAATGTTTAGAGAGAAAGGAAATAGAGCTGAAGGGACGTATAGAAATGAACAAATGAGGAAACATGGATACGAGTTTGTTTGTATGTCCTCTCTACCGGGAAAATCATACGACCTTTCAGAGCCAACGTAGAAGGAATGCCTTGTCAGGGTCTGAAATTAACACATTGACATTCATCAGAGTTCTTGGAGAGCTTCCTTCCGCATCACTTCCCCTTCTGGGACGCATCCTAAACATTGTCGTCTTAGAATGTCAGCACACGTTGCCTCCGACCTACGATAAGAGCTATTCCACTTCTAAGGGGCTTCCGCTCGCCACACTGTAAAAAATAACCCACGAGCTTAGTAAATATTGCAAAATAAAATCAATGATTTTTACTTAAAATAATAGGTTTCTGGTTTTACTTACATGTTTAAATGTAGTACTTAATTTATATGTGTTGTAAAATATTGGCATTTGCAAATAAAAATCCTAGGTAATATGCTATGAAATTTGAACAAATATTTCAAAGTAACAGCCAACAACTTATAAAATATGATATTCAAATGATCATTATTATGTTGGACTGACATGCTAGATCTAGTTCTGAACTTGGAACAGCTCAACGGACCTCGTCTTGATCTTTCACCTCTGGAATGGCCATGCGGCAGGTAAGGACCAAATTATAACTTGGAATGTAGTTTGGAAAAATCTAGTAGCCCAGTCTGTTATTTCTTAATTGTTTCACTCAGGATGCTGACGACACCATGATCTGAGAGGACCTCATTCAGCATGTGATGAAGGTGTTCACTGTGAAGGATCTGCACCAGAATATGGAGCATGGGATCTGCATCGAAGGAGCGGAGGTCCTGGCTGGTATTTCTCGTCTTACACAGTCATGTACCATGCTTAGGGGTCTCATCTATGGCTTAAATCTAAGGTACCCCAAAGAACTGAAATATACCTTTGAAGTGTTCCAAAAAGTATCCTTGGAACTTGATGATCTCAGGACCTCCCCACGGGTCCAAGCTCTAAAGATGAAGTTACTTGGTTCCAGAGATATCTAAAGATATCTGAGAATTCTCAAAGGGCCACTCACAAACTGTGGTCTAAACCCTACTCAGTAAGCTGAAAATCTTGTTGCTAGGTGGTATAGGAGCTACAGTTTACATGATGGTCTTTGTCAAGTGAAGTCATAAGATACATTGTCAATTCCTGTTTAAAAAACAGCTTAAAACTTACTTCATATGCACTAGTGTATATCTGAGATTATTTGTCAGGTGCAAGCTATCTGGATGTAACTTTACTTAAGAAGGCAAGGTGGAGTTATACCCAGAATGCTTACAGATGAAAAAATACGAATGCCTAAAGAGTAGGGTTTAAGGGGCAATTTGAGATTGAAGTTTGAAGAAATTATAAAATGATAACATTTGTTTTATTCAAAATAAAGGTGTGGAAGTTTGAAGTTGAACACTGTTGTTTCAATTTTGCATATTCCCTTGTATAGATTTTCTTTTTAATAATAATTATCCCTAGTATATTGAGGTAACTATTTGCATCAGCCTTTAAGTATAGTTGTGAGTATATATTTGAGTAGTAGGAACCCCATTTAAATACATTTTACTAACCTGAGTACCATTAGTAACTGAGCAAAAAACATTTGTAGTGAAAAACATATCAATTACAATACTGAGTAAATTCAGCAAATTAAATGTACAATATTAGTTCTGTAACTGATTACATTAAGTATATCAAACGTATAACATTAGTTCTGGGACTTGAAGGACTTAAGCAGGTCAACAAAAAAAACAAGTCTGAACCTGATACAATTAACTTTGCACTTCATATATTTGAGTTTGTAATATACTAAAAGCAAAGTATATTATACTTAAAAGATCCTCCTTGTTGGATTTACTTAAAAAGCTGGGGGGCACAATATTTTTGACAGTGCACTGATTGTGATGAAAGAAAAGCTGTTCTGCTCTAGTACTGGAATACAAAACCTTCCCACAAACACACAACAAGAGACACACACTGGTGTTTATTGGAACGAATCAAATCCCTTTGCACTCGCCAGCGCACATATGCAGTCTCTCTCTCTCTCTCAAAATGACGGGTAACCTCTAGAGGTCCAGGGGAAACCGTACTGAAGCCAAGGCATAATTTCAGTACCTAACTTAAAGCTCCTGAAAGCCTGCATGCTCCCCTTGTGGCTGGGCCTCGGGAAGCTTTGGATGGCCGTCCCTGAATGCTTATCTAACGCAGCACATTTCGTTACAGGACTATTTCAAATAAGGCCAGAGAGTCTATGAGAGAAGACAAGAAGCGCTATTAGTTCTCTTACATTTTCACTTTTAGGTCCCCAGTGTCTTCAATATGTGGACCACGTTTTATTACAGTCTCATGTCATACACGTAATTAAAGTACAAAGGCTGAATACTTCTCATTAATTCACCTATATTGTGTATTGATCGATCCTATTTTGCCCTCAACTCTGGATCTCGAAGCCAGTTCCACTGCATTTTTTCAATGTTCCTCTCTATTCAGGGACTGATTGAAACATCCTGTGGCATTCTGCATTAGCATCGAATAGCCCCCGTAATATGCAACTTTTCAGTGAAGTTAGGAACCAATATACACAAGCAGTTAGGAAAGCTAAGGCTAGTGTTGTCAAGCAGAAATTTGCATCCTGTAGCACAAACTCAAAAAAGTTCTGGGACACTGTAAAGTCCATGGAGAATAAGAGCACCTCCTCCCAGCTGCCCACTGCACTGAGGCTAGGAAATACTGTCACCACCGATAAATCGACGATAATTGAGAATTTCAATAAGCATTTTTCTACGGCTGGCCATGCTTTCCACCTGGCTACCCCTACCCCGGTCAACAGCCCTGTACCCCCCACAGCAACTCGCCCAAGCCTCCCCCATTTCTCCTTCTCCCAAATCCAGATAGCTGAAGTTCTGAAAGAGCTGCAAAATCTGGACCCTACAAATCAACCGGACTAGACAATCTGGACCCTCTCTTTCTAAAATTATCTGCTGAAATTGTTGCAACCCCTATTACTAGTCTGTTCAAACTTTCTTTCGTATCGTCTGAGATCCCCAAAGATTGGAAAGCTGCCGTGGTCATCCCCCTCTTCAAAGGGGGAGACACTCTTGACCCAAACTGCTACAGACCTATATCTATCCTACCCTGCCTTTCTAAGGTCTTCGAAAGCCAAGTTAACAAACAGATTACAGACCATTTGGAATCCCACCATACCTTCACCGCTATGCTGGTCATGGGCGCACCTCAGCCATGATCAAGGTCCTAAACGATATCATAACCGCCATCGATAAAATACATTACTGTGCAGCCGTCTTCATCGACCTGGCCAAGGCTTTCGACTCTGTCAATCACCACGTTCTTATTGGCAGACTCAACAGCCTTGGTTTCTCAAATGATTGCCTCGCCTGGTTCACCAACTACTTCTCTGATAGTTCAGTTCTGTATACTTCTGTCCCTTCTTTGGAGACCTCCAGACGAGCTTCAATGCCATACAACTCTCCTTCCGTGGCCTCCAACTGCTCTTAAATGCAAGTAAAACTAAATGCATGCTCTTCATCCGATCGCTGCCCACCCGTCCAGCAACTACTCTGGACGGTTCTGACTTAGAATATGTGGACTACTACAAATAGACTGTAAACTCTACTTCCAGACTCACATTAAGCATCTCCAATCCAAAATTAAATCTAGAACCGGCTTCCTATTTCGCAACAAAACATCCTTTACTCATGCTGCCAAACATACCCTTGTAAAACTGACCATCCTACCAATCCTTGACTTCGGCGATGTCATTTACAAAATAGCCTGCAACACTCTACTCAGTAAATTGGATGCAGTCTATCACAGTGCCATCCATTCTGTCACCAAAGCCCCATATACTACTTTTTTTCTACTGTATGTTTGTTTATTCCATGAGTAACTCTGTGTTGTTGTATGTGTCCAACTGCTTTGCTTTATCTTGGCCAGGTCGCAGTTGTAAATTAGAACTTGTTCTCAACTAGCCTACCTGGTTAAATAAAGGTGAAATATAAAAATAAAGGTGTGTGTAATTAATTATCAGGTAGAGCAGAAAGGCAGCAGGCTCCAGACCTCCTAGGGTAAGAGTGCACCTCTGCTATATTGTACATAGGTGAATAAACTCAATTATGCCTCGGTTTCAGTACGGTTTCCCCTGGACCTTTACAGGCCATCAGTCATACACTTTGTAGGATCGAACCATTTTGGTGAATGGGGTGTACCTAATAAACTTGCTTAACCTCTTCCAGCTAGGGTCCCATTTTCCAAATTTTCGCCTGTCTGACGTGCCCAAAGTTAAATGCCTACCACTCATGGCCAGAAACTAGGATATTTACATATTTAGTACTATTGGATAGGAAACACTCTGAAGTTTATAAAACCATTAAGATATAGTCTGTGGCTATTCCAGAACAGATTTAGCAGGCAAAAACCAGAGAGATTTCTGTCCGAATTTATTTTTTTGTTGCTCTCCTCTCATTTTGAAGCCCATGTAATATTTTTCTATGGGGAATAGGACCGAGGTTGCAGTACTTATGGCTTCCACTAGATGTCAACAGTCTCTGGAAAGGGTATGGAGGAAAAAGCTCTGACCAGATCCTTAGAGAGAGAGAATTACTACGGGTAGGGAAAAAGGTAAACAGGCGTGCACGTTCACGAGAACGTGAAAGCGCCCAGCGCGACCAACTTTCTTTTCGTCTATTAACGTTTCACTTAACGTTCTTGTAAAATATGATCGCTATTATTCATAAAAGAATACATAAGGATGCATTATTAATGATATTTGATTTGTTTGTGAAAAGATGAGAGGTATAATTTGAACGCGATCCCTTCACTGTAAAACGGGCGAGTAGACTGACAATGCTTGGTGGAGTAGCTGAACGTAACGTGCCAAAAACAACGGATATTTATGGATATAATTATTTACTTTTTCTAACAAAAGAACCATGGATTATCTTGTTTGGACACTTGGGAAGACCTCAGAAGAAGTTATTTGAAAGGTGCGATTTATATTAGCTGTGATATGGATATTTTGAGAACCGAGCTGGATATGAATTTATGCTAATGTGGAAAATATGTGAGGTACTAGCCTCAAACAATCAAATGTAGTGCTTTCGCCGTAAAGCCTTTTTAAAATCTGACAACGCAGTGATATTGCCAAGAAGCAGAGCTTTTGATGGCTATGCAACACTATGCAACACTTGTATATCGAAGTTAAATATTACGAATATGTATTACGAATATGTATTTTGAATTTGGCGCGTTATGTTTGCTCTGAAAACGATCCCGCTAAAGGGATCGACGCGCTAAGAGGTTAACCTATTCCATTATAAATTAAATAAACTTCATTAAGTTGAATCTATTCCACTATAAATTATATAACCTTAATTAAGTTGAATCTATTCCATTGTAAATTAAATCAACTTAATTAAGTTGAATCTATTCCATTGTAAATTAAATCAACTTAATTAAGTTGAATCTATTCCATTATAAATTAAATAAACTTCATTAAGTTGAATCTATTCCATTATAAATCTAATAAACATCATTAAGTTGAATCAATTCCATTGTAAATTAAATAAACTTAATTAAGTTGAATCTATTACATTATAAATTAAATAAACGTAACTAAGTTGAATCTATTACATTATAAATTAAATAAACTTCATTAGGTTGAATCTATTAGTCCCAAACCAAATGTTTCGTCACTTGCTTGGTAGAAGTGTAGGCTGCGAAATGCTTCTAATGGGACATTCCCAACAATGCAGAGATACAAAAGATAGAAAAGTAAGACTCCTAATAATAAAAGTAATAATAAATACACAATGAGTAACGATAACTTGGCTATATACACGGGGTAACAGTACCGAGTCCATGTGCAGGTGTACGAGGTCATTGGAGGTAGATACGTACATTTACAGTTTTTTTTCAATTGCTAACATGCATCGGTCAAAACACTTCACACAGTCAGCAAAACAGAAGTGTATATGGACCAAACTGTGAATCCTTTTTCATTGTTTCCACACCAAATGCATCAATGACCACATTCTCCGAAATCCATGAGCTGTTTTCTCATTCATTCTCCACCAACTTGTGAGGGCTCTTGAATGCAGGTCAGTTGCATAAAACACTTTTTTAAAAAAACTACACACAATTCTCTACCTAAAACACAAAAATCTAACAGGAAGTGACTTGCTTTCCTTTTCCAAACACAACCAATCAACATGCTACACTTATTCACCAGGTCACACACACACTCCTCACATGTGCAAACACTAATAGCTTAACTGATCACTAACCAATCACTGCTTTACTGTACTATAGGCCTATAAATAGGTCAAAGGTCAGATTACCTGTTTTGAACAATGGATGCCAACAATGGACAGAGAGCAAGAGGAGTAGGAGGGAGAGGAAGAGGAAGAAGAGGACGAGGGCAAAGAAGAGAAGGAAGAAGAGCCATCTCTGATGAGATTAGGGCAACACGTGTTGATCATGTGATCAACCACGGTTTGACCATGAGAGAGGCTGGACTGAGAATCGACTTGAGTCGATTTACAGTGGCGTCCATAATTATGCGTCCATAATTCGAACCTTCAGAAATGAGAACAGGTATGCAACTATCTAATGACTATTTTAGCATTACAGTAATGTACTGTAAAATACGTATGACTGCATAGTATTGCAAAAACATTTGTAACTCTAAGCCATCCATTTACTGCACTGCATTGAATGAATGAGGTTGGTTATCATGCTGTACTAAATTTTTTTGTACATTGTTTATAGTTCCTATGCTGAACACATACTGTGTTTGAATTCTGTACAGAGTGGAAAGGCAAAGACATCATGGAGGACGAGGACGCTTGTTTACAGATGTACAAGAGACTGCAATTATAAAAATGGTTTTGGCCAACAATGCAATTAGGATTCGAGAGATAAGAGAGCATATCTTGAATAATGACACCATATTTAATAACATCAATGCTGTAAGCCTGTCGACCATACAACGCATCCTCCAACGGCACCGAGTGACGATGAAACAACTTTACAAGGTGCCATTTGAGAGAAACTCTGACAGAGTCAAGAATATGCGACATGACTTTGTAGAGGTATGTATGCAACACTACTTCCAGTACTTCAGACATACGATATTTACTCATATGTATATCCTTTTGTCTGTTACAGAGAGTATTGGAGCTGGATGCCCATGTAATTCGCCATGAATTTATTTATGTGGATGAGGTTGGCTTCAACCTCACCAAAACCAGGCACCGCGGAAGAAATGTAATAGGACAGAGGGCAATTACCAATGTCCCTGGACAGCGTGGGGGAATATAACTATGTGTGCTGCCATCACTCAAAACCGGGTCCTCCATCACAATGCCACACTGGGTCCGTACAACACCGGCCATATGCTCACTTTTCTGGATGCAATTTACACAATGCTTGTCCCTGATCCAGATCAGGATGTTAGTTTTCACCGGGCTGTTCTGGTCCAAAACTGGTTTGCCACCCATCCACAATTTGTAGTTTTGTACCTACCCCATATTCACCTTTTCTAAATCCCATAGAGGAATTCTTCTCAGCCTGTCGCTGAAAAGTGTATGATCGCCAACCCTATGCCCGCATGCTGCTTCTCCAGGCAATGGAGGACGCATGTGGGGACAAAGAGGTTGCCTCTGTCCAAGGTTGGATACGCCATGCTAGGAGATACTTCCCTCGATGTTTGGCAAGAGAAAACGTATCTTGTGATGTGGACGAAGTATTGTGGCCAGACCCAGGCCGGAGAAGAGATTAAGCGTAGCTTAGCACTGGTGACTGCCCCCTACCAATTCCTGGACTGCTCCCCCGGGACCCCACACACACAATTGTGTTCTTTACTGTATTCTAAAGAATATACTTTTGGTTTACATATGTTTATGGTTTTGTTGTATGCTACTGTATACAACAGTAATGTTTGGCCTAATTAATATTTTCTGTTTCTACATTGCATTGGTGTTTACAGTGTACTTGTTACCCCTCTCAGCAGATTACTTTCACTGTAGAACATTGTATTGAAATGTAGATATAAGCCTATGAAAGACAAAAGAGCTTTAGATTTAAAACAACAGTGTTTACATGGTATATCCAAAAAGGTACTATTATGAAAGCAGTGTTTGCCATTTGATGCAAATGCTTCATTCTGACATGTGTTTATGGCATTTTGAATGCAGTGTTACATTTTGAAGGAGATGTGAGGCATTTTGAATTTTGTGTGTGCAGTTTTGGGAATTGTGTGTAGAGTTTTGAAAAAAAAGGAGACAGTTTTGAAAACATGTGTAAGCAGTTGGAAAAAACTGTAAACAAAACAGTCACACACCTGCTCACTACATGGAGCCACAATACATGAAACAATCACGGACAAAACTGAGGGGGGAACAGAGGAATTCAATAACACATGCAATTTGGGTCATGTGAACCAGGTGTGATAATTGACAAGACAAACAGAAAATGAGAAATGGATTGGTGGTGGCTAGAACTCCGGTGACATCGACCACCGGTAGCCGCTCGAACCAGGAGAGGGACCAACTTCAGCGGAAGTCGTGACAGTACCCCCTCTTTACGCGCGGGCTCCAGCAGCGCGCCGACACCGGTCTCGGGACGAGGCGCTGGGCGCTCCGGGCGGGGTCGGTGAAATTCCCGCAGTAGTGAAGGATCCAGGATGTCCTCCACCTGCACCCAGCTTCTCTCCTCCGGACCGTACCCCTCCCACTCCACGAGGTACTGAAGGCCCCTTGCCCGACGCCTTGAGTCCATGATAGCTCGAACTGCATACGCCGGGGCCCCCTCGATGTCCAGAGGGGGCGGAGGGACCTCCAGAACCTCAGGTCCCTGGAGCGGACCAGCCAGACCCGGTCCCTCACTGCGGTGGCGGTCGGCGCTCGCCTTCTGCCACCTCACGGCTCGTTGCAGGTGCACGTGGGTGGCTTCCCAGATCTCCTCAGAGCGCCTAAACCATTCGTCCATCGCAGGAGCCTCGGTCTGGCTCTAGTGCCATGGTGCCAGAACCGGCTGATACCCTAGCACACATTGAAATGGGGACAGGTTAGTAGAGGAGTGGCGGAGTGAGTTCTGGGCCATCTCTGCCCAGGGAATGAACACCGGCCACTCCCCCGGCCGGTCCTGGCAATACAACCTCAGAAACCTACCCACATCTTGGTTGACTCGTTCCACCTGCCCGTTGTTCTCGGGGTGAAACCCTGAGGTAAGGCTGACTGAGACCCCCAGATGCTCCATGAACGCCTTCCACACCCTAGACGTGAACTGGGGACCCCGATCAGACACTTGGTCCTCAGGCACCCCGTAGTGCCGGAAAACGTGGGTGAACAGAGCCTCCGCGGTCTGTAGAGCCGTAGGGAGACCGGGCAAAGGAAGGAGGCGACAGGACTTTGAAAACCGATCCACAACCCCTTCAGCAGTGAGGTAATGGAAGCCGCTACCTGCCCGAAGCCCCGGATAAACATCCGGTAGTAGTTGGCAAACCCTAAGAACCGCTGCACCTCCTTTACCGTGGTTGGAGTCGGCCAATTACTCACAGCTGAAATGCGGTCACCCTCCATCTCCACCCCTGATGTGGAAATGCGATATCCTAGGAAAGAGACGGACGGTTGGACGAACAGACACTTCTCAGCCTTGATGTACAGGTCATGCTCCAACAGTCAACCAAGCACCCTGCGCACCAGGTACACATGCTAGGCAACGTGTAGCGGAGTATATCAAAATGTCGTCGATATACACCACTACACCCTGCCCAGCAGGTCCCTGAAGATCTCGTCTACAAAGGATTGGAAGACTGATGGAGCATTCTTCAACCCTTACGGCATGACGAGATACTCATAGTGTCCTGAGGTGGTACTAAATGCTGTCTTCCACTCGTCTCCCTCGCGGATACGCACCAGATTGTAAGCGCTCCTGAGATCCAGTTTTGTGACGAAGCGCGCCCCGTGTATTGACTCGATCGCACTGGCTATGAGAGGCAGCGGGTAGCTGTACTTCACAGTGATCTGATTTATACCTCGATAGCCAATACACGGGCGCAGACCTCCATCCTTCTTCTTTACAAAAAAGAAACTTGAGGACGCAGGTGAAGTGGAGGGCCGAATGTATCCCTGTCCCAGAGATTCGGTAACATATGTCTCCATATGACCCCCCCTACATCACCATACTTAGTGGAGCTGTGGCCTCCCTAATCAGCCCTGACCCTAAAGGTCAACTATCTAGGGCATGCACAGGGAATGGAACATCAAGAGACACAATGGGGATCCCTAACCTACGGGCAAAAGTACGGTCAATAAAATTCCCAGCTGCGCCTGAATCTACTAGCGCCTTATGCTGGGAATGTGGGGAACTCTCAGTAAACTCTACCAACAAAAACATGTGAGCAACAGGGGGCTCTGGGTGAGTTTGGTGCTTACTCACCTGGGGTGACACAACAGTGCTCTGCCTGCCTCCTCGACTCCCTGAAGAACCCCCCCAACACCGGCCAGCAGTGTGTCCTCTGCGGCCACAGCTGTTGCAGGAAATGGCTCCTCCTCCGGTCCTCCTGAGCGCAGCACCTCCCAGCTCCACAGGGGTCGGAGCGGAGACGCTGGAGTTTGGAATTAACAGGCCCCGATCCGGACGTCCGCGGGTAGCCAGCAGGTTATCCAGTCGAATGGACATGTCTACCAGTTGGTCCAGAGTGAGTGTTGTGTCCCTGCAGGCCAGCTCCCGACGGACATCCTCCCGCAGACTGCACCGGAAATGGTCGATCAGGGCCCCTCATTCCATCCCGCGCCTGCGGCCAGGGTACGGAAGTCTAGGGCGAAATCCTGCGTGCTCCTCGTCCCCTGTCTTAAATGGAAAAGGCGTTCACCTGCCGCTCTCCTCTCCGGTGGATGGTCGAAATCCGCCCGGAAGCGGTGAGTGAACTCCTCATAGTGGTCCAACGCCGCGTCATCCTCCCCCCATTGGCCCACTCGGGAGCTTTCCCAGACAAACAGGAGACGAGGGCGGAAACACTCTCGCGTCCTGAAGGAGCCGGGTGGACGGCGCCAGGTAGAGCTCCAGCTGGAGCAAGAACCCCTGGCACCCGGCAGCCGTCCCATCATACTCCCTCGGGAGCGAGAGCCTAATCCCACTGGAAACAGATGAAGGAGGGGTAACCAGTGGGGTAGGTGGTGGTGAAGGTAGAGGTGCTGGCAGTCCTCCTCTCTCGAAACGCTCCAGGGACAGCAGCACGCGATCCATGACTGAGCAGAGATGTTGAAGCATTGTCGCGTGCTGCTGGACGCGCTCCTCTACATGAATTGGAGGGCTGTTTTCTCCTGCTGATTCCATTTCGTTAGGTCCGTGATTCTGTGAGGGCTCTTGAATGCAAGTCTTCAGCGGAAGTCGTGACACACCTGCAAAACTATATATTTGCAGCACATGTTTTCAAATGCTAACACACTGTTTCCAAAACTGTTAAAAACACATTCAAAACAGAATGATGGCAAATGTTGTGCACTTCTGCAGTAACCAGATTAAAACATATAGAAAATCTCAGCAGAATATTTAATCATTCCCAACACAGCTGATTGCAATTTCAGCTGAAAGCCTACCCAAGTGTTTTGTTTTTAGTCTCGTTACGCAACGGAAGACCAAGAGCGGTGGTCTCTGATGAGATAAGGGCCACAATTATTGACCATGTTGTAAACCACGGTCTCTCTTTGAGAGATTATGACCACCACCCACATGACCAGATGTGCTTACTGGATGCCACGAATGCGGGGTGTGGAGACACTTCTCCTGAAGACTGCCAGGGTTGGATTAGACATTCCAGAAGATTCTTTCCAAGATGCATCGCCAGAGAAGACATAAGATGTGATGTTGATGAGAACTTTTGGCCAAATGCAGGAGAGTTGGAGAACTAGAACCCTCACAGTACTGTACAGTATGAGTGATTATGTTATTTTTATTATTATTATTGCAGCCCTGGAATTTCAGGAATTAGTTTTTTGTAAATTACTATACGCAAAGATATAGAAAAAATAAAGGCTATTAAAGCAAATTGCTGCATTTCTGATTCATTCTTGTAACATATACTTTAGTACAGTCAATAAAGTGAAAAGGTGTTATTCTTATTCTATAATGAAATACTGATTTATGTGAAAAATCATTCAAACTTCAAAGAGAAAAGTAAAATGCAAATCAATTTATAAAAAAATTTCACATGCGTTTTTCTGGATTTTTTTGTTATTCTGTCTCTCACTGTTCAAATAAACCTACCATTAAAATTATAGACTGATCATTTCTTTGTCAGTGGGCAAACGTACAAAATCAGCAGGGGATCAAATACCTTTTTCCCTCACTGTATGTAATGTTCCCTGTTAGTGATTTTTAGGTCAGTGTGTTATGAGTGACAACGTATGCTTTCTGAGTGAGAATTGTTGCCATTGTTATGGTCGAACAAGCTTATTTTGAGACATGTATGAAGTGTTTTGGTGGTTTGAGTGAGTTTCGGAGGTGAGATCAACTGTTTGGCCAGATGCATGTTGGTAATGCAGACTGTGTGAAGAGTTTTGAAAAAGTGGCTTCAGTATTGACCGATGCTTGTTAGCAATTGAAAAAACTGTAATTGGGAATAATGTGACTAGGCAACAGGATAGATAATAAACAGTAGCAGCAGTGTATGTGATGAGTAAAAAACAAATGGTGCAGTCTGACAATTGTTAGGGCCTTCCTTCCTCTGACAGTGCCTGCTCTAGAGGTCCTGGATGTGGCTCTCCATCCATTCTGCTGTGCCCTGAGCAGAGTGGCAGATGACCGTGTGTCTGAGTAGTGACATACTGTCCAAATCTACTGGCCTGTGGGTCCAGGCCTGTCCAGCCCTGCCCGTCTTTCATCTGACCTGAATACCAAACCGACTGGAACGTTTGTCTGGTGGGCAAACCGCTCACGTTGACGTTGAGGGGCCGCTATCCGATCGCTGTCCGTCTCTGTGTGTGAGGCAGAGGTGCGTGTGCCTGTGTGCGTGTGCCTGTGTGTGTCTACGTGCACGCGTGTGTGTGTCTACGTGCACCTGTGTGTGTGTTCCTGTGTGTTTGTCTACATGCACCTGTGTGTGTGTGTGTCTACATGCACCGGTGTGTGTGTGTCTATGTGTGCGTGTGTGTCTATGTGTGTGTGTGTGTGTGTGTGTGTGTGTGTGTGTGTGTGTGTGTGTGTGTGTGTGTGTGTGTGTGTGTGTGTGTGTCTGCTTGTCTAGTTGTGTGTGTATGTGTGTATCCTGCACTGTGCCCATGGCCTTGTTTGTAGACTGTCAGTCACGGTGGACAGCCGCTTGCCAAACAGAACACAGAGAAGCACATCAGAGTGGCACCGGGACACACTGAGCATGCTCATACCAGGCCTGTCCGTCATCGCTAGGTGAGCTGAGGAGAATGAGTCATGACCAGAGTCACCTTGTTCAATACTATACAGCTAGCCTGGTCCCAGATCTGGTTGTGCTTTTGCTTACACTCTTAGAAAAAAAGGCTCTGAATAGAACCAAAAAGGGTTCTATGCTTGCTTCATATATGGCACCCCTATAGGTTATATGTAGAACCCTTTTGTAAGGTCCTTTGATCAGAACCCCAGGGGTTCTTCTTCAATGAACCAAAATTGGTTCCATATAGAACCCTTTTGTTCCATATAGGGTTCTATATGAAACCAATTTTGTTTCTATATAGAACCTTACGAGGTGCCATATATGAAGCAAGCATATCGCCCATTTTATCTAAGAGTGTTCTCCATTGTGATTGTCAAGCATGACAATTCCATAGGGAGTTGGCTGGAGAGCAGAAACAGACCATATTTCTCTCAAGATTCTCATCAGAAAAGAAATGGGCAGCACTTGGTACGGTAACACCTACACCACACCTACACCACCTACACCACCCGATGTCACAAGAAGGCCAAAAAGATCATCAAGGACAACAACCACCCGAACCACTGCCTGTTCACCCCGCTATCATCCAGAAGGCGAGGTCAGTACAGGTGCATCAAAGCTGGGACTGAGAGACTGAAAAACAGCTTCTACCTCAAGGCCATCAGACTGTTAAACAGCCATCACTAACATTGAGTGGCTGCTGCCAACATACTGACTTAAATCTCTAGCCACTTTAAAAATAGGAATTGGATGTAACAAATGTATCACTAGCCACTTTAAACAATTTTGTATATAATGTATATAATGTTTACATATCCGACATTACTCATATCAAATGTATACACTGTACTCTAAACCATCTACTGAATCTTGCCTATGCCGTTCGGCCATCGACTCAAATCTCTAGCCACTTTAATAATTATAATTGGATGAAATAAATGTATCACTAGCCACTTTAAACGATTCATTTATATAATGTTTACATATCCTACATTACTCATCTCATATGTATATGCTGTACTCCATACCATCTACTGCATCTTGCCTACGCCCGATCAGCCATCGCTCATCCATATATTTATATGTACATACTCGTATTCATTCCTTTACTTTTGTGTGTATAAGGTAGTTGTTGTGAATTTGTTAGATTACTTGTTAGATACTACTGCATGGTCGGAACTAGAAGCACAAGCATTTCGCTACACTCGCATTAACATCTGCTAACCATGTGTATGTGACAAATAAAATTTGATTTGATTTGATTTAATAAAAATGCATAAAACAAGTCATGCAAATTGGCCACACACAAATAGCATGGAACTATCACATGGCTTCCATAATTTGAAACCCTTTAAAGTGGCAATCAGCAGTTGAAACAATAACAAAGCGTTTTCCCAGCCACTGTTTCGGTAAATAGCTGAGGGATAGGCCTAGAGAAATTGAACCATTCAAATTCATAGACAGAAGTATGGATGCCAGGACTGAAAAAAAAATATAGTTTTAACCATGTTTTAAAGCTACACTGTGTTTGTTTTTCATTTATTTTGTTTACAAACATTGAAATATAACAAGTTCATATTTTGCGTTCTGATATGGTAGGAATCAGTGGGCATAAAATATTAATTTATAAGTCCCAAAATCGATGTAGCAATTGCAGACTTCCCCTTTAACTTAGCTACTATCCTTACTTTACAAGACATAACAGACGGCCCAGGCCTGAGGCCTCTCATCTAATCAGACATCTGCAGTACTTTTCTGTGTGTCAGAAAATGTTGACTTATTTCAACCCGACACAATCAGAGAGAGAGAGAGAGAGAGAGGGGAAAAGAGGTATAGATGGAGAGAGAGAGAGACAGGGGAACGAAGTTGATTTATTTTGAAGAAGAGGATAGGGAGAATAAGGCAGAGAGAGAGAGAGAGAAAGAGGCACCAAACAGATAGAGAGAGAGATGTATAAACTGAACGAGAGAGAAAACGATCATCTTTGTCGAAAGGCCATCTGTTTGCCATAGCCTCAGCAATAAAACAGGGCCCTTTAAACAACAAACGAGGCCGTTCCCGAGGACACCACCCATTAGAGCCCTCTGATTGATAGTCAACGCCGACCTGCTCTTGGCCCGCTCTCTCCGGAGCCGGCCCGACGTACGCAACATTACCTGAACATATTATGATACTCCATTGGCCCCTAACAAGTTAATTTGACGGGAATGAATCCTGAGGCTGACAAATCTGAGGGGGCCTAGCTTTGGTTGTTGTTGTTGGGAAAGGGGGGAAGAGGGAAGAGGGGGAGGAGGGATTCCGGAAGAGGAAGGAAGAAGAGATGGAAAAAGGAGGATGAAGTGTGTGTGTGTGTGTGTTGATGTCTTTGTGCGTGTGTACTCGTGTGTATGCATGCACGAATCGACCCCAACTCCCGAATTGCCCGAGCCAACGACGCGGCTCGCCATCGGATTTTCATTCCACCAACAGGTATCAGAGGACCAGCGTTCAGCGGTCTATGTTTAACAATCATAACCCAGTACGAGGTCGGCGCCCTTATTTGTATTTTTAAAAGCTTTTTTCCCTTCCACTTTTAACAATGTGGCTTTGTCAGGGTCCGCCGCCGACAAATCAATGCCTAATTGGATTTCCTACAACCTTCAATGGACGAGCCACGTTTAAAAATTAACGCTGCAGAACTTGAGAAATAAAGCACATGATACAACGACTACGCTCCCGAGCTTGGTTATTACACACCTTAGGGGGCTGGAGGAACGACACGGCCCATAGTGTTACTATTGATTTATACCCCACGCACAAACGACTTCAGATGAATGGTGCTCGGGCCACGATTCAGCTGGGGAAACAGGGAAAAAAAGCTTCTAAACTGGACGACTTCACCGGGGTTTCAAACTTCAGGGTTTGCAGGGACAAGCTATGCTTCTGGGGAGGGTGTTTTTCCGTGTTCTCCCTCTTCATCTCACTGAGCTGTTCTAGTTACTTTTTCATCTGTCTTGTCCTGTTAAGTTCCACAATTTTCCTGTCCTGTTAATTTCCTCAATGCTCCTGTCCTGTTAATTTCCTCAATGCACCTGTCCTGTTAACATTCCTCAATGCTCCTGTCCTGTTAACATTCCTCAATGCTCCTGTCCTGTTAACATTCCTCAACGCTAGTGTCCTGTTAACATTCCTCAGTGCTCCTGTCCTGTTAACATTCCTCAATGCTCCTGTCCTGTTAACATTCCTCAACGCTCCTGTCCTGTTAACATTCCTCAACGCTCCTGTCCTGTTAACATTCCTCAGTGCTCCTGTCCTGTTAACATTCCTCAATGCTCCTGTCCTGTTAACATTCCTCAACACTCCTGTCCTGTTAACATTCCTCAGTGCTCCTGTCCTGTTAACATTCCTCAATGCTCCTGTTCTGTTAACATTCCTCAATGCTCCTGTCCTGTCAATTTCCTCAAACCTCCTGTCCTGTTAACCTCCTCAATGCTCCTGTCTTGTCCTGTTAACTTCTTAGGGCTAGGGGGCAGTATTTTGAAGTTCGGAAGAAAAACGTGCCCAAAGTAAACGGCCTATTACTCAGGCCCAGAAGCTAGGATATGCGTATAATTAGTAGCTTTGGATAGAAAGCACTCCGTTTCTAAAAATGTTAAAATAATGTCTGTGAGTATAACAAAACTGATATGGCAGGCAAAAACCCGAGCAAAATCCATCCGGGATGTCTGAATCAGTCATGTCACACTGTTTTCAGTTGGCATGCTATTCAAAGCAGGGTATTTTAGCTCCCAGATTGCAGTTCCTATGGCGTCCACTAGATGTCAACAGTCTTTAGAAAAAGGTTGGAACATTCAATCATGAAAATCAAGGGAGTAAGACCACTTGTTCCTGAGTTCACGTCAAGTCTCCTGTTTTGGATTTTGCGCGTAACAGGGAATGCGTGCTCAGTTCTTTTTCTCATCTATTCAGCAGGTTATATTCCGTCTGAAATATTATAGTGTATATTCATGTTAGGGTATCTGAGTATTGATTACAAATGCTGTTTGACTTTTTTCGACTAACTTTACGGGAACTTTTGGGATATCGTTTGTCTGCATGGATGAAAGCCTTTGGGCAGGTGGATTACTGAACAAAACGCGCCAACCAAACGGAGCTATATGGATATAAAGAGGAACTTTATCTTTTATTGTGTAACCTGGACGCCTTGATAAGCCATCAGAGGAAGATCATCAAAGGTAAGTGATTTATTTTATGCTATTTTTGAGTTTTGTGACACCTCTGCTGGTTATGTTATTATGCTAATTGAGGTTTTGAGTGGGGGCGCTGTCCTCAGACAATCAAATGTTCTGCTTTCGCCGTAAAGCCTTCTTGAAATCTGACAATGTTGTTAGATTAACAAGAGTCTAAGCTTTTGAAGGGTGTGCAGCATTTGTATTTTCATGAATGTTTGAAATTAGTATTTTTGTAATTTGAATTTGGCGCCCTGCATTTCACCGGATGTTGTCAAAATCGATCCCGTTCACAGGATTGGATCCATAACAGGTTAACTTCCTCAATGTTTCTGTCTTGTCCTGTTAACGTCCAAAATACGCCTATCCTGTTAACCTCTTCAAGATCTCTACAGATCGGTGTCTCACCCTCGGGACGTTTGAGCTAATGTGCGCCAATGTTATTAGCATGACATTGTAACTAACAAGAACATTTCCCAGGACATAGACATATTTTATATGGGCAGAAAGCTTTAATTATTGTTAATCTAACTGCACTGTCCAATTTACAGTAGCTATTACAGGGGAAAACATACCAGTATTTTGTTTGAGGAGAGTGCACACCTTTGAAAATGCATTAATTGACCAATTAGGCATATTTAGGCAGACTTGATACAACATTTTGAACAGAAATGCAATGGTTCATTGGATCAGTCTAAAACTTTGCACATACACTGCTGCCATCTAGCGGCCAAAATCTAAATTGCGCAGAGAGTCCTAACTCAGATAATGGCATTTCTCTTGCATTTCAAAGATGATGGAAGAAAAAAAATACAAAAAGAGCATGTTTTTTCTTTGTATTATTTTTTACCAGATCTAATGTGTTATATTCTCCTACATTAATGTTACATTTCCACAAACTTCAAAGGGTTTAATTTCAAATGCTATCAAGAATATGCATATCCTTGCTTCAGGTCCTGAGCTACAGACAGTTCAATTTGGGTATGTCATTTTAGGCTAAATTTTAAAAAAAGGGTCCGATCCCTTCCTCAATTCTCTTGCTTTTTCTTGTTAACTTCCTCAATGCTCTGTGCTGAAATCACAATAAAAAAAGTATTTACTTCCAACCCAAACCAAATCAGTGCAATAGGCCTTTATTACACCTGTGTGAGCAGAGCAAAAAACTTGTCAGCAGAGCGGGAACAAAACATTCTGGATTCTTTCTCTACTTTGTTCTGAGCTGTGTCCTCTGGTCTAACCTGCAGCCTGTGTCCTCTGTTCTAACCTGCAGCCTGTGTCCTCTGTTCTAACCTGCAGCCTGTGTCCTCTGGTCTAAGCTGCAGCCTGTGTCCTCTGGTCTAACCTGCAGCCTGTGTCCTCTGGTCTAACCTGCAGCCTGTGTCCTACGGTCTAACCTGCAGCCTGTGTCCTCTAATCTAACCGGCAGCCTGTGTCCTCTGGTCTAACCGGCAGCCTGTGTCCTCTGGTCTAACCGGCAGCCTGTGTCCTCTGGTCTAACCGGCAGCCTGTGTCCTCTGGTCTAACCGGCAGCCTGTGTCCTCTGGTCTAACCTGCAGCCTGTGTCATCTGGCCTCTGTCCTCTTGTCCCTCTGTACTGTGCTTACCTGCTCTGTCCTCCTCTATCCTCCTTCTGTTGATTTTTCTGGGCAGGAAGTCACAGTATCCTCTGCCCAGGAGTGACTCACTCATCCTGGGCTCCACTTCACAGGAGCTGTGACATCATCAGCGTGAGACAATCAGCCCGATGCGATCGGTATCGATCTACCACAGGTGGGAGGGAAAGCTGGCCGGTGGATGAGAGGAAAAAGGGAACGAAACAAACATGAAAGGAAAGGAGATCTGTCAGGGCCCCGGGAGAGGGTCGAGGCGGTCGAAGAGAGGAAAGGGGGATGAGAAGGAAAGAAGAAGGCCTCAGGCGCGATCGGATGTCCCTATCCCACGCAGGGATATCGTCCCGGCCGTTTGAAACACCCTTCTTTAATCAACTGCTAATCCGCGGTGGTGTAAAGGTAAACTCCCAACGTTCTTTCAGCGTTAATTAAACCTAACATGTCCTCCCCCGTGATGTCATCCTCAAGGTCATCAACACGGACAGGGGAATACAGACCGGCATCGTGCTGGATGGCTTTGTACCCTGGCTGAGGGGTCCAGCCAGGCTGCGAGGACCCCTGGGTGCACAGATGCTGAGTATGAGCTAATTCCTGTATGATTCTTTAAACTGGTGACAGTTCACTGTTCATTAGCTCAAACGTGAATAATATTGGTTGCTATACAGCTAGAGTTGGAATAGTAGTCGGTGAATATGTTATTTGGCAGACTGGGTTCATAAATTGTCTTGTAATATAATAATTGTATAATATATACCATTAAGCAGACTCTTTTATCCGAATGAATTAGTCACGCATTTTACATACAGGTGGTCCCGGGAATCAAACACACTATCCTGGCGTTGCAAGCACCATGGTTTACCAACTGAGCTATAGAAATCTTGTCTATAGAGTGTGTTAAGATTCTCTAATTATCTCTTACACACATTCCCACCTGTTCCATCCCCACACTCTCCCTCGCTCTCGTTCATCCTCATCCCCTGTGTCACAAGGACAATGAGACGCGGTGTTGAAGTCCTAATGGCCATTAGTTTCCAGGTGGTTTGACCCAGCTCTCTGTGGCACCACATCAGCATGGTGATTGGCTGGGATAATTCCCCCTGGGCCTTAATGACTGCTACCAACCATTTATCTTTTAGTCAAATAGCAAGGCTATAGGTTTAAGAAGACACACAAGTAAGGGCTTGTGGAAATACATGTATAGACAGACAGATGGATGGACAGATGTCCATGCACACCAGCATTCATGCACACATACACTCCCCCCAAATGCCTAGTCAGTTTTACCCCTACCTAGATGTACATATTACCTCAACTACCTCAACTACCTCATACCCCTGCACATTGACTCGGTACCAGTACTCTTGTCACCCATGTTCACACGTGAGAGAATAGGTCCAAACAGTGAAACAGAGAAACCCAGCGTTAGTTCAGTCACAGTGAAGAAACTGTTTAGGAGAGGAGGGAGTAGAGAGAAAAACATCCAAAAGGAACAAAAGTTGTATTTTGATTAAATATTTGGATCATTTTCAACATTTTCACATGAAAGTACTGTAAGTTTTCCGGGTTAGGGTCACTTTGCGCATAGACGCAGAAGCACACACACACACGCAAATTGCCTAATCACTTTTACCCCTACCTACATGGACATATTACCTCAACTATCCCGTACCCCTGCACATTGACTCGGTACTGGTACCCTTTATATAGCTCGGTACTGGTACCCTCCACAAGCCCATACGATATTTATTGTGTTACTATTTCTTTTTTTCTTCCTTTTTAACTCTGTATTGTTGGGAAAGGACTCGTGAGTAAGTATTTCACGGTAAAGACTACACCTTTTGTATTCGACACGTGACAAATAAAATTTGCACACACGCACAGCTGTAACCCCCAGCTTGTAACCCTCATGTGCTGGAGAAGAATCCCATCTCTCACTTGACCAACAAAAAGGAGACAGCGAAAAGACAGACTGGAGAAGCAAGAGCAACGGGGCCACCACCTTCATCTCCCTCCAGGGCAGACAGAGAGACGGAGAGAGACGGGGTTGGGATCTTCAGTGGAGGAGGGCTGAGGGATCTTAGCTCATTTAGCGGAAAGGAAATGAGAAAGCCTTCTGCTGTGAAGCCCAGGCCACAGGCTTTGTTACATACTGCGGGGGACAGCGGGGTTCACACATAAGGTCAAATAAAAGTCAAGGGTCATCTGGCTTTCTCTGTACGTTCCGGGAAAGGCTTGCCGACAGCGCATCTGTTCCTGAGAAAGCTTTCATGCTGAATGGAGGGATATGACTTTTTTCATCTTCTTTATCGTCTCCTGCTACTTTCTCCCTCTCTCACTAGCATCGTCCTTCTTGCAGAGAACAAAATATATATATATAAATCACACACTTTCTCTCAGACACACACTCACACGAACGCACAAGCACGCCCACTCTAGGGTTTAAGAGTGGGAACCGCTATTTCCCGGTCAAACCCATTATCGTTTCCCGGGATAAATAATGGCGAGGAACCGGTATATTATAATGAATTATTTCTACAAACAGCATGACGTGAAATGGAACTGTTAAATTATATACAATGTCTAAATCGATATATATATATAAATAGAGAGAGAGAGAGAGAGAGAGAGAGAGAGAGAGAGAGAGAGAGAGAGAGAGCGAGAGAGAGAGCGAGAGAGAGAGAGATAGTGACAGAGTGAGAGAGATGGGGACAGGAAGTGAAGAGAGAGAGAGAAGTAGTTTCACTTGCTTTGGCAATGTAAACATAGAGAGAGAGAGAGAGAGAGAGATGTTGAGAGAAGGGGTAAGAGAGAGAGAGAGAGAGAGGGAGAGAGAAGGGGGGGTGAGAGAGAGAAGAGAGAGAGAGATGGTGAGAGAGAAGAGAAAGAGAGACAGAGAGAGAGAGAGAGAGAGACAGAAAGAGAGAGAGAAAGAGAGAGCGCAGGCGAGAGATAGTGACAAGGAGTGAGAGAGATGGGGACAGGAAGTGAAGAATGGCCAATAGTGTCCAGACAGACAGAGCGTGGCGGGATGGAAGGAAGGAGGGAGGCTGTTCTATTATCTCTCTCTGTGCAGACCTCCCTCTGCTCTGATTAAGATCAGACACGTCAGCACTCTGGGCCTGATGGATCTCCAACATTAACCCACCCACCCTCCCTCCCTCCGTCCGTCCGTCCGTGCGTATGTGTGCCCTCAATTACCTGAGGGGGTATTGGTGTGAGTGAGCACGAGAACGTGTGTGTGTGTGTGTGTTTCACGCCGGGCCTCCTCCATTACCTCAGGTCAGAACAAAGACAAGGCGTGGCTAGGGGGGATCAGTGATGGAGTTCAGCGGATAAGCAGTGTGTGTGTGTGTGTGTGTAGCAGTGGGCTCAGGTGCTAGCCTCTCGTAATGACTAGAGCTGAGCACACAGGTTTGTAGAAGAGCACCGTACAGCATATTCTGGCCCCAGGGCACAGCTGGGAGATATAGGATAGTATAGGACACACACACACACACACACGCACAACATTATTTCACTCATACCAAATTGTTATATAAGAAATGCCTTCCCACACACTGCAGTCTCTCACTCTCTCTCTCTCTCCTGCGTTTCTTTTCTAAGGATGCACCAAAACAAAAGCACCCTGCCTCTGTCTCTTAAACCCCTAATAATAACAGCGCCATATTGTCCAACACCTGCCTCACCATCTCTTAACCTCCGCTTCCCTTCCCTCCATCCCCATGGCCAAACACGGCCGTCCCCAGTCTCTCTAATCCCCCCATCTGGATCTCAGCAGCGGCACGGGGCTTGGCTTGTCAGCCTGTCTATTTTTGTCTACAATGGAGATAGTGTTTGTCCCAGCGTACTGTCTGACAGGCAAGAGGGAATGTAAGAGGAGAATGGTTTAGCTGAGACAGGATGTGTAATGGAATGATGACCATGTTCTGAAATAGTGGTCTGTGGCATCGCAGACAAATCAAATCCAATGTTATTCGGCACATTCTTCGTGAACAACAGGTAAAGACTAACAGTGAAATGCTTCCAACAATGCAGTTAAAGATTAAAAATAAAACAGAAATAGTGACACAAGGAATAAATCCCATATATTTCTTGTTCCTTGGGGGGTTAGATGTTAACACAGCGTCTGTTGTGGCTGTAAAGTACAATCCTTTGTCAGGAACGTGATATGACCAGGAACAACTCAGAGCCAATCTAGTCGGGTCATGATGTCAGGAGGAACAATGGGTAATTCCATCCCGATATCTTTGTTTTTTCCTCGTCCTCACGCCATTAGAAAGTAACCTCACATCCTTCCCCCGACTAGGAAATGAAGACAATTGATTGGTGACAACATTGCCATGCCAACTGCGGAACAAGTGGAAATGTAATCCCTGCGCGAAACCCCCAGAGGACCCTGTAGAATTTGCATTCCCCAAATTGAAGTCCGACCTCCCCATTTACAGCCAAGCTGTCACTTCAAACGAAACATTCAAACATATTTTGTTGTTGTTGCCTTTTTGTCATTTGTAAAATAACAAAGAAGTGCAGCCTGAAACTTCTTTACAAGTGTTTAATTCAAATCTTCCTTTGATAGCCTTTCGGGTGACATTGAAACTCAATAAATAATCATGAAGCAATCATTACAACACATAGCCTATACACCTATACAAGTACCTAAAATAGGCAATTAACACTTTGATGAACTCTGACTTTTTTGTACCACGTCATCTGCAACCAGCTTTAATAATATAACTATTTCAGATCTCATTATTATTCTCATGGTGTTAGTCTATGGAGTCTTCACTGACATGGTGTTAGTCTATGGAGTCTTCACTGACATGGTGTTGGTCTATGGAGTCTTCACTGACATGGTGTTAGTCTATGGAGTCTTCACTGACATGGTGTTAGTCTATGGAGTCTTCACTGACATGGGCTTAGTCTATGTAGTCTTCACTGACATGGTGTTAGTCTATGGAGTCTTCACTGAAATGGTGTTAGTCTATGGAGTCTTCACTGACATGGTGTTAGTCTATGGAGTCTTCACTGCCATGGTGCTAGTCTATGGAGTCTTCACTGACATGGTGTTAGTCTATGGAGTCTTCACTGACATAGTGTTAGTCTATGGAGTCTTCACTGACATGGTGCTAGTCTATGGAGTCTTCACTGACATGGTGCTAGTCTATGGAGTCTTCACTGACATGGTGTTAGTCTATGGAGTCTTCGCTGACATGGTGTTAGTCTATGGAGTCTTCACTGACATGGTGCTAGTCTATGGAGTCTTCACTGACATGGTGCTAGTTTATGGAGTCTTCACTGACATGGTGTTAGTCTATGAAGTCTTCACTGACATGGTGTTAGTCTATGGAGTCTTCACTGACATGGTGTTAGTCTATGGAGTCTTCACTGACATGGTGTTAGTCTATGGAGTCTTCACTGACATGGTGTTAGTCTATGGAGTCTTCAATGACATGGTGCTAGTTTATGAAGTCTTCACTGACATGGTGTTAGTCTATGGAGTCTTCACTGACATGGTGTTAGTCTATGGAGTCTTCACTGACATGGTGTTAGTCTATGGAGTCTTCACTGACATGGTGTTAGTCTATGGAGTCTTCACTGACATGGGCTTAGTCTATGTAGTCTTCACTGACATGGTGTTAGTCTATGGAGTCTTCACTGAAATGGTGTTAGTCTATGGAGTCTTCACTGACATGGTGTTAGTCTATGGAGTCTTCACTGCCATGGTGCTAGTCTATGGAGTCTTCACTGACATGGTGTTAGTCTATGGAGTCTTCACTGACATAGTGTTAGTCTATGGAGTCTTCACTGACATGGTGCTAGTCTATGGAGTCTTCACTGACATGGTGCTAGTCTATGGAGTCTTCACTGACATGGTGTTAGTCTATGGAGTCTTCGCTGACATGGTGTTAGTCTATGGAGTCTTCACTGACATGGTGCTAGTCTATGGAGTCTTCACTGACATGGTGCTAGTTTATGGAGTCTTCACTGACATGGTGTTAGTCTATGGAATCTTCACTGCCATGGTGCTAGTCTATGGAGTCTTCACTGACATGGTGTTAGTCTATGGAGTCTTCACTGACATGGTGTTAGTTTATGGAGTCTTCACTGACATGGTGTTAGTCTATGGAGTCTTCACTGACATGGTGCTAGTCTATGGAGTCTTCACTGACATGGTGCTAGTCTATGGAGTCTTCACTGACATGGTGCTAGTCTATGGAGTCTTCACTGACATGGTGCTAGTCTATGGAGTCTTCACTGACATGGTGTTAGTCTATGGAGTCTTCGCTGACATGGTGTTAGTCTATGGAGTCTTCACTGACATGGTGCTAGTCTATGGAGTCTTCGCTGACATGGTGTTAGTCTATGGAGTCTTCACTGACATGGTGCTAGTCTATGGAGTCTTCACTGACATGGTGCTAGTTTATGGAGTCTTCACTGACATGGTGTTAGTCTATGAAGTCTTCACTGACATGGTGTTAGTCTATGGAGTCTTCACTGACATGGTGTTAGTCTATGGAGTCTTCACTGACATGGTGTTAGTCTATGGAGTCTTCACTGACATGGTGTTAGTCTATGGAGTCTTCAATGACATGGTGCTAGTTTATGAAGTCTTCACTGACATGGTGTTAGTCTATGGAGTCTTCACTGACATGGTGTTAGTCTATGGAGTCTTCACTGACATGGTGTTAGTCTATGGAGTCTTCACTGACATGGTGTTAGTCTATGGAGTCTTCACTGACATGGGCTTAGTCTATGTAGTCTTCACTGACATGGTGTTAGTCTATGGAGTCTTCACTGAAATGGTGTTAGTCTATGGAGTCTTCACTGACATGGTGTTAGTCTATGGAGTCTTCACTGCCATGGTGCTAGTCTATGGAGTCTTCACTGACATGGTGTTAGTCTATGGAGTCTTCACTGACATAGTGTTAGTCTATGGAGTCTTCACTGACATGGTGCTAGTCTATGGAGTCTTCACTGACATGGTGCTAGTCTATGGAGTCTTCACTGACATGGTGATAGTCTATGGAGTCTTCACTGACATGGTGTTAGTCTATGGAGTCTTCACTGCCATGGTGCTAGTCTATGGAGTCTTCACTGACATGGTGTTAGTCTATGGAGTCTTCACTGACATGGTGTTAGTTTATGGAGTCTTCACTGACATGGTGTTAGTCTATGGAGTCTTCACTGACATGGTGCTAGTCTATGGAGTCTTCACTGACATGGTGCTAGTCTATGGAGTCTTCACTGACATGGTGCTAGTCTATGGAGTCTTCACTGACATGGTGTTAGTCTATGGAGTCTTCGCTGACATGGTGTTAGTCTATGGAGTCTTCACTGACATGGTGCTAGTCTATGGAGTCTTCACTGACATGGTGCTAGTTTATGGTCTTCGCTGACATGGTGTTAGTCTATGGAGTCTTCACTGCCATGATGCTAATCTATGGAGTCTTCACTGCCATGATGCTAGTCTATGGAGTCTTCACTGACATGGTCTTGTGTTGAACTGAATGTCCTTTATACGCCCCAGTCTTTTTGGCAGACTCACATATCGTTATTTTATTTTAATTTTATCCGATAATCAAATTGTCTCAGAGATACAGATTACGACTTTGATGACCAGATTGCATGTAGAATAGTGGAGAATACAATAGAAAGAATAGCTAAGAGTAGATGTCACGAACCTCTGGGTTCTCTATGGGGTTTTGGGCCAGGATGTGACCCGGGTTGTTTAGGTGTGTCTATGTTTGGTTTTGAGTTGGTTCCCAATGAGAGGCAGCTGTTTGGCGTTGCCTCTAATTGGGAATCCTATATAGTTTGTTTTCTCCCCACCTGTGGGCGTGGGTTATTATTTGAATGTGTTTTTGTGTTGTACCATTGTGTGCGCGACGTATGTCCAATCTGGTCATTTCTTATTGTTTTGATTAGTTCCATTTGCCTTTTAAAAGATGTGGAACGCAACACACGCTGCTCCTTGGTCCAGTTTTTTAGAAGATCGTGACAGTAGAACAGAAATTACATAGAATAGAACAGAAATTGTGTGTAGAATTTGATTGCTGGCATACTTCCATCTTCAAATCACATTCCAACACATAAACCCTGGTAACTCCAGCCCATGCCAATGCTAGCCCATGTCAACCAAGGATAACCCATCTAAAATAGATGTGACTTATCTCCATTGTGGCTCAAGGCTGTCATGCATCCATGTTTAATGTATCGCCGACACGCCAACGAATCTTCTCCTGACTCGTCGAGGGGGTGCTAAACTAGTGTGATGTCACCATCAAAGAGTTGGCTTTGAAGAATCACCCGCCGCGCTTAGTGTGCAGCGCGGCCAAATCGACAAGCGCCACAAAACAGTGTTCTGAAATCCACACGGAAACCGTGTCTGAACAGCTTTGATCTATGTGGATTGACGTTAAACTATGGCTCACTGGGGATTCACATAGAGCAGGACTGTGTATTGATACCACCCTTTAGCATGTAGCGATAGCGATAGCTAGAGGAATAACGCATTAGTAACAGCAGCAGCAATTGTAAATTGTACCGCTGAAAAGAGATGCTTGGTTATTCTGTCAACCAGGCTGGTTACTGCTTCAGACACTAAGACTACTGATATCAGACACATTGTGGCAAGCTGCAGCTTCAGAGCACCACTTCAGAGCACCCCCCCAAGTAATGAAGATGAGCCTATATCTGTCCGGGGGTGAGCCTATATCTCTCCGTCCGAGGGTGAGCCTATATCTGTCCGAGGGGGATCCGTCTTTTATGTGTTTTCTGCTGCTCTCCTATTGATCTGTTTGTTCTAAGCAACAGTCTGGTTTCAGCTGGGTCAAACCAGGAAATAAAACACATAGCCGAGACATGTTGCAGCAATATGGATCCCTACTCTGCCTGGCCGCCTGCGTTTCTCACAGAGGATACAGTAACAAGGAGAGGAACGATAAACAGACGGGAAAAGACAGAAAAGAAAACTAAGGAGAGGAGGAGGAGATGTGCAGACAAGGGGAAAGGTGACTTGTACAGGAAAATAGACCTGGGAGAGAGAGTGAGCGAGCGAGCGAGATAGAGCAAGAGACGGAACGAGAGAGGGAATTAATTATGTTAATATTGTAAATGAATCACTTAATTCCCAAAGTATGCTTTGGCAATATCTACATTGTTTCGTCATGCCTAAAAAGCTATTTTAATTTAGTTGAGAAAGAGAGAGTGAGGCAGAAGAAATGAAAAACAGTACCATCGTTTTTACTTACTTTGTTTGGCCGAGGCTCTCTCGCTCTCGCTCTCTCTCTCTCTCTCTCTCTCTCTCTCTCTCTCTCTCTCTCTCTCTCTCTCTCTCTCTCTCTCTCGGGGAACACTGTCCATTAGTCAGCCCACGTTGACATTTATCACTTTGAGGGATTTCACTAATATCTGGAGGATATTGGGAGCCATGGTGGGAATAACACCTCGGAAAATTCATCTGCACAATTGGATTTGGGACCAGGAATGCCGGCGGCCTATGGGAAAGGCTGGGGGCCTCGCGAAAAACCTGCACCTCTCTCTCTCTCTCTCTCTCTCTCTCTCACATGCTCACACAAACACACTCGCTCACACCCTTTTATTTGGTAGAAACTAAATCCCTTCCGGCGTATTTTAGATTATTTTGAAGTTGCCGGCAGATTTGATTGCAAGAAGCCATTATGAAAACAGAAGGGGTAGAAAATCAGCAATTGGCAGGCGGGGTCACCTCATCCAAACTGATTTGCATATATATTATTATGGGCGGTCCCAAGGGCCCTGGGGCATGCTGGGTATATTACAGACTAGGCCGCCCCCCTGACCACCCCACGCCAAATTGAGTTGAAAAGACAAATAGATGAAAAACAAGTAAATAGATGCGTAACTTTTGACAGGTTTGTTTATCTGTCAGAGGCAGAGCATTGGACGGAAATACTCATGATAATGGTTGCATCTCAAAAGGCATCCTTTTCCTATATAGTGCACTACTTTTACCATAGAGCTCTGGTCAAAAATAATACACAAATAGGGTGCCATTTTGGGCGCAGCCTCAACTTCGATACGCCATCGCTCTCTCCCCATCCAGGCGGGATTTCCATAGGCTCCATTTCACACGGCGTCCATTTTCACAGCTGGGTTTCTGTCATAGTTAGAGAAGGCTGTTTACCTGTGCCTTGAGCCCCGACAAATGGTCTATCTAAAGCCATTAACATATTCGCATTAATATGTGATTTGATCTGGCTTTTTGTCCCGCTAAGAGTGCCATCTAAAGTAATGTTTAGCCACTAATGAACCATTGGGCTCCCCTTCCGCCTGATCACTGAATGTTTTTCAATTGACCCATCTATCAAGTGAGAAAACCCTTCCTCCGCAAGCCTCATCACGTCTCCATGAGGACATGATATAGTTCCCTAGCAACATCCTTACTCAGTGAAGATTCTCTATCTGTTCAGCATGATTTAGGTTGGAGCAGAAACCTGCATAGTCACTTAGGCTACAATCGAGGACTAATGTTGAGCAAACTGAGCATTTCCCTATGGTCTTATGAAACCACTCTTAGATATCTTGTATGTTAACACATTTTGGTTTACATGACATAAACGTGACATAAACCTGACATAAACATGTCATTGCCTTGACAAGATCCAAAACAACCAGTGTAGGTATACATTAACATGCATTTCCCCTCTAGCCCTCTAGGGGCACTATGGGCACCTCACCGCGGTGAAGTTTACGACCTTCAAGAACCAGATGGTGAACTTTTCAACACTCGTAGAGCATTACGTGGGTCACACTACCACCCTTACAACAAGCTACCTCTCAGCACACAGTCACACTTCCCCTCCAGACCTCCAGGGGCACTATGGGTAACTCACCACGGTGAAGTTCATGACCTTGAGGATCCAGATGGTGAGCGCCAGGTTGACGATCATGGTGACCAGGAGCAGGAGGATGAAGAAGTAGAGGCAGCGTTTCCTCCAGCCGTAGATACCCACTGGGTAGACCTGGGCACCTTGGTGTACCCGCTGGCTCAGGGTGTTGGGCTGGGCCGCGAGGATGTACTGCTCCTGGGTCATCTGGAGGAGGAGGAGGAGGAGGAGGAGGAGGAGGAGGAGAGAACAGAAATGCTGGTCAGACTTGGGATTCAAACCCACAATCCTCCAACTGAAGAAGCACTTCTCTAAGCACTTCTCCTTTTTCTCTAACCTCTAACCTTCCAAGGTAGAGACGGCAAGAGAAGGTGCAGTGAGAGAAGGAGAGAGGAGAGCAATGGATGGGGGATGAGGGTAAAGACAGAGAGAGGTGACAAAGAGATTAGGGAGGTGAGCTTGGAGGTTAGCGGAGATGGGGGAAGCAATGGAGTGGAAGGCGCGAGCAGGAAGAGAGAGACTGAGAGGTTAGTGAGGGGACAGGGGATGAGAGAAAGGGTTAGGACGAATGGGACAGGGAAAGAGAGGATGGGATGCAAGAAAGACGGGTCACGGTTAGAGAGAGAGAGGGAAGGAGAGGAGATGGAGGAAGTGAGGCAGAAAGCGGAAGAAGACGACTTAGAGGAAAGGAGGAAGAGAAGGTCAAAGACAGGAGAAGAGTGATGGGGGAGGAGTAGAGGGAGATAGAAAGAATGGACAGATGACGGAGAGAGAGAGAGAGAGAGAAAGAGAGAGAGAGAGAGAGAGAGAGAGAGAGAGAGAGAGAGAGAGAGAGAGAGAGAGAGAGAGAGAGAGAGAGAGAGAGAGAGAGAGAGAGAGAGAGAGAGAGAGAGAGAGCAGTGGATAGAGCAGATAGCGAAGACGGGTGGTGTGGAAAGAAGGAAGGAAGGAAGGAAGCAAGGGAGGAAGGCAAGATGAGAACGGAGAAAGAGAGTGTGCGAAGGAGAGCGGGAGAGTGAAGATAAGAAAGACAGGAGAGAAAACCCATTCGTTTTACTGCTTGAAGAGCTGAGGATAGGAAAGATACCACTCTGCCAGGCCTCTGGTATCTCTCTGTAGATCTCTAGTCTATATTGCTGGGCTCTGCCTGGATTCTCACTAAAGTCTAACCGGGAACTATAGAATCCATTCGACACATCAGCGAAAGCCCATTACTCACACATAGAAAATGACACAGTGACGTATTGAATTAGCAATAGTGTTAGGCAGCGGTGTTCTGCTATTGGAGATTGCAGACATTCTCACTGGCATTTTCACCGCTTGCCGAACTTGATTGTTTGTGTAAACAGCATGACTGTATTCTACCATTCAGAACGCTGGGATGTGTTAGAAGTCCAAAATGTCACCGCTATTTTCTTTTTTAGAGTCTATGGGCCTTGGTCTGAAGTAGTGCACTAAAGAGGGAATAGGATTCTATTTGGGATGGAGACATTGCCTGGGCTCAACAGGTCAGTGCTGCTTCTCATAGCCCCGGGACTTCATGTGGCTATAAATGTCTAATGAGCAACGCATTAGAAGTGAAGAAATATCTCTCTCTCTCTCTCTCTCTCTCTCTCTCTCTCTCTCTCTCTCTCTCTCTCTCTTCTCATTTCTCGTCCTTTTTCTGAAAGGCACTAACCGCAACTCTCCTCTCCCTCTCTCTCTTCCCTGCTCTCCCTCTTTACCTCACTCCTTTCTCTATCCATCTTTTCCCCCTCCTCTCTTGTTTTCTATTCATTTCTCTCTTTGTTCCTCTTATTCTCTCATTTCTTTCCCGTCCATCTCTCTAGCGCTCTCTCCATTTCTCCATCTCCCTGGTACGCTCTCTATCACACTATCCCTCTTTCACACCTCTCTCTCAATCCATTTCTTCATCCCCCTCTCCCTCTCTCTTTACACTACCTGTATACCTCTCAACCCCTCCACCACCAACCCCATGTAGTCTCAATACATTTCTCAAATTGAACTGACAAGGAGCAATCCATCACGCCTGGGTCTCCCCGCCTGAGGTGGCTTTCCGACGCAGCCGCAACTTGACTTTATTAACGCCTTAACAGCCAAGCTCCTCTGCTGTCGCGGCAACCCAGGCGCCCGCCGCCACGGAAACCCATCCAATCAGCCTGATAGCGTCTTGTGCTGCATCACCACATCATAGCAACCATTCAAGAAGGGAAGGCTTTAGAGAGGAAAGTAGGGGGGGGAAGAAATGGGAAACCTCACATAGAGTGAGGTTGATTGTTTGTTTTGAGGGGGTGGTGGAGGGGGAATTTCCCGGAATTCCCTGGGTAGAGATATGTGGAGGGAACGGGATGGAAAGGAAAAGGGAAGAGATGGAGGAATGGCTCAGCTGTAAACCATTGATGTGGGAGGGAGAGGTGAGTTATATTGGTGAGGTATAGTTGAAGAGGTGGGAGGGAGAGGTGAGTTATATTGGTGAGGTATAGTTGAAGAGGTGGGAGGGAGAGGTGAGTTATATTGGTGAGGTTTAGTTGAAGAGGTGGGAGGGAGAGGTGAGTTATATTGGTGAGGTATAGTTGAAGAGGTGGGGAGGGAGAGGTGAGTTATATTGGTGAGGTATAGTTGAAGAGGTGGGAGGGAGAGGTGAGTTATATTGGTGAGGTATAGTTGAAGAGGTGGGAGGGAGAGGTGAGTTATATTGGTGAGGTATAGTTGAAGAGGTGGGAGGGAGAGGTGAGTTATATTGGTGAGGTATAGTTGAAGAGGTGGGGAGGGAGAGGTGAGTTATATTGGTGAGGTATAGTTGAAGAGGTGGGAGGGAGAGGTGAGTTATATTGGTGAGGTATAGTTGAAGAGGTGGGAGGGAGAGGTGAGTTATATTGGTGAGGTTTAGTTGAAGAGGTGGGAGGGAGAGGTGAGTTATATTGGTGAGGTATAGTTGAAGAGGTGGGGAGGGAGAGGTGAGTTATATTGGTGAGGTATAGTTGAAGAGGTGGGAGGGAGAGGTGAGTTATATTGGTGAGGTATAGTTGAAGAGGTGGGAGGGAGAGGTGAGTTATATTGGTGAGGTATAGTTGAAGAGGTGGGAGGGAGAGGTGAGTTATATTGGTGAGGTTTAGTTGAAGAGGTGGGAGGGAGAGGTGAGTTATATTGGTGAGGTATAGTTGAAGAGGTGGGGAGGGAGAGGTGAGTTATATTGGTGAGGTATAGTTGAAGAGGTGGGAGGGAGAGGTGAGTTATATTGGTGAGGTATAGTTGAAGAGGTGGGAGGGAGAGGTGAGTTATATTGGTGAGGTATAGTTGAAGAGGTGGGAGGGAGAGGTGAGTTATATTGGTGAGGTATAGTTGAAGAGGTGGGAGGGAGAGGTGAGTTATATTGGTGAGGTATAGTTGAAGAGGTGGGAGGGAGAGGTGAGTTATATTGGTGAGGTATAGTTGAAGAGGTGTGGAGAGGTCTGGGTTAAAGGTACACAGACGACTCATAGAGAGACTAATGTTAAGGGTAATGGTACTACATCATCAGTCAGATACCTGCAGGAGGCGTGTGTGTGTGTACCTGCCTGCCTGCATTCATGTGTGTGTGTGTGTGTGTGTGTGTGTCTACCTGCCTGCGTTCATGTGTGTGTGTGTGTACCTGCCTGCATGCATTCATGTGTGTGTGTGTGTGTGTACCTCCCTGCCTGCGTTCTAGTGTGTGTGTGTGTGTGTGTGTGTGTGTGTGTGTGTGTGTGTGTGTGTGTGTGTGTGTGTGTGTGTGTGTGTGTGTGTGTGTGTGTGTGTGTGTGTGTGTAATGACTCATGCGTCAGTCAGAGAGGAGTAGCGAAAGCATCAAGGGACAGGAAGGGATCCAGCCAGCCAAGATGTAATGCTATTTTCTCTTCCTGCAGATTGCCCTATTGAATCCCATTCCCCAAATGGAAACACATCTCCTCTGATACAATGACTCAGAGTACAGGTGATTGAAGGTGTGTAAGAAAACACTTGATGCATCCCAAATAGCACCCTATTCCCTATACGGTGCACTTTAAAGGTGTTCAGTGCCATTTGTGACACCGACACAGCTCATCAGAGAGCTGGGAAGGAGATAATGGTGTTGGGACGGGCAAATGACTTTTATCTAAAGTAGTTAAAGACAGAAAAGGAGGATGGAGAAGAGAACGTTTTGACTTGCTTTTATATGTGGTTGTAAGTCGCTCTGGATAAGAGCTTAATGACCAAAATGTCGATGTAACTGTTAAAGATGCAGTCCAGGATCTAAAGCTCAACAAATACGTAAAGAAATTATCATTTGATTCGTAACATATCATACGAACTGCAAAACATTATTATTTGACCGTTCTTTGCAGGACGTAGCATTTCAAATGAAATGTATGACGTAGTACAAAATTGGATGACGTAGTACAAAATTGGATGACGTAGTACACAATTGGATGACGTAGTACACAATTGGATGACGTAGTACACAGAAAGCGGGGACCCGTTTTGGACTGAGGCACAACTTTCAAATCTACTGGCTGAAATTATACGAATGTTCTGGAGCGCTACTTTAAAAACTGACAAAGGGATGACCAGCTTTGTTCTTTGAAAGATTGCCGTCTTTTGCGGTCTTTCGTATCATGTACGACCTGCCTAACAGACATCGGGTTGTATGGTCGAGAGGAAAAGTAATATGTTAACTTCACTGATTAGCGCACTCGTCCTGTCAAACCGAACATGTCAAAGATGTAACATGTTTCCTCAATCGATACGGCTTTCAACTTGCTTTCACGCAATGACATTGGGCAGAGTTTGAGCACACACGGTAAGCCGCATTAACAAATCAATACATCTTTTAAAAGGTCATAGCAGTTGCTGCTGTAACTCAACTTACAGTAGAGAGGAAGAGTGCAGGTTTGTGGCTAATTAAACATTGCCGTCACAAGAGTGGGTGTATGTTTGTGTGTGTGTGCTTGCGTGTGTGTGTGTGTGTGTGTGTGTGTGTGTGTGTGTGTGTGTGTGTGCGCAAAAGGTACACATGTAGGATTTTTATTTGATCAAACTGTTGTTGCAGGAAATACAAACTTGTAGTGTATTTGAGTTTAAAAAGACTTCTAAAGTTTGTAATTTCCACTTTAAAATGTCAGATTTGGGGCCTCCCGAGTGACACAGTGGTCTAAGGCACTGCATCGCAGTGCTTGAGGAGTCACTACAGACCCGGGTTTAATCCCAGTCTGTGTCATAAACAGCTGTGACTGGGAGTCCCATAATTTACCAAGCGTTGTCCAGATTATATATATATTTTTTAAACTAGGCAAGTCAGTTAAGAACAAATTATTATTTTCAATGACAGCCTAGGAACAGTGGATTAACTGCCTTGTTCAGGGGTAGAACGACAGACTTCAACATTGTCCACTCGGGGATTCAATCTTGCAACCTTTCGGTTACTAGTCCAACACTCTAACCACTAGGCTACCTGCCGCCCCAAGTTAGGTGGAGGGTTTGGCCGGGGTGGGCTTTACTTGGCTCATAGCGCTCTAGCGACTCCTTGTGGTGGGCCCGGGCGCCTGCAGGCTGACCTCAGTTGTCAGTTGAGCTGTGTTTTTCAGCAGACAAATTGGTGCAGCTGGCTTCCGGGTTAAGCGTGCGGGTGTTAAAAAGGGCGGTTTGGCGGATTATGTTTCGGAGGACGCATGACTCGACCTTCGCCTCTCCCGAGCCCTTTGGGGAGTTGACAAGATCAAAATTGGATCGCAATTGGATATCACGAAAAAGGGGGGTAAAGTATATAGGAAAACTAAATAAATCATCGAACCAAATCACTTCAGCATCTGTTATCTGACTTCTGACTGTAAAGAAGCAGTGTCCTCCTTCCCAAGTTTCTCTGATGAACTTCCCCCTGTGGTAGGTTCCTAAGGGTTTACCGTGCTGTCCTATGTAATCACTGTCATTTCCATATCCAATTACAGTTTTTCTCATTTGCTAAGACACACTAAATGAAACTGAGATCCGCTTGATCTTCATCATCACATTTTTAGCACAGCAGAAGTCTTCTCTTGCAAATGTTTTAACACTTTTTCATTTGTTTCACACATTTTTCACACCCTTTGTCAAAACAGTTACATCTGATCTCATTGAAAGACCCCGAACTCTATTGGATTCACTGTGTTGAACAAAAGGAAAACATCTATTCACAGCTGATAGAAAGTACCTGCATAATTATAAATCTCTATGCACCTGTGTGAAACTCATTTGCACAACTCTTCAATCAGCAATCAGTCCTCATCCATCTATAAAAGATGCCACCTCTGTGTTGCTATTTGCAAGCATGGATCAAAGAGGCCATAGGCACGGAAGGAGACCAAGAGGCCATGGCAGAGGGGCCGAGGAAGCGGAGTTTGTATGCGTGGTGGAGGAGCTGCAGTAGCAAGAGGACGAAATCGAGCTCAAGTTTCAAATGAAATTCGGGCAACAATTATTGACCATGTCATCAATCATGGCTTGTCCTTCAGAGAGGCTGGACAAACAGGTAATTCACAGTGTTACTGTAATGTATACCACTGTGTATTTAAGCTTTACTGTATTGCCCTGTTAGCAGAACAAACTGTGTCTACAGTAATGCAGATATTTTATCAATCCCATTCATGTGACTGTCATACAGTAATGTCAATTTTGACATGCTTTTTGCTTTTACTTTATAGAATCCACACATTACCACACACTGGTGGCAGAGGAAAGATATTTAGTATTGAACAGGAGTCTGCCATTGTAGATATGGTAGTGGCAAACAATGCAATCAGACTGCGTGACATCCAGGCAGCAGTAATTACAGATCAGGGAGCATTTAGAAATATAAACAGTGTGAGTTTGGCAACTATAGATCGAGTCCTTAAACGAAACCATGTCAGAATGAAGCAGCTGTACAGAGTTCCAAGGAGGCACGATTCCAGTATGTGCAGGTACAGATTTTTTATTGTAATACCTTGTTTACCATAGTTACATGCGACTGGAATAATTTGCTTTATGAATTTGCTCTTTTTCTTAGAGAATAATGGAGCTTGAAGCTGAAGGGGCACATCACAAATTCATTTTTGTGGATGAAGCCGGCTTCAACCTCTGTAAAGTGAAGAGACGGGAGGAACATCATTGGGCAGAAGGCCACTGTCACAGTGCCAGGTCAGAGGGTGCCAATATCACCATGTGTGCTGCCATCTCCAATGATGGGGTCCTTTGCCACATACCAACTATTGGCCCATACAATACAGAACGCCTCATCACATTTCTTGATGCATTGAAAGAAATACTGATTCCACCGAGAGAGAGGGCTGTTGAGGCCTGGCATGACTCTGTATGTCATAATTTGGGACAATGTGGCTTTCCACCACTCTCGCCTTGTGAATGAATGGTTTGCAGCACAGCCTCGTATTATGATGCAATTCCTCCCTGCATACTCACCTTTTCTGAACCCAATCGAGGAGTTCTTCTCTGCTTGGAGGTGGAAGGTGTATGATCACCCGGCCATATGAGCCTCCTATGATCACCGGCCAGATGCCCCTCCTGGAGGCAATGAATGCTGGTTGCCTGGCAATAGGTGCAGAGGACTGCCAGGGATGGATACGCCATGCAAGGAGATATTTCCTCGGTGCATTGCAAGGGAAAACATTCAATGCGATGTTGATGAGAACCTGTGGCATAATCGTCAAGAACGAATGGACTAAATGTGAAAGATAAAATATATATATATATTTTTTGAAAGGTATTTCCACCCATAAGTTTCCTTTGGTAGCTTTTTTTCCGGTATCCATTTGAGTTTGTAAAGTATCATATTTCATATTGATGGCTGTATTTTGTTGTCCATTGTGTAATGATTGATTGAAAGAATAAATTAATTTGACCACAAGTTGTGGTGTTTGATGGAAATATTTGCTTATGTTGCATGTTTTTAATGTTTTGTGAGTGTTAGAGCATTTTGCTAACAAAATGAGTCCTTTTGGCCATTGAGCTTCAGTTTTATCCTGTGTGTTAACTGTTTTGAAAATGTGATGTCAGAGTGGGCAAATGTGTTTAAGCAATCGAGAAAAACTGTAACGCCTCAATCAAGGTCTAAGGCAGGAGGAAGTTGGCCAGGGATTCTTGGGAAGGAGGACACTGCTTCTTTACAGTTAGATAATGGATGCTGTGATTTGGTTTGATGATTTTAAAAGGAGGGAGACAGGGAACTGGTTGTCGAGGAAAGTAGGCTACGTCTCACTGTGTGTAAGTGTGTGCTTGTGAGAAGCTTATAAATAATAATGTAGCTGCTGTGTGTGTGTGTGTGTGTGTGTGTGTGTGTGTGTGTGTGTGTGTGTGTGTGTGTGTGTGTGTGTGTGTGTGTGTGTGTGTGTGTGTGTGTGTGTGTGTGTGTGTGTGTGTGTGTGTGTGTGTGTGTGTGTGTGTGTGTGTGTGTGTGTGGTTTAGGGTTAGGTTTAGGGGTTAGGGAAAAAAGGTTTTGAATGGAACTGAATTGTGTGTTCCCACAAGGTTAGTCATACAAGGCTGTGTGTGTGTGCGTGTGCGTGTAATTAATGTCCATTAAGTATAAGCCAAACAATAATTAACATTTCCTGTTGCTGCAGGATTATTTTCCTGCTGTGAGAAGCAGGTCAAATTAAGATCCTGCATCTGTAAGTAATGAACAGATACTATTGACAACTTCGCTCTCTTTCTCTTCCTGCCTCCCCGTCCATCCCCTCTCCCTCCCCCAACCCCTCGCTCCACATCAGATGTTTAAGAAAATCAAACCTCCTAGGCTGAAGTAGCCCTGCACAGGCTATCATCAAACAAATCACTTCAGCATCTGTTATCTGACTTCTGACTGTAAAGAAGCCGTGTCTTGCTTACCCAGTCCCAACTCCCCTCGCTCCAGCCTCAGCCTCCGCACCTGGCTTCCTGCAACCCTCCCGAGCTTCCCCTGACCTGCACTCCATCTTCCCCCTGTGTTTCAATAAATACCTTGGTTACTTCATCCCAGTCTTCTCGTCTGAGTCTGCTATTGGGTTTACCTGCTCTGCGTGACAGAACTTTGAAGGAGGACACTGATTCCTTTCAGTCAGATAACGGATGCTGAAGAGAATTGGTTTGATGATTCTAAAAGGAGGGAGACAGAACTGGTTTTTGAGGAAAGTAGGCTACGTCTCACTGTGTGTAAGTGTCTGTTTGTGAGGCGCTTATAAATAATAATGTAGCTGCTGTGTGTGTGTGTGTGTGTGTGTGTGGAGCACGGGGAGAATATGTAATACAATGTGTTTGCCTGAATCCTCGTGGCCCCGTGAAACTGATAAACAGCCATGATTCTAGACTCATTATCTGAGAATTTTTCACGACTGAGTACTGCACAGTTAAGGATTACATGACTCAATGCTCACCAGGCTCGCATTCTCCATGTCTTTAACAGTGTGAGGAACAGCTGTGTGTGTGTGTGTGTGTGTCTGTTTTCTGTCACACATGATATCACACCAGATCGTAATCATAGAACTATTACACACCATACAAGCTATAAAAACACACATTACTGCAGGGCAGGAGAGGGAATTTTTTGGGGGGGAATTCTGACACAGGAACTGCATTGGAAGGAATTCTGTTTAACATGCTTTTTACATTTGTATCCCAAAACATTGAGAAATTTTTGGCCCTTTTAAGACCTACACATCTCCTGCAATACATGTTTTATTTTAACCTGTATTTAACTAGGCAAGTCAGTTAAACCTACGGGATCGGTAGTCTTGATACATTTTGAACAGATATGCAATGGTTCATTGGATCAGTCAAAGATTTTGCACATAAACTGCTGCCATCTAGTGGCCAAAATCTAAATTGTGCCCGCACAAAAAAAAAAAATCTTTGTATTATCTTTTCCATATCTAATGTGTTATATTCTCCTACAATAATTTCACATTTCCACAAACTTCAAAGAGTTTCCTTTCAAATGGTTATGAGCACCACCAACACAGTGAATGGATTCAAACTCCCGCTGCTAGTCATTAGCTGAATGTCAATTTCTATGTATACAGTAAAATGGGTCATGTCATTAAAAGTACCAGAGAGACACTCTGGAAGTTTGATGTGTTTCAAGAGTATATTGTTCCAAACTACAGTATATGTCTTAAAATAAGCTAAATCAAAAAGGGAAAATATATTCATATTCATATTTATAGTGTTGAATAAATGAATATGAAAAATTGTATTTCAGAGTCGGGACATATTCCATCAGTTAGAACACATTATAAAGAGTATAATGACAGCATGATGTTGTCTATCATGTACGGTTCCCAGGTCATAAGGTCTTACAGGAGGCATGTCTAGGTCTAACAAGGGCCTAAAGTGACTACTTTCATCACGATTTTCAAAAATTAGGTTTTGTGATACAGATGTAAAAAGCATTCTTTCACCCAATTAAGTTTCTATGTGAGAATTCCCAGAACAATATGAGATACCAGAAATATTTCTGCACTCGCTGGCGTGGAATGACCCTGCAGTGGATAGTTCTTTACCTTTGATAAAGACATAACACTACACACAACAAATATTTTTATTCATTTATACTGCATTTAACACTTTTGTCCAAAGCAACTTACAGTAATGTGTGCATACATTAGTTATAGTGGTGGCCACAGCCAGGAATCGAACCAATAATTATGGCATTGCATGTGTCATGCTCTTCCAACTGAGCCATACAGGACCTCACTGAGCCACCCTTAGATAAACATTCCTATGTTGTGTGTGTGTGTGTATAAATATGTGTGTGTGTGCTTTTGTGTGTGTGGTGGTGTATGTGAGTGTGGAGCGGTCCGGTCCGGTGGTTATGACCTGCCAGGCTATCTCCCTGTGCGGTCAACCACCCAGTAATCCTTCAGATTTAGTGCGGCCAGCCGAGATCCAGTGTTTGTCGTGAACACACAGAAACACACAGCGAGAGATGACGTTAAACTACAGCACCAAAGCCCATACAGTATCTGGGGCCCCTGGGTACCTTGTTTTGCAGAACTACACACTGGAATCTGACAGAGGGTCAAACTAATAACCCAAGCTTGCAAACTTGGCCTGTGTTCCAAATGGCACCCTATTCCCTGTGTAGTCCACAAGTAGTGCACTATATAGGGAATAGGGTGCCATTTGGGACTAGAGGTTTCCCCCCTCTAGTTTGTCAGAAAAGTAGTGTACCCTTAACCCAGTGGCCCCTATACCCTATTACCTATACCCTGCTAGCTGCCTGTGTACGGCCAAGACCACTTTAATGTTTACAGTATTTTGAAAATGTTTCTTGATAGGTTATCTCGTGTACTGCACGAGATAAATATTAAAAATTATGTATAGTGCTTATCTGGGTATTTTTTTGCGTAATTTATTCCCTTATTGCCTGTCTATGTTCGTTGGGGAGGTATCCTGTTGTATTATGTTTGCTACCTGGGGATGGTAGGTAGTTAATTACAGATGTAGGATCTTAATTTGATCACCCTTGCCTGCAAAACAGGAAATGTAAAACATGTACAGTAGTGTATAAGAAGAGGTTTAAGTAGTGTATAAGAAGGTTTAAGAAGGCTTCTGAAGTTTGTAATTTCCTCTTTGAAATTTCAGACTTGATTTTCCCTTATGAAAAAAGTTATCAACCCCTACAAATTATAATACACAAAATAATTCATATTTCCTGTTGCTGCATGATTATTTTCCTGCTGTGGCAAACTGCCTCAAATTGAGATCCGACATCTGTAGTATGTGGTTTCAGAGCTGACAGGCAGGTATCCTGTGGTTTTCAACTATCTACCTGGGGATGGTAGTTAATTAGTGTATTGTTTCAGAGCTGATTGGGAGTCAAGAAGGAGATAGGGTACAAGACAGATTAGTGACAGGCTCAATTAGAGAACACCAGTTAGGATGTCAGGCCAGTCAGCCTAGCAGCATCCTGAAACCTGATTGACTAGGGGCGGACTGGGACCAGAAATCAGCCCTGGCATTTTCTAGCACACCAGCCTCCAATTTTAGCTAAATAAGGATCTTTCTGTGCAAAAAAAACAATTTTCAGTTGGCCCACTGGGCAAAAAATATTGGCCAACAGCACCAGTCAATTAAAATGTCCACTACCTACTTTTAAGTCCACTACCAGTCAATCAAAGCATTCCATCATCTAAGTCCACTACCTACATCATCTTAGTCCACTACCTCCTTCATCTAAGTCCACCAACTACAACATCTAAGACCACTACTTACATTATCTAAGACCACTACCTACATCATCTAAGTCCACTACCTACACCATCTAAGTCCACTACCTACAGCATCTAAGTCCACTACCTACACTATCTAGGTCCACTACCTACACGATCTAAGTCCACTACCTACTTCATCTAAGTCTCAACCTCATCATCTAAGTCCACTACCTACACCATCTAAGTCCACTACCTACACGATCAAAGTCCACTACCTACACCATCTAAGTCCACTACCTACATCATCTAAGACCACTACCTACATCATCTAAGTCCACTACCTACATCATCTAAGTCCACTACCTACACCATCTAAGACCACTACCTACATCATCTAAGTCCAATACCTACACCATCTAAGACCACTACCTACATCATCTAAGACCACTACCTACATCATCTAAGACCACTACCTACATCATCTAAGTCCACTACCTACATCATCTAAGACCACTACCTACACCATCTAAGACCACTACCTACATCATCTAAGACCACTACCTACACCATCTAAGACCACTACCTACACCATCTAGGTCCACTACCTACCTCATCTAAGTCCACTACCTACATCATCTAAGTCCACTACCTACATCATCTAAGACCACTACCTACATCATCTAAGACCACTACCTACATCATCTAAGTCCACAACCTACATCATCTAAGACCACTACCTACATCATCTAAGTCCACTACCTACACCATCTAGGTCCACTACCTACACAATCTAAGTCCACTACCTACATCATCTAAGTCCACTACCTACATCATCTAAGACCACTACCTACACCATCTAAGACCACTACCTACATCATCTAAGTCCACTACCTACATCATCTAAGTCCACTACCTACTTCATCTAAGTCTCTACCTACACCATCTAAGTCCACTACCTACATCATCTAAGACCACTACCTACACCATCTAAGACCACTACCTACACCATCTAGGTCCACTACCTACACAATCTAAGTCCACTACCTACTTCATCTAAGTCTCTACCTACACCATCTAAGTCCACTACCTACACCATCTAGGACCACTACCTACATCATCTAAGACCACTACCTACATAATCTAAGTCCACAACCTACATCATCTAGGTCCACTACCTACACAATCTAAGTCCACTACCTACTTCATCTAAGTCTCTACCTACACCATCTAAGTCCACTACCTACACGATCAAAGACCACTACCTACACCATCTAGGTCCACTACCTACCTCATCTAAGTCCACTACCTACATCATCTAAGTCCACTACCTACTTCATCTAAGTCTCTACCTACACCATCTAAGTCCACTACCTACACCATCTAGGTCCACTACCTACCTCATCTAAGTCCACTACCTACATCATCTAAGTCCACTACCTACATCATCTAAGACCACTACCTACATCATCTAAGACCACTACCTACATCATCTAAGTCCACTACCTACATCATCTAAGACCACTACCTACATCATCTAAGTCCACTACCTACATCATCTAAGTCCACTACCTACACCATCTAGGTCCACTACCTACACAATCTAAGTCCACTACCTACTTCATCTAAGTCTCTATCTACACCATCTAAGTCCACTACCTACACCATCTAGGTCCACTACCTACATCATCTAAGACCACTACCTACATCATCTAAGACCCCTACCTACACCTTCTAAGTCCACTACCTACATAATCTTAGTCCACTACCTACACCATCTAAGTCCACTACCTACAGCATCTAAGACCACTACCTACATCATCTAAGACCACTACCTATACCATCTAAGTCCACTACTTACACCATCTAGGTCCACTACCTACATCATCTAAGACCACTACCTACATCATCTAAGACCCCTACCTACACCTTCTAAGTCCACTACCTACATAATCTTAGTCCACTACCTACACCATCTAAGTCCACTACCTACATCATCTAAGACCACTACCTACAGCATCTAAGACCACTACCTACATCATCTAAGACCACTACCTACACCATCTAAGTCCACTACCTACACAATCTAAGTCCACTACCTACAGCATCTAAGACCACTACCTACACCATCTAAGTCCACTACCTACATCATCTAAGACCATTACCTACACCATCTAAGACCACTACCTACTTCATCTAAGACCACTACCTACTTCATCTAAGACCACTACCTACACCATCTACGTCTCTACCTACATCATCTAAGTCCACTACCTACATCATCTAAGTCCACTACCTACACCATCTAGGTCCACTATCTACACCATCTAAGTCCCCTACCTACACCATCTAGGTCCACTACCTACCTCATCTAAGACCACTACCTACACCATCTAAGTCCACTACCTACATCATCTAAGACCACTACCTACAGCATCTAAGACCACTACCTACATCATCTAAGACCACTACCTACACCATCTAAGTCCACTACCTACACAATCTAAGTCCACTACCTACAGCATCTAAGACCACTACCTACACCATCTAAGTCCACTACCTACATCATCTAAGACCACTACCTACACCATCTAAGACCACTACCTACTTCATCTAAGACCACTACCTACACCATCTAAGTCTCTACCTACATCATCTAAGTCCACTACCTACATCATCTAAGTCCACTACCTACACCATCTAGGTCCACTATCTACACCATCTAAGTCCACTACCTACACCATCTAGGTCCACTACCTACCTCATCTAAGACCACTACCTACATCATCTAAGACCCTACCTACACCTTCTAAGTCCACTACCTACATAATCTTAGTCCACTACCTACACCATCTAAGTCCACTACCTACAGCATCTAAGACCACTACCTACATCATCTAAGACCACTACCTACACCATCTAAGACCACTACCTACTTCATCTAAGACCACTACCTACACCATCTAGGTCTCTACCTACATCATCTAAGTCCACTACCTACATCATCTAAGTCCACTACCTACACCATCTAGGTCCACTATCTACACCATCTAAGTCCACTACCTACACCATCTAGGTCCACTACCTACACCATCTAGGTCCACTACCTACCTCATCTAAGACCACTACCTACATCATCTAAGACCCCTACCTACACCTTCTAAGTCCACTACCTACATAATCTTAGTCCACTACCTACACCATCTAAGTCCACTACCTACAGCATCTAAGACCACTACCTACATCATCTAAGACCACTACCTACATAATCTTAGTGCACTACCTACACCATCTAAGACCACTACCTACATCATCTAAGACCACTACCTACACCATCTAAGTCCACTACCTACACAATCTAAGTCCACTACCTACAGCATCTAAGACCACTACCTACACCATCTAAGTCCACTACCTACATCATCTAAGACCACTACCTACACCATCTAAGACCACTACCTACTTCATCTAAGACCACTACCTACACCATCTAAGTCTCTACCTACATCATCTAAGTCCACTACCTACATCATCTAAGTCCACTACCTACACCATCTAGGTCCACTACCTACACAATCTAAGTCCACTACCTACATCATCTAAGACCACTACCTACACCATCTAAGTCCACTAGCTACAGCATCTAAGACCACTACATACACCATCTAAGTCCACTACCTACAGCATCTAAGACCACTACCTACACCATCTAAGTCCACTACTTACACCATCTAGGTCCACTACCTACTTCATCTAAGTCTCTACCTCATCATCTAAGTCCACTACCTACATCATCTAAGTCCACTACCTACACCATCTAAGACCACTACCTACATCATCTAAGTCCACTACTTACACCATCTAAGACCACTACCTACACCATCTAAGTCCACTACCTACACCATCTAAGTCCACTACCTACATCATCTAGGTCCACTACCTACATCATCTAAGTCCACTACCTACATCATCTAAGACCACTACCTACACCTTCTAAGTCCACTACCTACACCATCTAGGTCCACTACCTACATCATCTAAGTCCACTACCTACATCATCTAAGTCCACTACCTACACCATCTAAGTCCACTACCTACACCATCTAAGTCCACTACCTACATCATCTAAGTCCACTACCTACACCATCTAAGTCCACTACCTACATCATCTAAGACCACTACCTACATCATCTAAGACCACTACCTACACAATCTAAGTCCACTACCTACTTCATCTAAGTCTCTACCTACACCATCTAAGTCCACTACCTACACGATCAAAGACCACTACCTACACCATCTAGGTCCACTACCTACCTCATCTAAGTCCACTACCTACATCATCTAAGTCCACTACCTACTTCATCTAAGTCTCTACCTACACCATCTAAGTCCACTACCTACACCATCTAGGTCCACTACCTACCTCATCTAAGTCCACTACCTACATCATCTAAGTCCACTACCTACATCATCTAAGACCACTACCTACATCATCTAAGACCACTACCTACATCATCTAAGTCCACTACCTACATCATCTAAGACCACTACCTACATCATCTAAGTCCACTACCTACATCATCTAAGTCCACTACCTACACCATCTAGGTCCACTACCTACACAATCTAAGTCCACTACCTACTTCATCTAAGTCTCTATCTACACCATCTAAGTCCACTACCTACACCATCTAGGTCCACTACCTACATCATCTAAGACCACTACCTACATCATCTAAGACCCCTACCTACTCCTTCTAAGTCCACTACCTACATAATCTTAGTCCACTACCTACACCATCTAAGTCCACTACCTACAGCATCTAAGACCACTACCTACATCATCTAAGACCACTACCTATACCATCTAAGTCCACTACTTACACCATCTAGGTCCACTACCTACATCATCTAAGACCACTACCTACATCATCTAAGACCCCTACCTACACCTTCTAAGTCCACTACCTACATAATCTTAGTCCACTACCTACACCATCTAAGTCCACTACCTACATCATCTAAGACCACTACCTACAGCATCTAAGACCACTACCTACATCATCTAAGACCACTACCTACACCATCTAAGTCCACTACCTACACAATCTAAGTCCACTACCTACAGCATCTAAGACCACTACCTACACCATCTAAGTCCACTACCTACATCATCTAAGACCATTACCTACACCATCTAAGACCACTACCTACTTCATCTAAGACCACTACCTACACCATCTACGTCTCTACCTACATCATCTAAGTCCACTACCTACATCATCTAAGTCCACTACCTACACCATCTAGGTCCACTATCTACACCATCTAAGTCCCCTACCTACACCATCTAGGTCCACTACCTACCTCATCTAAGACCACTACCTACACCATCTAAGTCCACTACCTACATCATCTAAGACCACTACCTACAGCATCTAAGACCACTACCTACATCATCTAAGACCACTACCTACACCATCTAAGTCCACTACCTACACAATCTAAGTCCACTACCTACAGCATCTAAGACCACTACCTACACCATCTAAGTCCACTACCTACATCATCTAAGACCACTACATACACCATCTAAGACCACTACCTACTTCATCTAAGACCACTACCTACACCATCTAAGTCTCTACCTACATCATCTAAGTCCACTACCTACATCATCTAAGTCCACTACCTACACCATCTAGGTCCACTATCTACACCATCTAAGTCCACTACCTACACCATCTAGGTCCACTACCTACCTCATCTAAGACCACTACCTACATCATCTAAGACCCCTACCTACACCTTCTAAGTCCACTACCTACATAATCTTAGTCCACTACCTACACCATCTAGAGTCCACTACCTACAGCATCTAAGACCACTACCTACATCATCTAAGACCACTACCTACACCATCTAAGACCACTACCTACTTCATCTAAGACCACTACCTACACCATCTAAGTCTCTACCTACATCATCTAAGTCCACTACCTACATCATCTAAGTCCACTACCTACACCATCTAGGTCCACTATCTACACCATCTAAGTCCACTACCTACACCATCTAGGTCCACTACCTACCTCATCTAAGACCACTACCTACATCATCTAAGACCCCTACCTACACCTTCTAAGTCCACTACCTACATAATCTTAGTCCACTACCTACACCATCTAAGTCCACTACCTACAGCATCTAAGACCACTACCTACATCATCTAAGACCACTACCTACATAATCTTAGTCCACTACCTACACCATCTAAGACCACTACCTACATCATCTAAGACCACTACCTACACCATCTAAGTCCACTACCTACACAATCTAAGTCCACTACCTACAGCATCTAAGACCACTACCTACACCATCTAAGTCCACTACCTACATCATCTAAGACCACTACCTACACCATCTAAGACCACTACCTACTTCATCTAAGACCACTACCTACACCATCTAAGTCTCTACCTACATCATCTAAGTCCACTACCTACATCATCTAAGTCCACTACCTACACCATCTAGGTCCACTACCTACACAATCTAAGTCCACTACCTACATCATCTAAGACCACTACCTACACCATCTAAGTCCACTACCTACAGCATCTAAGACCACTACCTACACCATCTAAGTCCACTACCTACAGCATCTAAGACCACTACCTACACCATCTAAGTCCACTACTTACACCATCTAGGTCCACTACCTACTTCATCTAAGTCTCTACCTCATCATCTAAGTCCACTACCTACATCATCTAAGTCCACTACCTACATCATCTAAGTCCACTACCTACACCATCTAAGACCACTACCTACATCATCTAAGTCCACTACTTACACCATCTAAGACCACTACCTACACCATCTAAGTCCACTACCTACACCATCTAAGTCCACTACCTACATCATCTAGGTCCACTACCTACATCATCTAAGTCCACTACCTACATCATCTAAGACCACTACCTACACCTTCTAAGTCCACTACCTACACCATCTAGGTCCACTACCTACATCATCTAAGTCCACTACCTACATCATCTAAGTCCACTACCTACACCATCTAAGTCCACTACCTACACCATCTAAGTCCACTACCTACATCATCTAAGTCCACTACCTACACCATCTAAGTCCACTACCTACATCATCTAAGACCACTACCTACATCATCTAAGACCACTACCTACATCATCTAAGTCCACTACCCACATCATCTAAGACCACTACCTACATCATCTACGTCCACTACCTACATAATCTAAGTCCACTACCTACATCATCTAAGTCCACTACCTACATCATCTAAGTCCACTACCTACTTCATCTAAGTCTCTACCTACACCATCTAAGTCCACTACCTACATCATCTAAGACCACTACCTACACCATCTAAGACCACTACCTACACCATCTAGGTCCACTACCTACACAATCTAAGTCCACTACCTACTTCATCTAAGTCTCTACCTACACCATCTAAGTCCACTACCTACACGATCAAAGACCACTACCTACACCATCTAGGTCCACTACCTACCTCATCTAAGTCCACTACCTACATCATCTAAGTCCACTACCTACTTCATCTAAGTCTCTACCTACACCATCTAAGTCCACTACCTACACCATCTAGGTCCACTACCTACCTCATCTAAGTCCACTACCTACATCATCTAAGTCCACTACCTACATCATCTAAGACCACTACCTACATCATCTAAGACCACTACCTACATCATCTAAGTCCACTACCTACATCATCTAAGACCACTACCTACATCATCTAAGTCCACTACCTACATCATCTAAGTCCACTACCTACACCATCTAGGTCCACTACCTACACAATCTAAGTCCACTACCTACTTCATCTAAGTCTCTATCTACACCATCTAAGTCCACTACCTACACCATCTAGGTCCACTACCTACATCATCTAAGACCACTACCTACATCATCTAAGACCCCTACCTACACCTTCTAAGTCCACTACCTACATAATCTTAGTCCACTACCTACACCATCTAAGTCCACTACCTACAGCATCTAAGACCACTACCTACATCATCTAAGACCACTACCTATACCATCTAAGTCCACTACTTACACCATCTAGGTCCACTACCTACATCATCTAAGACCACTACCTACATCATCTAAGACCCCTACCTACACCTTCTAAGTCCACTACCTACATAATCTTAGTCCACTACCTACACCATCTAAGTCCACTACCTACATCATCTAAGACCACTACCTACAGCATCTAAGACCACTACCTACATCATCTAAGACCACTACCTACACCATCTAAGTCCACTACCTACACAATCTAAGTCCACTACCTACAGCATCTAAGACCACTACCTACACCATCTAAGTCCACTACCTACATCATCTAAGACCATTACCTACACCATCTAAGACCACTACCTACTTCATCTAAGACCACTACCTACACCATCTACGTCTCTACCTACATCATCTAAGACCACTACCTACAGCATCTAAGACCACTACCTACATCATCTAAGACCACTACCTACACCATCTAAGTCCACTACCTACACAATCTAAGTCCACTACCTACAGCATCTAAGACCACTACCTACACCATCTAAGTCCACTACCTACATCATCTAAGACCACTACCTACACCATCTAAGACCACTACCTACTTCATCTAAGACCACTACCTACACCATCTAAGTCTCTACCTACATCATCTAAGTCCACTACCTACATCATCTAAGTCCACTACCTACACCATCTAGGTCCACTATCTACACCATCTAAGTCCACTACCTACACCATCTAGGTCCACTACCTACCTCATCTAAGACCACTACCTACATCATCTAAGACCCCTACCTACACCTTCTAAGTCCACTACCTACATAATCTTAGTCCACTACCTACACCATCTAAGTCCACTACCTACAGCATCTAAGACCACTACCTACATCATCTAAGACCACTACCTACACCATCTAAGACCACTACCTACTTCATCTAAGACCACTACCTACACCATCTAAGTCTCTACCTACATCATCTAAGTCCACTACCTACATCATCTAAGTCCACTACCTACACCATCTAGGTCCACTATCTACACCATCTAAGTCCACTACCTACACCATCTAGGTCCACTACCTACCTCATCTAAGACCACTACCTACATCATCTAAGACCCCTACCTACACCTTCTAAGTCCACTACCTACATAATCTTAGTCCACTACCTACACCATCTAAGTCCACTACCTACAGCATCTAAGACCACTACCTACATCATCTAAGACCACTACCTACATAATCTTAGTCCACTACCTACACCATCTAAGACCACTACCTACATCATCTAAGACCACTACCTACACCATCTAAGTCCACTACCTACACAATCTAAGTCCACTACCTACAGCATCTAAGACCACTACCTACACCATCTAAGTCCACTACCTACATCATCTAAGACCACTACCTACACCATCTAAGACCACTACCTACTTCATCTAAGACCACTACCTACACCATCTAAGTCTCTACCTACATCATCTAAGTCCACTACCTACATCATCTAAGTCCACTACCTACACCATCTAGGTCCACTACCTACACAATCTAAGTCCACTACCTACATCATCTAAGACCACTACCTACACCATCTAAGTCCACTACCTACAGCATCTAAGACCACTACCTACACCATCTAAGTCCACTACCTACAGCATCTAAGACCACTACCTACACCATCTAAGTCCACTACTTACACCATCTAGGTCCACTACCTACTTCATCTAAGTCTCTACCTCATCATCTAAGTCCACTACCTACATCATCTAAGTCCACTACCTACATCATCTAAGTCCACTACCTACACCATCTAAGACCACTACCTACATCATCTAAGTCCACTACTTACACCATCTAAGACCACTACCTACACCATCTAAGTCCACTACCTACACCATCTAAGTCCACTACCTACATCATCTAGGTCCACTACCTACATCATCTAAGTCCACTACCTACATCATCTAAGACCACTACCTACACCTTCTAAGTCCACTACCTACACCATCTAGGTCCACTACCTACATCATCTAAGTCCACTACCTACATCATCTAAGTCCACTACCTACACCATCTAAGTCCACTACCTACACCATCTAAGTCCACTACCTACATCATCTAAGTCCACTACCTACACCATCTAAGTCCACTACCTACATCATCTAAGACCACTACCTACATCATCTAAGACCACTACCTACATCATCTAAGTCCACTACCCACATCATCTAAGACCACTACCTACATCATCTACGTCCACTACCTACATCATCTAAGTCCACTACCTACATCATCTAAGTCCACTACCTACATCATCTAAGACCACTACCTACATAATCTAAATCCACTACCTACATCATCTAAGACCACTACCTACATCATCTAAGTCCACTACCTACATCATATAAGTCCACTACCTACATCATCTAAGTCCACTACCTACATCATATAAGTCCACTACCTACATCATCTAAGTCCACTACCTACATAATCTTAGTCCACTACCTACAACAACCCATCCCTCCATCACGTCCCTCAAACCCACCAGACCAACTCTGCCGAAGCAGCAAAGTAGGTGTGTGTGTGTTGGCCTAGTCCAGCCTATCTTCTCTCCTCTCCATTCTGGCGTTCTCCTAAGAGCTCATGTTGTGACTACAGATGCTCACAGCCCTCTTCACAACTCTCTCTCTCCTCTATTCGGTTTTCTGGCAGATCACCTTCTGCTGACAGTCCTCCTCTTCTCTTCTCTCCTACCCTCTCCTTTCCTCCCTCCCCTCTCCTCTCCCTATACCTCCCTCTCCTCTCCCATCCTCCATCTCCTCTCTGCCACCACGCTGTCTGTCTGCAATCACCACTTCAATGTTGCTTGTTGTTCTGTAGGGGTCTCTGTCTCTGGACAGAAAGAGGAGGACGATGGAAACGCATATATTCAGTGTTTGCATCCAAAATGTCAGCCTATTCCCTGTATAGTGCACTACTTATGACCGGAGTGCTGTGAAATGCAGTTCAGGAGGCAGACACTCTTTTCCTTTCAAACCCATGAAGGAGAGTGATCAAGTACACATTTTGGGAGAAATAAGAGATCATTGGGATGCAATCCTCGCCTTATTTATGCTAACGAGCGCTAGCATTGTTCCTCACAACATCCCTCCCTGGTGAGGCCTCCCCCTACAGGCCAGATAACAACATTACAAGCTGCCTATAGGCGTTTTACTGTACTCTGTGTGGCTGTGTGCTAATGAAGCCAACAGGGGAAACTTTAGTCCAGCGCGGCTCCATCCCTGTACATAGGTTTATTTATATACCAAAAGGTCAGGGATCAGTCTAAAGAACTGCAGGAGGGAGTGAGAGGAGAGAAAGGTAATTCTCGGCTATGGCGTATTAACTCGAGAAGGTAAGACATTTGTGACTGAGGGAAGGACGAAGTCTTTGTCATACTTTGTCATGAGATAATGTTGAATAGGCAGCACATGGGGCTTAGTGTATGTGTGTGTGTCAGAGATGTGATTTGTGTGTGTGTGTAAATCTCTCATGGTGACAGAATCAGCACACCTGCTTTATGATGTTGCGCTCTCTCTCTCTCTCTCTCTCTCTCTCTCTCTCTCTCTCTCTCTCTCTCTCTCTCTCTCTCTCTCTCTCTCTCTCTCTCTCTCTCTCTCTCTCTCTCTCTCTCTCTCTCTCTCTCTCTCTCTCTCTCTCTCTCTCTCCGTACTTCTCTTTTGTCCCACCTCTCTCTGTAGGGTCTCTCTCTCTACCTCTCCGTACTTCTCTTTTTGTCCCACCTCACCATTTTCCCTCTCCCCTTCCCTCTCTCTTCCCCTCCGTTTTCCTCCCTCCCTCCCTCCCTCCCTCCCTTCCTCCCTGTGTTTTGAGTGTTTTACCCGTGCCTGCGTCACAAATGTCCCTCTAATTCCTATATAGTGCACTACTTTTGACCAGGGCCCATAGGGAATAGGCTGTTATACAGGGGATAGGGTGCCATGTAGGATGCATTCCATGGTGCAGTCTCTGACCATTCACTAACCCTCACTGATAGAGCTGTGCGTGTGTGTGTGTGTTAGATTTACACCCCACATGTCCCTTTATGCACTCTCATCTATCAGAGTGCCTGATTAATTTCTACACACTGAGAAGGAGGAGAGGTAGAGAGAGGTAGAGAGAGAGAGAGAGAGAGAGAGAGAGAGAGAGAGAGAGAGAGAGAGAGAGAGAGAGAAAACTAGTTGGTCTATTTAAACTTGTTTCTTCACTTCTAACGCGTTGCTCTCTAAACATATCCAATCTCTGTCACAATCAGCCCTACCAAACCATTAGCTCATTACGTTCTCCGCCCATTTCCAACCAGCAAGGAGCTTCACTCCTCAGAACACCTCTTTTCTCACTAATCTGTCAGTTTCTTTTCTACAAGACGCATGCTAAGTGATCATTCAAAAGTCTGCTGACGTGTACACTGGTGACCGATGGACCCTGCCGCCTTATCGACCGGCACGGGATTTAGCTGTATGTGTGTAAGAGAGAGAGAGAGAGAGAGAGAGAGAGAGAGAGAGAGAGAGAGATAGTGTTTTTGAGAAAGTCTGTCTGTGTAGGTGTTTGGTGTGTGTGTACTTGTGCGCGCCTGTGTGTGTGTGTATGTAAACCAGGGATCAGCTGACCTTACGCCAGTGTAATTGCCCCCTGCTGAAGCTGATTGTGGGACAGTTATTCTCCCTTTATGTCCTTTTAGCAAAGAATCAATGTGGAGGCCCTTACCTTTCTCCTCCACCACTACAATTGATGGGCTTTAATCAACATCCTTTGTGTTCAGTTTTAGTAGTTTGTGTGTGTTCTTGCTTGCGTGCATGTGTGTGCGCACTTGATTGTGTGCGATGTCAGAGATGCCAGAAATATGATTCATTCGATGTCACAATCCCCCTACCCACACACACACACACAACCAAACATAGCTTTGCGATAACAATCTCAAAATAGATAGTGTAGAGTGTAGCAGTAACTACATGGTAGGAAGACAGCACCTCAGGGCTAGGCTAGCTGCAGACGTCTGACTAGCGGGTCCCTCTCCCTCCTCTCCCAGATATATGTCTATGGGGATTACTTTGAAATGGGGCTGATTACGTGCAAATCCCATATCAGGGTACCTGGGTCTCATAACTCAAACCTCCAGGGAGGCTTTCTACTACACACACACACACACACACAGAACGACGAGCACCCATACCCCAAGGCCGCCACTAATGCAGCCATGCTAGCAAAAGCATTTACCTTTAGGTTATTTGCATAATTGATTTGCTTGCCGTAGACCTTGGTGCAGGGTGAGTTACAACCTACCACCCTAACCCCACTGAAAGTGAACGGGATGGGAACAAAATGCGTGTGTGTGTTTGTGTGTATGTGCACGTGTGTGTGTTAGTTAGTGTTTATGTACATGCGTGTGTGTGTTAGTGTGTATGTGCATGCGTGTGTGTGCTTGTGTGTGTGATGGAAACTCTGTGTCCTAGTCACACTGCTAGGAAGCCGTCTCACTCAAGGGCATCCCAGCTCTTATAGGTTTACAGCCTGCACTGAGTTACGGCTATTGTGTACAGTACAGTAGTAGTACAGTGGTAGTGCAGGTAGGGCTGTCACAGCAGGGAAACAGCACATTAACTATTGTGTACAATGCAGTACAGTGGTAGTACAGGTAGGGCTGTCTCAGCAGGGAAACAGCACATTAACTATTGTGTACAATACAGTACAGTAGTAGTACAGGTAGGGCTGTCTCAGCAGGGAAACAGCACATTAACTATTGTGTACAATAGAGTACAGTGGTAGTACAGGTAGGGCTGTCTCAGCAGGGAAACAGCACATGAACTATTGTGTACAATAGAGTACAGTGGTAGTACAGGTAGGGCTGTCTCAGCAGGGAAACAGCACATGAACTATTGTGTACAATACAGTACAGTGGTAGTACAGGTAGGGCTGTCTCAGCAGGGAAACAGCACATGAACTATTGTGTACAATAGAGTACAGTGGTAGTACAGGTAGGGCTCTCTCAGCAGGGAAACAGCACATGAACTATTGTGTACAATAGAGTACAGTGGTAGTACAGGTAGGGCTGTCTCAGCAGGGAAACAGCACATGAACTATTGTGTACAATACAGTACAGTGGTAGTACAGGTAGGGCTGTCTCAGCAGGGAAACAGCACATGAACTATTGTGTACAATAGAGTACAGTGGTAGTACAGGTAGGGCTGTCTCAGCAGGGAAACAGCACATGAACTATTGTGTACAATACAGTACAGTGGTAGTACAGGTAGGGCTGTCTCAGCAGGGAAACAGCACATGAACTATTGTGTACAATAGAGTACAGTGGTAGTACAGGTAGGGCTGTCTCAGCAGGGAAACAGCACATGAACTATTGTGTACAATACAGTACAGTGGTAGTACAGGTAGGGCTGTCTCAGCAGGAAACAGCACATGAACTATTGTGTACAATAGAGTACAGTGGTAGTACAGGTAGGGCTGTCTCAGCAGGGAAACAGCACATTAACTATTGTGTACAATGCAGTACAGTGGTAGTACAGGTAGGGCTGTCTCAGCAGGGAAACAGCACATGAACTATTGTGTACAATAGAGTACAGTGGTAGTACAGGTAGGGCTGTCTCAGCAGGGAAACAGCACATGAACTATTGTGTACAATGCAGTACAGTGGTAGTACAGGTAGGGCTGTCACAGCAGGGAAACAGCACATGAACTATTGTGTACAATGCAGTACAGTGGTAGTACAGGTAGGGCTGTCTCAGCAGGGAAACAGCACATGAACTATTGTGTACAATGCAGTACAGTGGTAGTACAGGTAGGGCTGTCACAGCAGGGAAACAGCACATGAACTATTGTGTACAATACAGTACAGTGGTAGTACAGGTAGGGCTGTCTCAGCAGGGAAACAGCACATCAACTACCCTGTACAGCTACAGGATGTCCATAGTGTTAGCAACTGCATATTTCTTTTGAATGCATTCAGTTGTTCAACTGGCTAGGTTTCCCCTTCTCTTCCCTTCCCTTTCCCTGAATAGGGCCAAGAGTTTTTTTTCTGGTCTTTCCCATACCTTAACCCTTACCTGAACTTAACTGTTGAAATTTGACGTTTATCCCCCTCCTGGACAAACGTTGAATACTGAAGTCAAACCGTGCGATTTTTGTTGCACACACACCACAGACACAACTCAAACACACAACGCAATGCGAACGCACAACGCAAACACACGCCACACACACAACGCAAGCACACACACACACAAGGGTCTACCAAAAGTACTCATCATGCACCAGGTTGCCAACATCGCTTCCCTCCCTGCCCGGCGACCGTTGCCACGGCTACAGCAGAGATATGATCTATTTAATAATTACCCTCACGTTTGATCCGCTCGTTAAAGGACAACACTAATGAAGGAATACAAGATGCGAGGGGCGACAGGGAGACGATGCAAATTACCCTTCACCCCTCTGGCCTCCAAACACGGACGGGGTGAGCTGGGCAGGTCGGGGTCCCAGACACTTCTTTATCAGCGACATGATCTGACGAGGCGCCGCGTGGCGCCGTAATCAAATCAGCACCCTGCCGGTCAGAATAGGCGTCAGAATAACAACAAACTCCTGAGATAGAAAGCCAAGCGAAAGCCTTTGTTTCAGACTCAGAACAAGTCCTGCAGCAACAGGTCTGGAAGGAAGGAAGTCCTGCAGCAACAGGTCTGGAAGGAAGGAAGTCCTGCAGCAACAGGTCTGGAAGGAAGGAAGTCCTGCAGCAACAGGTCTGGAAGGAAGTCCTGCAGCAACAGGTCTGGAAGGATCTTGCAATGCAGTTAAATACAGTGGACTGTATTTATAAAGAGAATTGCATCAGGTTAACATCCCTTACACCGCACACACACCAACCACACACACACACCAACCACACACACACACCACAGGTGGTTGGTGGCACATTAAATGAGGAGGACAGGCTCGTGGTAATGACTGGAGCGGAATGAGTGGAATGGTATCAAATACATCAAACACATGGTTTCCATGGTTTCCAGGTGTTTGATGTCATTCAATTTGCTCTGTTCCAGACATTATTATGAGCCGTTCTCCCCTCAGAAGCCTCCTGTGACCCAAACACACTAAATAAAAATCGAAGCCTATATCTGTTGTCATACAGTATGTATTTATATCTATGGGTCTGGCTGTATTACTGTAATACTATGGGTCCAGTGTGTATATGGCTCTACTACAGTAGCAGGTCTGGCTGCATTACTGTAATACTATGGGTCCAGTGTGTATATGGCTCTACTGCAGTAGCAGGTCTGGCTGTATTACTGTACTACTATGGGTCCAGTGTGTATATGGCTCTACTACAGTAGCAGGTCTGGCTGCATTACTGTAATACTATGGGTCCAGTGTGCATATGGCTCTACTGCAGTAGCAGGCCTGCTAGACTATTCTAAGTCAATCTACACCTCTCTGTTTCTCGCTCTCTATCGGCCTCTGGCAAGCTGCCAAATATCACTCACTACTTTCCTACACCTCTCTGTCTCTCACTCTCTATCTGCCTCTGGAAAGATGCCAAATATCACTCACTACTGTACCCCACCTCTCTGTTCTCACTCTCTATCTGCCTCTGGCAAGATGCCAAATATCACTCACTACTTTCCCCACCTCTCTGTCTCTCACTCTGTTACGTTAGTCACACACACACACACACTCTTCATTATTTCAAGGTTGGAGACACCCGTGTCCTGGCCTCAGGTAACCAGGTAGTATTAAAGCACAGTACACCCCCCCCACACCCAAACTCTCTCACACACACTTCCATCCCTCTATCCTCCCATCCCTGCCTCCATCCCTCTATCCTCCCATCCCTATATCCCTCCATCTCCTTTCTTTCTCCTCCTGACTTGTGGATTTAAATGGAGCAGCAGAGCCTCGCCCGCCTCGGCCGAACTCCCTCTTTTAGCACAGGAATAATAAAAGAAAACAGAGAAATATATTTTTTCAACAGGCTTTAATCTGTGTCTTGTCTTGCTTCTCCTCTGAGTGTGGACCTGGTGGGAGGCTGGTGGTAACAATGTCCAACGCCCAGTTGTCAAAATTGAACTTTTCTATTAAAAGGACTCCCAATAGTGAGGTCCAGGGAGGGGGGCAGGGGGGAGGGGACGCCACTAGGGTGAGAGAGGGGGCAGGGGGAGGGTGGTGGAGGGTAAGCCACTAGGGTGAGAGGGGTCGGGGAGGCCACTAGGGTGAGAGAGGGGTCAGTGGGAGGGTGGTGGAGGGGAGGCCACTAGGGTGAGAGGGGTCGGGGAGGCCACTAGGGTGAGAGAGGGGTCAGTGGGAGGGTTGGGGAGGGGAGGCCACTAGGGTGAGAGAGGGGGGCAGGGGGAAGGGGGTCTGTTAGTAGTAGATATGCCTTTGGACAGTTAGAGAACGCCTTTCTATCTCGTTCATCTTACTGTCAGGCCCAGCAGTGTGTCCGTGTGTTTATGTGGCACTATGACAGTAGCTTGTTGCTGTGCTGTGCTGTGAATGACACAATGTGTGTTTGTGAGTGTGTGTGTGTCCGCAAGTCGATGTGTGTGTGCACTCATGTGCATAAGTGATGAGCAATACCCAAATGCATGCCAGCTAGTGCACGGGGGTGCCAGAATGTGAAGTTGTGTGTGTGTGTGTGTCCATGCCAATACGTGTTTGTGTCCATGCCAATGTGTTTGTGTATGTGTGTCTGTATCCATGCCCATGTGTGTGTGTGTGTGTGTTTCATGCCCGTGTGTGTGGGCCTAAAAGGACACCAGATGCCCATATGAATATGTTATATATGAATATGTTTCTATGAAGGAGGAGACAGACAGACAGATGACATTGACAGCTACTGATCAGGCCTGGTCCTCCATCGTCCTTTCCTGGCAGAGCCGCCCGGCAACAACAAAACAACCCCGTTTTCATCCTTCCTGACAGTGCCCTGTTATGCGAGGCAAATATGTTTTGACAGTGAACACGACATGTGCGTCCCAAATGACACCCTATTCCCTACAGGTACAGAACCTATGGGCCCTGGTCAAAAGTAGTGTACTGAATATTGAATAGGGACGCAGACCTGATCTACATACAAAGTTACATCCGGATCACGATTTAACCAGAAATCAAGTAAAGGAGGAGGAACGAGGGAAAACAAATGACAGAAAGATAAAAACAGGGGAAGATGACAATAACAACAGCGTATTAATTATGGAAGTCTCAAATGATGCAACTTCCAATTTTTTCCATTGATGGCAGGTGAATGTTAATGCCGGTTGGGCTCGCTAGAGAGACGATCAGTGAGGAAAAATGGCCTCTGAGCAGGCCTTGACGGAGACATAATTGTATTAGTTAATATCGTAACCCCAGTTTATCTGTACTACCCATTCATCCTCTTCTCCCCCTCTTCTCCTCCAACTCTCCACCCCTACCCTACCCAAATGCAGAGGCCTTTAAGCCCAAATGGCTTATCCCTGTCCAGGAGTCAGTCGAGTACAGTACCCCATGGATATTAAATATTAAAACTAACCTTGCAAGGAATAAATACAAAGAAAGGTCCTCAAGGACAATCCAGAGACACTATTTGCTGACTGCTACAAAGAGGGGAACGTTCATTTTCCACACAGACCATCACCTGGCATGGCATGGCACAGCGCTATAAGAGTGGCAGGTAGCCTAGTGGTTAAGAGCGTTGGACTAGTAACCGAAAGGTTGCAAGATCGAATCCCCCCAGCTGACAAGGTCAAAATCTGATGTTCTGCCCCTGTACAAAGCAGTTAACCCACGGCTCCTAGGCCGTCAGTGAAAATAATAATTTGTCCTTAACTGACTTGCCTAGTTAAATAAAGGTAAAAGAAAAAAAAATAAGAGCACATTACCCCTATGTCAATAGAGGGTATTGGCCCAGGGTGGAAACTCAGAATATTAGACATTGAGGAAATTGAAACAACCTCTGTCAATGTGTACAAGTCTGGGACAGTAATGGTGCAGGACACCCTCAAGCAGGACTTTTACGGGATCAAAGAGAGAGCGCACGGCAGCAAAAGCTCTCTCTCTCTCTGTGACAACTCCCCCATCGTGAGTGAGTCTGATCACACCTCTTCAAACTGTCCTGCAGACATCGGTAGTCACCCCCCAGCACCTCCATCATTGAGAGGGATACATTCACAGAGCTGGATAGAGACATGGTGGAGCTTAGAGATCTAGTCCAGACAGTACAAGCTGACAAAACAGACCAGCAAAACAGCACCCCCCCCAAAAAGACCTGGAGGGCAGAAGGTGGAGATGGACAACTGTCTGGCTGCTCTACGGACTGAGGTGAGAGAACTTAAAGAGGCACAAATGGCACTGAAGGACGAGGTGAGAAAGCTGAGGTGTGACAGAGAGCAGGACAATCCCCCAGACAAGCCAGCAGAAGAGCCCACCTCAGACCACAACCTCAACACCACAATGGGGCAGACAATGCAGGACCCAACAGAACCGAGCCCCTCCTAACAGCCCTACTGCCAGCTCCCCCGATAGCCCTCCTGACAACCCCCCCACATCCACTGAGGACACACTAAAGCCAGAGATTATTCTCTTCATTGACTCAGATGGCAAATTCAAGAGGATAAACTTTTTCCCAAAAGGTGCCTAACTCTGGTTCCCAAATCCTAGGCATGCCCTTGACCTGTTGTCAAGAAGACAGACTAGGGTCCCCCAGCACATCATAATTCACACGGCACAAATGACCTGAGGGCCCAGCAGGAAAGGGTGGCGATTGAAAAAGCTTCTTCCACTTTTCTCCACCCTACTACCACAAAAACCTGGCCCACCACTCCACCCTTGGACTTGAACAGCTTTTACGACCAGGTCCACCTCTACAAGGCAGCAATCCCAACTTTCGCCAGGATCCTGAAGGACGTCACCCTAAACAGTAGCCCCAGAACCTCACTCACAACAGACACCCAGCCAGCGAGACACCCTCCCAGACCTGCAAGACCCTTCCGGAAGGAACTGCACCGAGAGAACCCAGGACATACACCCAGACCACAGCATCACCAGCCACACACCAAACCAGCTAAGACCACCCCAAGCAAACCCTGGCCACACCCTATAGCCCCCCCCCTCATATCAGACCTATACCCCTTCTACCCACCCCATGCCCCCCGCCCTGCGGCAAGGACCTCAACATTTTTTTATTATTTCACCTTATTTCAACCAGGTAGGCCAGTTGAGAACAAGTTCTCATTTGCAACTGCGACCTGGCCAAGATAAAGCGAAGCAGTGTGACACAAACAACAACACAGAGTTACACATGGAGTAAACAAACGTACAGTCAATAACACAATAGAAAAAGTCTATATACAGTGTGTGCAAATGGCGCGAGGAGGTAAGGCAATAAATAGGCCATGGTAGCGAAGTAATTACAATTTAGCAAATTAACACTGGAGTGATAGGTACGCAGATGATGTGGTGCAAGTAGAAATACTGGTGTGCAAAAGAGCAAAAAGTAAATAAAAACAATATGGGGATGAGGTAGGTAGTTGGATGGGCTATTTACAGATGGCTGTGTACAGCTGCAGCGATCGGTAAGCTGCTCAGATAGCTGATGTTTAAAGTAAGTGAGGGAAATATAAGTGTTGTGAGAATTTTGTACTCAATGTTCATAAACTGAACTTCAATTAAATAACTCCATCTGTAACCCAGAATTTGTAAGATACTGGTTGAAATGAAACGGACGGAAGCCCAGTCTACAATGGTCAAATGTCAATGTTTATTCAGGAGAGCTCCCAATTCACAATGGGAACACAGTCCTCTATATATACATACAATTTTAACTCCACCCCACTTTAGGCGGGCTGTGTTTTACATGTTACAGCTTATCACTTCTAAACAGTTTTCTGACCGTTTCTAACCGTTTCTCCCCTCCCTGGGTGGAGCAACCGTTTTCCTGTTATTGGTTTCACAGTTATAAATCATCTGTCGACAGTTCTCCTGTTCCTCTGTTATCTCAACTCCATCCTGTTTAGGTTGCAAAATAGTAACACGATGTCTTAGTCTTTTTAAAAGTTCTAGACCTACTCCTCTAACACCTATAACATATATTTTCAGGATTCAATATTCTTAGTAATTACTTAAACATATTACTTTAAACATATAATCATTTAGTCATTAAACATATACATTTATTCATAACAAAAAGTCTCCAACTTCAGCGATTTTTGCAATTCATTCCAGTCATTGGCAGCAGAGAACTGGAAGGAAAGGTGGCCAAATGAGGTGTTGGCTTTGGGGATGACTAGTGAGATATACCCGCTAGAGCGCGTGCTACGGGTGGGTGTTGTTATGGTGATCAGTGAGCTGAGATAAGGCTGAGCTTTACCTAGCCAAGACTTATAGATGACCTGGAGCCAGTGGGTCTGGCGATGAATATGTAGCGAGGGCCTACGACTAGAGCATACAGGTCGCAGTGGTGGGTGGTATAAGGGGCTTTGGTGAAAAAACGAATGGCGCTGTGATAGCCTGCATCCAGTTTGCTGAGTAGAGTATTGGAGGCTATTTTGTAAATGACATCGCCGAAGTCGAGGATCGGTAGGATAGTCAGTTTTACGAGGGCATGTTTGGCAGCGTGAGTGAAGAAGGCTTTGTTGCGAAATAGGAAGCCGATTATAGATTTAATTTTGGATTGGAGATGTTTAATATGCGTCTGGAAGGAGAGTTTACAGTCTAACCAGACACCTAGGTATTCGTAGTTGTCCACATATCCTAAATCAGAACCGTCCAGAGTAGTGATGCTAGTCGGGTGGGCGGGTGCGGGCAGCGGGTGCAGATACCCGCAGCAAGAGCGACATCATTGATGTATACAGAGAAAAGAGTCGGCGATGAAGACGGCTGCACAGTACTGTCTTTTATCGATGGCGGTTATGATATCGTTTAGTACCTTGAGCGTGGCTGAGGTGCACCCGTGACCAGCTCGGAAACTGGATTGCACAGCGGAGAAGGTGGGATTCGGACTGGTCAGTTCAATAAGGTTGCGTCAGTAAAATGGAAACTTGAATGATCGCATCTCATTCATTTTACTTTCTTCATCAACTGAAACCAAACAAACCCTGGATAAATATAATAATAAATCCTGGATAAATATAATAATAAACCGTGGATAAATATAATAATAAACCGTGGATAAATATAATAATAAACCCTGGATAAATATAATAATAAACCCTGGATCAATATAATAATAAACCCTGGAAAAATATAATAATAAACCCTGGATAAATATAATAATAAACCCTGGATAAATATAATAATAAATCCTGGATAAATATAATAATAAACCCTGGATAAATATAATAATAAACCCTGGATCAATATAATAATAAACCCTGGAAAAATATAAAAATAAACCCTGGATAAATATAATAATAAACCCTGGATAAATATAATAATAAATCCTGGATAAATATAATAATAAACCCTGGATAAATATAATAATAAACCCTGGATCAATATAATAATAAACCCTGGAAAAATATAATAATAAACCCTGGATAAATATAATAATAAACCCTGGATAAATATAATAATAAATCCTGGATAAATATAATAATAAACCCTGGATAAATATAATAATAAAACCTGGATAAATATAATAATAAATCCTGGATAAATATAATAATAAACCCTGGATAAATATAATAATAAACCCTGGATAAATATAATAATAATCACTGGATAAATATAATGGCGGTTTGCCAATACAACAACATATGACAAGCAATGGCTATCCGTCACGATCATAGAAAGAGGCCCGTTCCAAATCATTAGGCTACGTCATTCTACTAAGAGGTCTTAACAGTGAAAAACCCTTCTGAATGGCTGCCCATTATGCTTCCTGTGGTTAACTGGATATTATGTAAATAAGTGGCGGAATTTTCCCTCTGAAACCTTTGGAATTCATATTCATTAACGCATCAGGCAGTCCTTCAACACCAGAGGCACAGGAAAAGGGAGGAAAATGTGACTGAAAGTAACAGTGTGTGTGTGTCTGTTGCCTCTACATTTCCTGAAGGAGGAGGAGGAAGAGGCCATCTGAATAGAATCCCGCCACATAGAAAGCAGCAGCTGGCAAGACATACAGACAGACAGACAGAGAAACGGTTGTAACACTGAAAGAGCCACTAACCAGCTCCATGTGCTGCAGACAGACAGACAGACAGACAGACAGACAGACAGAACCCCAGACTATACAGTAGCACATAGGGTTAGTGTGTCCTGTTGCACTGGGGGAGACAGGAATTCAATCAATTTCTCTATCTCGCTCGAGCCTCGGAAATACACACAGAGAGGCAGAGAGGAACCTGCTGAATTGACTGAGTAGCTGAAAAGGATCCTGGCGGACGTCCATCCCTTGAAAAGGAGAGAGAGAGGGAAAGAGAAAGAGAAAAGGAGAGTGACAGAAAGAGAGAGAGAAAGAGAGAGTGATCGAAATAGAGAGAGAGAGAGAGAGAGAGAGAGAGAGAGAGAGAGAGAGAGAGAGAGAGAGAGAAAGAGAGATAAAAAGAGAGATAAAGAGAGATAGAGAGACCCCTCAGCCCCATGCCTGCTTGCCCGGCAAGACAAGCCAACAGAGCCCACACACACTTCCTGACCTGCAGGCCACACACACACTCCATGGTCACTGAGTGTATCAACTCTCACTGAAGCCAATGCGTGCTACCCATCTCAGTCTCAACCTCTTCAGTGATACAGTTTGTATCCTGTTGACACCATCTGTACTGTGGGGCTGGACCTTAAGTACTGCACATCCAAAGGCCTGGATTTGTGAATGTGTCGTGGCAACAACATCCTTTTCACCAGCTTGCATGAGTGCGTGTGTGTGTCCTTGCATGTGTTGGTTGGAGAGAGAACACGTGTGATTGCATATGAGTGTGTGGGCTGTGTCTTGTGTGTGTTTGTGTGTGGGTGTGTGTGTGTGTGTGTGGTACTCAATGTGTGGGCATTACACGCAAACGCAGACACACACTTACACACAAACACACTTGGATGTGAGGGCTACATGCCTGGAGGGTGGCTGTGTTAATGGCTCACCTGGCATCACTGCCACCTCCTGCCAGAGGCTGTGAGCCTGGCACAGGCACAATGGGCACAGAGAGGGGGGCCGCAATCACTCCAGCTGCTGCCCAGGTGACAGAGGCTGCCTGGGGGAAGGGAGGAAGGGAGGGAGGATAGAGGTAAGGGAGGAAAGGATTATGAGTATGGTAGGGAGGAGTGAAGAGGGGTGGAGGGAACTAGGAGAGGGTGGAGGGATGGATTGAAGACAAATAGAGGGATGGAGGGGAGGATTGAAGAGAAATAGAGGGATGGAGGGAAGGATTGGGGGCGCTGATTAGGGAGGAGTGGTGTGAGGGATGGAAGGCAAGAGGGGAAGATGGGTGCAGTGAAAGATGGAGGGATGAAAGGATGAAGAGAAGGAAGGGAGGATAAGGACAGTGACTAGGAAAGCGTGTAGGATAGAGAGATGAAATGAACAGCGGAGGAGAGGATAGGGAGTAGCAGGTATTACATCACTCTCCCTCCCCAGGGAGGCAGCATTATGGCCATGAACACTAAAAACCCAGGATGAGAGGACATGGTGGGGTACAGGTAGACTGGCGGGTGTCCTGCCTGCTAGATGAGAGGACATGGTGGTGTACAGGGGACTGGCGGGTGTCCTGCCTGCTAGATGAGAGGACATGGTGGGGTACAGGAGACTGGTGGGTGTCCTGCCTGCTGGATTAGAGGACATGGTGGGGTACAGGGGACTGGTGGGTGTCCTGCCTGCTAGATGAGAGAACATGGTGGGGTACAGGAGACTGGTGGGTGTCCTGCCTGCTGGATTAGAGTCATGGTGGGGTACAGGGGACTGGTGGGTGTCCTGCCTGCTAGATGAGAGGACATGGTGGTGTACAGGGGACTGGTGGGTGTCCTGCCTGCGAGATGAGAGGACATGGTGGGGCACAGGGGACTGGTGGGTGTCCTGCCTGCTGGATTAGAGGACATGGTGATGTACAGGGGCCTGGTGGGTACTGTGTAGTGGTTGGGAATATGCTGGCTCAAGGATGACAACACATGAGAGCAGTGTCTCATGCTAACATATGGACTGGCACACCCACGCATGTACACATGCATGCACGGATACACTCACACACACACACACACACACGCATGCACATACTTGCAGCATACACACGTTTGCTCACTCGAACACAAATACACACACACACACACACACACACACACACATTACTATCATGATATTTTATTATCCAGTAATTACATATGGACCCCTCCCCCTCCATCTTTGTGCAAATGTCCCAATTAGTAGCATACAGTATTAATAATTTATAAATAGCATAGCTATCTATCTGTATTTTAAACTGGCACTAGTAATCGATTGTAACACTGCGCTCTATTTTCTGTGCTCTTGTAAACCCAACGGCCTGCTGTAAAAAAGCTCTGTTCACTGGTGATACATTCAAACGCAGCATCTGTCCTTATAGCACATTGAGCCAGCGTCTCTCTCTCATCTAATCTCTCTCATCCACATCCTCCCTCTCATAGTCTCTCAGTCTTCCTCATCCTAACTGTCTTTTCTGCCATTTCTCTCATCCTTCGCCCCCTTGCTCTCTCTATCTCACATCCTTTTAACTCTCCCCTCTAGCCCTGCTCCCCTCCCTCTCCTTCCCTTTCAATCTCTGCTCACCTAGCCACCATCGCACAGCACTTGGACGTCAGCCACGGCCGGCTATACACCCAACATCTGGGTCTGGCTGTTCTGAGCGGCTGCCAGAAGAGCCCTAGGATTAAAGAGATGTAAACCGCAGATGTAAACCGCCAGCTGAGTCTGCCTGGTCTCTGCGCTTCAGATCTGTTTGGATGTCAAACACGTTGGGGTGCCAAACTCGCCTCGCTGTCCATTGCATATTATGTACCATGGAACAAAACGTTCCAATATATGCATAAATATGTAATAGCCGAGAAGAAGGCTATATACGGACACCGAGAGGTATTATGTGACATACTGTACAATGGGACATTGTTTGTGGCTGGTCAACAGGTTGTTTGTTTGTCGAATGCACAAGTGGTATTTGCACTTGAAATAGTGGTAGGTAGCCCGGCTGGTGCCCGGCTGGTGCATATTATATATATGTAGCATGAACAAAATGTACCAATGTAAACATGCAGTGGTTAATGAATATGTAATAGCTAGAGGGGAGAGTTGAGTGATTATCTAAGAATGTATTTTATGTATAAAATGTATATATTTTATGTATACATAAAAAAAATATATATATATACATACATACACACACACACACACACACACACACACACATATATTTATATATGTACAGTTGAAGTCGGAAGTTTACATACACTTAGGGTGGAGTCATTAAAACTCAACCACTCCACAAATTTCTTGTTAACAAATTATAGTTTTGGCAAGTCGGTTAGGGCATCTACTTTGTGCATGACACAAGTCATTTTTCCAACAATTGTTTACAGACATATTATTTCACTTATAATTCACTGTATCACAATTCCAGTGAGTCAGAAGTTTACATACACTTAGTTGATTGTGCCTTTAAACAGCTTGGAAAATTCCAGAAAATGATGTCATGGCTTTAGAAGCTTCTGATAGGCTAATTGACATAATTTGAGTCAGTTGGAGGTGTACCTGTGGATGTATTTCAAAGCCTACCTTCAAATACAGTGCCTCTTTGCTTGACATCATGGGAAAATCAAAAGAAATCAGCCAAGACCTCAGAAAAATAATTGTAGACCTCCACAAGTCTGGTTCATCATTGGGAGCAATTTCCAAAAGCCTGAAGGTACCACGTTCATATGTACAAACAATAGTACGCAAGTATAAACACCATGGGACCACACAGCCGTCATACCGCTCAGGAAGGAGACGCGTTCTGTCTCTTAGAGATTGCGAAAAGTGCAAATCAATCCCAGAACAACAGCAAAGGACCTTGTGAAGATGCTGGAGGAAACAGGTACAAAAGTATCTATATCCACAGTAAAACGAGTTCTATATCGACATAACCTGAAAGGTGGCTCAACATGGAAGAAGCCACTGCTCCAAAACCGCCATAAAAAAAGCCAGACTACGGTTTGCAACTGCACATGGGGACAAAGATTGTACATTTTTGAGAAATGTCCTCTGGTCTGATGAAAGAAAAATAGAACTGTTTGGTCATGATGACCATCGTTATGTTTGGAGGAAAAAGAGGGAGGCTTGCAAGCCGAAGAACACCATCCCAACCGTGAAGCACAGGGGTGGCAGCATCATGTTGTAGGGGACTGGTGCACTTCACAAAATTGATGGCATCATGAGGTAGGAAAGTTATATGGATATATTGAAGCAACATCTAAAAACATCAGTCAGGAAGTTAAAGCTTGGTTGCAAATGGTTCTTCCAAATGGACAACGACCCCAAGCATACTTCCAAAGTTGTGGCAAAATGGCTTAAGGACAACAAAGTCAAGGTATTGGAGTGGCCTTCGCAAAGCCCTGACCTCAATCCTATAGAACATTTGTGGGCAGAACTGAAAAAGCGTGTGCGAGCAAGGAGGCCTACAACCTGACTCAGTTACACCAGCTCTGTCAGAAGGAATGGGCCAAAATTCCCCTAACTTATTGTGGGAAGCTTGTGGAAGGCTACCCGAAAGGTTTGATCAAAGTTAAACATTTTAAAGGCAATGCTACCAAATACTAATTGAGTGTATGTAAACTTTGACCCACTGGAATTGTGATGAAAGAAATAAAAGCTGAAATAAATCATTCTCTCTACTATTATTCTGACATTTGCTTATTTGAGCTGTTCTTGCCATAATATGGACTTGGTCTTTTGCCAAATAGGGCTATCTTCTGTATGCCACCCCTCACAACACAACTGATTGGCTCAAACACATTAAGAAGGAAAGAAATTCCATACATTAACTTTTAAGAAGGCACACCTGTTAATTGAAATGCATTCTAGGTGACTACCTCATTAAGCTGGCTGAGAGAATGCCAAGAGTGTGCAAAGCTGTCATCAAGGCAAAGGGTGGCTACTTTGAAGAATCTCAAACATAAAATATATCTTTATTTGTTTAACACTTTTTTGGTTACTACATGATTTTATATGTGTTATTGCGTAGTTTTGATGTCTTCACTATTATTCTACAAAAATAGTAAAAATAAAGAAAAGCCTTTGAATGAGTAGGTGTTCTAAAACTATATATGTATATATTTACATGTATACGTTTTATGGATACAGTATATGTAAATATTTTATGTGTAGATTTTCTGTGTGTGAGAGAAACCATGCATTGAGATACATTATGGGTAGAAGGTCTACAAGATTTAGAGTATTCACAGGAAGCTGATGATACCAACATAATATAATATACTAACAGTATGGCCTTACATTAGGAGGTGAGTGGTTGTTTTCTAGGCTGGACATCAAAGACCCTAGTACACTAAACGGGCACTAAGCCACGTCATGATCTTCACTAATAGTCAAGATAAGATGGAAGTATCGTTAAGGTAAAAACCGATGAGCGTCTAGTGGCCATAACGACCTTGTCGACGACTGCCGGACAACAGTTTTACCACCTGTCGCTGCCCCTTTTAAACATCCAATAAAATATTAATTGTGTGATGTTTGCAACGACGCCTGCCTACCGGAGAATGTTCCTGTCACGTTTTGAGGAAACGGTGGCGGCTGGCAGCGAAGCCCCATAACCGTTAAAGCCTGGATATGGTGATTAAAGCGAGGCTGCATCTGACGCCAGTAAAGACGGCACGCACATCGCCGATGCTGGACTGATGCTGCTTACAACTCTTCAGTATGGGTAGGGGGGTGTTTATTATGCAGAAGCCTAAGTGTGTTTACGCTGTAAGGATAAGACCAAACTGTGCAGCCAATGGTTGAACAGACACAGTGAGAACCGATACATATAGCAAATGAATCCCTGGGGCATGAAGGAGAAGAACAAAACTGACATCAACTGATTAAAGGCCCAGTGTAGTCAAAAAGCGTGAATGTTCCTGTATTTTATATATACTTCCACACTATGAGGTTGGAACAATACTGTGAAATTGTTAAAATTATGATAATGCCATTTTAGTGTGACAGCTGTTTGAAAAGACTGTCTGAAATTTCAGCCTGTTTTAGTTGGATGGAGTTTTGGCGTGCCAGGTGACATCAATGGGCGGTAAATTGGTTAATAGACCAATAAGAAAGAGAGTTACAAACCTCTCTGCCAATAACAGATAGTTTTCCCCTCCCCACTCAGACCACTCCCAGACAGTCCTAGCAACATTTTTGCTTGAGAAATTGCTCTTTGTTAAGAAGCTATTTTTGTTTCTTTTTGACAAGTTCACTTAAAAACAATCACAGTATGGTACTTAATTGTTACTCAGAAACTATTTGATATTGGGATAAAAACAGCTGCATTGGACCTTAAACCTATTGTAAATGTTATGAAAATACCGTCCTCCACTCCCAAAAACTAAGATTGTCGGCCTACAAACAATTACATCAAACAGTTAGGCATTAAAACGTTCAACAACCCATTGAACACTTTGCCAGTAGTCTGTCTATATCAACTTTACAGTACTGTGACATTGAGAAATTGCTACACTAATGCTAACCGTCATGGGTAACAACAAAATAGCCGCCGTAGATCCTGAGGCGTGGAAACAGCAGAAGGGAGGAAAAAATAAGTTGGCTCCGCTATCATAATCTTGCATGTGGCGCTAACTCACATTTTAACGTAAACTTAAAATCTGGCAGTCCCAAGGGTACCTACAAAAGCTAATTTGCATGATTAATTCCCTACACCAGAGACATGGCGCTGTAAGAGCGTTTACTGCCTCTAGTCCCCCATACAGTAGATAGATACACCACCTAATCGCAGAGTGCAGGTTGTGTATGAGCATGGTACTTACAGAGTACCTTCACTCTACTGCAGTTAGGTTGGAAACTAGGGGAAACCCTCATTCAGCAGAGTTAGTAGATGAAACATCATGGCATCATAGCATTCTTAGGCATGTGGCCTATAAATCCACTTCTGAAACTTTGAGAGAATTAAATAACGTCTCTTTTGAAAGCTGAGGCTCCCTGGCGAATCGCGTCTCACCACAAAACGAATTATGCAACGGCACAAAGCGGGGGGCGGTAATTCAGGACGGCTAGTTGTTGCGTCTCAGCGGACATGTTTGCTACCCCCCCACCCACCTTCCCCAAACCTTTGCTGTTCGTCATCTTCAGGAGGCTCAGTTGGAGCTTGAGGCATAAACGTCTGAGAGAGAGGCAAAACGGTCTCCGTTTCCCGCTGTCTTGTCTCTCAAGCAGATTGCTAGCATATGGACTGGTTCATTACGACTAATACAGTATAATAGAACGTTGCTCACGATGCTCGCACACAATGCGTCGAAAGTAATTATAAAGCAATAATTTCTAACAAGCCACCAAATCAGCTGGCGAGGCTCCCGGCAGTGCGCCAAGTCTTCCCCCTCCAGTGAGAACAACAGAACCGGGGAGGGAAAATATTGTTATCAAACGCCAGAGCACTGATCTTCCCTGCCTCCCTTCCCTGTCTTTAAAACCAGCCTTCTAAAACTGCCTGAGGAGTTCTGCTATTACAGTTTAAAAACTTTATTACAAAACTAGAGTAAAGAAAAGCATGAAACTTCCATGCTCTTATTTTCGTTCTCGTTATGTTTTATTTGTGTCACAGGTTTGAAGTTGGCCTGTGAAGTTTACCCTTCAACAAGCTGTTCCTTTAAAAAAAAAAGAGAAACTAGACAGATTTCAGTCCCCACCTAACCATTCCCACAACCTGTGCCATAAAGTCCAGACCTCCTGGCAGATACTCACATAAAGGGACACTAGACAAATACAGGTAATGGCCATACTAAACCAGAGACCTCAGGTACACAGCCATATGCCACCCATTTCAAATGTTCATGAATCTCACATTCACCTTCATTCAAAATATGCATTATAATAACACCACTGCAGAGATATTGAAGCCTGTATGAATTTCAAACTGTATACATGTACACCACAGAACATGGCACCGCATAGCCTGATTTGCCTTATTTGAAGCAGTTGGACTCATTTCTTTGAAGGGTTTGGCATGAGTCATCCAAAACCTCAACCAGTGATAATGCTTTCTGCTGTCCTGCATGAGGAACAGACAGTTCTGCTGAGTAATGGTTTTGCACTTTTCAACTTAACTTGCATTCTCTCCTTCAGATTCAGCAACAATTCCAGTAAGACTATTGTGTGAGTTGTGACAATTGTGACCAATCTTAGAAGACAAACTGCCCTGAAAATCGAGAAACTTCCGGGAAGATAATGATTTAAAGACAGAAAATGTTCACAAAAGTGATGCGATTATCATGAAGCAACTCTTTTTATAAACCCACCAGCTTAGGAAGCAAAATGGCTTACTGTACAATGTATACAAATCCAAGAAGATGGAAAAATGAGTTTATATGTCCTTTATATCCAAAACAAAACCACACACTGAAACCTTCACTTCCGTGTCCTGTCAGAGCCATTTCTTAGCTCACTGGCAACCTATGTTCCAGTACACCAATCCTCTGTCCTCCCATCCTTGGAGTCTCTATAAGAACTGGTAGAAAGAGTTTAAGAACTCTACAGAGATGGCTGGATGACAGAGAAGTCCCGACGCTGACGTTGTCCCAAGCGAGGCCCTTTATTGTCACAATCTGTATATTACCACTGAGCTTTACCTAACGGGCAAGCCTTCTAGTTATATTAAACCAGGATCGATCGTACAACTGGAGGGTCCAGTCTCTGCCTCCGCTAAGGGTAATGGCTTTAAAGTACTACAGACAGACTGAGAGAAATGTATGAAGGCCATGCGTATGTGATGGGACAGTGGCGTAAAACCCACTTGGGATCGGGGATTGATGGAGGGATGAAGGAATGACATCAGAGCTCTGAGGAGAAGTAGAGGATTGGGTAAGAAGAGGATGGAGGGATAAGTGGGCTAAAAGAGACGTGAGTTTTTCCCAAGAAACTCAGCAGTAAGCAGTAGAGGGCGGAGTCTGACATGTACAGAAAGTGCTTGGTGATTGTTCTTGATGACTTTTCGCAAAAAAAAATGTGGTTTCAACATTCAGATGTTGTCTGTACCACTCCCAAGTCCCACCATGAATGATCAGTCAACACTTTCTTGTTTAGAGAATGCTGATCAACAGCAGCACCACTGTAGTACATCTGAGATAAGAGAGATTGAAGTCTTTTTTTAATACTAATTTGAAAGACAGCAGTTGTTGGACTCCCAAAGGCATCAAACTCATTATCAGAGGGAGTGCTTTGAATACCAATACATTACTGAATCAACAACACTCTTTAGAAGCCACTGTCAGCATTATTGACCGAATCACAGTTAAAGGGTAGTATTTTCTCTTCAGATATAGACATTGCCAATACTTGCTACAACGCGTGCTTCTGCATATTGAAGTTGTAATGGCTTTCACCAAGTGGTAGCCAAACAGTGGTAGGTGATACAGACCAAAAACATTTGCCATTTTCTTGTGACCCAAACCCATCATTTAAAGCCAGGGCAAAAAGTCTTAAGTCCCAAGTCAGCTGCTACTGTACCAACCAATATGTCACGACTTCCACCGAAGTCGCCTCCTCTCTTTGTTCGAGCGGCGTTCGGCGGTCGACGTCACCGGCTTTCTAGCCATCGCCGCTCAGTTATATTATTGTTCCTTTGCTTTTGTCTTGTTCACCTCACACCTGGTTTGCATTCCAGTAATTATGCCATGTATTTATTCCTGTGAATTATACAGTGGGGAAAAAAAGTATTTAGTCAGCCACCAATTGTGCAAGTTCTCTCACTTAAAAAGATGAGAGAGGCCTGTAATTTTCATCATAGGTACACTTCAACTATGACAGACAAAATGAGGGAAAAAAATCCAGAAAATCACATTGTAGGATTTTTTATGAATTTATTTGCAAATTATGGTGGAAAATAAGTATTTGGTCAATAACAAAAGTTTATCTCAATACTTTGTTATATACCCTTTGTTGGCAATGACAGAGGTCAAACGTTTTCTGTAAGTCTTCACAAGGTTTTCACACACTGTTGCTGGTATTTTGGCCCATTCCTCCATGCAGATCACACCTACTGCCGCTCTTCCTCTCCAGCGCTCGACGTCGCCGGGTCTACAAACCACCGGTCCTGGCAACCATCATTACGCACACCTGGACTTCATCATCACCTTGATTACCTTCCCTTTATTTAGCCCTCAATGGCCTCAGTCATCAGGCAGTATTGGTTTGCTTTCATGTTCAATACGCATCGCCTGTTTTGTTCATTTGCCTTTCATCATTGTTATTAAACTCTACTTCTGCACCTGCTTCCTGACTCCCTGTGTATTCGTGACAATAACCCATGGGAAATACTGATGCCAAAAGCCATTTCAACACTCTAATCATGTGACAACATGGAGAGCCGTTTTGTTCTGCATTGATGTGATGCTAGAAAATGTTTGTTTCCCTCATTTCAACTTCAAAACATTCGCTTTAGGTCCTTCTACATACTGACGCCACTAAAATGACAGACAGAACATGTACGAAGAAGAAGAAAAAAACGCGGCCGTTTTCTTTTCAAATCCTCAGCTCAATGAAGAAGGCCAGTAGGCTGCTAAACTTCTCCGCCAACTCTCTCCATCTCTCTCTTTCTCGTCGAACAAAGTTCCAATTGAACTCAACCCACAGAGCTGAGAAGCCTTGATGTATTTTGGATTATTGGGCACAGTGGACTGAGAGACTTCCGCGCTGCGTCCATTTGCCGGGGGGAAGAGATGCGTATCGCTATGGTAACGCTGCCTCCCCCTCCCTTCCCCCTCGTCCACCGTCCACCGGGATTTAAGAAGAGAGGCTAATGTTAAGGTGTTTTTATCTTGTTTCACCGTGCTGGCCACATACTCTTGTCAGAGGAATCTCACAGAGCAAGACTGTCCTATTCATCTCAGGCGCCTCTCTCATATAGGACTCCTATATGAGAGAGGCGCCTGAGATGAATAGGACAGTCTTGGCACTGCCCGACTCCCTGCCAGCCACAGCTCAGAGCAGCTTTCTATGATTACAGTCAGGATCTTCATAGGCCAGCTCATCCGACACTGAATATACTACTTGGGGTCCTTTTTTGTCTATTTAAAATTTTAAGTGGCCCAGCATGGGAGTGTTAAGGAATGAGAGAGAGAGAGAGAGAGAGAGAGAGAGAGAGAGAGAGAGAGAGAGAGAGAGAGAGAGAGAGAGAGAGAAAGGAAAGGGAAGACTAAAGAGAGAGAGGATGAGAAAGAGAGAATACAATACAATACAGTTTCATCCTCATATAGAAAATGAAAGGATTAAAACCCCTGCTGTCCCTCAGTGCTGTAAACTCCTCACACGTGTGTATCTAGCTCTGGGCTCACTATCACCTGTTTGTTGCTAGGGCCATACTGTAAACAGGCATTTAAAGGAGAGACGGCGGCGAGTGTAAGCATAATCTGCTGAAGAGAGAAAGGATTAGTGTCTATTGTTCATTGTTAAACTCCTTTTCATCTCTGACCATTTCTGGACGAGAGTGCCCCATTGAGGTACGCGAGCTCCTGCCAAAATGGCTGCCTTTTGTTTATAAATCTCATTATCCCCTCTCCCCAGGAGCAGGGCCTGAGTAACTACACTAGCGTGTGAAGAGCACTCTCCTGGCTTGGAGCTAACGCTAGCCAAATGATATTATGACTAAATAATGGTGGCTGAACTTTTAAAAACACTCTTCACTTGTCACGTCCAGGCCTGAGTTGACAGGCTGGCGTGTTTAGTTTCGTTTTTGGTGTAGGGTTTGTGTATTTCTATGTTGGGGAAATGGTTCTTAATTAGAGGCAGCTGTTTGTCGTTACCTCTAATTGGGAACCATATATATGTTTGTAGTTTTCACTAGGGTTTTGTGGGTTATTGTTTGTTCATAGCTTTAGTCGTTGTTATGTTACGATCTTCGTTTGTTCTGTTTATTATTTTCCCAGTTACGTGATTAAATAAATATGTATACTGGAAGCATCGCTGCGTCTTGGTCCGCTATTAAAGAAGATTGTGACAGAATAACCCACCAACAAAGGACCAAGCAGCGAGAGAGCCAGGATTTCTGGACATGGGAGGAAATCCTGGCTGGTAAGGGACCCTGGATTCGTTGTCCAAAAGAGGAGCTGGAAGCAGCGGCGGCGGAGCGGCGCCATTATGAGTAGAAGTATGGAGTATGGACACCCGATCGGGAGAAGTATTTTCGTACACGCTTGGCTAGAAAGCCCGAGAGGCAGCCCTAAAAAATGTTTTTGGGGGGGCACACGGGGAGGTTGGCCGGTTCAGAGCCAACTCCTCATGCTCTTTGGAGGGAGCGTTGGAGGGAGAGTCACACTGGTAAGACACCGTGCTATGGTGTGATGCGCACAGTGTCTCCAGTGCGCGTTAATAGGCCGGTACGCGAAATTCCAGCTCCCCTCCTCTGTCGGGCTAGGTTGAGCGTGCAGCCTGGAAGAGAGGTGCCGGCTCAGCACTCCTGGTCTCCGGTGCGCCTCTTCGGACCAGGATATCCTGCACCTGTTCTGCGTGCAGCGTCTCCGGTGCGTATCCACAGCCTGGTACGCGACATTCCAGCTCCACTCATCTGTCAGGCTAGGGTGAGTGTGCTGCCTGGAAGAGTGGTGCCGGCTCTGCGCGCTAAGGTGGCTAAGGTGTCCAAGGTGGCGGCTCCGGTGCCGGCCGTGCTGGAGGCCCTGGGCTAGCAGCCGGAACAGTTCGTGCTAGACTCACGAAGAGCACAGGGGACCTGGTGCATGAAGCAGGCTGTGCTGGACTAGCGATGCGCACAGGGGACCTGGTGCGGGGAGTAGGAGCAGGCTGTGCTGGACTCGCGATGCGCACAGGGGACCTGGTGCGGGGAGCAGGAACAGGCTGTGCTGGACTCGCGATGCGCACAGGGGACCTGGTGCAGGGAGCAGGAACAGGCTGTGCTGGACTCGCGATGCGCACAGGAACTCTGGTGCGGGGAGCAGGAACAGGCCATGTAGGACTCACGATGCGCACTGGAACTCTGGTGCGGGGAGCAGGAACGGGCCGCATTGGACTCTCGTGAGGGGAGCAGGAACGGCCCGTATTGGACTCTCTATGAGCACTGGGATTCTGGTGCGGGGAGCAGGAACGGGCCGTATTGGACTCTCTATGCGCCCTGGGATTCTGGTGCGGGGAGCAGGAACGGGCCGTATTGGACTCTCTATGCGCACTGGGACTCTGGTGCGGGGAGCCCTCTAATTGGGAACCATATATTCACTAGGGTTTTGTGGGTTATTGTTTGTTCATAGCTTTAGTCGTTGTTATGTTACGATCTTCGTTCGTTCTGTTTATTATTTTCCCAGTTACGTGATTAAATAAATATGTATACTGGAAGCATCGCTGCGTCTTGGTCCGCTATTAAAACCTCTTCCAGCTAGGGTCCCATTTTCCAAATTTTCGCCTGTCTGACGTGCCCAAAGTTAAATGCCTACCACTCATGGCCAGAAACTAGGATATTTACATATTTAGTACTATTGGATAGGAAACACTCTGAAGTTTATAAAACCATTAAGATATAGTCTGTGGCTATTCCAGAACAGATTTAGCAGGCAAAAACCAGAGAGATTTCTGTCCGGAATTTATTTTTCTGTTGCTCTCCTCTCATTTTGAAGCCCATGTAATATTTTTCTATGGGGAATAGGACCGAGGTTGCAGTACTTATGGCTTCCACTAGATGTCAACAGTCTCTGGAAAGGGTATGGAGGAAAAAGCTCTGACCAGATCCTTAGAGAGAGAATTACTACGGGTAGGGAAAAAGGTAAACAGGACGTGCACGCTCACGAGAACGTGAAACGCTTAGCGCGACCAACTTTCTTTTCGTCTTTTAACGTTTCACTTACCGTTCTTGTAAAATATGATCGCTATTATTCATAAAAGAATACATAAGGATGCATTATTAATGATATTTGATTTGTTTGTGAAAAAGATGAGAGGTATAATTTGAACGCGATCCCTTCACTGTAAAACGGGCGAGTAGACTGACAATGCTTGGTGGAGTAGCTGAACGTAACGTGCCAAAAACAACGGATATTTATGGATATAATTATTTACTTTTTCTAACAAAAGAACCATGGATTATCTTGTTTGGACACTTGGGAAGACCTCAGAAGAAGTTATTTGAAAGGTAAGCGATTTATATTAGCTGTGATATGGATATTTTGAGAACCGAGCTGGATATGAATTTATGCTAATGTGGAAAATATGTGAGGTACTAGCCTCAAACAATCAAATGTAGTGCTTTCGCCGTAAAGCCTTTTTAAAATCTGACAACGCAGTGATATTGCCAAGAAGCAGAGCTTTTGATGGCTATGCAACACTATGCAACACTTGTATATCGAAGTTAAATATTACGAATATGTATTACGAATATGTATTTTGAATTTGGCGCGTTATGTTTGCTCTGAAAACGATCCCGCTAAAGGGATCGGAGCGCTAAGAGGTTAAAGAAGATCGTGACATCACTCCTATAGGAAAGCGGTACAGGTGAAATACCATTCAAGTCGGTAGCGATTTTGCACCCGATAAGGATAGCTCTGACAGCGGCAGAAATGTCTACTTCTTCGTCGTTAGTTACTGGGCCCAGCCAGAGGATGTGACAGTCTAAAATTCGGACTATTACTCCACAAGAGGGGGATATGTAGAATATGAGTTATGAAAATCAGGTCCGCCACGCGACAAACCTTCCAGGGAATAGAGAAAAGAAAAGTCGCCGTGAAGATAAGAATTGTCATTTTTTACAGCAGGGAGCCTTCTACCCATGTCCCTTTATGGCTGTCACGCCCTGGCCATAGAGAGCCCTGGACGTGACTAGGGGGGTTTTCTAGATGGTATTTTCTATGCTGGTGTTGTGTATGGTTCCCAATTAGAGGCAGATGATTATCGTTACCTCTAATTGGGGATCATACTTAGTTTGTCCTTTTCCCACCTGCGAGTGTGGGATATTGTTTGTGTTAGTGCCTTTGAGCGCTACGTAATTGTTCGATTTAGTTGTTTCTTTTTGTTTCACTACAAATAAAAATGTGGAACTCTACGCACGCTGCGCCTTGGTTTAATGATTTAAAAGACGATCGTGACAATGGCACAATGGGATTGGGTTGAAATTCAGATATGTGTTTTTCATGTGGCTCCACGGTCGATGCATTTCCCTTTCAGATGTATATTGGTAGTATTTACATTGAAGAGCACTGACTGCATGGGATTCCCAGTGGTTCTGGATATGATAAATTAAATAAATCTGGTGCAACACATCATTTCCCTACGTTTTTTTCGTATATTGTCCCCACAAGGGAGGAAAAACCTTAAGAGCCTTGAGGTTCTAGGTTAATGACCTCACTAATAACCTTTAAGGATCTCATAAGAGTAATGGCCTAATATAATTAATATGCATAATGTAAGCATATACACTATTGTGAGATCCTATAAGGTACTGTGTATTCACAGATTAGTTTACTGTCAGTGGCCGTTATAGAAAGGTCAATGAAGTTCATTTGGAAGATGTTGCCATTACATTGTTGCATTGGGCTTGGGAGTGATCCTATGTCCTTATCTTCAGTTACAGTGGCTTGCGAAAGTATTCACCCCCTTGGCATTTTTCCTATTTTGTTGCCATACAACCTGGAATTAAAATTGATTTTTGGGGGAGCTGTATCATTTGATTTACACAACATGCCTGCCACTTTGAAGATGCAAAATATTTTTTTGGGGGGGGTGAAACAAACAAGAAATAATAAGAAAAAAAAAACTTGAGCATGTATAACTATTCAAACCCCTAAAGTCAATACTTTATAGAGCCACCTTTTGCAGCAATTACAGATGCAAGTCTCTTGGGGTATGTCTCTATTAGCTTGGCACATCTAGCCACTGGATTTTTGCCCATTCTTCAAGGCAAAACTTCTCAAGCTCCTTCAGGTTGGATGGGTTCCGCTGGTGCACAGCAATCTTTAAGTCTTACCACAGATTCTCACTAAGCATGGTGCCCCATGCTTAGTGGTGTTGCAGACTCTGGGGCCTTTCAGAACAGGTGTATATATACTGAGATCATGTGACAGATCATGTGACACTTAGATTTCACACAGGTGGACTTTATTTAACTAATTATGTGACTTCTGAAGGTAATTGGTTGCACCAGATCTTATTTAGGGGCTTCATAGCAAAGGGGGTAAAAACATACGCACGCACCACTTTTCAGTAATTTTGGGGGGGGAATTCTTTGAAACAAGTAATTTATTTTCATTTCACTTCACCAATTTTGACTATTTTGTGTATGTCCATTATATGAAAACAAAATAAAATCAATTTAAATTACAGGTTCTGATGCAACAAAATAGGAAAAACGCCAAGGGGATGAATACTTTTGCAAGGCACTGTATCTATACATCCATCAGCGTCTGCAGCTACCAGCATCACTCACACTCACTCACATAGAGAACAGAGATTTGTTTCGCTTTTGAAAGATCCAGCAATTGGGTCCTCGACATGAATGCTGGATCGTAACAAAAGTCCACAGTTGTAACCTCTACTGTCTACCTTCGCGCGACGCTGTTTACTCATCCGAGATAAACACATAAGAAGGTTTAAAGTCAGCGTGAAAAGCTTTTGGAGTTTGTTTTGAGATGCGGTGTGATATTAAAGGCTGAGTGCTGTGTGTGCCCGTCCAGGGTGGAATTGAAGGAGCTATTATCTTTCTGTCTGTGATAAGGGAAACACATTAAAGGTTTGCGGTTCGCTCCTGAACGTGTAGACTAAAAGCCTGGGAGACCTTGTTGTTGGTGGTTGTGGAGGTTCACCTCTGTTCTCTAACGATGCAGAAAAATGTGACATTGCGTGTGCTTTTGTGAATGCCGCACCACCGTAGCGAGCTCGGATTGCCTTCAATGCCAAGCAAACCTTTCAGAAAAAATACACTGATTTACAACGAAGACTCTCGAAGAAAAGACTCTTATGTTCGCACCTTTGTTCATTTGACCCGGCGTAACCCTACTCCACTTCTCCTCGTCCAGCTTAGTGTACTCAGCTTCAGTGCTCTGAATGGCAGACTAGTTTTATACTGTCTTAACTTTGTGCACTTCTCCACGCAGAACGGCGGAGGGGGGAAAAGAAGGACACTGCCTCGATCTCGACTTCTAATGAATGCCAAAAGTATGACAAACAATCATTCTCGGCGCATCCCGGCCAGAGGATGGAGGAATGAATCCCCCAGCACACGCTCATCTTCCTTTCGCAATAACTCAATCTATTTCAATATGCATTCTGTCGCCGTGGATAAAGTCATTACCAAACGTGTCACAGAAACTGATGGAGAACCAACCCCTTAAAAACAACAGAAAATTACTATAATTCCACTGATGTACGTAAGTTATGGAGCAATAATAGAAAATAATCTACACACGGTATCGTGTTCCTGTCAACAATGAAATTAAAAAGAACTACTCTGAATCAATAAGGCCTGAAGTTCAGGGGGAGAGCAGAGAGAGTAGAATACCAAGGAGATCTCAACAAGGTCCTTTCGGTGGTCTATTCTATTTGCATCCCAACTCCTTATATTACCCGTCACATTATTGCATCGATTCATTTTCATTGATGACTGATGCCTGCAATGAGTTGTTTTCTTGTTTTTGTTGCCGCGGAAGACCCGGGGCCAGAGAATGAAATATGCCGTGGGTAATTGGATTTAAATGGAAACGCTGACCTGTGTGGTATGGAGGCGTGGGAACGGGGTGTGTAGTGTCCCGTTGGCGGAGTGGAGAGGGAGAGAGAGTCTTACAGGGAGTTTAGACAGTCATTAACATGCCTGAGGACTTCATTAGCCTGCCTGATTACCTTGTGCATCAAAGTGACAGCTAGGAAAAGGGGGAGCACACATGCGCGCTTGCACACACACACACGCACACATAGACAAAGGGAACAGGTGGGCAAAGACCTTCTGATCCAGCACAATGCTGCTCTGCTCTAAACACAGCAATCCCATTTCAGAGTATATAGCACAATCTCCCGTAAAAACTCAACAATGTTATAATCTCTGCTCAGTAACAGTGAGGAAAAACACAATTCAAACATTAAGGTCTGCTTCCAGGCGAAGCATGTAATAAGGATGTGCCATGTACAGTAATATATATATATATTTTTCTTGATATGAGTTGTTAAAGTATCATACACCTACCGGTGCCCAGCCATCATACACAGCCATCATACACAACAGAAAAAAATTGTACAAATTATACGCATACATTAATCACGGCCAGTACAGCTACCATCTAGCCACACTACAATTATATTATTTTATAGTCACACAAAGACACAGACAGTGAAAAATGGCCCAAGGTTAAAATCTGGGAATAAGAAAATCACAAGAAGATCAACCACAATAACATGCCGTGTTGTAGTCTCTTTCTGCCTTATTCTGTCGTTCTCTTGCCCACTCTCAAACTTCCATCCCTTCTCTTCTCCCCCCATCTTTTACTCTTCAACTCTTTTCCTCTCTGCAATTTGTTTGTCCATCACTGTGTTTTCAGTGCTCTTTGCCGCCTTTCCACGGGAGCTTGCTGATACCTAAATTACATGTTTCTCCACAGCTCTTTAGCAGGGCTGTCAGCTTCTTCTATGGGTTAAAATAAACATCTAGCCTTTTCCCTTCAACAGCCCATGATATCATGCAGTAAAGCCCAGGAGGACTGAGAGGGGAGAGACAGGGCTTCTGTGCATGTGCACCACTGTTTTTGCAGATACAGAAACACAGTAGAAGGAGGGATGAGGAAGAAAGGGGTGAGAGAGCAATAGTGGAATGAAAAGAGAGATTCGGATAGGGGGATAAACAAAAGAAGGATAGAAAAACAGAGAAAAAAGATAGTAAAAGAAAGAGATATAATATACCAACTAGCTATCAACTAGCTCTCACAGTCTATCAACTTGCTCTCACAGTCCATCAACTAGCTCTCACAGTCCATCAACTAGCTTTCACAGTCTATCAACTAGCTCTCACTGGCTATCAACTAGCTCTCACAGTCTATCAACTAGCTCTCACAGACTATTAACTAGCTCTCACAGTCAATAAACTAGCTCTCACGGTCTATCAACTAGCTCTCACAGGCTATCAACTAGCTCTCACAGTCAATAAACTAGCTCTCACGGTCTATCAACTAGCTCTCACGGTCTATCAACTAGCTCTCACAGTCCATCAACTAGCTCTCAGAGTCTATCAACTAGCTCTCACAGGCTATCAACTAGCTCTCACAGTCAATAAACTAGCTCTCACGGTCTATCAACTAGCTCTCACAGGCTATCAACTAGCTCTCACAGTCAATAAACTAGCTCTCACGGTCTATCAACTAGCTCTCACAATCTATCAACTAGCTCTCACAGTCTATCAACTAGCTCTCACAGTCCATCAACTAGCTCTCACAGTCTATCAACTAGCTCTCACAGGCTATCAACTAGCTCTCACAGTCAATAAACTAGCTCTCACGGTCTATCAACTAGCTCTCACAGTCTATCAACTAGCTCTCACAGTCAATAAACTAGCTCTCACAGTCTATCAATTAGCTCTCACAGGCTATCAACTAGCTCTCACAGTCAATAAACTAGCTCTCACGGTCTATCAACTAGCTCTCACAGTCTATCAACTATCTCTCACTAGCTCTCACAGTCTATCAACTAACTCTCACAGTCTATCAACTAGCTCTCACAGTCTATCAACTAACTCTCACGGTCTATCAACTAGCTCTCACAGTCTATCAATTAGCTCTCACGGTCTATCAACTAGCTCTCACAGTCTATCAACTAGCTCTCAACTAGCTCTCACGGTCTATCAACTAGCTCTCAACTAGCTCTCACAGTCTATCAACTAGCTTTCACAGTCTATCAACTAGCTCTCACAGTCTATCAACTAGCTCTCAACTAGCTCTCACAGTCTATCAACTAGCTCTCAACTAGCTCTCACAGTCTATCAACTAGCTCTCACTCTCACAGTCTCACAGAAGTTCATCCATGTTTCTCAAACGTCAAATTTTGATGTGATTAAGGTTAAGATCAGGCATTAAATCCAAAATGTTAAGGTAAGGGTTAAGGTTTGGGATAGGCTTAAAACAGAAATAAAGAAAAATACCTTCAAATGCTGGATTTGAAGTTGCAACCTTTGGTATCAGAGGCAGATGCTTACCACCATCCACCATCCCAGCCAACAGCACCCTACTGAAACCGACTTGAAAGGTAACAGCGCTCACTGTTGCCTCTAGTAGCCGGTGTCCACGTCATCTCCCGACTTCCTCAGACATGGATGGACATCGAATACTGACTTGTATCGTGGGTGACCTGGCTCAATATAGGAGGCAGCTTGCTGCTTGGGAGAACAGTGTGACAGAGATGGAGAAGAGGCCAAGAGGAGCCTCACAAAGAGGCAGAATACCTCTGATGCCTGCCAAATGGCACCCTATTCTCTAAATAGGACTTTTGACGAGATCCCCTTGGCCTTAGTAGTACACTATAAAGGGTGCCATTTGGGACATAACCTCCACATTCATCTGTTACTGTAGTCACTCCACATTCATCTGTTACTGTAGTCACTACACATTCATCTTCTACTGTAGTCACTACACATTTATATGTTACTGTAGTCAGTACACATTCATCTGCTACTGTAGTCACTACACATTCATCTGCTACTGTAGTCACTACACACTAATATGTTACTGTAGTCAGTACACATTCATCTACTACTGTAGTCACTACACATTCATCTGCTACTGTAGTCACTCCACATTAATCTACTACTGTAGTCACTACACATTCATCTGCTACTGTAGTGACTACACATTCATCTGTTACTGTAGTCACTACACATTCATCTACTACTGTAGTCAGTACACATTTATCTACTACAGTAGTGACTACACAGTCATCTGCTACTGTAGTCACTACACATTTACCTGCTACTGTAGTCACTACATATTAATTTGCTACTGTAGTCACTCCACATTCATCTACTACTGTAGTCACTACACATTCATCTGCTACTGTAGTCACTACAAATGAATCTGCTACTGTAGTCACTCCACATTCATCTGTTACTGTAGTCACTCCACATTCATCTGCTACTGTAGTCACTCCACATTCATCTGCTACTGTAGTCATTACACATTCATCTGCTACTGTAGTCACTACACATTCATCTGCTACTGTAGTCACTACAAATGAATCTGCTACTGTAGTCACTCCACATTCATTTGCTACTGTAGTCACTCCACATTCATCTGCTACTGTAGTCTCTCCACATTCATCTGCTACTGTAGTCACTCCACATTCATCTACTACTGTAGTCACTCCACATTCATCTGCTACTGTAGTCACTACAAATGAATCTGCTACTGTAGTCACTCCACATTCATCTGCTACTGTAGTCACTACACATTCATCTGCTACTGTAGTCACTCCACATTCATCTGCTACTGTAGTCACTCCACATTCATCTACTACTGTAGTCACTACACATTCATCTGCTACTGTAGTCACTACAAATGAATCTGCTACTGTAGTCACTACACATTCATCTGCTACTGTAGTCACTACACATTCATCTGCTACTGTAGTCACTCCACATTCATCTGCTACTGTAGTCAGTACACATTCATCTGCTACTGTAGTGACTACACATTCATCTGTTACTGTAGTCAGTACACATTAATCTACTACTGTAGTCACTCCACATTCATCTGCCTCTATAGTCACTAAACATTCATCTGCTACTATCGTCAGTACACATTAATCTACTACTGTAGTCACTCCACATTAATCTGCTACTGTAGTCACTCCACATTCATCTGCTACTGTAGTCACTCCACATTCATCTGCTACTGTAGTCACTACACATTCATCTACTACTGTAGTCAGTGCACATTTATCTACTACTATAGTCACTACACATTCATCTGCTACTGTAGTGACTACACAGTAATCTGCTACTGTAGTCACTACACATTCATCTGCTACTGTAGTCACTACACATTAATTTGCTACTGTAGTCACTACACATTCATCTACTACTGTAGTCACTACAAATGAATCTGCTACTGTAGTCACTCCACATTCATCTGCTACTGTAGTCACTACACATTAATCTTCTACTGTAGTCACTACACATTCATCTGCTACTGTAGTGACTACACATTAATCTTCTACTGTAGTCACTACACATTCATCTGCTTCTATAGTCACTACACATGAATCTACTACTGTAGTCACTCCACATTCATCTGCTACTGTAGTCACTCCACATTCATCTGCTACTGTAGTCACTCCACATTCATCTGCTACGGTAGTCACTCCACATTCATGACCATCTAGTACTAATTAATCAACATGCTTAGATCTATGTCAAGTTACATCCTACGTGTATAGTGGATGTTTCACACAGTCACACTGCCTCCTGCACTGCTACCTACTACACACACTCACACACTCACACACACACACTCGCCGGTGCCTGGAGCCAGCTAGTTACAGTTCCCTCTCTGTCTCTCCCATCACAGAGAAGGGCTTTTAGAAGAGGCTGATAGTGGTGCTGATGTGCTTCTTCACATTTCCCCTGGCACATCACAGTCATGATAAAGTCTGTGTGATAGACTGTGTGTGATAGACTGTGTGTGATAGACTGTGTGTGATAGACTGTGTGTGATGGAGTGTGTGAAGAGGGACTGTGTGTGAACAGTGGACTGTCTGTAATCTCCACAAGGTGTTAGCTTGAATAGCTGTATGCGGTAGCTCATGCTGGAGAAATTGGTTTGTGAGTGGGTGTTCGTGTGTGTTCCCTAGTGACCACTGTCATCTCCCATCTCTCCCTCCCTTCTCCTATCAGGATACCCTCTCTTATAGGCACATAGCAACATATCTCCCTCCCTTCTCCTATCAGGATACCCTCTCTTATAGGCACATAGCAACACCTCTCTCTCCCTTCATAATTTCTAGAGGCCAGTGCTGAGGTACCCTAGGAATCTTTAGCTATGTTGTAATTGCACTTCAAATGGGCCCAGAGATACGAATACCAAAAAGGCCCTGCATGGTGATGGTGTGTGTGTGTGTGTGTGTGTGTGTGTGTGTGTGTGTGTGTGTGTGTGTGTGTGTGTGTGTGTGTGTGTGTGTGTGTGTGTGTGTGTGCGTGGCCTCAAAGAGTAGAGGTAATATAGTAAATGTAAATCTTTGATGTGTATGATATGTTAGGATGTTACGTTTGTTGTGGTTACATAAGCAGAAGGTTAATTAAGGCAAAAACAAAGGAGGGTGGTTGGTCCGGGCGAGTGGGTGGGCGTGTAACGAAGGAGGGTGGTTGGTCAGGGTGGATGGGTGGGCGTGTAATGAAGGACAGTGTTTGGTCAGGGTGGATGGGTGGGCGTGTAATGAAGGACAGTGTTTGGTCAGGGTGGATGGGTGGGCGTGTAACGAGGGAGAGTGGTTGGTCAGGGTGGATGGGTGGGCGTGTAATGAAGGACAGTGTTTGGTCAGGGTGGATGGGTGGGCGGTAACGAAGAGTTTGGTTGGTCAGGTGGATGGGTGGGCGGTAACGAAGGAGGGTGGTTGGTCAGGTGGATGGGTGGGCGTGTAACGAGGGAGAGTGGTTGGTCAGGGTGGATGGGTGGGCGTGTAATGAAGGACAGTGTTTGGTCAGGGTGGATGGGTGGGCGTGTAACGAAGGAGTTTGGTTGGTCAGGGTGGATGGGTGGGCGTGTAACGAAGGAGGGTGGTTGGTCAGGGTGGATGGGTGGGCATGTAACGAGGGAGAGTGGTTGGTCATGGTGGATGGGTGATCATGTAATGAAGGAGACTGGTTGGTCAGGGTGGATGGGTGGGTGTGTAACGAAGGAGTTTGGTTGGTCAGGGTGGATGGGTGGGCGTGTAACGAGGGAGAGTGGTTGGTCAGGGTGGATGGGTGATCATGTAATGAAGGAGAGTGGTTGGTCAGGGTGGATGGGTGGGCGTGTAACGAAGGAGTTTGGTTGGTCAGGGTGGATGGGTGGGCGTGTAACACGAACGTCTAGCAACCCAAAGGTTTCTTGTTCAAATCACAACTTTAGCATTTAGCTAATTAGACCACTTACTACTTTTTAGCAACTACTTAGCATGTTAGATAACCCTTCCCCTAACCTAACCATTACCTAATGGTAGGCCCTAATTGTAAAAAAGAATTTGTTCTTAACTGACTTGCCTAGTTAAATAAAGGTTAAATAAAAATAAATCAAATAAAAATGTTAACCCTAACCTTAACCCCTAACCCTAAGCCTAGCTAGCGTTAGCCACCTAGCCACCTTGCTAACGTTATCCACAACAAATTGGAATTCGTAACATATTATACGTATTGTAAATGCGTAACATTTTATACAAAATGGATGATGAACATCCACAAATTAATGCATACAGTACAATAAATCTACATCTGGTTGGTGTGTGCATGCATGCCGGTATGTGTGTGTACCTGAATGAGTTTACTTGTGTGTGTGTGTACATCAACCTATTTCTGTGTGTGTGTGTGTGTGTGTGTTTGCTTGTGCATCTGCCAGCCTCCCTCACCCCCAGCAAACAGCCCCAGCCCATCAGGGGCCTTTTTCCTGCCCCCGTCCCCCCTGATGTCTGCCATGGCTGGGTGGCATCTGAGTCCCCTTGGCACCGACCCCGGTGTCTCTTGTACTCTGTCTGCGTCCCAAATGGCACCCTATTCTCTACATAGTGCACTACTTTTGATGCCGTCTGGTCAAAAAGTAGTAAACTAAATAGGGAATAGGGTGCCCTTTGAGACACAGCCTCTGTCCCTGGTCACTAGGAGTTCATCACTGATTAATGGCTGTGACAGTGCGTGGGCCCGCTGGTGGTGGCAACCCAAGAGGTCCGGGCACACTGCAGGTCCCTTAGCACCTGTCATGTCAGCAGATGCAAATAGGCCTTAATGGCCCCGGTGGCCCGGTGGAGCTGATTGCCTGGCTTAAAAACCCTGGGAGCTAGTAGGGAACCAATCGGAACATTCATCTAAGAGCTATGAATCGCTTTGGATCTCGTTCTCTCTCTGGGTCTCTCTCACTCTCTCTCTGGGTCTCCCTCTCTCAACATCTCACTAGGTCTCAAATTTTTCTCTGTTACTTTCACCACACCCCCTCTTTCACTCACGCATCTCTCTATCTCTCTCTCTCATGTCTATATACTAGGGCTGTGATAATACCAGGGAAAAATAAAAACATGAAGCAGAGTATTTGGTCCTTTAAAAACCTGCTGTATGTAAAATATTGTGTCCTATAGCTTGGAAAAGAAATGCACAAACACACACACACACACAGACACATTCATCTCTCCAGGTCTGTGACCCATAAGGCTATAACATCAATATCCTGACGATGGCACAGCTGTATAGATTTAAGGCCCCTTCCTTATCCAACAGACCTCAGCTGTGTGTCCATGATAACCCATCAACATGGACAATACTGTCGTCTCCCTACTTACAGTAGATGTCCCTTGTAGTAGACATATCTACCTCAATGGGACTCACAGAAATATAGTAACTATATAAAGAACAAATATTAATGTCCAGTATATTCATAAAGGGAAAATCCAGAGCCACAACCTTTATTTAGCATTCTGCCAGCAACCTTACGTAAAGTTGCGATCCCATCTTTGGGCTTCAGTTATATTCTTGTTTGCCTGTATTTAAAAAGACATTCCTGTATTTAAAAGGACATTCCTGCATTTAAAAGGACATTCCTGTATTTAAAAGGAGCAAACATGAAGTGGGTATTTCTGCCTACAAGGCTCCAGCCAGAAGAAACAGCAGAAAGATTACAGTAAGCATTTTTAAAGACAAAGAAGTTGAAGAAGAAGAACCACTTCCTCCTGACTGGGGTTATAATTTTATTAAACGTGGACAAATGTGGGCTGAATATAAATCGGTTTGCGGGCAAGAGATGGTTCTTCAGAGCCAACAGAGTTCTGTAAACAAACTGTGCTTGAATGTTCATGTTCTCACCACAGCTACCATGACTAACCAGAGGAAGAGAAGCAACAACCCAGCGTGAATGTGCTTCCAAAATGGTCTCCCTTGTACCCATGTTGTCTACACACACACACAAACACACGCACACAAATACACCAAAATAATATTGTTACTGCACTCAAAAACAAAGGGTGTGTGAATACGTGTGTGCTTGTGTGTATGTGTTCAAACGTCTGCGTGCTTGTGTGTGTTGAAGTGTGTCGCTTGTGTGTGTTTAAGAGTGTCTGTGTGTTTGTGTTGCTAAGCGAGGTCAAAAGAGCTGTTGATTCTACAGAACACCACTACTCTTCTAGGCACTACACTAACAGATCCCTGCATTACTCAAACCCCCTAAACCTTTGTACCACATCTCCAGCTCATGGCTTATTCCCATCTAATGAAGCAACACCCTGCTGCACATGGTGCATAATGCATGATATAATGTTTTATTCAACTCTATTTACACGATGTGTTAAAGAGGATTGACGCTATGCCCCACCATCACCCTTAATCATGATGTATGGAGTTAATACAGCCTTCTCCGTATGTTAATATAGTGTTAACCATATGTTAATACAGCCTTCTCCATATGTTAATATAGTGTTAACCATATGGAGCTAATACAGCCTTCTCTACATGTTAATATAGTATTAACCATATATTAATACAGCCTTCTCCATATGTTAATATAGTGTTAACCATATGGAGCTAATACAGCCTTCTCTACATGTTAATATAGTATTAACCATATATTAATACAGCCTTCTCTACATGTTAATATAGTATTAACCATATATTAATACAGCCTTCTCCATATGTTAATATAGTGTTAACCATATGGAGCTAATACAGCCTTCTCTACATGTTAATATAGTATTAACCATATATTAATACAGCCTTCTCTACATGTTAATATAGTATTAACCATATATTAATACAGCCTTCTCTACATGTTAATATAGTGTTAACCATATGTTAATACAGCTTTCTCCATATGTTAATATAGTATTAACCATATGTTAATATAGCCTTCTCTGTATGTTAATATAGTATTAACCATATGTTTATACAGCCTTCTCTACATGTTAATATAGTGTTAACCATATGTTAATACAGCCTTCTTCATATGTTAATATAGTATTAACCATATGTTAATATAGCCTTCTCTGTATGTTAATATAGTGTTAACCTGCCATCATCAGAGTGTATTTATGAATTAGAGGAAGAGGTTCTGCAAGGTATAGCTTCTGTGCTTCCGAAATGACAACTGAGGACCGCACCAACTCCCACATCCTACCCCAAAGGAGGGGACAGGATGGGGTGTGGGGGTGTGTCTGGGGGTGAATGTGTGTAAGTGTGCCTGTTTTTGCACTGTTTGTGTGTGTGTGAGTGTGTATGTATGTGTGCATGCCAGTGTTCGTGCCTGTGTGTGTACATTCATCTGTGCGTGTACCCATGTGCAAGAATAAAAAAACACAAAAATACATCAACAACAAATTAAAGACCAGCTTGCACTAGGAAATCTGACCTTTGTACGAACGCCAACTCGCAAAATCTCTTTCTCTTCCTCTGAAAGGAGTGGGGGTGGGGGTGGGGGGGTTTGGCAGGGACAAAATAATGTGCTATGAGGAATGAGTCAGTACAAGAAGAAGCAGCAGCAGCATGTCCAGTGCGCCAGGCCAAGCAGAGCCATCCAGGAGCAACAACGGGAGTGAGGCTCGGCCCATTCTACCCAACTAGAAAAACTACTTATACAGGGTCTTCAAGAGCCAACTCAAAGCTACATTAGCAGCAGTGTTAGGGCTGGTCCCAAATGGCTCCTTACTCCCTATATAGTGCACTCCTTCTGACCAGGGCCCATAGGGATCTGGTCAAAAGTAGCGCACTAGGAACGGAATAGGGTGACACTTAGGCCTCACACTAGGGTTCACGTTCAGGGCCAGTATTCATAAAGCGTCTCTGAGTAGGACTGCTGATTTGTGTTGCCTTTTAGATCATAATGAATATGATGGTTACATGGACAGCGCTCTTCGTGATTACGGGCCCCTGATTATTTACCTTCCCTGCACAATGATTTCCCATCGTTTTCACAAGAGGTTAACGTATGGAAGCGTATGGAACACCAATGAGTGCTTCTTGGTTTGTATACAATAAATAATGTGTTTATTGCACCATTTCTATGGTAATTGCACAAAACGGTGTAATAATAATGTGTAAGTAATAATAATATTAACAATAAACATGGTCTCTATTCCCTTAATGGCTGATTAACACACACACACACACACACACACACACAAACACACACACACACACACACAATTGTGTATTTATGAATAGGGACGAGGCTGGGAGATGACAGGGCCTCTACATCACAGGCTGAATAATTCCATTCGGATGGAAAACAATGGCATTAACACTATTGATAAGGAACCTCCGGTCCCAAGCATACTTAGAGTCCGTCTCTCTTTCTGTCAGGTTATCTCTCTCTCATTCTGTCTCTCTTTCAGTCTCTCTCTCTCTCTCTCTCTCTCTCTCTCTCTCTCTCTCTCTCTCTCTCTCTCTCTCTCTCTGTCTCTCTCTGTCTCTCTCTCTCTCTCTTTCTCATTATCTCACATGTTGACACCGTACCCTCACTAAGTTATCGACCTATGCATTAATTCATCCATCCATCCATCCATTCATTCATCCATCCATCCATCCATCCATGTATTTATCCATTCCGGCCTCCATCATCCACCCATTCCTCTCGCCAGGTATTTCGTCCACACTGATGTATCGCTCGGAGGGGTAGAAATTGGACTCTCTCAAATGCTTTCCAACCAGGTAAGAACCGTTTCGATGGACCCTCGCAGTGTTCCTAGCACAACATCTCCACTATGCTTCTCATAGTAAGTGAAAGGGGCTTCATAATAATTCTGTTCAAAGTGGGCCTTTGTGTTTCTGGTTAGCATATATATTGGATGTTGCCGCATTGCTGGTTGCAGTCTCTAACAGCATTAGCACTTTGAGTGTGTGTGTGTGAGAGTGATGTGACATTCCCCATCTGTGCGTCGACGGGACGGTGCGCTTCCTGTAAAACTCAATCAATGTTACATTTTCACATTTCAATCATTTAGCAGACACTCTTATCCAGAGTGACATAATTATAGTAGTGAGTGCACACATATTTTTACTTCTGCGTACTGGTCCCCCAGTGGGAATCGAACCCACAGCCCTGATGTTGCAAGCATCATGCTCTACCAACTGAGTCACACAGGAATGTTGGGCATAAATTATTTTGGTGCAGTGAGTGTGCTGTCTCCATTGGGGTGTGTGTGTGTGTAACAAGAAACACCTAGATGAACCATGGCTACATTGCATTAACTGATGCTTCAACATGAGACAAACTATCCACTCCATTACTCCTCCACCAGTCAAGGCTACTGCAGTGTCACAGCAGTCCAGCTTGTACCATCAGGGAAACACAGCACGTAACTCCTGTCACGTCCAGGCCAGAGTTTTAGGCTGGCGTGTTTAGGTTTCGTTTTTGGTGTAGGGTTTTTTCTGTTCTAGGTTATCTGTTTCTATGTTGGGGTAATGGTTCCCAATTAGAGGCAGCTGAGTGTCGTTACCTCTAATTGGGAACCATATATATGTTTGTAGTTTTCACTTGGGGTGTGTGGGTTATTGTTTGAGCATAGCTTGTTTTATGTTTAGTTGTGGGCAGCGTCACGCTCTTCGTTTATATTTTGTTATTTTTTTCCCCAGTTACGTTCGGCGTTAATAAAATGTATACTGGAAGCATCGCTGCGTCTTGGTCTGTCCGTTCAGGAGATCGTGACAACTCCAGACACACAGATCTGTTCAGAAGACGTGTTATGGCATCTGAGAGAAGACCTGAGGGAACGGTGTACATCTTCAACTTAGAGAGAGAGAGCTAGCCACTTCAAAACCCCAAGTGCTAGGCAGTAATGTGCACCGATAATGTCGATAACGATCATTATATTGATCATTTAGGAGCCGAATAGGTCATGTTGTATATTTGCATGTTTCCAATTCATGATGCATTTTGTTGTATGTGTGTTTGCCACTAATCCCCTGTCAAGTGTGTGTTCCCCCTCTACAGGCCAATGGAGAATACAGTTAAAAGGCAGACACGCTCCAAGGCCTACTGGGAGTGACTGGAATAGCAGCACATGCTATTTTGACCATACAAGACCATGTTTACAATGCTGTTTGTTTCTTTAGTTTTAATGATCACAATTTGTTTTGGTAGAATTCTAGAGCGACAAATGAATGTATTATTATTTTTCAACTTGAATCAAACTCTGGACATTGGATTTGCATGCGTCAAGACTAAAATTTCACCACTCTCCAGTGTGGCTAAAGGATTCGAATGGAAATTGTATTGGGACAATTGTATTGGACAATTTAGCCACTACAGGTACGATCTATTGATGGAAGCTGTAACATGTACTGTATGTTAGATGCAAACACGCTCTGCACCAAGCTTATCTTAGAGGGAAGTGCCGCCACCTTGCCCGAAAGCCACAGTTCTCAAACCACCCAATGTGTTTCTCCCACGTGTCTAATTTCTCAGTGATTGAGACGAGAGACAATTTCATTATCTGTGCACAGTTACTGTAATCAGCGGACCGTTAGGAGCCATCTTGGTACCCACCACCCCGCTCCCCCTTCCTCCGTACCCCCTTGTAACCAGGTGATTAATGGTCTGGTTCGCTCTGCTCTTAATGAAACCAGAACTTAATCAGCACCCCTCCTCCCCCGACAACAACAAGGAATACGGATGCACCATGGGGTAGATTCTAATCGCAGGTGTGTCCTTCCAAACATATTCTGCAATATCACAAATGTGCAGCTCACTGGAACAGTGTAATGATCTCACCCTCTGCTGAACACACCTCAATCTCCTCCTCAAAACCTGCCTCCGTCTCTCTCCCTCCGTCTCTCTCTCTCCCTCCGTCTCTCTCTCTCCCTCCGTCTCTCTCTCTCTCCCTCCGTCTCTCTCTCTCTCCCTCCGTCTCTCTCTCTCCCCGCTCTTTTTTTTTTTCAACCATGACATCAATAATATTGGGAGTAGTCATAATCACTACTATTTTTGTTCACTAAAAAAAACTGTAGTAGTCAGGTGATGTACTGTAGTATCTTATAGTATCTGTAGTAGACAGGTGATATACTGTAGTATCGTAGAGTATCTGTTGTAGATAGGTGATGTACTGTATTATCTTATAGTATATGTAGTAGACAGATGATATACTGTAGTATCTTATAATATCTGAAGTAGACAGGGATGTACTGTAGTATCTGTAGTAGACAGGTGATGTACTGTAGTATCTTATAGTATCTGTAGTAGACAGGTGATATACTGTAGTATCGTAGAGTATCTGTTGTAGACAGGTGATATACTGTAGTATCTTATAATATCTGTTGTAGATAGGTGATGTACTGTATTATCTTATAGTATATGTAGTAGACAGATGATATACTGTAGTATCTTATAATATCTGAAGTAGACAGGGGATGTACTGTAGTATCTGTAGTAGACAGGTGATGTACTGTAGTATCTTATAGTATCTGTAGTAGACAGGTGATATACTGTAGTATCGTAGAGTATCTGTTGTAGACAGGTGATATACTGTAGTATCTTATAATATCTGTTGTAGATAGGTGATGTACTGTATTATCTTATAGTATATGTAGTAGACAGATGATATACTGTAGTATCTTATAATATCTGAAGTAGACAGGGATGTACTGTAGTATCTGTAGTAGACAGGTGATGTACTGTAGTATCTTATAGTATCTGTAGTAGACAGGTGATATACTGTAGTATCGTAGAGTATCTGTTGTAGACAGGTGATATACTGTAGTATCTTATAATATCTGTTGTAGATAGGTGATGTACTGTATTATCTTATAGTATATGTAGTAGACAGATGATATACTGTAGTATCTTATAATATCTGAAGTAGACAGGGGATGTACTGTAGTATCTGTAGTAGACAGGTGATGTACTGTAGTATCTTTTAGTATCTGTAGTAGACAGGTGATGTACTGTAGTATTTTACAGTATCTGTAGTAGACAGGTGATGTACTATAGTATATTATAGTATCTGTAGTAGACAGGTGGTATACTGTAGAATGGTAAAACCGGGGTGGGCGATGCATTATAACATGAGACTATAGAACGTGTGTTTTCTACAGAAAGAGAACACATCATTCCATCCCCATCCTGTCTCTGCTATCCAATCTAACACTAGAGTTCTCCCAGTCAGGCAGTGTCTAGAATCAGTACACACTCAGACAGAGACCTAGCTGTTTATAGCACCAGCTCATTTGCTATACAATCTGTGTCAATTGATGAGGTATGATGTTTTCCACCAGGTCAGCTGCGTACCGAAAGCACCAACACTAGTCCGATGGCATTGTGATTCCGAAGCGGTATGATGAAGTAGAAACAAGCTAGCCTGGTCCCAGATCTGTTTGTGCCGTTTTGTCAACTCCAATGGTCATTGTCAAACAGATCTGGGACCGGGTACGAAACGAGCAGTGTGTCTACAAGACCCAAACAACACCGACAATTGAATTCTACTTTTCCTTTCAGTGAGCGAGTGTCAAACAGTCGAGTGAGTTTCAGAAAGAAACAAAGAGAATAAGTGAGGGAACGAGGGATTGTACCGTGTCACAAGAAGTGTTAATGAACACCATTGTTTTAACGTCTCTCTCGCTCTGCAATGTCGCTTGGTTGACTTTACACACCATGCTTACATGACTGAGGAGACGGGTGGGGAGAAAACAGAGACAGAAGTGTCTTGTCTGACATTTGCTGTACCAATAGTCTAGAGGTTCCACAGTGAGGTTTCTTTCCTTTCCTTCAGATGTCTCTCTCTCTCTCTCTCTGTGTGCCTGGATGCATGTGTGTACATACGTTTTTGTGTGTGCCCTCGCTTGTGCGCGTGGGTGTAGGCCTGACTTAACACTCGCCAAGGCAGGTCAGTCTCGGCTTCTATTTTGAATGCTTCTGTTGCCATGGGTACCTCTCTCTCTCTCTCTCCTCTCTTCCCTCCCTCTCTCTCCAACTCACTGGTCCTCATTTCTATGGCAACCCATAGTTCCCATAGCTGACTGAGCTCATGACTTCTTTCTGATGCAGGGTGTTTAAAATGCAGCCTCCAGCCTAGCGGAGACTCAACTCCTAAACTGCAGGGAGAAATACACAATGAACAGGGTCAGATCTTACTTTCGTGCCCCTAGGTTAATGTTAGGATTGAGTTTAAGGTGATCTGATCCTGGAGCTGTGGTTAACAACACCACTTCCTTCCTGCTGAAACCCGAAGAGGATTGTGGGTAGAGGATGAGGCAATTGTGTTTGGTTGTCCCCTAACTGCTGTCTTCATGTGTTCAAGTTAGACTCAGACAGGAGCAGTCAGTGAATACCTTTCTGCATTCCGGGTTGTGTGTGAGCTGGCTGTAATCTAGACACTAATGTAAACACCGGCTGACAGTAAAATGGAGGTAACCACTGTGTCGCCTTAGGAGTTTCGGTTGAGACGCGAGTCCAATCGCAATGCCTTGATACTTGGACACGGTGGACACACGCTAACTATTATACACCAGCTTCCTGTACGTAGGTGTGTGAAGACTGAGATGGACACCATGCTTACAGTCAAACACCCAAAGGAAGACTTAACAATCAGTTAGCATCAAGGCTTTCCTTTCTCTCTCTCTCCCTTTCTTTCTATATCTCTCCCTTACTTTCTCTCGCTCCCCCGCTCTCCCTTTCTCTCTCTCCCTTTCTTTCTCTCGATATCCCGCTCTCCCTTTCCTCTCTCTCCCCCGCTCTCGTCTCTCTCCCCCCCTCGTCTCTCTCTCTCTCTGCAGTGCTGAGTCGCTGCCACTGCATTAATTCCCTCAGCTGCTTTCACTGTTGCCTCCTGTCAGGCCTGCTGGACTAACAGAGACTCCACTGTGACAGCGCTACACACACACACACACTGGAAACACTTTGTTGGAATCCACAAATCATCATCATTCATACAAGAACGATTAAAACATTTCAGGACACCTAGGGAAACACAGCAAGGCTGTCCATGACTGCTGACCTGGAGCAGTACCTCACTAGCTGCTTCTCCTTAGTCTCATGCAGGCCTGCTATCTGAAGGTACTGTCAGTCTGTGAACATGGCCCAGATTTCCCAATATCACCAACAGTAAACCTGTACTCATAGCAGCTCCTCAGGTGTGACACGAGGGGCTGGTATTTAAGCAGCTTGTCAGAAAACACACACACACACACGTGTACAGTAGTAAAGCACCTACAACAGCGCACTGTTCCATCCATAGTCACGCTTCACAATCCAAAAAGGGTATTTTATAGTGCTATTCAATTGGAACTGGCGTGAATCAAAATCTCTGGCATCTGTGTGCAGGCATTAGTGCTCGTCTAACGATTCGTCTGTCGAAGCGCTTACAGGCGTGTCTCTCTTTGCCGCCGAGCTGCGCCGCTGAAAGCCCCATTTAGGAACCATATTATAATGGAGTGTATAGTGTTTCCCTTTTGAGTGGTGGGAAACCGTGTTGCTGATGTGGCCAAGAAATCTCTGGCATGGAGCGCTGCTGTGGCCAGCTCTCCTGCCTCGATCCTCCTCCCCACTCGTCACTGTCACTTACAGAGCTGTGAGTCTCCATTGGGGCTCTAACCGGCTCTAAACAGGCCCCGTATGTAGGACTGAGGACCCTAGTTTCCCTCTGAGACAAGGGTTTCCCCGGCAACTAACAGCCTAAATGGCGTCTCGGTGGGGTTATCCAGGCAGGGCAACTGCCAACTGTTGGTTGTTGGATAGTGACTGTGGAAACCAGCTCTAAGGAAGTCATGGGAGAAGGTACAGTAACAGCTGCTGAGAGAGAGAGAGAGAGATTTTCTAACATGTGCACACACACAGGGAGTAAATGTCCTCCTTGTAGTGCCAAACCTTTTGTGCAGTCCATAAAGGAACTGATCTGTCATGTATCTGCTGTAACTTTGTCAAAACAGTACAACCTTAAATCCAACAGACCCATTCTTCTCTCTGACTGTTCCCGCTCTTGTCCTTCAAACTCTTTTATCCACTTTTATCCATCCGGCGAACAAACAGATACATTCTTGAAAGACTCAATAGCAAACAGCCGTTTGAAAAGTCAAGAGAGGAAGGTCCTATTCTGTAAAGATACAGCAGTATACAAATAGAAAATACATGTTTTGAAATAAATACAAGTCTAGAGAGGAGGGTTGCAGTGATACTTTGGTTACAGAGCGACAGAGCAACGACAAAGGCACCCTTGGTAATTTGGAAATTAAACTTGAATATGGCAGCTAAGGGGGCGAGGGGTTCCTGGAAAGAGAGAGATTTCAAAGCCCGCCCGAGGTTGAGAGCCGGGGGAGAGGAACCTGACTTCAATTAAGACTAGAGACAGTTCTGCGTCCCAAATGGCTCCCTATTCCCTTTATAGTGGACTACTTTTAACAAGGGCCTATAGGGGCCCTGCCACTATATAGGGAATAGTCCCATTCGGGATGCACTCAGTGTTAATCAAAGTATAGGGGGTTAATTCCGTGCCGTGGGTTAGTTTATTTGAGTTAGTTATGAACCTTCAGGGGCTTACAAGGACTCTGCATAAACAAAGAGAGTCCCTCCTCCTCTTTCACTCCTTCACCTTCTTCCTCCACTTACCGCTGTATGATTAAAGACGTTTGTCACCAGCTCGTTATTTTCCTCAGAAGGCCTTTGAGGGTTTTCCTTAGAGGGGTTGTTCAGAGACACACACGCTTACACACAAAAATAAAACACACTAGGAATATGTCTCTACGTGTCCTTAGTAAGTCAGTCATGAAGCTCCACCTTAGCATCATTACAGCATATCAATTCATATTTTGGTGTTTTATGGCACTTCTACTTCTAGAGGCCTTAACAAGGGTTCCAAAGTGTCAGCAACTACAGGGCAAAACAGACCGAAATGAACTGGCAAAATGCAAAAAACTAAATGTTTACATTTATTTAACTAGGCAAGTCAGTTAAGAACAAATTATTATTTAAAATGGTGGCCTAGGAACAGTGGGTTAACTGCCTTGTTCAGGGGCAGAGCAACAGATTTTTACCTTGTCAGCTCGGGGAATCAATCTAGTAACCTTTCGGTTACTGGCCCAACGATCTAACCACTAGGCTACCTGCCACCCCTAATTTGACCCCAATACATTTTAATTTATCGGACATTACAACCACATACCAGTTACATTGGTACTGCACTCTCACTAACGGGTGACTCAAAATATGTTCATGACCCTGTAACAACAATAATATGCACCTACTAGTGGTCAAAAGGTTTTTGGCGCTCCAAAAATACATTACGGTACTGTATTCTGTGTGATGGAATTACAGTACCATTCAAAATACAACAATTATTTCCCCGCTAACATTCTCACAGTGAACCATGAACCATACAGTATGCTGAAGGAAAACATTACACGGTATTTTACTGTTGATAATATTGCAAATTACTGTATAAATTACAGTTTTTTGTTTCCTGTAGTAAAGTCACTCAGTACGCACACGCGCATACACACACGCACGCACGCACACACGCACGCATACACACACACACCCCTCCGCTCCGTAACAGTCCCTGAATGTCAAAGCTTATGACGCAATCAACTCACACCCCTACCATATTAATGAACCCCCTTTGATTAGCGCCGTCATATCTGTCAAAACCACTCCAGCGTGAAAACTCCAGGAAAAGTGCAATTCATGAAAGGCAAATTGGGATCATAGGAAGGAATTGATTATTCAGACTTGACTGTGCAATCCTTCACTTCCTATGAGCGGTGCTAGTTATCACGGGTAGGCCAGGGTCTTATGGGTCTAGTGGTTATTAGGTGCACATGCTGGACCAGTCCCCCAGCCTCCCAGCCTCCAATTCCCACAAGGCCTCAGTGCTGCGTAGGCAAAGACTGGTGGAGTATGAAGAGTGGACAGGTCCTCATCACACTGTGTGTATCCCAAATGGCACCCTAGTCCCTTTATGGCGCACTCATTTTGACCAGGGCCCATAGGAGTCTGGTGAAAAGTAGTGCACTATATAGGGGATAGGGTTAAATTTGGGACATAGCCATTCTGTTATGGATGAAGGGAGAGGAGATATTGGAAGAGAAGGTCAGAGGGGAATGAGGCAGGGAGGAGGGGGGTTGGGGCAGTACTTCCTCTAGTATGTGCTCGGTTGAACACACACAATTTCTTTTTATATATTACCAGACCCCTCTGAAGTTGTAGACTGAATAAACCATCATTTAAAAAAAAGTTGAACATTACAAAGATAGGACTTGAATTTCCTACATTCTCAAGTCAAACAAACAAATTAACATCTGGATCTTCTGTAATTCGTCAGACAGAAGGACAGCCAGACAGCAATCAGCCAATGACAATGAGGACTGAATGATGTTGAATTCCACTGACATGTTCTTCATGTGAAAATCAGAAAAACCTATTTATTTTTTCATCTCTTTCATTCTGAAAAGGACTGAGATACCAAGTACTGGGCGCCTTTTCACCAAACCTCTTCAAATCAAACCACAGACATATTGTCATCATCCAAAAGACTTCATAAACGATACAGAGAAGAAAAGAAGAATAAGCCCTCGATTCTCATCTAATAGACACAATAGTGGTATTTTGCCGTGAAAAACCCCCATGTATCCAATCATCATTTCATAAAGCAACGACAGGAGACTGAGGATGAAGACATACCATATTATTCTGTGTCATTTCAAAGCTGCTGTACAGAAAAGGTCAAAAGGTCAAGAGAATTCCTTGTGCTCTGTTGATGGTTTCTCCAGCCTACAAAAGATCTAGAACTGTGTGCAAATAGCCCACTGTGATGAATGCCCAGAGTTTCCTGACTGAGTGGCCTGAACATGTGAACAGAGCGACAGGTAGCATTCCGGTTAGAGGGTTGGGCCTGTAACCGAAAGGTCGCTAGTTTGAATCTCAGAGCCAACAAGGTGAAAAAAATCGGTCGATGTGCATTTGAGCAAGGCACTTAACCCTAAATTGCACCAGGGTTGATAATGGCAGACTGACCATGACTTCACTCTTCGAGGGTGTCTAAGGGAGTGTTGGAAAAAAATAGCTAATTTACACGTGTATTCATACACACTTGTACATGTGTGAGAAATATAACCACCCACCAAATTATTATTATGTAACCTGAATATGAAAAACTCAGAACCCTTGTCAAAATGAATGTATTCCAATGGGATTTCAGAGAAGGATATTACCCGTGAAGGCACGGCTTTTTAGCATAAGCCGCCACAGTGGAGAGCCGGGGCTGCCTAGCCAAGAACATAATTGGAAACTCACTCCAATTAAGACACAGAGGGTGTTTGTTTACATCTCAAAGTGCCGTCGCCTTCCTCCCCTTGTCTTGAGAGCCTCAGCCTCCCCCCCCTCTACGCAGTCTACCACTCTGTGAGAAATGTACACCCACAGAGACGCATGTGTGCACACAAACCCTCAAAACACTGACCCATGCATGCTCACACACAAACACACACACAGAACACAGCCTTTGCCTCACCACTATGTACCTCCTCTAAAGACCGCAGCATTGTCTCTCCACTCCGCCAGCTGGAAAGCTAGAGCTAGATTAAGAACACTAACGATGATAATGACCAGATCAAATAGTTTTTCTCCTTTAGCCATTTGCTCTGTGTATTTGCCAGCTAGAGTGTGTCTGTTGACAAAAGCTAAGACAAGAAAGTAAATGTCCTCAAACCGTTTTTCCAACTCGCTGTTAACTGCACTGAACAAAAATATAAACGTAACATTTAAAGTGCTGGTCCCATTGTTTCATCAGCTGAAAAAAATATTTCCCAAAGCTTATTTCTCTCAAATGTTGTGCACAAATTTGTTTACTTCCCTTTTAGTGAGGATTTCTCCTTTGTCAAGATAATTAATCCACCTGACAGGTGTGGCATATAAAGAAGCTAATTAAGAGGCATGTTCGTTACACAGGAGTACCTTGTGCTACGGACAATAAAAGGTCCTTCTAAAATGTGCATTTTTTTCATACAACACAATGCCACAAGTTTTGAGGTAGCGTGCAATTGGCATGCTGACTGCAGGAATGTCCACCAGAGCTGTTGCCAGATAACTGAATGTTCATTTCTCTACCGACTCCAACATAATTTCAGAGAATTTGGCAGTACAGCCAACCTGCCTCACAACTGCAGACCACATGTAACCACACCAGCTCAAGCAGGCTTCTTCACGTGCAGGATCGTCAGAGGAGAGTGAGGAGGAGTTTTTCTGTCTGTAATAAAGCCCTTTTGTGGGTAAAAACTAATTCTGATTGGCTGGGCCTGACTCCCCAGTGGGTTGGCCTGGCTCCCAAGTGGGTGGGCCTATGCCCTCCCAGGTCCACCCTTGCCTGCGCCCTTGCCCAGTCATCTGAAATCCATAGATTAGGGCCTTAATTGACTGATTTCCATATTTGAACTGTAACTCAGATAAATGTTTGAAATTGTTGAATGTTGCATTTATATTTTTGTTCCTATAATTATACAACACTGGTTTGACATTATGTCTCCATCAGGGAACTATAGTCTATTGACAAAGCTCCAGTAGGTTTCCATTGGGAGGACGAAAAACCAGGGACACCATGGTCTTAGTTAGCTGACGTACCCCCCAAAGGCTTCCCTTCCTGGGCAACGTGTAGCTGATGGGAGTCTGTGTAAACTCACTCCTGAAGGGTCTCCTCTTGTGCTGCGGAATCACTAGCTTTCAGAGTCGCGATTGGGTAAGACGCTTCAGGACAGCGGTCATGTGTTTGCGAGGCAGAGGTCCTGGGTTCCAGCTTTGGTATGAGCCGAATCAGGAGGAAGCAGTACTCGCTAAGCATGCAGCGTTCCATCTTTTGCAATGGTACACTTGTACATGATGGCCGGATGAGGAGGACGGAGAACCAGAGAACTCCAGCACTTCGCTCACCACGTCCCCACACAAAGCCCCCCCGTTCCTGGGCAGAACGATCAACGATCCGCCTGGTGGCCTGGTGTTGATGGATGACTCCTGGGTGAAGGGTGTCTACATCCCTCTCTCATCCCCCGTCCGCCTGCCTGTCATTCCAACTGGCACTTCACTTCAATGGCCGGCGGAGCTCGCTGAGAGAGACCAGGCGACTGTCTGAGGAATTCCACCTGTCAAAGCCAGGCCCAAATTAAATCATTAGACGGGGGGACAGGGCCAGTAAATAAGCTACTTAGAGTCCCCAGTTTTTTGGAGAGGTTTCCAGGGAGTGGTGCGTCTGAGTTGGTGACAGCTGGTGACAGCGGTCACACTGATCACACAGATAACTGTGGATGTATTCTGATTTGCCAGTTGGAGACTTCAGCTGTCTGTTTCTCTGTTGGCTACCAACACAATGTGTCGCTAGTAAGTTATGTCACCGAACGATGACACGACAAATGGAAAAAATGGTTCAGCTGGGGGAACTAACACAAGATCACAAGGTTACTTCTCACACGAACATGGTTCACTCACGTAACCGATCACATGACACAAATAATACCTAAACAGAATATCAGGTATTATCAAAAATAACACTACAGGCTACATGCTAACGGCTAATCGCCCGTCTTCAAACCCTTTTACCATAAACACCCTGCCACACTGAACAATACAGCAGTGTTCGTTCACACCCCAGCAACAGTAACATAATATCTCCACATCTCACCGAAATGTTTTCTCATCAATTAGAGAAATCTAAGCTCATTTGTCAGACGGAACTAGGCAATGTGCCGCCGTTGCTAGGCAGCGAGGCGGCGGAACACGATGGAACCTGACGTTTCATTACTGTAAGTATATCAGATTAATGCTCTAACCTGCCCTAGAGTAAAAGCGACAGCGGGGCAACATATCAATCGCTCAAAGGCAAAATGGAGGAGACCCCTCTGCTCGGCCACATCACTTCCTCTTATGGAAACGAGCTCCCTGAGATCACATATGTCATGGCCCGCTGTCACGCTGATATATTCACAGAGTGTGTTTGTGTGTGTGTGTGGGTGTGTATGTGTATGTTTGTGTGTAGTATGTGTGTGTGTGTGTGGCACCCCACTGACCTGACCTGCTATCCAACACTGACCGAGGGCCGGGTCGTGGGGGAGGCCGACAACCACGGCTAAATACATGTTTTCCTATCAACCACTGCATTACTCCACCAGACACACACACCCTTCACCCCCTCTGGCAGACCACCCTTGAATCTAGGAAATCATGTATCATATCACCCTGCAATGGATATGCCAAGGCCAGGGGCACAGGGAGAGGAAGGAGGAACAGAATGGATATGTACTGAAAAGATAAGGTTCTGACAGTCTTCAACCTTGATCTTGTCTCAAGTCCTAAACAACTAGACTGTCTGGGATACTGAGATACACCCAGATACACCCAGTACCTTGGCCGGCAGTCTGGACCAGTACAACACTGTGGCTTGTTCATTTTTCAGCTCAAGGTTGACCAGACAAGTGGAGAGGAACAGTAATTTGCTGCCGGAGTCCAGTTCATCTGTGGCTGACCCAAACGCCACAGGAAGATTGAGTCCTACTGTAAGAATAAGAACCTGCCTGCTGGCTGGAGAGGGAGAGACTGCCGATAGGTACTTACAGTATCACAGCGGGAGGCTGTTCCTTCTCTTGCTTAAACAAAAGCGGTACCTGCTGCGTGCCGACCCGGTAGGGACGAACCTACCAATTCTACTTGTAATCGCAATGCTCGTCAGTGGCCAACAACTTGACTTTGAGCCAATCAGAGAGCAGGAGCCCCATGTGGGGGAGCACTCCCCACAAAAACAGAGGGCATTTTCTCAGTACATCCATGGATGAGACAGTCACACTTCATATGCAATGTAGGCTATGGTATGGTAGCTAGCTAAGTGCACAGACGCAATGCACACAACAGTAAATACTTCCTCCAAACTAGCTAACCACTGTAGCTAGTGTTGACATAATTCAATCACAATGGATTTCCATGAAACAGATGCATGCGTTTGCTGCCGAGTTAGCTAGCTAAGGACACTGCACTATGTTGTTCTAGTTAGCGAATATTAGCATTAGCAGGGACAGGACGTGCCGGGCTCTCGATGCGCACAGGGGACCTGATGCGTGGAGCAGGGACAGGACGTGCCGGGCTCTGAAGGCGCACAGGGGACCTGGTGCGTGGAGCAGGGACAGGATGTGCCGGACTCTTGATGCGCACAGGGGACCTGATGCGTGGAGCAGGGAAAGGACGTGCCGGGCTCTGAATGCGCACAGGGGACCTGGTGCGTGGAGCAGGGACAGGCCGTGCCGGGCTCTGAAGACGCACAGGGAGCCTGGTACGTGGAGCAGGAACACGTCTGTGGAGACGCACCGGAGACCAGGAGCGCTGAGCCAACACCCTCTTACCAGGCTGGTCGCTCACCCTAGCCTGACAGATGCGGGGAGCTGGAATGTCGCACACCGGGGTGTGGGCGCGCACTGGAGACACAGTGCGCAGAGCCAGCGCAGGATATCTTGGTCCCAGGAGCGCTGAGCCGACACCCTCTCCCCCTAGCTCCACAGATGCGGGAAGCTGGCATGTCACGCACCGGGCTGTGAACACTCTCTCTAGATAACTAGAGAGAGTAACACATATAACTAGAGAGAGTAATAAAGATAACTAGAGAGAGTAACACAGATAACTAGAGAGAGTAACAAAGATAACTAGAGAGAGTAACAAAGATAACTAGAGAGAGTAACAAAGATAACTACAGAGAGTAACAATGATAACTACAGAGAGTAACACAGCTAACAAGAGAGAGTAACAAAGAAAACTAGAGAGAGTAACACAGATAACTAGAGAGTGTAACAAAGATAACTAGAGAGAGTAACAAAGATAACTAGAGAGAGTAACAAAGATAACTAGAGAGAGTAACAATGATAACTAGAGAGAGTAACAAAGCTAACAAGAGAGAGTAACAAAGATAACTAGAGAGAGTAACAATGATAACTAGAGAGAGTAACAAAGCTAACAAGAGAGAGTAACAAAGATAACTAGAAAGAGTAACAAAGATAACTAGAGAGAGTAACAAAGATAACTAGAGAGTAACAAAGATAACAAGAGAGAGTAACAAAGATAACTAGAGAGAGTGGCAAGGGAAGAAGTGAAAATGAATCAAAGTAAGGCAGTGAGAAGGCAGGTAATTTAAGCGAAAGTGAACTCTGTAATTGTCCAATCATATGCATTACCCTCCAACATAGGGCTAGTAACCCTAGGTTGAAGATACCCAGGTCAGAACAAGCAAGCTGTAGAAAATAAACAGATTCATGGGACCAGCGCCATTGCTAACAAGCATTGCTGGTCCTATGGTTTAAAATTCTTCCTCATTTATGCAAAGAGTTATGGGATATCAGAATCCTCTTGTCCAAACCTTGGTTATCTTCAACAGAGATAGAGAGAGATAATAAGGGATAGAGAGAGAGAGAGAGAGAGAGAGCGAATCAGAGAGAGTGAGAGAATGAAAGAGAGAGAATGAGAGAGAGAGAATGAGAGAGAGAGAGAGAGAGAGAGAGAGAGAGAGAGAGAGAGAGAGAGAGAGAGAGAGAGAGAGAGAGAGAGAATGAAAGAGAGAGAGAATGAGAGAAAGAGAGAGTGAGAGAGAATGAAAGAAAGAGAGGGAGAGAGAGAGATCAGGAGTCTCGGCAAGCAACATGACTCAGACTTGTCAGCGTCTGAGAGGATTATGGGTAAAAAAAAAGAAAAGATGACACAACAAAGTGTTTGAAATAGCATAACCTGTAAGAATCTCACAGAATAATTACTTTGGCACTGGGCATACCGTCTCTCCCTTCTCCCCGTATCTCCTGGCTACGGTTCCTTCAAATTCACAACAAGCTATTAAATGTAGCTACCTTAATGTTTTCTCCCACTCTTTCGTAATTCATATTCCCCAATTGGTGTTTAACAAACTCCCCTATGCACGGCTGACTGTGTGAGGACCCTTAATTGCCTGCAGAGATGGGCTACGTCCCAAATGGCACCCTATTCCGTTTATAGTGCACTACTTTCGACCAGGGCTCTGGTCAAAAGTAGTGCACTATATAGGCCACTGGGTGCCATTTGGGACGGAAGCGTGTTCAGGCAGACGTTACACAACACTGCGGCTGCACTAGCTTGAGGATGCATCTCCACTCCCTCTCGTGATTCTTGCATGGTGTGTCTGTCTGTTCATTCAGCAGACTGGGCACCAGATCTATAGGTAGCTATAGAAGAGAGAAATTCAAGGTCAGTACGTCTCACTGTACCTTATATTAAGTGTTGTGTAACAAATATCCTCAGCACGGTCGGTTGTAACATACAGCAGTTGTGTGTGGGGGGTGGAGAGTGTGCGGTAGTGGTACGGGGGCTGTGTGTTTGTGTCTGTGTGTGTGTGTGTGTGTCTCATACACAGCTTGGAGTAGCGCGCAAGCAGAGGATGACATGGCAGCTACTCTCGCTGTCACTAACAACACTGGTTCACTGCATAACCATCTGTTGCATAACCATATCTCATAACCATATCTCATAACCATATCTCATAGCCATAAGCAGCAAAGACGATCTAGAGGCAGAAGGATATATCTCAAGGAGAGGAGGATGAGAAGGAGGAAATAGATTTGGGGGAGGATATCCTTTATGCCCCGAGCTGTTCGGCATGAACTAATGACAGTTCACCAGGGACAGTTCACCAGGGACAGTTCATCAGGGGCAGGCAACCAGGGACAGTTGACCAGGGACTATTCATCAGGGGCAGGCGACCAGGGACAGTTCACCAGGGACAATTCATTAGGGGCAGGCGACCAGGGACAGTTCACCAGGGACAGTTCATCAGGGGCAGGCAACCAGGGACAGTTGACCAGGGACAATTCATCAGGGGCAGGCGACCAGGGACAGTTCACCAGGGACAGTTCGCCAGGGACAAGTCATCAAGGACAGTTCGCCAGAGGTTTATTTTTATTTCACCTTTATTTAACCCGGTAGGCCAGTTGAGAACAAGTTGTCATTTACAACTGCGACCTGGTCAATATAAAGCAAAGCAGTGCGACACAAGCAACAACACAGAATTACACATTGAATAAACAAACGTACAGTCAACAACAAAATAGAAAAATGTGTATATACGGTGTGTGCAAATGAGGTAAGATAAGGGAGGTAAGGCAATAAATAGGCCATAGTGGCGAAGTAATTGCAATTTAGCATTTAAGCACTGGAGTGATGGATGTGCAGAAGATGAATGTGCAAGTAGAGATACTGGGGCGCAAAGGAGCAAAAAAATAAATAACAATATGGGGATGAGGTAGTTGGATGGGCTATTTACAGATGGGCAATGTACAGGTGCAATGATTTTTGAGCTGCTCTGACAGCTGATAGTGAGTTAGTGAGGATATATGAGTCTCCAGCTTCAGTGATTTTTGTGAATTCGTTCCAATCATTGGCAGCAGAGAACTGGAAGGAAAGGCGGCCAAAGTAGGATATGGCTATGGGGGTGACCAGTAAAATATACCTGCAGGTGCGCGTGCTACGGGCGGGTGCTGCTATGGTGACCAGTGAGCTGAGATAAGGCGGGGCTTTACCTAGCAAATACTTATAGATGACCTGGGGCCAGTGGGTTTGGCGACAAATATGAAGCGAGGGCCAGCCAACCAGAGCATACAGGTCAGAGTGGTGGGTAGTATATGGGGCTTTTGTGACAAAACGGATAGCACTGTGATAGACTGCATCCAATTTGCTGAGTTTAGTGTAGGAGGCTATTTTGTGAATGACATCACCGAAGGCAAGGATCTGTAGGATAGTCAGTTTTACGAGGGTATGTTTGGCAGCATGAGTGAAGGCTGCTTTTTTTTGCGAAATAGGAAGCCAATTCTATATACAATTTTGTATTGGAGATGCTTAATGTGAGTCTGGAAGGAGAGTTTACAGTCTAACCAGACACCTAGGTATTTGTAATTGTCCACATATTCTAAGTCAGAACCGTCCAGAGTAGTGATGCTGGACGGGTGGGCAGGTGCGGGCAGCGGTCGGTTGAAGAGCATGCATTTAGTTTTACTTGCATTTAAGAGCAGTTGGAGGCCACGGAAGGAGAGTTGTATGGCATTGAAGCTCGTCTGGAGGTTAGTTAACACAGTGTCCAAAGAAGGGCCAGAAGTATACAGAATGGTGTTGTCTGCGTAGAGGTGGATCAGAGAATCACCAGCAGCAAGAGCGACATCATTGATGTATACAGAGAAAAGAGTCAACCCGAGAATTGAACCCTGTGTCACCCCCATAGAGACTGCCAGAGGTCCGGACATCAGGCCGTCCAATGTGACACACTGGACTCTGTCTAAGAAGTAGTTGGTGAACCAGGCCAGGCAGTCATTTGAGAAACCAAGGCTGTTGAGTCTGCCGATAAGAATGTAGTGATTGACAGAGTCGAAAGCCTTGGCCAGGGCGACGAATACGGCTGCACAGTATTGTCTTTTATCGATGGCAGTCATGATATCATTTAGGACCATTTGCGTGGCTGAGGTGCACTCATGACCAGCTCGGAAACCAGATTGCATAGTGAAGAAGGTACAAAATGGTCGGTGATCTGTTCGTTAACTTGGCTTTCGAAGACCTTAGAAAGGCAGGGTAGGATGGATATAGGTCTGTAACAGTTTGGGACTAGAGTGTCTCCCCCTTTGAAGAGAGGAATGAACGCGGCAGCTTTACAATCTTTGGGGATCTCAGACGATACGAAAGAGAGGTTGGTTAGTAATAGAGGTTGCAACAATTTCAGCAGATAATTTTAGAAAGATAGGGTCCAGATTGTCTAGCTCAGCTGATTTGTAGGGATCAAGATTTTGCAACTCTTTCAGAACATCAGCTATCTGGATTTGGGTGAAGGAGAAATGGGGGGAGGCTTGTGCAAGTTTCTGTGGGGGGTGCAGGGCTGTTGACTGGGGTAGGGGTAGCCAGGTGGAAAGCATGGCCAGCTGTAGAAAAATGCTTATTGAAATTCTCAATTATCGTGGATTTATCGGTGGTGACAGTGTTTCCTAGCCTCAGTGCAGTGGGCAGCTGGGAGGAGGTGCTCTTATTCTCCATGGACTTTACAGTGTCCACAAACTTTTTGGAGTTTGTGCTACAGGATGCAAATTTCTGCTTGAAAAAGCTAGCCTTTGCTTTCCTAACTGCCTGTGTATATTGGTTCCTAACTTCCCTGAAAAGTTGCATATCCCGGGGGGCTATTTGATGCTAATGCAGTACGCCACAGGATGTTTTTGTGCTGGTCAAGGGCAGTCAGGTCTGGAGTTAACCAGGGGCTATATTTGTTCCTGTTTCCATTTTCTTTGAAGGGGCATGCTTATTTAAGATGGTGAGGAAGGCACTTTTAAAGAACAACCAGGCATCCTCTACTGGCCATGTCGATTAGAAAGGCCTGCTCGCTAAAGTGTTTTAGGGAGCGTTTGACAGTGATGAGGGGTGGTCGTTTGACCGCAGACCCATTGCGGACGCAGGCAATGAGGCAGTGATCGCTGAGATCCTGGTTGAAGACAGCAGAGGTGTATTTAGAGGGCAGGTTGGTCAGGATGATATCTGTGAGGGTGCCCGTGTTTACGGATTTGGGGTTGTACCTGGTAGGTTCATTGATAATTTGTGTGAGATAGAGGGCATCTAGCTTAGATTGTATGACGGCCAGGGTGATAACACCCCGGCCGTCAACAGTTTAGAACACCTAACAGTACGAGCTGTGAAGATAGATGGGGGGCAATCAATTCGCATATGGTGTCCAGGGGTCAGAAGGTGGTCTATAACAAGCGGCAACGGTGAGAGACTTGTTTCTGGAAAGGTGGATTTTCCAGAAACAAGTGTGTGTGTGTGTGTGTGTGTGTGTGTGTGTGTGCGTGTGTCTGTAAGATCTCCACATTGGGGACAGATCAGATTCAGAATTCTGCTCCAGTGTATACACTGATAATGTTATGTGATGTTTTAAACCAACAAGCAGGGGGGAAGGGGGGGTGCAGCGATGGACGTTATTACAATAAATTATCATTTTGAAAGGCCGCTCTCTTTGAGGTCGACACGGATCATGGCACAGCAGCCATTCATTATTCAGCCGTGGAGTGGGCTCCAGCTAGCGAGCTACAGAGCAAACGACGCGTTGGAGTTATGTTGGATCCAAGTTCTTTTTTACTTACACCGCCTCGAAAGAAAAATTGATTCTGAGATAATAAAAATGCTGTGGAAAATAGAGGAGAGGAGAGGCCCTCCAAAGCAACCTGGTTTGATCAAGTCCCCTAAGATCAAACCACACACACACACACACACAAACAAACCACCAGCACTGCCCTAAAGCAACACTTCTCTCCAGAGCACCAGCACTCACTGGCATTGTCATGAGGGTAGCACTCTTCATAAGTCCCCCTCAGCCCTCCAGCTCCCACTCCACCACCACGGTGTCATGACTGAGAGGTGGGGCGTCCCGGAGCAGGGATTGATGCCAGAGGCCCAAACTCATGGTGGTATCCCATCTGTTTGTGCAGGGTGGCGCCGGGCAGGGCTTGGCACCTGGGGCTGGACCTTCATGTTGGGGCATTTATTTGGCGTTGTATTAGGACAAGGCAGCAGAGGTGGTGTAAGGGCAGACACACATACACACAGGGAGACACACACACAGAGGAAACACACACACACACACAGAGGGAACACATACAGAGAGCCACACACTTGTACGCAGGCAGACACACACACACACAAAGGCACACACACACAGCCCTATGGATAAACCTCTGTGACTGACTGAGGCTGGGCCAGAGCTCTGCAGACATGAGGCCACTATTTCCTCAAACAAGAGCAAGAGTATAACTACTTGGATAGCGATTCCGTGTTTGATCATCTGATTTTACGACACTTGCGACTGCAAATGTGTACAAAATGTATTTCAGCAGATTTCGTGCGTTTTTATGTGGCTTAGCTCAGCACTTTTGTGCGACTTAATTTGTGTGAAATCAGAAACAGAAGACTGTTCGGTTTAAATTCCCCTGGTGCAACTGCATGGTATGTGCAGCTATAACGAGTCTGAACTATGATTAAGTAAGCCATATCAATGCAGCTAAACAGGTTCATGTAAAATAATGAATTATGTTGGCTTACACGTATGGCACTTCCAAGGCCGGTTCATGATAATTATTACCGTCGTGTCAAACATGTAATACACTTAGGCTATTGTAACAAAGCATATGTTAGCATTGGAGGCTACTGCCTCTGCCCAGAGGCCTACTAGGCCTTTCACGGCCCTTGGAGCTGTTTGCCACCGTATGAGCCCTGGTTAGAGTTTCCGTTGCACCTTTCACTTTCTCCCGCTACATTGGTGGCAGCGTTGGGATCAGGTCCAGCTCACGTCTAGTTATCTAGTGGTGGGAAGCGTTCTGTTTTTCAACGTTGTGTTGGGTGCAATTGCGTTCATATATCTAGTGAACAATGGGGCGTGACGGATAGAAGTAGTCACTACAGGTGTGATCAAGCCTTACATCGAGGTTGCCTGAAGCTGAATGGAAAGTGCTATACCCTGCTGACCCGCTTTTCAGAAGAAAATCCTCTGTGACTGTCTAATTTACATAACTTAACTTACCAGTGTGGATCCAAAACACACGCCTTCTACACATGTACCAACGGCCTGTTTAAAGTGTTATTTCAACCATGGTCTTCTGTCGTTACTGAAGCACATACATCTAATAACCTGACAATGATCCCCATCCTGTGGGTAGACACATAACGGAAGTGTGTTACGCAGCAAAAGACAACTATCCTTTATTTGGGATGCTATTTAGGATCACTGTTGATCCATCCTCTTCTGATCGAATGAGATGGACGGAGGATTTTCGACGGTCTAGAATGGAGGCCTTTCCCAGTCACGAAGGATGAAGCTAGGCTCCTCTTGGTTTTCTTTGGCGAAGACTGAACTCAAGTTAGGGGTTATATGTCAGACTCTCCTATACCACTTTGCCCAGAGGCTGTAAATAAACCATCTTGAAGGGGATATAACTTGTATCATTATTATAAGGCTGTGAAACCCACAGCCCCATGGCTTCAGACTGAGCATCTCTCATATCAAATCAAATTGTATTGTTCACACACACATGATTACGGATGTTAATGTGAGTGTAGCGAAATGCTTGTGCTTCTAGTTCCGACCGTGCAGTAATATCTAACAAGTACGTCTAACTATTCCCCAACAACTACCTAATACACACAAATCTAAAGGGACTGAATAAGAATATGTACATATAAATATATGGATGAGCGATGGCCGAGTGGTATAGCAAGGTGCAATAGGTGGTATAAGGTACAGTATATACATATGAGATGAGTAGTGTAAGATATGTTAACATTATTAAAGTGGGCATTGTTTAAAGTGACTAGTGATCCATTTATTAAAGTGGCCAACTATTTGAGTCTCAATGTAGGCAGCAGCCTCTCTGAGTTAGTGATTGCTGTTTAGCAGTCTGATGGCTTTGAGATAGAAGCTGTTATTCAGTCTCTCAGCTTTGATGCACCTGTACTGACCTCACCTTCTGGATGGTACCGGCAGTGGTTCGGGTGGTTGTTGTCCTTGATCATTTCTTTGGCCTTCCTGTGACATCGGTTGCTGTAGGCATCTTGGAGGGCAGGTAGATTGACCGCACCACCCTCTGGAGAGCCTTGTAGTTGAGGGCAGTGCAGTTTGAGTACCAGGCTGTGATACAGCCCGACAGGATGCTCTCGATCCTCCTGAAGTTGATGAGGCGGTGTTACGCCTTCTTCACCACACTGTCTGTGTGGGTGGACCATTTCATTTTGTCTGTGATGTGTACGCCAAGGAACTTAAAACTTTCCACCTTCTCCACTACTGTCCCTTCGATGTGGATGGGTGCTCCCTCTGCTGTTTCCTGAAGTCCACGATCATCTCCTTTGTTTTGTTGACGTTGAGTGAGAGGTTTTTTTCCAGGCACGACACTCCCAGAGCCCTCACCTGTCTCGTCATTGTTGGTAATCAAGCCCACTACTGTTGTGTCATCTGCAAACTGGATGATTGAGTTGGAGGCGTGCATGGCCACACAGTCATGGGTGAACAGGGAGTACAGGAGGGGGCTGAGCATGCACCCTTGTGGGGCCCCAATGTTGAGGGTCAGCGAAGTGGAGATGTTGTGTCCTACCTTCACCACCTTGGAGCGGTTCAGGACCAGGACCCAATTGCACAGGGTGGGGTTGAGACCCAGGGTCTCAGCTTGATGATGAGCTTGGAGGGTACAATGGTGTTGAATGCTGAGCTGTAGTCAATTAACAGCATTCTTACATAGGTATTCCTCTTGTCCATATGGGATAGGGCAGTGTGCAGTGTGATGGCGATTGCATCGTCTGTGGACTTGTTGGGGTGGTATGCAAATTGAAGTGGGTCTAGGGTGGCCGGTAAGGTGGAGGTTATATGATCCTTGACTAATCTCTCAAAGCACTGCATGATGACAGAAGTGAGTGCTATGGGGCGGTAGTCATTTTGTTTAGTTATCTTTGCCTTCTTGGGTACAGGAACAATGGTGGCCATTTTGAAGTATGTGGGGACAGCAGACTGGGATAGGGAGAGATTGAATATGTCCGTAAACACACCAGCCAGCTGCTCTGCGCATGCTCTGAGGACAGTCCTTGTTAGCGGGCCGCGACGGTGGCACTGTGTTATCCTCAAAGCGGACAAAGGAGGTGTTTAGTTTGTCTGGAAGCGTGACGTCGGTGTCCGTGACACGGCTGGTTTTCTTTTTGTAGTCCGTGATTGCCATTTCCCACAGGAAACTGCTGCTGATATTGAACATAGCTTATGGTTAGGGTATTTCATTAATTTCAGACTCTCCTGTACCACTATTCACAACATATTATAACCCATTGGATGTAAATAAACCCTTTTTAAGCTGCTATAACTTGTATCATTATTATAGGCTTGTGAAACCCATTGCCGAAATGCTTCAGACATGAGCCTTTCTTACTATTTATTTACAGAGAGCAATTTCCGTTTTATATTAGGTAGGGTCCTAATATATTATTGCTTTCTTTAGTGGAAATACAGAATATGTCTAAAAATGCCAAATATACCAAAAACTAAATCAAGCAGAGATTAAATGGCTTTATAGCGGTACCGACCGCACTTTATTGACTATTGACTGGTAGTCCAGCTATAAAACAGCTTTATGGATAAGGTAAACCGTCTCTAGTGAAGCTGTGAATCTGTAAACGCAGCATCTTTGAATTTGACAGCAAAAAAAAAGCCATTGTCTGGGTTCCTTTTGTCGCACTGGGTCTAGAAAACAAACACCTAACTAGCGCCCTTTTGGAAGTACAATCGATGTATCAAGACAAAACCTAATCAAAGGTAAAATGTGTGTGAATAAATGTGAGTGTCAGGGACAGCGAAGGCAATAAGAGTCATACCCCTCGTATGACAGCCCTGTTCGGTTAATCCACTTTCATCTGAATTCGCCCAAATAATGTCAGTCAGCGTCAAAACGCGGAGAGGACATGACAGCCGTTGGCATGGCGACCAGGTCAAAACTCATCATCAACAGCTGAAGAAGGAAGGTTCAGAATGGGGGCTAAAGTAAAGAGTATCCTCACGATACCGATCCTTTTCTGGCCATTCTAGAATGGATTATGAAGATGTGTTATAACTCCTTTCCAAGGGATTGGTTCACATTGCGGCCATTTTCTTTGAACAAATGCCCATTGAATCTCCAAAACCTGTTACTGTTAGTTTAGACGATCATCCAGCCTTCCAGCACGGGCAAAATGCATCCTTAATGGGGCCTCAGCTTTTTCCTAGGCCTTCCCATCTCTCTCTCTCTCTCTCTCTCTCTCTCTCTCTCTCTCTCTCTCTCTCTCTCAAACCTTATAAACCACTTCAGACTGACATTGTCTGTACTTCTTGCAAGAGAATGAGGTTCCGCGTGTGTGCGCACACAGAAAAGCACACACAGAACAAACACACACACACACACACTCTCACAGCAAACACAATCGTCCTGGCGATAAGGCGCCGGAGCGCGACGTTATAAACCCCCTTCCCAGCGACACCTCCACAGTGCCTCTGGAACGCCTCCGCAATGTTAGCGCGACTTTAAGGCCTCATAGATATTCATGAGCGATCGCATGTGTTTTGGGTGGCGCGGCGGCGCGGCGGCGACAATGCGAACCTAAACAAGTCGGCGCCGAAAGATAAGCTTTCAGTGAGTAGGTGGAAGAGACACCGGCCCCGGTAGCCGTTCGCCATTCTGGATGTGTAGATAGAGCACATTGTGCACCAGGAACAGGGGACGGCTAGAGGTGGAGTGGAAACTAAAAATAGAAACCAAAAACAAAAGTCAAGGTTCCTCATTGCGCCAGGCGATATGGCAGCCACCACTCACGTCGCAGAGTGAGTCCATTGGATCTGAACCACAAGGACGCTTGCAACTTGGCATGTCCAATTCACAGCCGGCACTTGAGGCAAAGGCTACTGCACCGATGACGTAAGGGACACACACTGACTGACTACACCGTCCATCCCTTTGCAAGACACACACACACATTACAAAGGGCTTTGTTTACAACACCCATAAACACCTTTATGGAGTTAATATGGCGGAGGGAGAAGGGTACAGTGTGTCCTGGGCCTTACCCAAAGGCTGAAGTCTTCAGACTGCAGCTGATAGTAGGCTGACTGGGCTATATGACACCTAGAAAAACCCTCTCTCGGTCTCCCCCCTCCCGTTCCGTCGTCTCTCCTAAACAACAGCCGTAAATACTGGGTCGGGAAATAATTGTGGATCCTAAGCTCCCCTCTGTCCGGCCTGGAGTGGTCCCCAGGGGGAGTCGAGGTGCTTGCCCATAATTGGTTCCTAGGCCTTCCACAATGGCTCCCTCTCTCACCCCTATTTAGTGCTTGCCTCACCTTATGTTTTTTAATGTATGGGGCGGGAGGAGGGATTTTGACAGTCAATCTTAGTTTTTTTTCTCCTTCCTTCCTTCCTTGCTTCCTTACTTCCTTCCGTGACCCACCTTTCATCTTGGTAACTTAGTAGTCTGGAGGAGAGAGAGTGAGGCGGGTGTCTCCAGGCAGAACGCCAGTGGGGCTTTAGGAGAGTGAGAGTTAGCTTAGCGTTAGCAAGAAGGGAGACGCTCGCATGAGCAATTGGTGAGTGGGCCTGCTGACTCAGAAGGATTCTCCGGCTCGCTCTCTCTCCTCTGGTCTTGGAGTAGAGGTTCACTCACAGCCCTCGCTGTTTATAGCTCAATCGTGGGGCTGGCTACCGTCTGTCTGAGCCACAGGGCCAAAGCCAATGAACTGTACATGCCTGGACTGACTCAGGGTCAAGGGAGAAGAGGAAGAAGGCTGTGGTGGCCATATTGGATGTTTTTCATGTTTTTGCGTAGTAGTGGAATGCAATGTATTGGCATGTGTGATTTGAATGTATTTGAATGTGTCATTTCTCTGCAATTCCAATGCTGAAAGATAAAACAAATATGTGACCACACTGTAACCATGACCACACTGTAACCATGACCACACCACGTTTCCCCACCACCCAAATATTTAACCAGTAATACATATTTTATTCCTGTGTTTCTGCGAAACACTGGTGTGTTCTTTCCAGGAAATTCTATGATAGGGTTATCCATAATGAATGGACCATTGTGTGCACAACGCATCTCCATTTGAGTGTCCGGCAATGTCAGAGGGAGGGGTGTCGGTTGGCCCGCGTGGCTTGAAGAACAGGGTTTATGGATAGGGGCCTGGATGCAGGGGCGCCGGCCGCTCTCATCAGAACACAAGATGATGAAACTGTCCCCTTGGGTTTACAGGAGGCCAAGTAAAATCTTACAGTACCTTGTACCATTTGATAAAGTCCTTGGTTTGTGGCGTCTAGACTGTTCGTAGTGAGAGATTAACCACTCAGACGAAACCTCTTGAAGTCTCTGCACTTGGGTACTTTATTCGCTCAATGGCTCACTTTATTTTGTATCCGCATTCTTTCAAACAAAATGTTGGTATTTTTTTCTCTTGCTCTCTGACTTTCTCTCTGTCTTTTACTCTCTGTCTTGCTCTCTGTCTTTACTCTCTGTCTTTCTAGATAAGCAATGCAGAGAGGTGAACAGACAACAGAGCGAGGTCAGAAATTGGGGTCTTTTGTGAACACTTTTGTCGCCCGATGGATGACAACATCCAGATAAAAGATGCCATGAATCAACTATGTTTCTCTCTCTGTCTGTGGAAGCGTCCTCTTCAGATGGGGTGATAGATGAACAAACTGCTCATATCTGAACCCCAACAAAAACTTGTTTGTTGGTTTGTTTCGCTCCCAAAAGCAATTTGGGGCCTGTATGAGCCTTGGACATTGTCACTGACCTGCTGATAGAAGGTGAACAACTGTTCTTCGCCAAAGTGTTCTCATTCTCAGCCAAATGCCTTCACTTTTTTATTTGTATTTTATTTATGTTTTTAGGGGTGGATCAGCTTTAATATTGTGGAAAGATTGTTGCTTCCATCAATGTAATTGTCTGCATCATTTCCAATCCCCCATATATTTTTGGGGTAAATATATATATATATATCCATATACATACATACATACGTACATACACATACATACCCATATATATATACATATTCATACATAAACATTCATACATATACACATATATACATACATACACATATATATATATACACATACATACATATACATACTTTTTTTAGAACATACCTTTATTATTCCCCGCAAACCCTACCACCCTTCCCCCAATTGGAGTTAAACTAATAAACAACAACACTTAGGCTTCTACCTTCAGTTTATACATCTTATACACATTTTACAGACACAATCTATTTTACAATAGTTATATTTTGTTTGTTTTTAGTCCTTCCTCTATTTCTGATGTCCATCCAGTTTGATTTCTAACATTTCTGAACCAACACATGCCTTCACTTTCAACAGCCTCCAGTGTGATGTTTCAATAAAGTTTAGAGCATGTTACCGTGCAGGGAAACATTTAGACGGGAGCAACAATAAACCCTCTCATCGATGCCAACCTGATGACACCCGATGCCAACCTGATCCCGTCTCAGTGAAAGCCTACCTCATTGTTTTGCCCGCCAGCGGTCTCAGGCTCCAGCTCCGTACACACAGACACTGGATTCTCCCGTTCCCAACAAGCTCAGAGAGCCATGACAGGTAGCGGCAGGCGCCGCGCTAAACGGCTTTAGCTGGAAACATCCTGCGTGGAAATATCCTTAGAGAAAGCAATAACGATGCTCAGAATGCACCACAGATCTAGATTAGGGGCTCATTATATGGCAGGAGGCCGAGGAGCCACTCGGTAGGCAGACGTAAACAAAGTGGGTAGGGGAGGCGTGAAAAACGGCAGCCGTCTTAATAAAGAGAAGAAAAAACACTGCACTCAGCAAATGACCACCAGTTAAAACTAATGTTGTATGAACCGTATTCAATTACCCTTGGCAGCGATTTCCCCTTTGCCTCCGCCGTGGCGGAGGCGGCCTTGGCGTGGGGAAGCAGCCGTGATGCATGGCTCTGGTCGCCGCGGTAATCTGTCTCAGCCGACGTCGGGGCGACGGACGCATTAAGTCGTTTAAAACAGCTGATGCAGAGACAGAGGTCAGGGGTCAACGCTCCCAGAGGAGTATCAAACACAGCGAAGACGACATTGCTCCGAGATAATTACCTCTCCCGGAGAGAAGGATTGACTGAGGGCCTAATAAAGGCTCTAAGCTATGATCCGTACAGGGAATCACCAATGAGGCCATTTAGCATTCAACCCCGCCCACCACCACCGTTTCCATTAAGGGCCATAGCCATCACTTAAAGAGTGGTCCGGCTGAAGAAGAGTACCCATGTTGAGTAGTAAAGATGGGTTTATGGCCACTTACTCTACCATGAATGGAGTCAGCGGCTCTACTGTCCTACCTCAGAGTGGAGATACAGCGTCCATCTTCATCTTCAAGTTATTTTTAATGCCCTTTAGTCTACCATGACTACCTTTAATGGAGTCTGCTGGAATAGTCTCTCTACCATTCTGTCCTACAGTTGTCCCTTCCATTCTAGTCCCTTATCTGGGAATCTTTTAAAGTCGGTCCAGGCTGCATGGGGATCAAACACAAAAGGGATTATGCGATTAATGTTTCACAATCTCTCTATGGTGGAGTGTGACTCAGTGTTAGTTGTTGTCTTAACTGAATGGATGAGACCTAATCCAGGTTTTGTTTTAGCAGGTATTAAAATGATTGATGGAGCGATGACGAGATGATCTGGGTGGCTTTGAAGCGCCAGAGATGGAAGGCATTTTTGTGGGATTTCAAGGTTTTCAATTTTAATGAGAGTTTTTCCAAGGGTTCAACGCTGTACAGTTCGCTGATAGATGAAAATGATGAGGGGAATTAGTGGTAATCCTAAAATCATACCGCCTCAGTGTGCTCTCCCGCCGCCATTAGTAAACATCACACCGAGCGGTTGTTACTGTAACATTAAAAGGTGACGCAGTACATGGCTTATTAAAGAGACTTTTGAAAACACAAACCACATTTCGAGGATATTCTCCTATAATTGTATTAAACATTAATAACGCTACAAGATGTCATAACTAAATCCTCCCAGCTGGATTTAAAATTATACATACTAAGTCAACGTTATGCTATAAGCTAAATAGATACTATTCTGGTCTAACCCCCAGACAAAGTGAACACTTCCCTAGTTTTCCAAATGGAACTAAACCAATGTCTCAGATCCATATCTCCTATAACTGTGGGGTAACAGCAGAGCAAGACCCCTCCTTGAACCAGCTCTCTCCCTCTTGTCGCTCATCTCATCCCATCGTCCTCTCCCCTCTCCCTGGATGGAGCTGGAGCTAGGAGCAGTGGGTTTGGATGGACACACATGGCTGCCCTCCTCTTCCCGGAGCCTAATTGGCCAGTCCTGCTGAAGCAGCACAGCTCTTTGGTCTTAATTCTTCCCCAAAGTGAATTGTGCTTCTCTGATCTACGGCCCAGAGAGACGTCCCCACTCTGTCTACTCCTCCAAAAAAGAGCTGAGAGGGGGAAGATGGGGGAAGATGGGGGATGTTGGAGGTGCAGAATTAAGGGGGGAATTTTGGGGGTTACTGCTTATCCTTTCGGCAAGCCTGTTATTTTTTTTTTTTTTTTTTTTTTAAATCAATCAAATGTATTTTATAAAGCCCTTTTTACATCAGCAGTTGTCACAAAGTGACAAGGGCAGTTCTGATTTCTGCCCGTCAGCAGCTCGGCTGGCGGAAAATCATTAGCTTTGAGAGATTCAACTATACATCATTGTTTTTAGTGATGAAGTTACAGGCAGGTTGACTTTAGGTCTTTGTTTACAGGCAGGTTGACTTTGGGTCTTTGTTTACAGGCAGGTTGACTTTGGGCCTAACTTTGCTTGTTAGAAACAAGGTACTGTAAAGGAAGATGCGCCTCAACATGTGACACGATGTTAAAAATCGATTTGAGATGTCCGATTTTGAGATTGTTTCCCACTGATCTTTTGACTGCCCACTGCCCAGTGTGCTGAAAAAACACAATTGTGTTCAATTATTTGTTCAATATCTGTGGGACAATAGCCATCACTACACAACTGTCTCCAGACCTGGAGTTGAGTGGAATTAGGCTCTAAGAAATGTCAGTCCTTCTCACACACCTATAGATGGGTGATTTACTTGGTCCAGCTGACAGAAAAGTCATTAAAGCACTCTCTGTACGGCTCCACCTGCTCCTCTCTGGGATGCTGTGTTCTAGATCGACCCCCTAGTTCCAACTCCCTATACCACTCCTGTAGGTCTGAACCAACCCCTAGTTCCAACTCCCTATACCACTCCTGTAGGTCTGAATCAACCCCTAGTCCAACCCCCTATACCACTCCTGTAGGTCTGAACCAACCCCTAGTTCCAACCCCTATACCACTCCTGTAGGTCTGAATCAACCCCTAGTCCAACCCCCTATACCACTCCTGTAGGTCTGAACCAACCCCTAGTTCCAACCCCCTATACCACTCCTGTAGGTCTGAATCAACCCCTAGTCCAACCCCCTATACCACTCCTGTAGGTCTGAACCAACCCCTAGTTCCAACCCCCTATACCACTCCTGTAGGTCTGAATCAACCCCTAGTCCAACCCCCTATACCACTCCTGTAGGTCTGAATCAACCCCTAGTTCCAACCCCCTATACCACTCCTGTAGGTCTGAATCAACCCCTAGTCCAACCCCCTATACCACTCCTGTAGGTATGAACCAACCCCTAGTTCCAGCCCCCTATACCACTCCTGTAGGTCTGAATCAACCCCTAGTTCCAACCCCCTATACCACTAGTGTAGGTATGAATCAACCCCTAGTTCCAGCCCCCTATACCACTCCTGTAGGTCTAAATCAACCCCTAGTTCCAGCCCTCTATACCACTCCTGTAGGTCTGAATCAACCCCTAGTTCCAGCCCTCTATACCACTCCTGTATGTCTGAATCAACCCCTAGTTCCAGCCCCCTGTACCACTCCTGTAGGTCTGAATCAACCCCTAGTTCCAGCCCCCTATACCACTCCTGTAGGTCTGAATCAACCCCTAGTTCCAGCCACCTATACCACTCCTGTAGGTCTGAATCAACCCCTAGTTCCAGCCACCTATACCACTCCTGTAGGTCTAAATCAACCCCTAGTTCCAGCCCTCTATACCACTCCTGTAGGTCTGAATCAACCACTAGTTCCAGCCCCCTGTACCACTCCTGTAGGTCTGAATCAACCACTAGTTCCAGCCCCCTATACCACTCCTGTAGGTCTGAATCAACCCCTAGTTCCAGCCACCTATACCACTCCTGTAGGTCTGAATCAACCCCTAGTTCCAACCCCCTATACCACTCTGTAGGTCTGAATCAACCACTAGTTCCAGCCCCCTATACCACTCCTGTAGGTCTGAATCAACCCCTAGTTCCAGGCCCGTATACCACTCCTGTAGGTCTGAATCAACCCCTAGTTCCAGCCCCCTATACCACTCCTGTAGGTATGAACCAACCCCTAGTTCCAGCCCCCTATACCACTCCTGTAGGTCTGAATCAACCCTTATCCGGAAGAAGGATCTACACTCTTAGAAAAAAGGCTTCCAAAAGGGTTCTCCGGCTGTCCCCACAGGAAAACCATTTTTGGAACCCCTGTGCCACAGACAACGAAACAAGGCTGCAGTCTGTCGCTTTGACAGAAACAACCAATCATTCACTATAAAGGTAGGTATGTGGAACAAGAAACAACCAATCATTCACTATACAGGTATGTGGAACAAGAAACAACCAATCATTCACTATACAGGTATGCGGAACTAGATGGCCGTCACCATGATGTATATAGAGGAAGCATGTGGTGAGACCCAGATTCAATGACAATCCATCTCCTTGTCCTGCTCCCATTCTCTTCCCTGTCACTGACGACTATCTCCCCCTCAGCCCCTTCTCCCTGCTACGTCTTCGCTGTTCCACCACTATCTCCATAACCATAATACCCATCACACCCATCATACCCATCACACCCATCATACCCATCACACCCATCAGAAACATCATACCCATCACAACCATCAGAAACATCATACCCATTATCATACCCATCATACCCATCATAACCATCAGAAACATCATACCCATCATACCCATCATATCAATCATCATACCCATCATACCCATCTTACCCATCATCATACCCATCATAGCCATCCTACCCATCATACCCATAATACCCATCATAGCCATCCTACCCATCATACCCATCATACCCATCAAATCAATCATCAAATCCATCATACCCATAATAACCATCATAACATAATACCCATCATACCATAACACCCATCATACCATAATACCCATCATACACAAAATATCCATCATATCCATCATACCCAGCATATCCATCATACCCGTCATACCCAGCATATCCATCATACCCATTATACCCATAATGCCATAATACCCATCATACCCATCATAAAATAATACCCATGATACCCATAATACCCATTATAACATAATACCCATCATGCCCATAATACCCATCATCCCCATAATACCCATCATACCCTTTATACCCATCATAACATAACACCCATCATACCATAGTACCCATCATACCCATCAAATCAATCATCAAACCCATCATCATACCCATCATACTCATCATACCCATCATATCAATCATCATACCCATCAAACCCATCAACATACCCATCATACCCATCATCATACCCATCATACCCATAATACCCATCATACCCATCATACCCAGCATATCCATCATATCCATCATACCTATCATACCATCATACCCAGCATATCCATCATTACCAATATATCCATCATACCCATCATACCCATCATATCCATAATACCCATCATACCCATCATAACATAATACCCATAATACCCATCATACTCATCATAACATAATACCCATCATAACATAATACCCAGCATACCCATAATACCCATCATAACATAATACCCATCATACCCATCATATCCATCATACCCATCATATCCATCAAACCATCATATCCACCATATCCACCATATCCACCATATCCATCATGTCCATCATTGCTCAGGTGAGAGAGGGAGAAAACATTCAACCCCACATCTTGACTGAGTGTTTGTGTACGGAAAGCCCACTACTAGGTATCAAGGTCGAGGTGTGTGTGTGTGTGTGTATGAGGATGAATCTCATGATTTACAACCCCCTCTACCTTATCCTTTCCAAACCCGATTCCCAGCGCTCCTCAGGGACCAAACACAATAAAGTGTTCAAATGTAGCGACGGGAGGGGATACACGGGGAGCGGCACCGGAGACGGATCAGACAGCCGCCGTAGATCATGAGGTTGTGAATACGGGATGAAGCCGACAAGGCCACTGAGCATGAATCACACCACGGCAGAAGAACGAACGCTGTCCGTTTTCCCCTTCCACTCATCCCTCCTCTCATCCCACCTTCTCCACGCCAAACTTCTGCTTCACGCCCGCGTTCGAGGTAAAGGGGGTTGTATGTTTTCATTTCCTAGGAAGTCTACACCCACTGCCAGCCGAGGACTGTTGGTAATGCAAATGTCTTAATGTGAACTAACGGCGGACAATCCATCCAGACTAAATTTCAAGAGAAGGTACATTTTTCCAGCTTGAATGCACACAATTTTTGAATACAATTCAATGCCCTGTAAAATCTTTATGCCATGACGAGGTACGTTATTTTAACTAATGACTGATGTTTTTTTTATAGCCCCAGGGGGAACTACAAGACTGTTTTATAACACATTTTAATCATGGCTGGCTAGTGCATTAGGCAAAAACTATTTGGGGACAGTCCAAGTTGGCAAAAAGCAAACACTTTCTCATTTCAATTACTTCTAGTGTTACTAAAAGGGCCTCGGAAATAATGTGTCTTATCGTGGAGATAAAGAGGACGGACGAAGCATCTACATTAAGTAAGGATGAGAAGCCCCACATATCATCACTGAGAGGACCGCGTCACATCAAACAGCTTTCATTCCCCGACAGACAGACCAATATCTCCGGCTGTCGCCAACAACTCTGAGTCTAAGCTTGTGGCTCGAGGGAAATAGACGAGTCGGACCTCGTTTCTGAATGGGGAAGACGGTAGAAGAATGAAAAGAACGGAAGCGCGGGGGCGGCGGCAGCGTCAAATCAAATCTCTCACCCACCCAGTCATTCATTCCCCCAAATGATAGACCCTGTCGGAAAACAGGAAGAGGGGCTGGAGGGGGAGGGGAGGCCCAGGGGGACGGTTCCACTGTCGTCAGGGCCGTAATCTGCGGATAACACCAGGCTAGATTCTAGATGGGTCAGAATGAAGAGCTGATTTGATACGGGAGCCCCAGGCTGTGAGGACATGTCATGAAATTCAAAACGGAATAAGAATCTGAAGAAGACTCTGCTGTAGACAACAGTGGAAGGTACTGTTGTCACGAGGGCTGTTTCACGGTTTGAATGTCACATTTGGTAGGGGTTAAATCCAACTACCACCAAAACAGAATGCACGATGTGAATCCAGTCCTCCACACCAATGGTTTAGTATTCATCTAAACAGCTCCCAAAGTAATGAGGAAACAAGATGTTCTATTGAGCCTGCAACAAATCAGAGTCAAACCCAGATTCTGGCCCTCTAGGCTCTCACTGCGGAAGTTGTGAAGAGAGAGAGAAGGAGAGAGAAAGAAGAGAGAGAGAAGCAACAAATAAAGACTGAGGATAAAACCATCCTAATGTGATTAATGAGAGACTGTTTATGTTGTGGTTTTATACCGGGAAGACGAGAGCAGATGGAGGAGTTATGGTGATTCTCCTTTCTCTCCTATCCTTCTCCACAGCTACTGCTGTAAACAGACCTTTCTCTACTCTCCTCTCCTCCACGGCTACTGCTGTAAACAGACCTTTCTCTCCTCTCCTTCTCCACAGCTACTGCTGTAAACAGACCTTTCTCTACTCTCCTCTCCTCCACGGCTACTGCTGTAAACAGACCTTTCTCTACTCTCCTCTCCTCCACGGCTACTGATGTAAACATACCTTTCTCTCCTCTCCTCCACGGCTACTGCTGTAAACAGACCTTTCTCTACTCTCCTCTCCTCCACGGCTACTGCTGTAAACATACCTTTCTCTCCTCTCCTCCACGGCTACTGCTGTAAACAGACCTTTCTCTCCTCTCCTCCACGGCTACTGCTGTAAACATACCTTTCTCTCCTCTCCTTCTCCACGGCTACTGCTGTAAACATACCTTTCTCTCCTCTCCTTCTCCAAGCCCACTACTGTAAACATACCTTTCTGTTCTCTCCTCCTCCACGCCTACTACTGTAAACAGACCTTTCTCTCCTCTCCTTCTCCACGGCTACTGCTGTAAACAGACCTTTCTCTCCTCTCCTCCTCCACGCCTACTACTGTAAACAGACCTTTCTCTCCTCTCCTTCTCCACAGCTACTGCTGTAAACAGACCTTTCTCTCCTCTCCTTCTTCACGGCTACTACTGTAAACAGACCTTTCTCTCCTCTTCTTCTCCACGGCTACTGCTGTAAACATACCTTTCTCTCCTCTCCTTCTCCAAGCCCACTACTGTAAACATACCTTTCTGTTCTCTCCTCCTCCACGCCTACTACTGTAAACAGACCTTTCTCTCCTCTCCTTCTCCACAGCTACTGCTGTAAACAGACCTTTCTCTCCTCTCCTTCTCCACAGCTACTGCTGTAAACAGACCTTTCTCTCCTCTCCTTCTTCACGGCTACTGCTGTAAACAGACCTTTCTCTCCTCTCCTTCTCCACTGGCTACACTCTTAGAAAAAAAGGGAGCTATCTAGAGCCTAAAATGGTTCTTCGGCTGTCCCCATAGGATAACCCTTTGAATAACCATTGTTGGTTCCATGTAGAGCTGCATGTAAAAATAAGGAAACTGTAAACTGTAAACTCTTACACATCTTTGTGTGGGTGGGATAGACATACAGGGGATCTTGTCATGTTGGTCTCATTCATACTAGAATATGACTAGGGCCCTGAGTTTTTCCTTCACATGGTCACTCCAGAAAACCTCGGGGCCCTAGACATTACACAAAACAGTGTCTTACCGTCTGATATATGCAAAGCATCCTGTCCTGCCTTGGGCCGTACTGTCTGGTCTGTGCACGTTGCCTGGTGAAGGCTTTTGTTACTGTGCTCACAGTGATTTATTCAACTCAGATAATCTGGTCCAGTTCAGTGAATTTACAGAAGTAGTCAGACTTATTATATGCAGTAGGTCAAATGGGCCATGCGGGAATCAAACCCACAATGCTGGAGTTGGCAGCCCTCTGCTCTGACCCACTGAGCCACTAAAACCACTCTAAATTGACACCACTGGACAATCTCAGAACATACCCTCTGGACCGTACCATTTTGATTCATACTAGAGAGAAAATGTCAAATTTAAAATGTACCCAAACTGACCATAGGGGTGTTTAAATGCTCCTTATTCAAGACAGAATGTAGTCAAACCTAATGTCCCTCCCAGCCAGGCTGTTCTTTACCTTGAAGGTGAAGAGAAAGGAAAGGAACCCAGTTCCTTTAGGATAAGTCTTATAGCCCATGGGGCTCTGGTCAAAAGTAGTGCACTAAGTAGGGTGTAAGGTGCTAGTTGAGCCCTTTACTTTGACCCACATCACTTCAAAAGACGGTGTCCCTGGTTCAGCTGGATGAAAGGGAAGGACGTGTCAAACAGGAAACGCTGTGAGCCTTAATGAGGAGGAAAAATAAATAGGGCTTTGCAGCGTGGGTTGCCGGGCGAAGTGAGGAGGGTGGAGGAGGAAGAGTGAGGTAGAAGAGGGAGGAGGAGGGGGTTGTGTATGTGCTTTCTAATGTGTATGTGTGTGTGTGTGTGTGTTTTGCATGCACACGTACACATGCTCTCTCTTGTGTGTGCGTTTGTGTGTGTGTGTGTGAATGTGTGCGGTCCCACTCACGAGTGTATGTATGTGTGTGCGTTAGGCATGCCCCTCCACCTACACATACCAAGTGTGTCAAAAACCACACTCAGTTATAAGAAAGAGCTAGAGGGTACAAAGTAATTAAACTTCCCAGTCGGCGCAAAGCTCAGCTGCATAACGGAGGATTCTGGGGCAATAAGAACAAGTCTGAGTCCCAAATGGCACCCTATTCCCTATAAAGGTCCCTGGTCAAAAGTGCACTATGTAGGGAATAGAGTGGGAGGCAGACATTATGTAGCGTAGCTCTATATAGAGTACTGTTCCAAGGGTGCTGCTACTGTCACAGGAAGAGAGACAGTCCTCTGTCAGTCTGTCTACTAAGACAAGACTGATCTGGTGTGAAGGGATGTTGAATGATGGAGTGATGGAGCAGCCAAGACTAGCTGTGAGGGCTGCCTCTGTCTGGGCTGTCACACTGTACTGACGCACTTACACACACACACACACACACACACACACACACACACACACACACACACACACACACACACACAGAGTTCTCTTCTGTTAGGTGACCTAAACTGGGATATGCTTAACACCCCGGCAGTCCTACAATCTAAGCTAAATGCCCTCAATCTCACACAAATCATCAAGGAACCCACCAGGTACAATCCTAAATCTGTAAACATGGGCACCCTCATAGACATTATCCTGACCAACTTGCCCTCCAAATACACCTCTGCTGTTTTCAATCAGGATCTCAGCGACCACTGCCTCATTGCCTGCATCCGCTATGGGCCCACGGTCAAACGACCACCCCTTATCACTGTCAAACGATCCCTAAAACACTTCTGCGAGCAGGCCTTTCTAATCGACCTGGCCCGGGTATCCTGGAAGGATATTGACCTCATCCCGTCAATCGAGGATGCCTGGTCGTTCTTTAAAAGCAACTTCCTCACCATCTTAAATAAGCATGCCCCTTTCAAAAGATGTAGGACTAAGAACAGATACAGCTCTTGGTTCACTCCAGACCTGACTGCCCTTGACCAGCACAAGAACATCCTGTGGCGGACTGCTATTGCATCGAATAGTCCCCGCGATATGCAACTGTTCAGGGAAGTCAGGAACCAATACACGCAATCAGTCAGGAAAGCAAAGGCTAGCTTTTTCAAACAGAAATTTGCATCCTGTAGCTCTAACTCCAAAAGGTTTTGGGACACTGTCAAGTCCATGGAGAACAAGAGCACCTCCTCCCAGCTGCCCACTGCACTGAGGCTAGGTAACACGATCACCACCGACAAATCCATGATAATTGAAAATTTCAACAAGCATTTCTCTACGGCTGGCCATGCTTTCCTCCTGGCTACCCCAACCCTGGCCAACAGCTTCGCCCCCCCCGCAGCTACTTGCCCAAGCCTTCCCAGCTTCTCCTTCACCAAAATCCAGATAGCAGATGTTCTGAAAGAGCTGAAAAATCTGGACCCGTACAAATCAGCTGGACTAGATAATCTGAACCCTCTCTTTTTAAAACTATCTGCTGCCATTGTTGCAACTCCTATTACCAGTCTGCTCAACCTCTCTTTGGTGTCGTCCGAGATCCCAAAAGATTGGAAAGCTGCCGCGGTCATCCCTCTCTTCAAAGGGGGTGACACCCTAGACCCAAATTGCTATAGACCTATTTCAATTCTGCCCTGCCTCTCTAAAGTCTTTTAAAGCCTAGTTAATAAACAGATCACTGACCACTTCGATTCCTACCGTACCTTCTCCGCTGTGCAATCCGGTTTCCGAGCTGGTCACGGGTGCACCTCAGCCACGCTCAAGGTACTAAACGATATCATAACCGCCATCGATAAGAGACATTACTGTGCAGCCGTATTCATTGACCTGGCCAAGGCTTTCGACTCTGTCAATCACCACATCCTTATCGGCAGACTCAACAGCCTTGGTTTCTCTAATGATTGCCTCGCCTGGTTCACCAACTACTTTGCTGACAGAGTCCAGTGTGTTAAATCAGAGGGCCTGTTGTCCGGGCCTCTGGCAGTCTCTATGGGGGTGCCACAGGGTTCAATTCTTGGGCCGACTCTCTTCTCTGTATACAGCAATGATGTCGCTCTTGCTGCTGGTGATTCTCTGATCCACCTCTATGCAGACGACACCATTCTGTATACTTCTGGCCCTTCTTTGGACACTGTGCTAACTAACCTCCAAACTGCTCTTAAACGCTAGTAAAACCAAATGCATGCTTTTCAACCGTTCGCTGCCTGCACCCGACCGCCCGACTAACATCACTACCCTGGACGGCTCTGACCTAGAATACGTGGACAACTACCAATACCTAGGTGTCTGGCTAGACTGTAAACTCTCCTTCCAGACTCACATTAAACACCTCCAATCCAAAATTAAATCTACAATCGGCTTTCTATTTCGCAACAAAGCCTCCTTCACTCATGCTGCCAAACTTGCACTAGTAAAACTGACTATCCTACCGATCCTCGACTTCGGCGATGTCATCTACAAAACAGCTTCCAATATTCTACTCAGCAAACTGGATGCAGTCTATCACAGTGCCATCCGCTTTGTCACCAAAGCCCCTTATACCACCCACCACTGCGACCTGTATGCTCTAGTCGGCTGGCCCTCGCTACATACTCGTCGCCAGACCCACTGGCTCCAGGTCATCTACAAGTCCCTGCTAGGTAAAGCCCTGCCTTACCTCAGCTCGCTGGTAACCATAGCAGCACCCACCCGTAGCACTCGCTCCAGCAGGTATATCTCACTGGTCACCCCCAAAGCCAACTCCTCCTTTGGCCGCCTTTCCTTCCAGTTCTCTGCTGCCAATGACTGGAACGAACTACAAAAATCGTTGAAACTGGAGACACTTATCTCCCTCACTAGTTTTAAGCATCAGCTGTCAGAGCAGCTCACAGATCACTGCACCTGTACATAGCCCAACCAACTACCTCATCCCCTACCATAGTCATTTATTTATCTTGCTCCTTTGCACCCCAGTATTTTTACTTTGCACATTCATCTACTGCACATTTACCATTCCAGTGTTAAATTGCTATACTGTAGTTACTTTGCCACCATGGCCTATTTATTGCCTTATGTTCTTTATCCTACCTCATTTACACACATTGTATATAGATGTGTTTTTTCCTACTGTATTATTGACTGAGTGTTTGTTTACTCCAATGTGTAACTATGTGTTGTTGTATGTGTTGAACTGCTTTGCTTTATCTTGGCCAGGTCGCAGTTGTAAATGAGAACTTGTTCTCAACTTGCCTACCTGGTTAAATAAAGGTGAAATAATTTTATTTTTTTTAAAACACACAGGGTCCATCACACTAATGGCACACATACAGAAACAGACACACACACACTGTCTGCTGTTGGCTCTAGTGACGTGAGGCAAATTATGCGTTAATTCCTCTTGTTTGTAATCCTGAGGATTATGGGTATGAAGCGCGTGTGGCGCACGCCGCCTCCTCTCAAATTGTCCAGGGAACATTTAATAACATCAAAGTCAAAGTAGCTGCAGCCTTTCCTTCAAACTCACATACACACACACACACACACACATTTTCGAAAAGCTATTAACTCTACAGGGTGATTTCCATAATGCGACTGAAGAGCTGATGAGACAGACAGACAGGTGGTTTTGATGTTGTTTTTGAAGGGGGAAGCTAACGAGGGGAGGATTTGGCGTTAACCCCCCCAACACTCTGACCTGGGGATTGATGGCTGGACGGCTGCCCGTTCACTCTCTCCCATCACTCTCCTTCCCCTCTCCCTCTCTCTTTTATTCATCCCTCTCTCTCATCTCAATCTCTCTCTTCATCTCTCTCCGTTTCTCCTTCCTCTCTCGCTTTCTCTCGCTCTCTCTCATCCACCCCTACTCGTCTTCACTGCAACCACTCACTGATGTAAGACATACCAATACATGAACCCACAGTGTAAAAACGCACACACTCACACACAAACATCGCACGTACACAGCGTCTAATGATCACACACAGAAGCTCAGTAGCATGCAGACCTAATCAACATGAAACCCAAACACACTAAATATGCTGCATCTTTTTCCACTAATTGGTCTTTTAACCAGTCAGATCAGCTCTTTTCCAAATAATGGGAAAAAAGATCAGAATTGGGCTGCCAGTGTAAACCCAGCCATATACACACACACACACACACACGCACACACACACACACACACACACACACACACACACACACACACTTGGTGGCTGTGAAGTCTATCAATCAAATGTATTTATAAAGCCTTTTTTACATCAGCAGATGTCACAAGGTGCTTATACAGAAACCCAGCCTAAAACCCCAAACAGCAAGCAATGCAGATGTAGATGCACGGTGGCTAGGAAAAACTCCCTAGAAAGGAAGAAACCTAGAGAGGAACATGCTGGTCAGTTTTGTCTCTGCCACCAAATGGCACCCTGTTCCCTACATAGCTCCCTTCCTTTTAGAGAGCACCTATGGCCCCGGTCAAAGTAGTGCACTAGTAAAGGCCCAACGCAGCCATTTTATGTCAATATCAAATCATTTCTAGGAAACAATTCAGCACCTTACTGTAATAGATTTCCATTCAAATTAGCAAAAATGGCGTTATAAGCTAGAATTTTGCTAGGACTGTCTGGGAGTGGGAAGGGGAAAACTGACAACGAGCTGCTGTTGGCAGAGAGGTTTGGAACTCTCTTTGTTATTGGTCTGTTAACCAATTAACCGCATGGTGATGTCACAAGGCAGGCCAAAACTCCCGTCAATGCAAACCTGCTGACTAGAAAGTCCTTTGTGGATTGTATTGTCAACCAGGAACTATCAGGAAATAACACTGATAAAAATAAAGACTATTACAGTGCTAGTTTCATCAGCTGATATAAAAGACAGGAAAACAGAATTTTTGACTGCACTGGACCTTTAAGGAAGGAATCTGCAGTAGGGGAAACAGCACCACTGCGCCCCACGGCCGGTGTCATCATTTTCGTTTTGTTGATGAAGCAGAGGTGGGGAGCGCCGACCATCAAGGTAAAAAAAATAGCAGTAAATATTCTACTGTTCTATCACCGCGCAATGATGTCCGAGGGGAAGAAATGGTGTTTGTCGTTTGCAGTTCTTTGTTGTTGTAATATCTCAAGCGGACGTGGCAGTTTTACCATTAAGGATTCAAACTTTAAGGGAATAGTGTGCCATTTGGGATGCAGATGTAATGAGCGGTTTCTCCTGTCCAATAAGCAGCGTAAACAAGACTCCCTGAGCAGCTGTCCTCCAGGGCCTCCTCACAGCAGCAGCACCTCCATCTCCACCGCCACCGCTCAGCTAGCAGCTACCCACTCATATACATGGCCTGGGGCCAATCCAGCACACACACACACACACTGGAGGAATCGCACACAATCACACACACACACACACTGGAGGAATCGCACACAATCACACACACACACACACTGGAGGAATCGAACACAATCACACACACACACTGGAGGAATCGCACACAATCACACACACACACACACACACACACACTGGAGGAATCGCACACAATCAAACACACACACAAAATCACATACGCACCCACACACACAGGACAGGACAGGAGCAAACACATGTACACACACAGTCACGAACGCACACAATCACACACACACACTCACACGAGAAAGCAAAAACAAAACACACATATAGCTGCATGCATATACACACACTAGCTTAAACAACTGTGAACTCACACAAACACGAACATGCAAAGTGCAAATAGACAAGCAACACACACCACCAAGCCACACAGAGGTAAATATACACATACGCACACACACACACACACACACACACAAAGCCTCCAAGCAAACAGAATTAACCATTAATAGACACGCACACACATACTGAACCATACAAATTGACACACATCCAAAAATATACCGCTATCATCCCCCCTTCCCTCTCCTCTCTTGATTCTGGGGTGGCAGGTAGCCTAGTAGTTAGAACGTTGGACTAGTAACCAAAAGATTGCAAGATCGAATACCTGAGCTGACAAGGTACAAATCTGTCGTTTTGCCCCTGAACAAGGCAGTTAGCCCACTGTTCCTAGGCTGTCATTGAAAATAAGAGATTGTTTTTACAATCACTTTGGCACTAATTTCGGAAACCTTGATGTCATTTTTCAAAACTCTAGACACAAAACTCACAACCAATGATCAAAATGCTAATCTTTTTCCAATTGGTTGGATACAATACACATAAAGCTAAGATCATTTGTTCATTGAACTAAAATCACCTGTTCAAAATGACACAACTTAACATCAAAGTATTACCATTTCAAAATGCAATTCACACAGTACATCTGAGATGACTGTCTATTCATTTCATTACAACGATCTAACGATCAACTGATACAACTGCTCAAAATGATAAGTAACTGTTGCTTTACTCTTAATGCATAGTTTTATGGAAACTGAAGAACAATATTCCATATTTAGATCATGAAAGTTTCAGGATAACGAGCTCCATTGACACCAATTACCGTGGAACATGAACCAATTGGACTACATTATCTATGGATGTAATATTTCATCATCATTCTTTATCCGACACTATGGTCCCATGTACCACTTTTCCAAACCATGTTTTCAGGTTTGACATTACGGTACACTCAACGGCCACTTTATTAGGTACACCTATATAGTACTGGGTAGGACCCCCTTTTGCCTCCACAACAGCCTGAATTATTCACGATGTTGTACGTTAAGTGCAACGTTAGTAAGAGATGCCCTTCTGCACGCCACTGTTTCAAACAGCTGTTATTTGAGCATTTGTGGCCTTTCTGTCAGCTTGAATGAGTCTGGACATTCTCCTCTGACCTCTTTCATTAACAAGGTGTTTTTGCCCACAGAACTGCAGCTCACTGAATGCGTTTTGTTTATCGCACCATTCTCTGCAAACTCTAGAGACTGTAGTGCATAAAAATCCCAGGAGGCCAGCTGTTTCTGCGATGCTGGAATCACCATGTGTGGCATCAACAATCATACCACGGTCAAAGTTGCTTAGATTACGCATCTTGCCCATTCCTGTTGCCTGTTAGGTCGAACACCAACTAAAGCTCTCTACTCTATATACTCTATATATTGAGTTGCAGGCAGCCACATGATTCGCTGTTCGAATGTAACCTTCCTTGGATGGGCTAAATCAGGTCTGTAGAGCTGATGGCGTGACCTCTGTCATTGTGTGGGATAATGTCAGGTTCCACCATGCTCAAATGGTGCAAGCATGGTTTCAGGCCCATCCACAATTTACCACCCTGTACTTACCCCCATACTCTCCTTTCCTTAACTCGATTGAGGAATTTTTCTCCACATGGAGGTGGAAGGTATATGATAGGCGCCCTCACGAACAAGCCACCCATCCAGGGCATGGATGACGCATGCAATGACATCACAACAGACCAGTGTCAGGCCTGTGTTCGCCATGCACAAAGATTTTTCCAAAGATGTTTGGCTAATGAAAACATCCATTGTGATGTGGATGAGAATCCACAAGACAGGGTTGAGGGAAATATAGAAGTACGGTAATCAATCCTTTGTTTTGCTTTTTACAGTAAGCCAGGTGAGGAACACTGCAGTTGATGTTTTACTGTAGTTTTCTTCTTTTTTTGTAGCTAATTATTTTTGCTTTGATTCAAAGAAACCTATGAGTGATTCTATTGTATTTCATCAATACATTTCAGATTTTGTTCAATGATTCCACTGTGTCTGTAGTATTCTCTTTACTAGGCCTTTTACAGTGATGTATTTACGTGTAGTATGATAACGAAATATGTAGCACATATTTTGTACCTCAATATTTAATGATTGTACGAACAACTACACAGTGAAACTATCGGTATCTTGTGTGTGGGTGATCTAAAAGAATGTTCCTATGGTATTTCATGATGAATGAGTTATTTGAACCGACGATTCTGCAAGTGCAAAGTTTCTTTAAAGATGTGAATGCACAATGCCATGTTTTCAACATTGGACAGCTTGTGTTACAAGGGATGACCGTTTTGAGTTTTGTGTCTAGAGTTTTGAAAAATGACCACAAGGTTCTGAAGTTAGTGCCAAAGGGATTGTAAAAAACTGTAACTGACTTGCCTAGTTAAATAAAGGTAAGAAAATATATATATATATCTGAGCTCAGAAGATCTGCATCAGATGTCTGCTGCCTGTCTGCCTGTCTGCCTGTCTGCCTGTCTGTCTGTCTGTCTGTCTGTCTGTCTGTCTGCCTGCCTGTCTGAGCCCTCAGCGTACTCTGCTCCACTCAATTATATCACACTACGTTAGCCAATGGCTCGCCTGGTGTGGTCTGGGGCCGGGCGAGATCCAATCGCAACTAATGCACAGGCCATCATGAAAACGGCTTTATGGGCATGGGGAAGCTAGGAAAAATGGAGAGCTGGGAGAGAGAGAGAAACCTGGAGATTGCAGGATAGAAGAGAAGGAGAGAGAGGCAGGAGAGAGACACAGAGAGAGTGAGTGATGAACCCACTCGCTCACCTCATCAATACTGACACACTTTTACACAGACACTACAACACACACTCTTACATACGCTCTCTTCCACAGAAGCTCAGAGGAATTGTATACTGCACATGCATGCAAATGGAAATTGACTTGAGGTAATTCGCAAGAAAGGTGTCAATGTGAATAGCATGAGGGTTGAGGCTAGGGGGAGTGGGCTGAAGAGGTTGGGGGTTGGTGCAGGAGAGGGGGTTGGCGAAGAGGGTAAAAAAGAGTGTGTGCACGCTAAGACGCCGCGGCTATCGACGACCCTCTTGACTATCCATCTCAAGAAGGGCAAAGGGGGTTGGGGGTGCTGGGATAGAGAGAGAGAGATTCCCGGAAACTGTAGACGGAAAAAACTCATCTTCTGCGGAAAGACAACGCAATCTCCCCATCATTTGACACTTCATCCCTCAATCGCCACCCTCCTTACTCCCCACCCTCCTCACCCTCCAACCACCTCACCCCCAACCCTCCTCATTCTCCACCCTCCTCACCCTCCTCACCCCCCAACCCTCCTCATCCTCCACCCTCCTCACCCCCCACCCCTTCCTCATCCTCCACCCTCCTCACCCCCCAACCTCCTCAGCCCCCACCCCTCCTCACCCTCCACTTGTTAAGTTATTGAAGTCGACATTAAGTTATTGACGTCGACGTTAAGTTATTGACGTCGACGTTAAGTTATTGACGTCGACGTTAAGTTATTGACGTCGACGTTAAGTTATTGACGTCGACGTTAAGGTATTGACGTCGACGTTAAGTTATTGACGTCGACGTTACGTTATTGATGTTGGAGAGAGGGTAGCTAAGTGCAATGCCGTTGGCCCTTCTCTGGTTTCATCGGCAGGTTTTTATCTGGCTTGTATGGCGATGCATAGCAATACAAGCACTTGGCCCCCGAGTTACACAGTTGAATGCCTCTCAGCAAATAAACCCTGAAACTTTCATGAGAAGTTAAGAGAGGGAGATCTGATATAGAGTTGTGGGCTTTGACTGGAGAGAGCGGGAGTCTGTGAGAGAGTCTGTATGAGAAAGAGAGAGAGAGAGAGAGAGAGAGAGAGAGAGAGAGAGAGAGAGAGAGAGAGAGAGAGAGAGAGAAACAGAGAGAGAGAGAGACAGAGAGAGAGAGAGAGAGAGAGAGAGAGAGAGAGAGAGAGAGAGAGAGAGAGAGAGAGAGAGAGAGAGAGAGAGAGAGAGAGAGAGAGACAGAGAGAGACCGAGAGAGACAGAGACAGAGAGAGAGAGAGAGAGAGAGACAAACAGAGAAAGAGAAAGAGAGAGACAAACAGAGGGAGGGTGATATACCATACAATATAAGAAGTAAAACCAGTAGATATTTGTCAAACACAACATGGAGGCATTATTAAGGACAACTGCCAGTAGATTGCTGGCTTCCTACAGAGGATCTACATAGAATCACTGAATCACAGAACTATCTGTCCCCAAAGATACGTGAGAGGCCTTTTACTTGAAACAAACCTCTTTGCTCGCTGACTGGGTTTTCAATCAACCCCTCAACAAGCGCACACACACACAGACTGACAGAGATGTTAATTACGTAAAAACATTGATCTTGTCAGCCAGTTGATCTTGCCAGGCAAGACAACTCCCACCTGCTAATATAAAATGAAAGCCAACGGAGACAAGAAACCTGATCTAGTATAGAAACGCAAAACAAATATGCTTTGATCTTCTCACTGATGCCATGTTTTCTCCCCCGATTAGGAAGACCCAAGGGAAAAGAGGATACATGGAGGCTGTTGAGGGAGATGAGGATGCAGGGAGGATGTGGAGGGAGAGGAGGATGCAGGGAGGATGTGGAGGGAGAGGAGGATGCAGGGAGGCTGTGGAGGGAGATGAGGATGCAGGGAGGCTGTGGAGGGCAAAGAGGATGCAGGGAGGCTGTAGAGGGAGAGGAGGATGCAGGGAGGATGTGGAGGGAGAGGAGGATGCAGGGAGGATGTGGAGGGAGAGGAGGATGCAGGGAGGATGTGGAGGGTGAGGAGGATGCAGGGAGGCTGTGGAGGGAGAGGAGGATGCAGGGAGGATGTGGAGGGTGAGGAGGATGCAGGGAGGCTGTGGAGGGAGAGGAGGATGCAGGGAGGATGTGGAGGGCGAGGAGGATGTAGGGAGGCTGTGGAGGGACAGGAGGATGCAGGGAGGCTGTAGAGGGAGAGTAGGATGCAGGGAGGCTGTGGAGGGAGAGGAGGATTCAGGGAGGCTGTGGAGGGAGATGAGGATGCAGGGAGGCTGTGGAGGGAGATGAGGATGCAGAGAGGTTGTGGAGGGAGAGGAGGATGCAGGGAGGCTGTGGAGGGAGAGGAGGATTCAGGGAGGCTGTGGAGGGAGATGAGGATGCAGAGAGGTTGTGGAGGGAGAGGAGGATGCAGGGAGGCTGTGGAGGGAGATGAGGATGCAGGGAGGCTGTGGAGGGAGATGAGGATGCAGAGAGGTTGTGGAGGGAGAGGAGGATGCAGGGAGGCTGTGGAGGGAGATGAGGATGCAGGGAGGCTGTGGAGGGAGATGAGGATGCAGAGAGGTTGTGGAGGGAGAGGAGGATGCAGGGAGGCTGTGGAGGGAGATGAGGATGCAGGGAGGCTGTGGAGGGAGATGAGGATGCAGGGAGGTTGTGGAGGGAGAGGAGGATGCAGGGAGGTTGTGGAGGGAGAGGAGGATGCAGAGAGGCTGTGGAGGGAGAGGAGGATGCAGGGAGGCTGTGGAGGGAGAGGAGGATGCAGGGAGGCTGTAGAGGGAGAGGAGGATTCAGAGAAAATAAAAATAAGTGATAGTGAAAAAGAAAGAACAAAGGTGTGAATAATTCATATGAGGAAGAACAGATGAAAGGATTAAGATTAAAATGAATTCAATACTTGTTTGAGTTTAAGGAGATGAATACCAAGTTGGGCATGATAAATTAAATAGATTTTTATGCCCCTAAGACTGCAAATGAATTAAATACTATGGAAAAACAAAGTGGTACAGCAAATAAAAACTTTTCAGAGAGTGACATTGTGTGGGTGGAAAATGGTAAAAATTGTAGTGTTGATTATGCTGATTCATAACAAGATTGGTTCTGTTAGGTTCTGAACAAATCGTAATAAGTAAAACAGATTACTAGAAAAAGCTCAAGTCAAGTTTACTCACCCACTGGGTCATACAGCTGCAAAGACAAGGTATGATTACCCACTGGGTCATACAGCTAGGAATGATTACACAAGCACATGTACAGGTGAAGTCGGAAGTTTACATACACCTAGGTTGGAGTCATTAATACTTGTTTTTCAACCACTCCACAAATTTCTTGTTAACAAACTGTAGTTTTGGCAAGTCGGTTAGGACATCTACTTTGTGCATGACACAAGTAAAAATCAGCCGAGACATCAGAAAAAAAATTGTAGACCTCCACAAGTCTGGTTCATCCTGGGGAGCAATTTCCAAACGCCTGAAGGTACCACGATCATCTGTACAAACAATAGTACACAAGTATAAACACCATGGGACCACACAGCCGTTATACCGCTCAGGAAGGAGACACGTTCTGTCTCCTAGAGATGAACGTACTTTGGTGCGAAAAGTGCAAATCAATCCCAGAACAACATCAAACGACCTTGTGAAGATGATGGAGGAAACAGGTACAAAAGTATCTATATCCACAGTAAAACAAGTCCTATATCGACATAACCTGAAAGGCCGCTCAGCAAGGAAGAAGCCAGTGTCTGCGTGCAGTGTCTGCGGTACGTGTCCACAGCCCAGTGCGAGAGATCCCAGCGCCACTCGTCTGTCAGGCCAAGGTCAGTGTGCAGCCTGGTAGAGTGGTGCCGGCTCTGCGCGCCAGGTCTCCAGTGCATCTCCTAGGACCAAGATATCCTGCACCGGTCCTACGGGCAGAATCTCCGGTTCGCATCCACAGCCCAGTACGTCCTGTCCCTGCTCCACGCTCCAGGATCCCTGTTCCACGCTCCAGGATCCCTGTGCCCGGCACCGGGAGCCGCCACCTGGGACTAAGAAACCCACCCAAAGACCCCCCCATGGACTTTTTGGCGCGGTCGGAGTCCGCGCCTTTGGGGGGGGGGTACTGTCACGTCCAGGCCTGGAAAGACAGGCTGGCATGTTTTGTTTTGGTTTTGGTGTAGGGTTTTTATGTTCTAGGTGTTATATATCTATGTTGGGGTAATTGTTCCCAATTAGAGGCAGCTGTGTGTCGTTGTCTCGAATTGGGAACCATATGTTTGTGGTTTTCGTATAGGTTTTGTGGGTTATTGTTTGGTCATAGCTGTGTGTTTTGTCAGTTATGGTTTCAACTTCATGGTCTTCGTTTACGTTTGTTTATTTTGCCCAGTTACGTGTGTTTTGTTTTTCAAAATAAAACATGTATACGGGATGCCTCGCTGCGCCTTGGTCTGTCTATCCCGAAGATCGTGACAGAGGCCTACAAACCTGACTCAGTTACACCAGCTCTGTCAGGAGGAATGGGGCAAAATTCGCCCAACTTATTGTGGGAAGCTTGTGGAAGGCTACACAAAAGTTTGACCCAAGTTAAGCAATTTAAACGCAATGCTACCAAATACTAATTGAGTGTATGTAAATGTATGACCCACTGGGAATGTGATGTAAGGAATAAAAGCTGAAATAAATCATTCTCTCAACTATTATTCTGACATTTCACATTCTTAAAATAAAGTGGTGATCCTAACTGACCTAAGGCAGAGAATTTTTACTAGGATTAAATGTCAGGAATTGTGGAAAAACTGAGATTAAATGTATTTGGCTAAGGTGTATGTGAACTTACGACTTCAACTGTATATATCCTCCTACTAGCCGGGGTAAACCCCTTACACATCTATACAGCCAATACATCTCTGTTGCTAGGCAGGAAATGAATTGGTTCATCTCACTTGTGTAGTAATGGCCCTGCCTGGTGCTAGAACCTTTGTGGGCGTGGAAGTGGATGTGTGTGAGATAGGACTGTAGTAGGAGAGTCGTTGTGGTGGGCCCCTCAGGCACCCCTCCCAGAGGTTTCTTCTCACTTCATCTGTTGACTTGGCCTCGAGCCGAATTCCTCGCTCCTCCCTAGTTCCTCAGCTGGCCTGCCTTATCAGAGACTAACTGTTGCCCTTCGTCTCCATCAGTAACTTTCCATCCACATTCCTTATTCACCCTTTATTGACACAGAACATAAACAGTTATCATGTAACGTCATCACTAACTTCTTATATAATTACGGGAATAAGTATATTTCAAGTTCAATATCGTTTTTTAAAACAATTGACTGTGTGTGTGTGTGTGTGTGTGTGTGTGCTGTTCAAAACTTTGCTTTCGTCTCATCTCTCCATCCCACGGTACAACACCACCAGTCAGCATGGCCCAAATCAGGCCCAGAACCTCCCTCCCTCCCTCGCTCCACCACTCCTCCTGTACCGAGGCAGTGTTAGCCCTAGCTTTGGGACACAACATGGGGAGTCTGTGTCTTGGTTAGACGCCCTGAGTTGTGCTTCGATCTAGTGGGTGGCGACGGAAATATAGCCGGCTTTCCTACCACAATATAGCCGGCTTTCCTACCACAATATAGCCAGCTTTCCTGTCAACAAAAACACATGTATAATCTGTGGGAGCTCTACTTACCAGACGTGAAGGCAAATGTGTCCCTTGCTAGAATAGGGTGGAACATGGTACGGTTCAGACAAAAGTTGGATTCAAACGTTTATTTGATAGTGAGGGACACATTTCACTTTACGTCTGGTAAATATAGTTCCTAGAGATTATTCACATGCTTTTGTTGACAGGGACGTTTTTTGTTGTTGAAGCCGACTATATTGTGGTAGGGTTATTGTCCGTTGCCTCCCACTAGACTGGTGCACAGCTCAGGGAGTCTAACCAAGACACAAAGCTAGATAACCCTGTACGACATGACAACTCCAAACTAGCTGCTCTCTCCCTCTTCCTCCTCCTCTCTCTTCTCCTTTTCCTCCTCCTCTTTCTCTTCGCTACTGTAGCCCTGACTGGGACAACACTCCTCCACCACCACCTCACACTCCATCCCAACAAAGGCCCAGAGTTTCTCCAGGGCAGGTCACAACACGGTATACAGTAGCACGCAAATGACATAAAACGTCATCATGAACGTACTATTAGTGAAGTAAAACTCCCCTTCTCTCCTTCCCTCACTTCCCTCCTCCCTTCCTCCCCTCTACTAGTTGTCTCATCTACCTCTGGGGGACACTCTGTCCATCAGTTTGGGGGTTTAGTCGCTCCATGGTCACTTTCCCTCTCTGTGGTGCGTCCCGCTAATGCAAATCCCTCCACGTTCCCTTGGCCTCCCTCCGAGGCGAGGCTCGCTGGTTTCCAAGGGGATTTACCCCGGATTAGAGCAGTGCAAGCCAGTCCACAGCAGATAACAGTCTGTCTACTGCTGTTGTTTACGCCACCGTTGGTGCGTATGGCTACGCACCAATGTTCCATAGGCTTAATGGTTCATGTGTGGACAGAGAGAGAGATGTCTGTGTGACTTTGACAGTGATAGATAGTCAATTGAAGGAGAGCGTGAACGAGGGCAACGAATGAGCGTAGAAGGACAGGATATGGAAAAAATATGGAGTTGAGAAAATGAGAGTTAGTATCTTTCTATTAAAACGTCGTCTTGCATTAGTACGTTGTCATGCTGTTAGTGTGTGTGACAAGCATGCATAGTTAGCGCATTGTACTGCAGTACACTGGCAACCAATGTTTGCCTCTTTAGCATGCTACGCCAGAGTATAGCTTCTGTAATAGAGTCCTATAAGTCCTATAATGCTACTGTAGCATTGTAATCTTGCTCTATAAGAGTTATTCTCTTTAACACATCTTGCTAACATGGCTGCTGGAAGATGTTTTGAGGTGGGGGTGCTGTCGACAAGTAGTTTTCTTCGCTCATACAGGAGTAATAAAGGCTGCAGCACCCTCAGCACCCCTACTTCCTGCAGCTATGCTTGCTAGCATGCTGGGCTAGCATACTGAGTTAAAGTGCTATGATTCTGATATAGACTTACACTGCGTTAGCATACTGAGTTAGCATGCTGTGCTAGCAGGCCCCTCAGTGGTGCAGGCCTGTGACAGGCACGGGGATGAGGGTTTATTTTCCAGACAGCTCCTGTCCAAAGGGCCTCTCTAGAACACTGTAACCAAAGGCCCCTCCAGACTGCAATTATTCTCCCTCCTCCCTCCCTCTCTCCACCGCTCTGACTTTTTAGAGAGAGGATAATCAAATGAAAACACAGCATGCCACTCCACGCTCTCTGGGAATGAGCTGGGTGTGTGTGTTTGTGTGTGTGTGTGTGTGTGTGTGTGTGTGTGTGTGTGTGTCTGTCTGCTTGTTTGTGTCAGAGTGTCTTGTCTCCTCTTTTCTGAACTGTAATGTAATACTACTCAACGTGCATGTGTGAGTGGTTCTGCTGTGTGTCTATTTTTTGATGCTGTCTGTGTATTGAGAGCCAGTCTATTCTCTGATGCTGTCTGTGTATAGAGAGCTAGTCTATTCTCTGATGCTGTCTGTCTATTGGGAGCTAGTCTATTCTCTGATGCTGTCTGTGTATTGAGAGGCAGTCTATTCTCTGATGCTGTATGCGTATTGAGAGCTAGTCTGTTCTCTGATGCTGTCTGTGTATTGAGAGCTAGTCTATTCTCTGATGCTGTCTGTGTATTGATAGGTAGTCTATTCTCTGATGTTGTCTGTGCATTGAGAGCTAGTATATTCTCTGATGCTCTCTGTGTATTGAGAGCTAGTCTATTCTCTGATGCTGTCTGTGTATTGAGAGCTAGTCTATTTTCTGATGCTGTCTATCTATTGAGAGCTAGTCTATTCTCTGATGCTGTCAGTGTATTGAGAGCTAATCTATTTTCTGATGCTGTCTGTCTATTGAGAGCTAGTCTATTCTCTGATGCTGTCTGTGTATTGAGAGCCAGTCTATTTTCTGATGCTGTCTGCGTATTGAGAGCTAGTCTATTCTCTGATGCTGTCTGTGTATAGAGAGCTAGTCTATTCTCTGATGCTGTCTGTGTATTGAGAGCTAGTCTATTCTCTGATGCTGTCTGTGTATTGAGAGCCAGTCTATTCTCTGATGCTGTCTGTGTATTGAGAGCTAGTCTATTCTCTGATGCTGTCTGTGTATTGAGAGCTAGTCTATTCTCTGATGCTGTCTGTCTATTGAGAGCCAGTCTATTCTCTGATGCTGTCTGCGTATTGAGAGATAGTCTATTCTCTGATGCTATCTGTGTATTGAGAGCTAGTCTATTCTCTGATGCTGTCTGTGTATTGAGAGCCAGTCTATTCTCTGATGCTGTCTGTGTATTGAGAGCTAGTCTATTCTCTGATGCTGTCTGTGTATTGAGAGCTAGTCTATTCTCTGATGCTGTCTGTGTATTGAGAGCTAGTCTATTCTCTGATGCTGTCTGTGTATTGAGAGCTAGTCTATTCTCTGATGCTGTCTGTGTATTGAGAGCTAGTCTATTCTCTGATGCTGTCTGTGTATTGACAGCCAGTCTGTGGCTATGACCTCTTTGCATTGCCTTTCTTCTACGTTGTTGTCTATCAAGTTACGGACTTCCCTAATCCTCTCACCACTCTCAGTCTCATAAGACCTTCTGGTCCAATAGCGTCCTGAAAAATATTTTCAAATGTCAAAGAGGAGAGTTTGTTAGTTGTTGTGTGGAGGGGCAATTTAGTCCGCTAGAGAGGCCTTTTCGCGAAGGCTGTTTACGCCAATGCACTCAACGTCAGTGTTGCCAACTTCTATGATTGAGTTCCCCAGGAATGCTGAAACCGGTGGCTGCACTTTAAATTCATTATCAAAAAATTCACAGCCCACAGAATGGTTTTCTGCCCTGCCGCTATGCGAGACAAAGAGCTGTGGCAGACCATAAAAATGCCCTTGAGGCAGACTATGTTTCTCGCTTTCCAATGAGGCGCTGGTTGTTTCCACCACCTGAGAAATGCATGCATAGAAAGATTTTTTACATTTTAGTTATTTCTCGAGAGTGACTTACAGGAGCAATAAGGGTTAAGTGCCTTGCTCAAGGGTACATTGACAGATTTTTCACCTAGACGTCTCAGGGATTCAAATCAGCGACCTTTCGGTAACCTGCCCAACGCTCTTCACCACTAGGCTACCTGCCCCGCTTGGACTGAGATTCACTTCCTCTTCCTATGCCCACTATCCTATAAAACACACAAAACACACCACACACACCACACACACACACACACGCAATCACACAAAACACACCACACACACCACACACGCACACCACACACACACACACACACACACACACACACACACACACACACACCACACACATCCACAACACTGGTTCCGGTGAGGACAATTTCTCAGACATGATCTCTTTCCCTCTTTTTGGAGTGCTGTAGCTGTACATCTACAAACTGCAGCGCCGGGATAGCTAACACCGGAAGAGGTGAAAATAGACAGCTCGGGAAAGGTGTGTGTGTGTGTGTTTAGGTTTGTGTGTGTGTGTGTAGGTGTGTGTGTGTGTCTAGGTGAGTGTGTCAAGGTGTGTGTGGCTCATGGCAATTTATTGTCCCTCACCACAGACGCCAGCGGAAAGGAAAAGGTCAGTGAGATGGATTTGCAGGAAAACGAGCCAAACGCAAACACTGATGTGTGGAGCCCCCATGGGTTTATGGGTAGTTGCTGTAGCGGCGGTGGCTCACATGAATGCAATCAGCGCCCGGGCCTCGAATATCTGTCTGAGCTTCGTCTCAAAATCAACAAAGGAGAAAATAAAAACAGGATGCCAAGGTCCACACACAAAACACCGTTCTCTACCCTGTTGTTTTGTGGGTGTGCACACAAGCTCAAACAAACAATCTCACATTCGCACACACACTCATAATCCTTCTCCATCTCCATCCACTCCGCACACACACACACACACACACACACACACTGAATCACATCATACACTTCCAGCTAACTAATGAACTTGCTTCAGCTGCGTGTTTTCTGCTCTGTGTCATGAACAGCGGTCCCACCACAAGAATAAATGGCCCTGGTCCCTCCATCAACCCACCCCACCGTCAGACAAACAGGGCCTGGATGTATCAAAGCTACTGACTACAGCTCCCTAACAGATGATGAGATGAGGCTCCTGCTGGCTGCACATTAAACTGACAGACTGCTGTGTCAAATTCTCTCTCTCTCTCTAACACTCTTTCCCCTGTCCCTCCATTCCCCTCTCCCCCATAACTATCTCTCTGCCAGCTCAACAAAATTACATCTTTCCAGTGGCACAGAGAGAGAAAGAGAGAGAGAGAGAGAGAGAGAGAGAGAGAGAGAGAGAGAGAGAGAGAGAGAGAGAGAGAGAGAGAGAGAGAGAGAGAGAGAGAGAGAGAGAGAGAGCAGTGTTTAGATGTTGGTGTCTCAGTTCAGAGCACAGTGAGGATGAACATTTTGACAGCGTAGCTCTGACAACCCGACATGTTTTGTTTGGAGTTAAGACACGAAACACACGACATGGGAACACGTCACCTTGTGGCGGTACGCCAATCATTGTGGCGTCTGTGTGTGTGCGTGTGGTGTGTGTGGAGAAGGGCCATGAGGTGCGTTTCTGGAAGCGTTCTCTCACGGTTCACACAGCGCTATTTATAAAACGCTCGAGAGACTGAAGTGCGCAAAACATTTAAGAACGTCCCAGATAAAATAATAAAGCTCTTTTATGTTTCCAAAGTGACTCATACGCCAGACCTTAATCAGCTCTGTGTGGTCTTTCTCTTGAGAATATACAGTAGACTGCAGTGCATGATACAAATGAGGTCTCATTATTGCCCTTCAAAAGCCTATTGACTAACTCTAGTATCCACTTCACCATGCCTGGACTCACAACAGCAACCCTGTAGTAAATAACCAGTAGTCTAACTACTGACTGTGATGGCGGAATGCCAATACTGATACTACAAAACACAACCTATACAACAGGACAGGCTGGGTTCAAATAGTACCTGTTTTCCCAGAGTGCCAAATGGCGGCCGGGTTTACGCATTCGGGACTATTCCATTGGTTCCATTGCACCAGTCATGCTCAAACAAATGAATCAGAATTCCTAAGAATCATTGTAAAGAAAACAAATACTGTTTGAAGGGACACATATTTGAAGGGACACACACATGCCCCGGGTCTTGCATCGGGGAAGATCTGATCAGAGATCTGTTAGTGAAGGTGGAGCGACCGGGGAAACAGATCCTAGATGAAGATGCTGTGAAGCAGAGTTGGTTTGAGGAGAGTGTTTGTCAAGCCTTCCACCCACCAGCCCCGAGTCGTGAGTAATGTTGGGTATCCACAAGTAGGAGGGCCTCTCCTCTCCTTCCCCTGGGCCTTCATAGGGCCTGACACACTCATTTATCGCTCAGCATACCACACACACACACACACCGTCTTGTACTACAGCACATTGAACCTGAGTGAATTCACATTTATTTTTATTTTATTTCACCTTTATTTAACCAGGTAGGCAAGTTGAGAACAAGTTCTCATTTACAACTGCGACCTGGCCAAGATAAAGCAAAGCAGTTCAACACATACAACAACACATAGTTACACATTGGAGTAAACAAACACTCAGTCAATAATACAGTAGGAAAAAAAACACATCTATATACAATGTGTGTAAATGAGGTAGGATAAAGAACATAAGGCAATAAATAGGCCATGGTGGCAAAGTAACTACAGTATAGCAATTTAACACTGGAATGGTAAATGTGCAGTAGATGAATGTGCAAAGTAAAAATACTGGGGTGCAAAGGAGCAAGATAAATAAATGACTATGGTAGGGGATGAGGTAGTTGGTTGGGCTATGTACAGGTGCAGTGATCTGTGAGCTGCTCTGACAGCTGATGCTTAAAACTAGTGAGGGAGATAAGTGTCTCCAGTTTCAACGATTTTTGTAGTTCGTTCCAGTCATTGGCAGCAGAGAACTGGAAGGAAAGGCGGACAAAGGAGGTGTTGGCTTTGGGGGTGACCAGTGAGATATACCTGCTGGAGCGAGTGCTACGGGTGGGTGCTGCTATGGTTACCAGCGAGCTGAGGTAAGGCAGGGCTTTACCTAGCAGGGACTTGTAGATGACCTGGAGCCAGTGGGTCTGGCGACGAGTATGTAGCGAGGGCCAGCCGACTAGAGCATACAGGTCGCAGTGGTGGGTGGTATAAGGGGCTTTGGTGACAAAGCGGATGGCACTGTGATAGACTGCATCCAGTTTGCTGAGTAGAATATTGGAAGCTGTTTTGTAGATGACATCGCCGAAGTCGAGGATCGGTAGGATAGTCAGTTTTAGTAGTGCAAGTTTGGCAGCATGAGTGAAGGAGGCTTTGTTGCGAAATAGAAAGCCGATTCTAGATTTCATTTTGGATTGGAGATGTTTAATGTGAGTCTGGAAGGAGAGTTTACAGTCTAGCCAGACACCTAGGTATTTGTAGTTGTCCACGTATTCTAGGTCAGAGCCGTCCAGGGTAGTGATGCTAGTCGGGCGGGCGGGTGCAGGCAGCGAACGGTTGAAAAGCATGCCATTTGGTTTTAGTAGCATTTAAGAGCAGTTGGAGGCCACAGAAGGAGTGTTGTATGGCATTGAAGCTCGTTTGGAGGTTAGTTAACACAGTGTCCAAAGAAGGGCCAGAAGTATACAGAATGGTGTCGTCTAATAAGAAACACAGACTGGTTCCTCACATCCGTAGCCTTTATGACAGACTTTAAGATGGTAAACTGCTGACGAAAGTTTAGATTGTCAACGTGTGTTAATGATGCATCTTTCTTTTAGATCGTCACCAAGGAACCACTGAACCCAATCAAGCAGGATGTCAAGAAGGGCAAACCGATACGTGGCCGACGTGTTTCCGTTGCAATGTTATATTGTTACAAAGTTGATCATTCTTCTGTTGCGCTACGTATTTGACCCTCCCTCTGGTTATTAAGGCATACAAAGAAAAGAGAAAAATGACGATCCCTTTACACTTCACGGTCCAACAAAAGTGAGAAATAGTAAGGATCCCCCCGTTTTATGTCAGGTGAAAGAGAGGGGATCTGACGGGCCTTGGTATGTGATAGAGAGCACACACACACACACCTTACACACACACACCTTACACAAACACAAACCCTTTGCAAACACACACCTTACACACACACACACCTTACACAAACACTTTGCAAACACACACCTTACACACACACACACCTTACACAAACACAAACACTTTGCACACACACACACACCTTACACGAACATACACACATTTTGCACACACACACTTTAAACACACACACGCCGTTGTCTCTAATTCCAACACGGGGGGATTTGGTCAGAGGCCTTACACCATGTTTACACTGTGCTGGGTAATGTGATCACAAGCAGGTGGAAGTAAGCAGTTAGACACTGTACATGTAGACATGTCATTCAGGAAATACACACATTCTGTGTCGCTCAGAGGTAGATATACACTACATCACCAAAAGTATGTGGACAACTGCTCGTCGACCATCTTATTCCAAAATCATGGGCATTAGTAGGGAGTTAGTCCCCCCTTTGCTGCTATAACAGCCTCACCTCTTCTGGGAAGGCTTTCCACTGGATGTTGGAACATTGCCGCGGGGACTTGCTTCCATTCAGCCACAAGAGCATTACTGTAAATCTCTTTTACACACAGACATTAGAATCCCCACACGTATACAGCCATTCACTTGCACATACCTGCATTGAAATGAAGACACAAATTACCATATACACACATGCAAGCACACACACACACTATTTTACCCATCAGGGGTCACATCGAGAGTGGGACTCTCACTGGGCATGAATACGTAATCAACCCGGATGCGTGGGACGGCTCATCATCATCGTCATGGCAAGCACGATCCCCCATAATCCCCTGGAATGTGACCTTTCATATCAACATATGGACCCGGGCTAATCATCTAATCATCTGGCCACACATAGTGATCCCTTTACCATTAGAGAAACCACTAAGGTCAGACAGACACGGCTTTTGAGGACAAATATGATTGGATCACGCCGGGTCTATTTCACCAGCCAGGTCGGCTTTCCATTCAGCAGTTCCAATTCAGATTCAGACGTATTACTCTCTCAATGTTGAGATGAATAAGTAGCATGATAGAGCTTTGAAAATCTATTTCTTGAGTGCGGACCATCTATGCTGAATCTCAGGAGTTGAGATGTTTTGAAAAGATGATGATGAAAAGATGATGAGGGGGAATAAAGAGGAAGTTGGAGTGAGGGAGGGAAATGGTGTTGTTGAGTTGAGTAAATGGTGTTGTTGAGTTGGTGTGATGTTGTTGTTGAGTTGGTGTAATGGTGCTGTTGAGTTGGTGTAATAGTGTTGTTGAGTTGGTGTGATGGTGTTGTTGAGTTGGTCTAATGGTGTTGAGTTGGTGTAATGGTGCTGTTGAGTTTGTGTATTGGTGTTGTTGAGTTGGTGTGATGGTGTTGTTGAGTTGGTGTACTGGTGTTGTTTAGTTGGTGTAATGGTGTTGTTGAGTTGGGGTAATGGTGTTGTTGAGTTGGTGTAATGATGTTGTTGAGTTGGTGTAATGGTGCTGTTGAGTTGGTGTAATAGTGTTGTTGAGTTGGTGTGATGGTGTTGTTGAGTTGGTCTAATGGTGTTGAGTTGGTGTAATGGTGCTGTTGAGTTTGTGTATTGGTGTTGTTGAGTTGGTGTGATGGTGTTGTTGAGTTGGTGTACTGGTGTTGTTTAGTTGGTGTAATGGTGTTGTTGAGTTGGGGTAATGGTGTTTTTGAGTTGGTGTAATGATGTTGTTGAGTTGGTGTAATGGGGTTGTTGAGTTGGTGTATTGGGGTTGTTGAGTTGGGGTAATTGTGTTGTTAAGTTGGTGTAATGTTTTTGTTGAGTTGGTTTAATGGTGTTGTTGAGTTGGTGTAATGGTGTTGTTTAGTTGGTGTAATGGGGTTGTTGAGTTGGGGTAATGGTGTTGTTGAGTTGGTGTAATGGGGTTGTTGAGTTGGTGTAATGGTGTTGTTGGGTTGGTGTAATGGTGTTGTTCAGTTTACGTAATGGTATTGTTGAGTTGGTGTAATGGTGTTGCTGAGTTGGTGTAATGGTATTGTTGAGTTGGTGTAATGGTGTTATAGAGTTGGTGAGTTGGTGTAATGATGTTGTTAAGTTGGTGTAATGTTTTTGTTGAGTTGGTTTAATGGTGTTGTTGAGTTGGTGTAATGGTGTTGTTTAGTTGGTGTAATGGGGTTGTTGAGTTGGGGTAATGGTGTTGTTGAGTTGGTGTAATGATGTTGTTGAGTTGGTGTAATGGTGTTGTTGGGTTGGTGTAATGGTGTTGTTCAGTTTACGTAATGGTATTGTTGAGTTGGTGTAATGGTGTTGCTGAGTTGGTGTAATGGTATTGTTGAGTTGGTGTAATGGTGTTATAGAGTTGGTGAGTTGGTGTAATGATGTTGTTGAGTTGGTGTTGTTGAGTTGGTGTAATGGTGTTGTTGAGTTGGTGTAATGGGGATGTTGAGTTGATGTAATGGTGTTGTTGAGTTGAGGTAATGGTGTTGTTGAGTTGACGTAATGGTGTTGTTGAGTTGGTGTAATGGTGTTGTTGAGTTGGTGTAATGGTGTTGTTGAGTTGGTGTAATGGTGTTGTTGAGTTAGTGTAATGGTGTTATAGAGTTGGTGAGTTGGTGTAATGATATTGTTGAGTTGGTGTTGTTGAGATGGTGTAATGGTGTTATTGAGTTGAGGTAATGGTGTTGTTGAGTTGATATAATGGTGTTGGTGAGTTGGTGTAATGGTGTTGTTGAGTTGGTGAGTTGATGTAATGGTGTTGTTGAGTTGGTGAGTTGGTGTAATGGTGTTGTTCAGTTGGTGTTGCTGAGTTGGTGTAATGTTGTTGTTGAGTTGGTGTAATGGTGTTGTTGAGTTGGTGTAATGGGGATGTTGAGTTGGAGTAATGTTTTTGTTGAGTTCGTGAAATGGTGTTGTTGAGTTGGTGTAATGGTGTTATTGAGTTGAGGTAATGGTGTTGTTGAGTTGATGTAATGGTGTTGTTGAGTTGGGGTAATGGTGTTGTTGAGTTGGGGTAATGGTATTGTTGAGTTGGAGTAATGGTGTTATAGAGTTGGTGAGTTGTTGTAATGGTGTTGTTCAGTTGGTGTTGTTGAATTGGTGTAATGGTGGTGTTGAGTTGGTGTAATGGTGTTGTTGAGTTGGTGTAATGGGGATGTTGAGTTGGTGAAATGGGGTTGTTGAGTTGGTGTAATGGTGTTATTGAGTTGGTGTGATGGTTTTGTTGAGTTGGGGTAATAGTGTTGTTGAGTTGGTGTAATGGTGCTGTTGAGTTGGTGTAATGGTGTTGTTGAGTTGGGGTAATGGTGTTGTTGAGTTGGGGTAATGGTGTTGTTGAGTTGGTGTAATGGTGTTGTTGAGTTGGTGTAATGGTGTTGTTGAGTTAGAGTAATGGTGTTGTTGAGTTAGATAATGGTGTTTTTGAGTTGGTGAGTTGGTGTAATGGTGTTGTTGAATTGGTGTTGTTGAGTTGGTGTAATGGAGTTGTTGAGTTTGGGTAATTGTTCTGTTGATTTGGTGTTGTTGAGATGGTGTAATAGTGTTGTAGAGTTGGTGTAGTGGTGTTGTTGAGTTTGTGTAGTGGTGTTGTTGAGTTGGTGTAATGGTGTTGCTGAGTTGGTGTAATGGTGTTGTTGAGTTGGGGTAATGGTGTTGTTGAGTTGGGGTAATGGTGTTGTTGAGTTGGTGTAATGGTGCTGTTGAGTTGGTGTAATGGTGTTGTTGAGTTGGGGTAATGGTGTTGTTGAGTTGGGGTAATGGTGTTGTTGAGTTGGTGTAATGGTGTTGTTGAGTTGGTGTAATGGTGTTGTTGAGTTGGTCTAATGGTGTTGAGTTGGTGTAATGGTGCTGTTGAGTTTGTGTATTGGTGTTGTTGAGTTGGTGTGATGGTGTTGTTGAGTTGGTGTACTGGTGTTGTTTAGTTGGTGTAATGGTGTTGTTGAGTTGGTGTAATGGTATTGTTGAGTTGGTGTAATGGTGTTATAGAGTTGGTGAGTTGGTGTAATGATGTTGTTAAGTTGGTGTAATGTTTTTGTTGAGTTGGTTTAATGGTGTTGTTGAGTTGGTGTAATGGTGTTGTTTAGTTGGTGTAATGGGGTTGTTGAGTTGGGGTAATGGTGTTGTTGAGTTGGTGTAATGATGTTGTTGAGTTGGTGTAATGGTGTTGTTGGGTTGGTGTAATGGTGTTGTTCAGTTTACGTAATGGTATTGTTGAGTTGGTGTAATGGTGTTGCTGAGTTGGTGTAATGGTATTGTTGAGTTGGTGTAATGGTGTTATAGAGTTGGTGAGTTGGTGTAATGATGTTGTTGAGTTGGTGTTGTTGAGTTGGTGTAATGGTGTTGTTGAGTTGGTGTAATGGGGATGTTGAGTTGATGTAATGGTGTTGTTGAGTTGAGGTAATGGTGTTGTTGAGTTGACGTAATGGTGTTGTTGAGTTGGTGTAATGGTGTTGTTGAGTTGGTGTAATGGTGTTGTTGAGTTGGTGTAATGGTGTTGTTGAGTTAGTGTAATGGTGTTATAGAGTTGGTGAGTTGGTGTAATGATATTGTTGAGTTGGTGTTGTTGAGATGGTGTAATGGTGTTATTGAGTTGAGGTAATGGTGTTGTTGAGTTGATATAATGGTGTTGGTGAGTTGGTGTAATGGTGTTGTTGAGTTGGTGAGTTGATGTAATGGTGTTGTTGAGTTGGTGAGTTGGTGTAATGGTGTTGTTCAGTTGGTGTTGCTGAGTTGGTGTAATGTTGTTGTTGAGTTGGTGTAATGGTGTTGTTGAGTTGGTGTAATGGGGATGTTGAGTTGGAGTAATGTTTTTGTTGAGTTCGTGAAATGGTGTTGTTGAGTTGGTGTAATGGTGTTATTGAGTTGAGGTAATGGTGTTGTTGAGTTGATGTAATGGGTGTTGTTGAGTTGGGGTAATGGTGTTGTTGAGTTGGGGTAATGGTATTGTTGAGTTGGAGTAATGGTGTTATAGAGTTGGTGAGTTGTTGTAATGGTGTTGTTCAGTTGGTGTTGTTGAATTGGTGTAATGGTGGTGTTGAGTTGGTGTAATGGTGTTGTTGAGTTGGTGTAATGGGGATGTTGAGTTGGTGAAATGGGGTTGTTGAGTTGGTGTAATGGTGTTATTGAGTTGGTGTGATGGTTTTGTTGAGTTGGGGTAATAGTGTTGTTGAGTTGGTGTAATGGTGCTGTTGAGTTGGTGTAATGGTGTTGTTGAGTTGGGGTAATGGTGTTGTTGAGTTGGGGTAATGGTGTTGTTGAGTTGGTGTAATGGTGTTGTTGAGTTGGTGTAATGGTGTTGTTGAGTTAGAGTAATGGTGTTGTTGGAGTTAGATAATGGTGTTTTTGAGTTGGTGAGTTGGTGTAATGGTGTTGTTGAATTGGTGTTGTTGAGTTGGTGTAATGGAGTTGTTGAGTTTGGGTAATTGTTCTGTTGATTTGGTGTTGTTGAGATGGTGTAATAGTGTTGTAGAGTTGGTGTAGTGGTGTTGTTGAGTTTGTGTAGTGGTGTTGTTGAGTTGGTGTAATGGTGTTGCTGAGTTGGTGTAATGGTGTTGTTGAGTTGGGGTAATGGTGTTGTTGAGTTGGGGTAATGGTGTTGTTGAGTTGGTGTAATGGTGCTGTTGAGTTGGTGTAATGGTGTTGTTGAGTTGGGGTAATGGTGTTGTTGAGTTGGGGTAATGGTGTTGTTGAGTTGGTGTAATGGTGTTGTTGAGTTGGTGTAATGGTGTTGTTGAGTTGGTCTAATGGTGTTGAGTTGGTGTAATGGTGCTGTTGAGTTTGTGTATTGGTGTTGTTGAGTTGGTGTGATGGTGTTGTTGAGTTGGTGTACTGGTGTTGTTTAGTTGGTGTAATGGTGTTGTTGAGTTGGGGTAATGGTGTTTTTGAGTTGGTGTAATGATGTTGTTGAGTTGGTGTAATGGGGTTGTTGAGTTGGTGTATTGGGGTTGTTGAGTTGGGGTAATTGTGTTGTTAAGTTGGTGTAATGTTTTTGTTGAGTTGGTTTAATGGTGTTGTTGAGTTGGTGTAATGGTGTTGTTTAGTTGGTGTAATGGGGTTGTTGAGTTGGGGTAATGGTGTTGTTGAGTTGGTGTAATGATGTTGTTGAGTTGGTGTAATGGTGTTGTTGGGTTGGTGTAATGGTGTTGTTCAGTTTACGTAATGGTATTGTTGAGTTGGTGTAATGGTGTTGCTGAGTTGGTGTAATGGTATTGTTGAGTTGGTGTAATGGTGTTATAGAGTTGGTGAGTTGGTGTAATGATGTTGTTAAGTTGGTGTAATGTTTTTGTTGAGTTGGTTTAATGGTGTTGTTGAGTTGGTGTAATGGTGTTGTTTAGTTGGTGTAATGGGGTTGTTGAGTTGGGGTAATGGTGTTGTTGAGTTGGTGTAATGATGTTGTTGAGTTGGTGTAATGGTGTTGTTGGGTTGGTGTAATGGTGTTGTTCAGTTTACGTAATGGTATTGTTGAGTTGGTGTAATGGTGTTGCTGAGTTGGTGTAATGGTATTGTTGAGTTGGTGTAATGGTGTTATAGAGTTGGTGAGTTGGTGTAATGATGTTGTTGAGTTGGTGTTGTTGAGTTGGTGTAATGGTGTTGTTGAGTTGGTGTAATGGGGATGTTGAGTTGATGTAATGGTGTTGTTGAGTTGAGGTAATGGTGTTGTTGAGTTGACGTAATGGTGTTGTTGAGTTGGTGTAATGGTGTTGTTGAGTTGGTGTAATGGTGTTGTTGAGTTGGTGTAATGGTGTTGTTGAGTTAGTGTAATGGTGTTATAGAGTTGGTGAGTTGGTGTACTGATATTGTTGAGTTGGTGTTGTTGAGATGGTGTAATGGTGTTATTGAGTTGAGGTAATGGTGTTGTTGAGTTGATGTAATGGTGTTGGTGAGTTGGTGTAATGGTGTTGTTGAGTTGGTGAGTTGATGTAATGGTGTTGTTGAGTTGGTGAGTTGGTGTAATGGTGTTGTTCAGTTGGTGTTGCTGAGTTGGTGTAATGTTGTTGTTGAGTTGGTGTAATGGTGTTGTTGAGTTGGTGTAATGGGGATGTTGAGTTGGAGTAATGTTTTTGTTGAGTTCGTGAAATGGTGTTGTTGAGTTGGTGTAATGGTGTTATTGAGTTGAGGTAATGGTGTTGTTGAGTTGATGTAATGGTGTTGTTGAGTTGGGGTAATGGTGTTGTTGAGTTGGGGTAATGGTATTGTTGAGTTGGTGTTGTTGAATTGGTGTAATGGTGGTGTTGAGTTGGTGTAATGGTGTTGTTGAGTTGGTGTAATGGGGATGTTGAGTTGGTGAAATGGGGTTGTTGAGTTGGTGTAATGGTGTTATTGAGTTGGTGTGATGGTTTTGTTGAGTTAGGGTAATAGTGTTGTTGAGTTGGTGTAATGGTGCTGTTGAGTTGGTGTAATGGTGTTGTTGAGTTGGGGTAATGGTGTTGTTGAGTTGGGGTAATGGTGTTGTTGAGTTGGTGTAATGGTGTTGTTGAGTTGGTGTAATGGTGTTGTTGAGTTAGAGTAATGGTGTTGTTGAGTTAGATAATGGTGTTTTTGAGTTGGTGAGTTGGTGTAATGGTGTTGTTGAATTGGTGTTGTTGAGTTGGTGTAATGGAGTTGTTGAGTTTGGGTAATTGTTCTGTTGATTTGGTGTTGTTGAGATGGTGTAATAGTGTTGTAGAGTTGGTGTAGTGGTGTTGTTGAGTTTGTGTAGTGGTGTTGTTGAGTTGGTGTAATGGTGTTGCTGAGTTGGTGTAATGGTGTTGTTGAGTTGGGGTAATGGTGTTGTTGAGTTGGGGTAATGGTGTTGTTGAGTTGGTGTAATGGTGCTGTTGAGTTGGTGTAATGGTGTTGTTGAGTTGGGGTAATGGTGTTGTTGAGTTGGGGTAATGGTGTTGTTGAGTTGGTGTAATGGTGTTGTTGAGTTGTTGTAATGGTGTTGTTGAGTTAGAGTAATGGTGTTGTTGAGTTAGATAATGGTGTTTTTGAGTTGGTGAGTTGGTGTAATGGTGTTGTTGAATTGGTGTTGTTGAGTTGGTGTAATGGTGTTGTTGAGTTTGGGTAATTGTTTTGTTGATTTGGTGTTGTTGAGATGGTGTAATAGTGTTGTAGAGTTGGTGTAGTGGTGTTGTTGAGTTGGTGTAGTGGTGTTGTTGAGTTGGGGTAATGGTGTTGTTGATTTGGTGTTGTTGAGATGGTGTAATGATGTTGTTGAGTTGGTTTAATGGTATTGTTCAGTAAGTGTCATGGTGATGTTGAGTTGGTCTAGTGTGGTTTTGAGTTGGGGTAATGGTGTTGTTGAGTTGGGGTAATGATATTGTTGAGTTGGTGTAATGGTGTTGTTGAGTTGGTGTAATGATGTTGGTGTAATGGTGTTGTTGAGTTGAGGTAATGGTGTTGTTGAGTTGGTTTAATGGTGTTGTTGAGTTGGTGTAATGGTGTTGTTGAGTTGGGGTAATGGTGTTGTTGAGTTGGTGTAATGTTGTTGTTGAGTTGGTGTTACGTGAGAGAGTTTGGGTCTAGGGTGTGTGAGTGTCAGAGTAAGAGAGGAGCACACAGCCACACAGCCCGACACTTCAATGTTTTCTTGGGGATTAATTAGAAACACCTGTACAGTATATGATGTCACGCTCCAGGTTAACACACACACACTCAAAAACCTCCACCGCCTCCACATCTCCAACACAGCCGGCCCCTTTTCCTAATTACCAGCGAAAGCAAACTACCGACTTCATTGCAGAAATTAGTGATGAGTTGACTAGTCAAGCACAATGCATGTTTTGTTCAATTAGATTAAAGATACGCAGCAATTTGCTTTAATTACATGTAAAGTAGTAGTGTTCTTTCGAGGTGAGGTATCACCAGCTGTGCATGCTTCAGACAACCACGGGTAATGTGAATGTCAAATGCTGCAACTGTAAAACGTTTGATATAATTTTCTGCTGACACGATCACTTTGCCTACTCTTAATTCTTTGCTAATATTATTATTATTAATATTTTTTTTACAATTCTGATGGTTGTTAAAAGCAGAATTTGTATAATATTACTGTTATATCAACACACTCATCACTTCCGTTTAACAACTCTAAATCGCTTGGGCACAGTTGGCATCAAATCACTTGCCGATAATGTTGCATAAAACATTTGAAACGTCTATCATTTTCATCAAACACAATCAACGTTAACATAAGCCCTAGATGCCTTCAATTGCCCAATTTATAGGCATGCCCAATTTAGGAATCTTTTTTTAACAATGTGATATGGCTCTCTAAATGGATAACTAATTAAATAATTGACAGAAAAACATGTTTATTAATTAGCCAAGTGGTTATGCAGTTTAAGTCGGAAGTGTACGTACACCTTAGCCAAATACATTTAAACTCCGTTTTTCACAATTACTGACATTTAATCTGAGCAAAAAAAACCTGTCTTATGGCAGTTAGGATCACCACTTTATTTTAAGAATGTGAAATGTCAGAATAATAGTTGAGAGAATGATTTATTTCAGCTTTTATTTCTATCATCAAATTCCCAGTGGGTCAGAAGTTTACATACACTCAATTAGTATTTGGTAGCGTTGCCTTTAAATTGTTTAACTTGGGTCAAACGTTTTGGGCAGCCTTCAACAAGCTTCCCACAATAAGTTGGTTGAATTTTGACCCATTCCTCTTGACAGAGCTGGTGTAACTGAGTCGGGTCTGTAGGCCTCCTTGCTCGCACACGCTTTTTCAGTTCTGCCCACACATTTTCTATAGGATCAGGGCTTTGTGATGGCCACTCCAATACCACTTTGTTGTCCTTAAGCCATTTTGCTACAACTTGGGGTCATTGTTCATTTGGATGACCCATTTACGACCCCAGCTTTAACTTCCTGACTGATGTCTTGAGATGTTGCTTCAATATACAGTATCCACAGAATTTTCCATCCTCATGATGACATCTATTTTGTGAAGTGCACCAGTCCCTCCTGCAGCAAAGCACCCCCACAACATGATGCTGCCACCCCCCGTGCTTCACGGTTGGGATGGTGTTCTTCGGCTTGCAAGCCTCCCCCTTTTTCCTCCAAACATAACTATGGTCATTATGGCCAAACAGTTCTATTTTTGTTTCATCAGACCAGAGGACATTTCTCCAAAAAGTACGATCTTTGTCCCCATGTGCAGTTGCAAACCTTAGTCTGGCTTTTTTTATGGCGGTTTTGGAGCAGTGGCTTCTTCCTTTCTGAGCGGCCTTTCAGGTTATGTCGATATAGGACTCGTTTTACTGTGGATATAGATACTTTTGTACCGTTTTCCTCCAGCATCTTCACAAGGTCCTTTGCTGTTGTTCTGGGATTGATTTGCACTTTTTGCACCAAAGTACGTTCATCTCTAGGAGACAGAACGCGTCTCCTTCCTGAGCGGTATGACGGCTGTGTGGTCCCATGGTGTTTATACTTGTGTACTATTGTTTGTACAGATGAACGTGGTTCCTTCAGGCATTTGGAAATTGCTCCCAAGGATAAACCAGACTTGAGAGATCTTGGCTGATTTATTTAGATTTTCCCATGATGTCAAGCAAAGAGGCACTGAGTTTGAAGTTAGGCTTTGAAATACATCCACAGGTACACCTCCAACTGTCTCAAATTATGTAAATTAGCCTATCAGAAGCTTCTACATCCATGACATAATTTTCTGGAATTTTCCAAGCTGTTTAAAGGCACAGTCAACTTAGTGTATGTAAACTTCCGACTTCAACTGTAAGTATTTAGGCATGCCGTGTGAAATAGACCTCGTGAAATCATTGTCAAAGGTGCAAGTGTAACGCCCAGGCCCCAGATTACAGGCTGGAGCGTTTTGGTTTCGTTTTGGTGTAGGGTTTGTGTGTTCTAGGGTGTCTAGTTCTATGTTGGGATAATGGTTCCCAATTAGAGGCAGCTGAGTCTCGTTGTCTCTAATTGGGAACCATATATATATTTGGGAGTTGCACTTTAGTTTCGTGGGTTATTGTTTATGTTACGTTCATCATGTTCAGTCGGGTTCTTGTCTTTCGTGTCTAGTTAGGTTCTCCATTCATGTCTAGTTAGGTTTCTCCGTTCGTGGTTAGGTTAGGTTTCGCCAGTTGTGGTTAGGTTTAGATCTTTGTGTTGAGTTTAGTATTTAGCGTTAGGGCTCACGTCTTGTTTCTTCGTTTATTGTTTTCGTTCTGTCCCGAGGTTTTCAATAAATCATGTATTCTGGCTACATCGCTGCGTCTTGGTCTGTCCCGAAGGAAGAGAATCGTGACAGAATAACCCACCACAAAAAGACCAAGCAGCGAGAGACCCGGGAGCTTAGGTCTTGGGAGGAGGAGTTGTTCTATGGAGGTGCTTGGGACCAGCCTGGAGAGTATCGTCGGCCCAGAGAGGAACTGGAAGCAGCGGCGGCTGAGCGGCGCAGGTGTGAGGACCTGATGGGAGCATGGGATCCGGTGAGAGGCAGGTTTCTCAGACCTCGCCGGGCTAGGAAGCCCGTAAGGCAGCCCCAAGAAACTTTTGGGGGCACACGAGGAGGTTGGCCGGTTCAGGAGGGACTCCTGAGCCAACTCCTCGTGCCTTGTGGAGAGCGTTGGGGAGAGCGTCGCACCGAAGGACACCGTGCTATGCAGTGTTGCGCACGGTTTCCCCTATAGGGATTCAGAGGCGGTGCGATTCCGCTCCACTCATCAGTCGGGCGAAACTAAGTGTTCAGCCAGGAAGAGTGGTGCCATCTCTGCGCCGCTAAGTCTCCAGTGCGCCTCCTGGGACCCGGATATCCTGCCCGGTTCTGCGTGCGGTGTCTCCGGTGCGTGTCCACAGCCCAGTGCGAGAGATCCCAGCGCCACTCATTGGTCGGGCCGAGGTCTGTGTGCTACCTGGTAGAGTGGTGCCAGCTCTGCGCGCCAGGTCTCCAGTGCGCTTTTTGGGACCAAGTTATCCTGTGGTCCTCACGGGCAGAATCTCGATGCGAATCCACAGCCCAGTCCGAGAGATTCCAGCTCCACTCACCCGTGAGGCCAGGGTTAGTGAGCTAGCTGGAGGAATGATGTCGGCTCTCCGTATCAGGTCCCGGTCCGGGTGGAGGTTTCTACACGTCCAGTCCCTGTTCCACGCTCCGAGACCCCTGTTCCACGCTCCGAGACCCCTGTTCCACGCTCCGAGACCCTGTTCCACGCTCCGAGATCGCAGTCCGTGTTGAGGTTCCAACACGTCCTGTTCCTGTTCCACGTGCCCAGGTCCCCAGTGCATCTTCAGAGTCCAGCACGCGTCCTGTTCGGCTCCGCGCACCCAGCTCCCCGTGCGCTCAGAGAGTCCAGCATGTCCTGTTCGGCTCCGGCGCACCCAGCTCCCGTGCGCTTAGAGTCCAGCACGCGTCCTGTTCGGCCCCGCGCACCCAGCTCCTCGTGCGCTTAGAGAGTCCAGCATGTCCTGTTCCGGCTCCGGCGCACCAAGCTCCCGTGCGCTTAGAGTCCAGCACGTCCTGTTCGGCTCCCGCGCACCCAGCTCCCGTGCGCCTTAGAGAGCCCAGTTCGGCCTGTTCCCGCCCACGCACCCAGAGTTCCAGTGAGCATCACGAGTCCAGTACGACCAGTTCCTGCTCCACGCGCAGAGTTCCAGTGAGCATCACGAGTCCAGTACGACCAGTTCCTGCTCCACGCACCAGAGTTCCAGTGAGCATCACGAGTCCGTACTGCCAGTTCCTGCTCCACGCACTCTGAGTTCCAGTGAGCATCACGAGTCCGGTACTGCCAGTTCCTGCTCCACGCACCAGAGTTCCAGTGAGCATCACGAGTCCGGTACTGCCAGTTCCTGCTCCACGCACCAGAGTTCCAGTGAGCATCACGAGTCCAGTACGACCAGTTCCTGCTCCACGCACCAGAGTTCCAGTGAGCATCCACGAGTCCGGTACTGCCAGTTCCTGCTCCACGCGCAGAGTTCCAGTGAGCATCACGAGTCCAGTACAGCCAGCTCCAGCCCCACGCACCAGAGTTACCGTGAGCATCATGAGTCCAGTACGCCCAGCTTCTGCTCCACGCACCAGAGTTCCAAGAAAGGGTCCAAGGCCTCCGGTGCGTGACATCAGACCAGCACGGCCAGCACCGGATCCCCCACCTGGGACAAAGGGACCCACCCGAAGACCCCCCCACAGACTTTTGGGCGCGTCCGAGTCCGCGCTTTTGGGGCGGGGGTACTGTAACGCCCAGGCCGAGATTACAGGCTGGAGCGTTTTGGTTTCGTTTTGGTGTAGGGTTCGTGTGTTCTAGGGTGTCTAGTTCTATGTTGGGATAATGGTTCCCAATTAGAGGCAGCTGAGTCTCGTTGTCTGGAACTGGAAGCAGCGGCGGCTGAGCGGCGCAGGTGTGAGGACCTGATGGGAGCATGGGATCCGGTGAGAGGCAGGTTTCTCAGACCTCGCCGGGCTAGGAAGCCCGTAAGGCAGCCCCAAGAAACTTTTTGGGGGGCACACGAGGAGGTTGGCCGGTTCAGGAGGGACTCCTGAGCCAACTCCTCGTGCCTTGTGAGAGCGTTGGGGAGAGCGTCGCACGAAGGGACACCGTGCTATGCAGTGTTGCGCCACGGTTTCCCCTATAGGGATTCAGAGGCGGTGCGAGATTCCCGCTCCACTCATCAGTCGGGCGAAACTAAGTGTTCAGCCAGGAAGAGTGGTGCCATCTCTGCGCGCGCTAAGTCTCCAGTGCGCCTCCTGGGACCCGGATATCCTGCCCCGGTTCTGCGTGCGGTGTCTCCGATGCGTGTCCACAGCCCAGTGCGAGAGATCCCAGCGCCACTCATTGGTCGGGCGAGGTCTGTGTGCTACCTGGTAGAGTGGTGCCAGCTCTGCGCGCCAGGTCTCCAGTGCGCTTTTTGGGACCAAGTTATCCTGTGGTCCTACGGGCAGAATCTCCGGTACGAATCCACAGCCCAGTCCGAGAGATTCCAGCTCCACTCACCCGTGAGGCCAGGGTTAGTGAGCTAGCTGGAGGAATGATGTCGGCTCTCCGTATCAGGTCCCCGGTCCGGGGGGAGGTTTCTACACGTCCAGTCCCTGTTCCACGCTCCGAGACCCCTGTTCCACGCTCCGAGACCCCTGTTCCACGCTCCGAGACCCCTGTTCCACGCTCCGAGATCGCAGTCCGTGTTGAGGTTCCAACACGTCCTGTTCCTGTTCCACGTGCCAGGTCCCCAGTGCATCTTCAGAGTCCAGCACGTCCTGTTCCGGCTCCGCGCACCCAGCTCCCCGTGCGCTCAGAGAGTCCAGCATGTCCTGTTCCGGCTCCGCGCACCCAGCTCCCCGTGCGCTTAGAGTCCAGCATGTCCTGTTCCGGCCCCGCGCACCCAGCTCCCGGTGCGCTTAGAGAGTCCAGCATGTCCTGTTCCGGCTCCGCGCACCAAGCTCCCCGTGCGCTTAGAGTCCAGCATGTCCTGTTCCGGCTCCGCGCACCCAGCTCCCCGTGCGCTTAGAGAGCCCAGTTCGGCCTGTTCCCGGTCCACGCACCAGAGTTCCAGTGAGCATCACGAGTCCAGTACGACCAGTTCCTGCTCCACGCACCAGAGTTCCAGTGAGCATCACGAGTCGGTACTGCCAGTTCCTGCTCCACGCGCAGAGTTCCAGTGAGCATCACGAGTCCGGTACTGCCAGTTCCTGCTCCACGCACCAGAGTTCCAGTGAGCATCACGAGTCCAGTGCGACCAGTTCCTGCTCCACGCACCAGAGTTCCAGTGAGCATCACGCGAGTCCGGTACTGCCAGTTCCTGCTCCACGCACCAGAGTTCCAGTGAGCATCACGAGTCCAGTACGGCCAGCTCCAGCCCCACGCACCAGAGTTACCGTGAGCATCATGAGTCCAGTACGCCCAGCTTCTGCTCCACGCACCAGAGTTCCAAGAAAGGGTCCAGGGCCTCCGGTGCGTGACATCAGACCAGCACGGCCAGCACCGGATCCCCACCTGGGACAAAGGGACCCACCGAAGACCCCCACAGACTTTGAAGGCGTCCGAGTCCGCGCCTTTGGAGAGGTACTAACGCCCAGGCCGAGATTACAGGCTGGAGCGTTTTGGTTTCGTTTTGGTGTAGGGTTCGTGTGTTCTAGGGTGTCTAGTTCTATGTTGGGATAATGGTTCCCAATTAGAGGCAGCTGAGTCTCGTTGTCTCTAATTGGGAACCATATATATATTTGGGAGTTGCACTTTAGTTTCGTGGGTTACTGTTTATGTTACGTTCATCATGTGCAGTCGGGTTCTTGTCTTTCGTGTCTAGTTAGGTTTCTCCGTTCGTGGTTAGGTTAGGTTTCGCCAGTCGTGGTTAGGTTTAGATCTTTGTGTTGAGTTTAGTATTTAGCGTTAGGGCTCACGTCTTGTTTCTTCGTTTATTGTTTTCGTTCTGTCCCGTGTTTTCAATAAATCATGTATTCTGGCTACATCGCTGCGTCTTGGTCTGTCCCGAAGGAAGAGAATCGTGACAGCAAGAGATACTGTTGCATGAAGGTCTAGATTATTTATGGGTTGATCATATAGAAATATCAAAACATCCTTTTAACAACTCCAAACCACTGACTCGCTGTATTTTTCTCTCATCACTAAAGAAGTTTCATGCATAGTGTTTATTTTTACCCATAAGAGTAGGAGGAAAATGTCTCTATTCTCAGCCACTGAGCTGTCCTAACCAGTTAAGAGTTACCAGCAGGTGTCTTAGATAATAGAAAAAGGCAGTGGGTCAGTGGTTCCTGCGGCATAGACAGCCGATTGCTTTGGAGTAGTTGAAAGAATGGTTTTGATATATCTGTATGATCAACCCATAATTAATCAAAACCTACATGCAACAGTAGCCCTTATGCTTTTGACAATGATTTCACATGAGGCCTAATTCTCATGATAAGCCAGAATTGCATACCACCCTTCATCCCACTGCTGGCTTGCCTCTGAAGCTAAGCAGGGTTGGTCCCTGGATGGGAGACCAGATGTTGTAGGAGGCACTCATGTCAGGCGAAAAGGATATCACATGTTTTACCAATGCAACATTTGGTGTAGAGTCACATTCACCGTGGTTGTCTGAAGTTAGCTGTAGCGTTCACAGCTGGCCATGCCTCATTGCGATTGTTGCAAATGATGGGGAATAACCAACGCCAATGAGCATCATCACCATCTTTCCTTTGCGGTACCTCAATCCGTTGTGATTACCAGCTCAGATGGACTTTTCTGAGTTGATTTTACTCCTGGCTCAGAGTTTGTCTGAGCGGTGTCTTAACATCATCCTAAAACCTACTCTGAGCTGGGAGTTTTTTAGCCTTAAAACAGGTCTTAACCGGATTCCTAGGACTTTTTCTAAGACAATTTGTTGGTACGGGCTAAGAGCCCATAGGGAATAGTGTGCCATTTGGGACACAGCCCAACACTCCATTTATTTCAGTACAGAAGTCATAGGGGGGAAATCACTTACGCAGAGTTAAGATGGGGACAAAATGCCACTGGGTATTGAAACTTGGCAACGAGTTCCGTCCTAGCTATACATCATTAACACTCACTAGGGGAGAAAGGAAGGAAAGGCGTTTTTATTGCATTTACTCATTTATTTATTTTATTTTATCCCGGCTAAAAGGATTGCGGTTATAAAAATCCACACAAACAGGGACGCTGCTGGTGGGTACTAAATCTACGCAAAAAGGTAAACAACAACGGAGGCCATTTTGGTTGGCCTGAAGCAGGGGTTTTTGGGAAGCGGTGTGAGAAAGGTAAATAGTCTAGCTGGTTGGGAACACGCATAGCCTCGAGTGAAACGTACCTGCTCCTTATCGTCAGCCAAAATATGTAAATAAATTGCAAATTAAAAAATACTTCAGCGGGGAAGAAATACATCAAACTTTAAGCCCAAGTGCTGAGTAGATTGTTTGAAAGACAGAGAAAGAGAGAGAAGCGCCTGTGGCTTATGACATTATATAAATAGGCTGGCTTTAATGGCCGTGACCTTGACTGTTCCTTGCTCCCTGAGTGAAACACACACACAAGCACCTCCTCCTGGCAGACAAAAATGAGGGGTGAGGGGTGAGAGGGATTATTTCATTAGGGCCACTTGTTTTATGCTAATGCCTGCGTAATTGCCTGTCTAAATGACCACTGTTCGGGGTTTCTAGTTCGCCCGGGGTTTCTAGTTCGCCCAACGTTAGTTCCCTTTCTTTAATTACCCCTATCACACACACACATGGACAGAGGGACACATACACACACACTTTCTCCGAGAGCTCAGCGAGATCTAGTCTTGATTAAATTCCTCCGTATTCCGCACCAGTCCCTGAATGATGTGCCCACGGATCGAGCTGACCTGTCAGAACCAGATTCCTCCTCTCCTCCAGCATCTCACACACACACACACACACAACGCATTTCACTGTTAGTCTACACCTGTTGTTTACAAAGCTTGTGACAAATCACATTTGATTTGATTTGACACACACACACACCTCTCCTCCAGTATCTCTAGAGAATGACTCTCTACAGCTCCCCGGTAAAGTGATGGAACGAATGGGCCACAGCTGCAATGTATTCAGATGGTGTCCCCCTGTCATCATGTGAATAACTCAGTCACATACAGTAGTAACCAGGTTATTGGAGGACTGGTATAAGGGTAAGTCATCTGCAAAGTGTGTTATATGGTATAATATGTAAGAGTATAGTACTCTATAGTATGTTATAGTATATTTAAGCAATAAGGCCCGAGGGGGTGAGGTATATAGGCAATAATATTATATCACAGCTATCACATGAGAATGCGGAGTGCAGCCGTTAGTCGTGGTATATTGGCCATATACCACACACCCCTGAGGTGCCTTATTGCTATTATAAACAGGTTACCAACGTAACTAGAATAGTCACACTAAATGTTGTTTGCATAAGCGTGGTATAAGGTCTGAAATACCACGGCTGTCAGCCAATCAGCATTCAAGGCTTGAACCAGCCAGTGTATAATGTGGTATACGCCGAGTGTACAAAACATTAAGAACAACTTCCTAATATTGAGTTGAACCCCCGTTTGCTGTCAGGACATCCTCAATTTGTCAGGGCATGGAGGTGTCTACAAGGTGTCAAAAGTGTTCCACAGGGATGTTGGCCCAATGCTTCCACAGTTGTGTCAAGTTAGCTGGATTGTCCTTTGGGTGGTGGACCATTCTTGATACACACAGGGAACTGTTAAGCGTGAAACACCCAGCAGCTTTGCAGTTCTTGGCACACTCAAACCGGTGCACCTGGCACCTACTACCATACCCTGTTCAAAGGCACTTAAATATTTTGTCTTGCCCATTTACCCTCTGAATGGCACACATACACAATCCATGTCTCAGTTGTTAAAGGCTTAAAACTACTTCTTTAACCTGTCTCCTCCCCTTCAACTACACTGATTGAAGTGGATTTAACAAGTGACATCCATAAGGGATCCTATCTTTCACCCGGATTTACTTGCAGTCTACGTCAGGAAAGAGCAAGTGTTCCTAATGTTTTGTACACACTGTATTTCTGTTGTTCTCCCCTCCATCCATCCCTCCATCCCGTGACCGCTGCTGGGGTTGAGAGGTCAAGCCCACTCTCTGCTCATGATGATATTCTCTCTCTCTCTCTCTCTCTCTCTCTCTCTCTCGCAGAATGATGCATCCATTACAAAAGAAAAGATAGAAAAAAGTGACGAAAGACAACAGGAGGAAAATTTACTGAGAACAAAACTAATCTACCAATTCAGTCTCTCCCTCCCTCACACACACACACACACACACACACTTTCCACTGACAACAGCACTACTCCATCACACCAGTGTTGATATCTTCACAGCTGCTGTGTATGGTGGCGCAAGCAGCTAATAGCTACACCACAGCTAACAGCTATACCACAGTGCTACACTATCAAGCCGCCGTCAACCCGCTAGCGGCTAGCCCATTAGCCGTAAACACTTGTCATGTTCCATGCCGGGGGAGGAGGCAGATCTGACAGAGAGACATCTGGAGCTGGGGTAGCCAAGGCGATGGGAGCAGCGTGGGTCAGGGTTGCCATGGCGATATCTGCGATGGGGGGGGTGCTGGTTACACGTTGTGGGTGCATGTAAACACATGCCCAGGCATGTCTGTCCCCCTAAGGGAGTTGGAGCCTGGGCTGATTTCCATAGGGTCATATGCTTAGTGTAGCAGTGCTCACGCTACGCATGCTAATGCTCATTTCAACTGCTTCCCCCAATGTGTTAGCTTAATGACGCTAATTATCGCTTTAGCATTTAAATGGGTGTATGTATTTTCTTTGAACACACTGCCGTGACATGCAGGAATATGTTACATGAGCAGTGGGAGAAAATCTAGCTGTAGCGTATGGTGAGTAGCCACAGGGTCTGTAGCTTATGAGCAGCTGGAGCATACAGAGATAGTGACTCCCTTCACCTGATACTACCAGGACGGAGCTAGTCTCTCTGACTCCCTTCACCTGATACTACCAGGATGGAGCTAGTCTCTCTGACTCCCTTCACCTGATACTACCAGGACGGAGCTAGTCTCTCTGACTCCCTTCACCTGATACTACCAGGATGGAGCTAGTCTCTCTGACTCCCTTCACCTGATACTACCAGGACGGAGCTAATCTCTCTGACTCCCTTCACCTGATACTACCAGGACGGAGCTAGTCTCTCTGACTCCCTTCACCTGATACTACCAGGACGGAGCTAGTCTCTCTGACTCCCTTCACCTGATACTACCAGGACGGAGCTAGTCTCTCTGACTCCCTTCACCTGATACTACCAGGACGGAGCTAGTCTCTCTGACTCCCTTCACCTGATACTACCAGGACGGAGCTAGTCTCTCTGACTCCCTTCACCTGATACTACCAGGACGGAGCTAGTCTCTCTGACTCCCTTCACCTGATACTACAAGGATGGGGCTAGTCTCTCTGACTCCCTTAACCTGATACTACCAGGACGGAGCTAGTCTGATGCTAACAGGATAGAGATAGCCTCAAAAGATCCCGGCCAATTCTCCCTATGGATTTTAAAGGCGAAGCTTGAGCCCTGGCTGCAAAGAGACCCACGTGCACACGCACACACACACACACACACACACTGACAGGACCCGAGCTCTCAAGACAGGCCTTGTCGGTTCAATAACCATTTAGGACCTACTCAGTTGAAAAAAGATAGAAAGAGACAGAGAGAAAGAGAGAGACACGGAGGCCTGTGATTCACTGTATAGTAGGTATAAGAATGGACAGGATGTCAGCAAGTCTCTTTCTTCCCCTGTGGAGGGTAAAAAACAGCATTTTGACGATCACCAAGAAAAACGGGAGCTATTGAAAGTGAAATGATGCAAAGCCTTGGAGGGGAGGGTGGAGGAGGCATTTGAGAGCAAAATCAAGTACCAAACACACACACACAGACGCACACACACATTGACAGAAGCAAGAAAGTTCACACGCCCACAGGCCGACAGACACACTGTTCCCAACCCGCTCTCTGTAAACACATGCAGACACACACATTTCCTCTGACCTTTCAGTAGGCCTGCAGAGTCAGTTATTTCACCCAAACACGATAAATGGTTACAAAGTGGAGCCCAGCCACCCAGAACTCTGATCACTGATAACTCTACAGCCACAGAGCAGACACACACACGTCCCCCACAGTTTACAGGCCCAATGGACAGAGTTATGGATTTCTCCATCAAACACCAAGGACACAGAGTTATAATTAGTCTCCATTCACAGTCTTTTCCCTCAATACAACCCACTGAAAATGTGATCCAGTAGTCTGAGACAGCTCGCTTCCTCCCTGTCATTTCACACCAAGACACCTTAGAGGCTACAAAAGGGGTTCCAAAACTTTTAGTCAGCTTAATTCACTCGTATCCTTTCCCTCAAAACACAGACACAGGGATGTGTTACAATAGTCTGAGACGGCTTCCTTCCCTCAACTCCTTTCCCCCTCACAACCACTGAAAGGATGCCAGATACCAAAGACATCGCCTGACAACCGTGACAGCCAATGAACTCCCACTTTCACTCAGAGACGGCCAATCAAATGCATCTGTGGCAAGGGGGCGGGCCAATGGGCCTCTGAGGAGTGTTGTATGAACAAAAGCAAATTAGCATAACATGTGCTGCTGGGAAGAGTTGTGTTTGATTAATGGGCTCACCTCGGGAGCTGGATGAGGAGCCACATAATTGGCCGAGAGTCAGAGGGGATTTGTCCAGTCACAATGTAGTGTCTGTAGCTCTGCACTGGGACATCCCTGAGCTGGGTCTGTACTTTATCTTCTCACCAACTCATACATACACAGATGTAGAGACGGTCAAATACACACGCACATGTGCATGAGTAGTACACTAAAATACATACAATATTTTTTTGTACATATGTGCAAAGAGAAAGAGGGAGGGGGAGAGATAGAGGGAGAGAGAGTGGGAGACACGGAGAGGGAGACAGAAAGAGAGAGAGAGAAAGAAAGACAGAGAGAGACAGAGAGAAAGAGAGACGGAGAGAGAGTAAGAGTGAGAGACAGAGAGAGAGAGAGTGGGAGACAGAGAGAGGGAGACAGAAAGAGAGAGAGACAGAGAAAGAAGTTGAGAGAGAGAGGGGGAGCGAGACAGAGAGAGAGTAAGAGAGAGAGAGAGAGAGAGAGAGAGAGAGAGAGAGTGGGAGACAGAGAGGGAGACAGAAAGAGAGAGAGAAAGACAGAGAGATAGCGAGAGATACCTAAATGGAGAGGCGGGAGAGAGAGCTGGACCAGGAAAGCGAGAGACACACACACACACAGCAAGCTCAAGCGCTGGGACAACCTTGAAGTACACAGCTGTCACCAGCTCTCACTATCTAGCCTGCCCTGCCGGTCAAATCAACGTCCTTCTCTCTTCCTCCCAAGACATCTCTACCGCGGGGGCCATCTGCAGAAACACTGCCCCACAACCATCACCCCCTCTCCACCTCTCACCCACCCAGTAGTGACAGCTGTTTAGGGAGCGCCTGCCCTGAATATCACATCTGCATTGCTATGAAAACACATACTCTAACCCACCACACTGTTCTATTCTATTTGAAGAAGGCTGTTTTATTTGAGAGCGTTAAAGTTTGATAAGGCTCCAGTCTGTAATTGAGGGAAAGGGGACAGGGATATTGTGAGGCGTTGTGTGTGTGCGGAAATTGCAGAGTGCAGAGATTGCCCACCCCTCCCCAGAAACTGAATCTCATCAGTTTCTGAAATAGTGAACACATTGAACAATGCCCCGTGCTATAGTGAACCCTGGTTATTTTACCCTGGGCTTAGTTCTAACAGATGTGGTTTAAGAGTTTAATTCACATGCTTTGACACTAACAACCCGTTCGTAAACTGGTCTTATTTACATATTAATTTCGGTTGATCGCACTGTCGAGGTTGTAAAATGTGTCCTCCAATTGCCCTTTGTTGAGGGGATACAATCCTAGTCTTTCACATTAAACATTGTCAGGGTATGTCAACGTCTGCATGATGTGTTTATCGGCAACTAATTCAAAAATAAAGTGAAAAGCCATAATTTCCTTTTTGCTGTGAGCATAAAACGATATTCAAGCCAAAGAACAAGAACTGATATGATCCTGATTGAATAGCTTGGTCTAACGCTGGGCTTAATTGGCCATGTGTTTTACTCAACAAGCTCGCACAGTCTCACTGCAGAACTAGACATTTTTGCACTTTTCTCCAAACATCAACTTTTGAAGTTGCTCCAGACGTCAAATTCCAACGTGTTTGGGATGAAATGTCAAATTTAGAAGTTGCAAAAACGAGTGCCCATCACTGGGATTGAACATGCGACCCTTGGTGCAGGAGCTTGCAGAATTTTCTGTTTTTTGTCTCTAAGTGGACGGTTTTGACGGAGTCTCCCAACGTCCTGAGGACCTTCACAAACGTCAAATGTTGCCTTAAATCTGGAGTTCTCCCTGGTTTTACTAACATTTCTTTGTCTTAATTGTAATTTATGGGGATTCTGGTGTCGGAGTGACATTAATCTTGGCTGATCTCGCCTCCCTTCACACTTCAGCGCTGACTAGCACCCAACGAAAAAATCCATTCTGACAGAAAACATTATTGAACAAAGAGATGACTCATGGCTGAGGGGGGGGGAGAAGAAAGATGTTTACTCCGTTCAATCTGCACATTCTGCAGCGAGAGAAATCTGACTTGAAGATTTAATTTCTTTGTCTGTTGTTATTGTAGTTGTCTAAGTGTTTAGAGCAAGGGCCAGAACAACTGACAAGACGCATTAGAGAGAGTTATTTGAAACAGGAGCCTCGCTGCGTGTGTTTTTACATAGAAAAACATGACAATTATTCTTGTTTTTTTTATATGCTTCTATAAGAGTGGTTGAGTCTTCAGAATATACCCAAAGATATTCCTAACGTTGTTTGAGGTGAATGATCATCGACTGTAATAAGGTTCTACTCTGTTTGCATGGAATACCTACATTTTAGTAGACACTCTTGTCCAGAACAACTTACAGGAGGAGCAATTAGGATGAAGTGCCTTGCTCAGACAGATGTTTCACATAGTCACCTCGGGATCCAAACCAGCAACCTTTTGTTTACTGGCCCAAAGCTCTTAACCGCTAGGCTACTTGCCAGGCTGTAAGACATATATATAAAATTCAGGTGTAAGTCTTTAAAAAGGCTACTGACTTCAATTACATCCACTAGATACATTGTGGCTAATACAAGGCCCTGCTCTAGACTAGCATCCTGTCCATGGTGGCTAATACAAGTCCCTGCTATAGACTAGCATCCTGTCCATTGTGAATAATACAAGACCCTGCTATAGACTAGCATCCTGTCCACTGTGACTAATAAAAGACCCCGCTATAGACTCGCATCCTGTCCATTGTGGCTAATACAAGGCCCTGCTATAGACTAGCATCCTGTCCGTTGTGGCTAATACAAAACCCTGCTATAGACTAGAATCCTGTCCATTGTGGCTAATACAAGGCCCTGCTATAGACTAGCATCCTGTCCTTTGTGGCTAATACAAAACCCTGCTATAGACTAGCATCCTGTCCATTGTGGCTAATACAAGGCCCTGCTATAGACTAGCATCCTGTCTAATTTGGCTAACACAAATCCCTGCTATAGACTCGCATCCTGTCCATTGTGGCTAATACAAAACCCTGCTATAGACTAGAATCCTGTCCATTGTGGTTAATACAAGGCCCTGCTATAGACTAGAATCCTGTCCATTGTGGTTAATACAAAGCCCTGCTATAGACTAGCGTCCTGTCCAGGGGGTGGACTTGTCTCATGCTGCAGCTCCTATGAGCCGGTCCGGCTCGCAGAAGACAAGGCTGGTGCAAGGCTACTTAATATGAGAATGGCAGTATGCTTTTCATATAAATACTAGGAGAACATTAGCCCGATTAGCTGCTGCCGAGGCAGCGCCTATTCTTCCTGGGGTCTAAACAGATCAGTTCTCACTCACTTTAAATGGACAGAATATTCACCCAGCTATAACCTTGTATATTTTATCATTACACTGTTATGCATTACCCTTACCTTGCAGAGGTTACCCTAAACCTGTGCACAGTCTTGTAATACTGTATACTTTGTAAGGCCAATCCCGTCTCTGTGGACTGGAGAGGTGAAGCTGGGTGTGTGTGCATCTCTCTGATCATCTGCTCAGGCAGTGTTTCCTCAAAAAACCTTTTTTACAACCCGTATTGATCCACCCCGTTTTACCATTCAAACCAGCAACCTCCAGGGTCATTAGGAAAGGCTTGAAAGCAAACATCATCATTCCTAAGGGTGCTGCTTTGTGTGTGTGTGTGTGTGTGTGTGTGTGTGTGTGTGTGTGTGTGTGTGTGTGTGTGTGTGTGTGTGTGTGTGTGTGTGTGTGTGTGTGTGCGTGCGTGTGTGTGTGTGTGTGTGTGTGTGCGTGCGTGTGTGTGCGTGCGTGTGTGTGTGTGCGTGCGTGTGTGGTTATGGTTATGAAGCCCTGAAATCGTGCCAAACACAGGAGAAGGTTAGTGGGGAGTCCAGTGTGTGTGTCTACTGCCGATACAGCTAAGCAACAGATTGGGCCTAGCAGGGGAGACACAGCATAAGCAGGTGTAATACAAACACCACACAGACACACAGCATGGGCTAGTGCAGTACACAACACACTCCTGTCGTATCTCACTGGGCAGCATGAGGACCTGTATCGTTCAAAGCATTTGGATGGAGGGGAGATGCACACAAACGCAAAAACAAACAGTCAAACTGACGTCCCTGCAGATGAGCTTGTCGGTCGGGAAACTATCGCTGAAGGGCTGTATGGAACACCCCCATTGGTTTTTGGTAGAGTTTATTGAGATTTTGCTAAATGTCTTAAGGGGACTGAGGAACACACCACAGAGAACAGCTCATGTACAGTACACGTCAAATGTTTGGTCACACCTACTCATTACAGGGTTTTTCTTTATTTGACTATTATCTACATTGTAGAATGATTGTGAAGACTTCAAAACTATGAAACGACACGAACGGAATCATGTAGTAACCAAAAAAAGTGATAAACAAATCAAAATGGAAAGAACAGCTCAAACAAGCAAAGAGAAACGACAGTCCCTCATTACCTTGACAGTTTCTTCGAGTGCCGTCGCAAAAACCATCAAGCACTATGTTTAAACTGGCTTTCATGAGGACCGCCACAGGAAAGGAAGACCCAGAGTTGCAGAAGATAAGTTCATTAGAGTTAACTGCACCTCAGATTGCAGCCCAAATAAATGCTGCACAGAGTTCAAGTAACAGACACATCTCAACATCAACTGTTCAGAGGAGACTGCATGAATCAGGCCTTCATGGTCGAATTGCTGCAAAGAAACTACTACTAAAGGACACCAATAAGAAGAAGAGACTTGCTTGGGCCCAGAAACACGAACAATGGACATTTGACCGATGGAAATCTGTCCTTTGGTCAAATTTTTGATTTTTGGTTCGAACCGCCGTGTCTTTGTGAGACGCAGAGTAGCTGAACAGATGATCTCCGCATGTGTGGTTCCCACCGTGAAGCATGGAGGAGAAGGTGTGATGGTGTGGGGGTGCTTTGTTGGTGACACACTGTCAGTGATTTATTTAGAATTCAAAGCACACTTAACTAGCATGGCTACCACAGCATTCTGCAGAAATACGCCATCCCACCTGGTTTGCGCTTAGTCGGACTATCGTTTTTTTTTCAACAGGACAATGACCCAACACACCTCCAGGCTGTGTAAGAGCCATTTGACCAAGAAGGAGAGTTATGGAGTGCTGCATCAAATCAAACTTTGTCACTTGTGCCGAATACAACAAGTGTAGACTTTACCGTGAAATGCTTACTTACAAGCCCATAACCAACAGTGCAGTTCAAGAAGAAGAAAATATTTACCAAGTAGACTAAAATAAAAAGTAATAATAAAAAGTAACACAATAAGAATAACAATAATGAGGCTATATACAGGGGGCACCGGTACTGAGTCAGTGTGAAGGGGACAGGCTAGTTGAGGTACTCTTTACATGTTGGTGGGGGCGAAGTGACTATGCATAGGTAACAAACAAACAGTGAGTAGCAGCAGTGTACAAGAGGGGAGGTAGAAGCTGTTGAGGATCCTTTTGGTCCTAGACTTGGCGCTCCGGTACCGCTTGCCGTGCGGTAGCAGAGAGAACAGTCTATAACTTGGGTGACTGGAATCTCTGACAAGTCTATGGGCTTTCCTCTGACACCGCTTATTATATAGGTCCTGGATGGCAGGAAGCTTGGCCCCAGATGACCTGGCCTCCATAATCACCCGACCTCAACCCAATTGAGATGGTCTGGGATGAGTTGGACCGCAGAGGGAAGGAAAAGCAGCCAACAAGAGCTCAGCATACAGTATGTGGGAACTTCCTCATGAAGCTGGTTGAGAGAATGCCAAGAGTGTGCAGAGCTGTCATCAAGGCAGAGGGTGGCTACTCTGAAGCATCTAAATAAAGAAAGTCCTTGAATGAGCAGGTGTGTCCAAACCTTTGACTGGTTCTGTATATTCACATGAATTGGATACAAAGGCGAGCACATATCTACAGCACACACACACTGTATAGAGCATTACATAACACACACACACACACATTGTATATTTAACACACACACACACATTGTATATTTAACACACACACACGCATCCTCACCCATACAGTAGATGAACACACACAGAGAAACTCTATTGTCATACACACCTACACATCTGTAGATGAATGTGACAAGACACACCTACACATCTCTAGATTAATGTCACAAGCGAGGGGATATACTGTATTTCTGCAGTGACAGCACTGCAGAAATCAGAGAGCATCCGGTACACACACACACACACACACACAGACACACACACACACACACACACACACACACAAGGCAGGCGGCAGAGACGCTATTAACAGGTAATTGCCTCTGAGGAGAGTCAGGAGGACATTTTCTCGGTGGGTCCTGCTACAGCCCTCCCTAATTAAAGCCCCTCACTTCCTCTAGTGACTGCTGCAGCTGCATCTCTCCCTCCATCCCTACCACTCTCTCATCTCACCTTCTCTCTCCCTGCCTCATCTCTCATATCCTTGCTCTCTACCTTCCTCTTTCATCTCTCCCTCTCTCCATCTCCCTTTTTTATCTCTCTTGCTATTTATATGCTCAATCCCTCCCTCTTTCCCTCCTCCTCTTTCATCTCTTGCAAGAGAGAGAGAGACAGAGAGAGCGTACACGTTCACCTTTTATCTCTCTGGGACTCACAGCAGAGCTCCGTTCGGAGCAATCTGTATAGCAACAACTCAGCCACAGACCAGTGTTCTTCTAGCCGCGTGTTTATCGGCATCTGAACCACACCGCCACGAGTGTCACAGTACCAACACAGCAAGTGTACATCTAAGCATCTATTGTTGATGAAGAATCACAGCTCCAGGGGTATGTGCTTAGTCCCCTCCTGTACTCCCTGTTCACCCACGACTGCCTGGCCACGCAAGACTCCAACACCTTCAATAAGTTTGCAGACGACACGACGGTGGTAAGCCTGGTCACCGACGACAATAAGACAGCCTATAGGGAGGTCAGAGACCCGGCAGTGTGGTGCCAGGACAACAACCTCTCCCTCAACATGAGCAAGACAAAGGAGATGATCGTGGACTACAGGAAAAGGAGGGCCGTGGACACCCCCATTCACATCGACACATCGACGGGGCTGTAGTGGAGCGGGTCGAGAGCTTCAAGTTCTTTGGTGTCCACATCAATAACGCCTACTCTACCCTCAGGAGGCTGAAAAGATTTGGCACGGGCCTCAGGTCCTCAAAATGTTCTACAGCTGCACCACCGAGAGCATCCTGACTGGTTGCATCACCGCTTGGTATGGTAACTGCTCGGCATCCGACCGCAAGGTGCTACAGAGGGTAGTGCGTACGGCCCAGTACATCACTGGGGCCGAGCTTCCTGCCATCCAGGACCTCTATACCAGGCGGTGTCAGTGGAAGGCTCTAAAAACTTTCAGAGACTCCAGCCACCCTCATCTTAGACTGTTCTCTCTGCTACCGCACGGCAAGCGGTACCGGAGCGCCAAGTCTAGTTCCAAAATGCTCCTGAACAGCTCCTACCTCCAAGGCATAAGACTGCTGAACAGTTAATAAAATGTTAACCCAGATTATTTGCATTGACCCCCTTGTTACACACATGGTTGCTTATATTGGTTAGCAGGCCTTCGTCACCTTGGTTCAATTGGGTAATAGCTCAGATTGCGTCATATTTATACGTTCACCACTAGGCAGCTAGACACCGTCTGGCCTTTCCTCCACCTCTTAAAATGATTGAGGTATAAAGAACAAAGGGCCCTGGACACGTGTAGTTACAGTCAGACACACCTCCCAGTCTTCCCGCCCTTAGACGTCCTGCCTAATAAGGTCCCCTTCCTGTCAAACCTCCCAGACAAACTGCCTAGAGGTATAGCGCCTATTAAGGTCATCTTCCTGTCAAATGCCTGGAGCGCCACTCCATTTTGCTCCCTTCCCATTTCAGGATTTTCTGTTCAGGGTTTTTCGAGTGACCTTTAACATCTTTCTCTGTCGAGAGAAGGAAGTTTGGGAGCACTGAGACGTAGCACATAACTACAGGTTGTGTGGACTGCTGAGAAAGCATTTAGCTTTATCTATCTCTTTTAGATGGAGTGTTAGCATTCAGGCTAACTGTCTCACTAGTTGTGTAGAGAATTCAGGAATTAAGGAAATCCCAGTCAAAGATAAAACATTTAGCTTGTTCCAAACTCTTCTAGTGAGGGCTTTAGCCTCTTAGCTAACTTTTTGTCAATTGCTTATGTCGGATTTGTGAGGAAAGGTGAAAACACTCAAGAGGCCTTGCCCTCCGTCAAGCATACCAATCGATCCATAAATCCTTACTTGAGATCCTATTGACAGCCAGAGACTCTCTCCAAACGTCTATACAATCACTGACCTCAAAAGGATGCGCGACAGAGAGACACACAGCCAGACAAACAGACGGACAGAGAGACAGAGGAAAGACAGAGGAAAGCTGAGCACAAAAATATCTCACTGGTTTCCTCCTCTAGTCTAGCATGAGATTGTAGCGTAACTCAAGTTCTGGTACTGAGGACTTGGAAATAGAGTGCAATGAGCTTTCACAGGCTGACCGTAAATAACAGGGGCTGGAGCCGGAACTGTGTGAGTGAGTGTGTCAATACTGTGTGTGTGTGTGTGTGTCTGTGTGTGTGTTGAAGCCGAGGACATGCCCACTCACTGACCTTCCAGCTGCTCTGAGGCTGACGTGAGAGACATAGGTAGAGCTGGCCCATTGCACCAGAGTTATAGGCTACGTTACCATTCTCTACAGTAATCACTCATACACTTTCGTCATGGATTTAAAGGCCCAGTGCTACGAGGTTGGAATAATACTGTACAATTGTGAAAATTAATGCCCTTTTAGTGTAAGAGCTCTTTGATAAGACTGCCTGAAATTTCAGCATGTTTTGTGGAAATCGCCAGGCGGTCAATTAGTTAATAGGCCAGAGGTCGGCAACCTTTTTTGTGTGGAGTGCCAATTTACAATTTATCCTACCATTTCTAACAATCTGCGTGCAAGTTGTGATTTTCATATGTGCATTACTAATTGTGTCTATTGAATTTATAATTGCCCACAAACTGAATAATTCCATAACTCGCTAAACAGAGGCGCTGTCCATTAACACCACGGAGCTCCACTATAGGCCTACCTGCATCAGATGACCTCCTTTTAAAACGCATCTATAAATCTTAGTAGTGTACTTCCTGATGTTCGCCATTGTTTGGTCGAGTTTGTTTGGCAAGCGTCCTTGATGATTGTAAGTCATTATTTTGATGTTGTTCCTCTTAATCCATTGCATTATGTGTACTTGTCTGACATGCAGTTTCAATGTGATAGTCATTTTCATTTTGTCTGCATTTGAAGACGGCCTTACTGAGACTTGATTGTCTGTAGTAGTGGCTTTATGTACACTACCGTTTAAAAGTTTGGGGTCACTTAGAAACATCCTTGTTTTTGAAAGAAAAGCAATTTTTTTGTCCATTAAAATCGAATCAAATTTATCAGAAATAAGGTGTAGACATTGTTAATGTTGTAAATGACTAGTGTAGCTGGAAACAGCAGATTTTTTATGGAATATCTACATAGGCGTGCAGAGTCCCATTATCAGCAACCAACACTTCTGTGTTCCAATGGCACGTTGTGTTAGCTAATAAAAGTTTATCATTTTAAAAGGCTAATTGATCATTTGAAAACCCTTTTGCAAGTATGTTAGGACAGCTGAAAACCGTTGTTCTGATTAAAGAAGCAATAAAACTTCTTCAGACTAGTTGAGTCTTTAGACTAGTTGAGAATCTGGAGCATCAGCATTTGTGGTTTCGATTATAGGCTCAAAATGTCAAGAAACAAAGAACTTTCTTCTGAAACTCGTCAGGCTATTCTTGTTCTGAGAAATGAAGGCTATTCTATGCGAGAAATTGCCAAGAAACTGAAGATCTCGTACAATGCTGTGTACTACTCCCTTCCCAGAACAGCTGGCTCTAACCAGAATAGAAAGAGGAGAGGGAGGCCCCGGTGCACAACTGAGCAAGAGGACAAGTATCTAGTTTGATAAACAGACGCCTCACAAGTCCTCAACTGGCAGCTTCATTAAATATTACCCGCAAAACACCAGTCTCAACGTCAACAGTGGAGAGGCAACTCCGGGATGCTGGCCTTCTAGGCAGAGTTGCAAAGAAAAAGCCATATCTCAGATTGGCCAATAATAATAAAAGATTAAGATGGGCAAAAGAACATAGATACTGGACAGAGGAAGATTGGAAAAAAAGTGTTATGGACAGACAAATCTAAGTTTGAGGTGTTCGGATCACAAAGAAGAACATTCAAGAGACGCAGAAAAAGTTAAGTTAAGAACGTTAAGAACAACATCTTATTTTCAATGACGGTTTAGCCGTGGGTTAACTGCCTGTTCAGGGGTAGAACGACAGATTTGTACCTTGGGGATTTGAACTTGCAATCTTTCAGTTATTAGCCCAACGCTCTAACCACTAGGCTACCTGCCGCCCCTTGTAGACAGTGCTTAATTGGAGCCAATTTCCTCCTACAACAGGACAATGACCCGAAGCACAGCTCCAAACTATGCAAGAACAATTTAGGGAAGAAGCAGTCAGCTGGAATTCTGTCTATAATGGAGTGGCCAGCACAGTCACCGGATCTCAACCCTATTGAGCTGTTGTGGGAACAGCTTGACCGTATGGTACGTAAGAAGTGCCCATCAAGCCAATCCAATTTGTGGGAGGTGCTTCAGGAAGCATTGGGTGAAATCTCTTCAGATTACCTAAACAAATTGACAACTTATTTAGAATGCAAGGTTGTAATTGCTGCAAATGGAGGATTCTTTGACGAAAGGACACAATTATTATTTCAATTAAAAATAATTATTTATAACCTTGACAACATCTTGACTATTCTAGGACATTTCTAAGTGACCCCAAACTTTTGAACGGTAGTGTATATATGTATATATATATATCTGTTTTTCGGGGTGGCTTGCCAAACCTTGGCTTGCCAAGGCGAATACCCTCCCGTGCCAAGGCTGGCCAGTGTGCCTTAGGTTGCCGACCCCTGTAATAGACCAATAAGAAAGAGATTTCCTAACCTCTCTGCCAATAACAGCTAGTTTTCAGTTTCCCCCTCCCCACTCCCAGACAGTCCTATTAAAATTGTAGCTCTTGGCTAAAAAGCTATTTTTGTTTATTTTTGACCATTTTAATTTAAACAAAATCACCTTAAGGTACTTAATTGTTATGCAGAAATGATTTGATATTGCAATAGAAACTGCTGCATTGGACTTTTAAAAGAAATGGATTGCTATTGGCATTATTAATATGGTGGAAACTCCCTCCAGTCATGCTTGTACTAATCAAAATATTTTAAAAGCATGAGGGGGAGTGATGAAGGAGTGCACACTCCTGGAGGAGGGTATAGAGAAACAGAACACAGTCATTTTATGGAGAGTTTGGCTAACTTGAGGGCTGGACGCCATCTTTGTTCCACCTGAGTACTCCATTCATTCAAGTATAATGGTTATCCTATTGGCTCTCACTCCAATTCCACTCATTCAGTCTGGGCGGCTCTAGACTCCAGCTCTAGCTGTCATGTGAACAGACCCCTCATTCTTAAGGATCGGCGTTCCATCAACGGGACAGTTGTAAATCATGCAGCGCGTTGTCAAGATCGCAGATTTTAGAGAAACAACAAATGTCGGGACATATAAGTGTCTTAAGCTGAAAGCTTAAATTCTTGTTAATATAACTACACTGTCCAATTTACAATAGCTATTACTGCGAAAAAATGCCATGCTGTTGAGCTCCTAACAACAAAACACTTTTTTCACTGCGATAGGTTTGATAAATTCACCTCTGAAGGTGAAATGTGTACTTACATTCTGAAATATTGCTCTGATTTATCATCCAAAGGGTTCCAGAGATAACATGAAGTGTCGTTTTGTTAGATAAAATCATTTTTCATATCTTAAAAAGGTCCATATAGCATGCACGATTGATTTTGTATTTCCACTCGTTCAATTTGCAAAGAAAGGAATCTGTGAAAATCTCACCCTATACGTTGTTTCAATGAGTCAAATCACATTCGTATCTGTTCCTCAGAGATCCTAGAAGGTAACAAGACTTCACTATTTTATTAGGGGTGTAGTATATCCTATAGGACACCATATTTGGTCAGAGAGCGACGCCTTCATGGCACGCCGCTAGCTAGATAGCCAATGAGCTGGGATTTACGGGAGTATCCAGAAACCATGTATATGTTGTAAAATGTAGCTACTAGCCTTGTACGACAGCAAGACTTTTAATTTTGGACAACAATTATAAGGATATTCAGAGTTATGAAGTTATGAAAACTGGTTGTTTTGCAAATGTTGAACTTATAATATGGCTACTAATACTTGGAAAGCTAAATCAAAGTCCAAGTATACAATACAGATTTGACGATATTCTTGCAGAATTTTTTTATATGAATGTGAATGTCTCCTTTACGATTTGCCCAAATGTACCTGGGGACTTCACACTAACAGTCTTGTAGTTCAGTCATACTTCAAGTTATCAGAAACTTTGCACATACACACTATCGAAATTACAACCTGAGTGATGGCTAGAACTATGACCTTTCTCTTGCATTTCAAAGATCGTGGTAGAAAAAGGCCGGTAGTTTTTTTCTTTGTATTTTCTTCTACCAGATCTATTGTTAAATTCTCCTACATTCAATTCACATTTCCACAAACTTCAATGTGTTTCCTTTCAAATGGTGCTAGATTTGGGTATGTCATTTAGGCGAAAATTGAAAAAAAGGGGGCTATCCTTAAAGGTTGCAAACAAGTTCTCCAAATTCTGTATATTCTCTGGGGACAAAACACACACACACTCGCACACACAAAAGATTTTTAAGTCGATTTCAGTCAAAATTGTAACTCGGCCACTCGGGAACATTCACTGTCTTCTTGGCAAGCAACTCCAGTGTAGATTTGGACTTGTGTTTTAGGTTATTGTCCTGCTGAAAGGTGAATTCATATCCTAGAGGAAGGATATGGTGGAAAGCAAACTGAAGCAGGTTTTCCTCTAGGATTTTGTCTGCGCTTAGCTCCATTCAGTACATGTTTTATCCTGAAAAACTCCCCAGTCCTTAACGATTACAAGCATACCCATAACATGATATGGAGTGTGGTACTCAGTAATGGATTGGATTGGATTTTGCCCAAACATAACATTTTGTATTCAGGACGAAAAGTGAATTGCTTTACCACATGTTTTGTAGTACTACTTCAGTGCACTGTTGCAAACAGGATGCATGTTTTGGAATATTTGTATTCTGTACAGGCTTCCTTCTTTTCACTCTGTCAATTAGGTTAGTATTGGGAGTAACTACAATGTTGTGGATCCCTCCTCAGTTTTCTCCTATCACAGCCGTTAAACTCTGTAACTGTTTTAAAGTCACCATTGGCCTCAAGGTGAAATCCCTGCGCGGTTTCCTTCCTCTCCAGGCAACCGATTTAGGAAGGACACCTGTATGTTTGTAGTGACTGGGTGTACTGATACACCATCCAAAGTGTAATTAATAACTTCACCATGCTCAAAGGGATATTCAATGTCTGCTTTTTTTTATCCATCTACCAATAGGTGCCCTTCTTTGCGAGGCATTGGAAAACCTCCCTGTTCTTTGTGGTTGAATCTGTGTTTGAAATTCACTGTCTGACTGAGGGACCTTACAACTAATTGCATGTGTGGGGTACAGAGATGAGGTAGTCATTCAAAAATCAGGTTAAACACTATTATTGCACACAGAGTGAGCACATGTAACTTATTATGTGACTTCTTAAGCACATTTTGACTTATTGACTCAACATTTCACATTTCCATTTGACATTTTTGTAAAAATAAAATAAGAAAACAACTCCACTTTGACATTATGGAGTATTGTGTGCAGGCCAGAGACAAAAAAATCTAAATTGTATCAATTCAAAATGCAGGCTGTAACACAACTAAATGTGGAAAAAATCAAGGGGTGTGAATACTTTCTGAAAGTACTGTATGTTCAGTGATGGGTGAAAAAGCATACTCACTAATCACCCATCACACAAATGCACACAGACAGACAGACACCTTTGATGGACTGCATGGCTCAGGCCTGCACTCCTCTGGACTGTTCCTTGGTCAAAGATGGATAAAAGACCATGCACTCTAGCTCTCTAATCACTGTACATACACACACATACACACATCCCTCCACAGTTAGGATCAAACTGTGAGTCTACATGTAGGGCTCCCTTCTCTCCCTCCACAGTTAGGATCAAACTGTGAGTCTACACGTAGGGCTCCCTTCTCTCTCTCCACAGGTAGGATCAAACTGTGAGTCTACACGTAGGGCTCCCTTCTCTCTCTCCACAGGTAGGATCAAACTGTGAGTCTACACGTAGGGCTCCCTTCTCTCTCTCCACAGGTAGGATCAAACTGTGAGTCTACACGTAGGGCTCCCTTCTCTCCCTCCACAGTTAGGATCAAACTGTGAGTCTACACGTAGGGCTCCCTTCTCTCCCTCCACAGGTAGGATCAAACTGTGAGTCTACACGTAGGGCTCCCTTCTCTCTCTCCACAGGTAGGATCAAACTGTGAGTCTACACATAGGGCTCCCTTCTCTCTCTCCACAGTTAGGATCAAACTGTGAGTCTACACGTAGGGCTCCCTTCTCTCTCTCCACAGTTAGGATCAAACTGTGAGTCTACACGTAGAGCTCCCTTCTCTCTCTCCACAGGTAGGATCAAACTGTGAGTCTACACGTAGGGCTCCCTTCTCTCTCTCCACAGGTAGGATCAAACTGTGAGTCTACACGTAGGGCTCCCTTCTCTCCCTCCACCGGTAGGATCAAACTGTGAGTCTACACGTAGGGCTCCCTTCTCTCCCTCCACAGGTAGGATCAAACTGTGAGTCTACACGTAGGGCTCCCTTCTCTCCCTCCACAGTTAGGACCAAACTGTGAGTCTACACGTAGGGCTCCCTTCTCTCCCTCCACAGTTAGGATCAAACTGTGAGTCTACACGTAGGGCTCCCTTCTCTCTCTCCACAGTTAAGATCAAACTGTGAGTCTACACGTAGGGCTCCCTTCTCTCTCTCCACAGTTAGGATCAAACGGTGAATCTAGATGTAGGGCTCCCTTCTCTCTCTCCACAGTTAGGATCAAACTGTGAGTCTACACGTAGGGCCCCCTTCTCTCTCTCCACAGTTAGGATCAAACGGTGAGTCTAGATGTAGGGCTCCCTTCTCTCTCTCCACAGTTAGGATCAAACGGTGAGTCTAGATGTAGGGCTCCCTTCTCTCCCTCCACAGTGAGGATCAATGCTAGCCTTTATCTTCTTTTGTCTCCTCTTGACAAAGACCTCTCATCTTCCTGACACACAGAGAGAGGGGAACATGGGATAGAACCTTGGAAACAATTCAATCCCCTACTTTATTTCTCTGCTTCTCTTGATCTCTTTCTCTCTGCTCTCCCCTCGTCTTCTCTCCCTCCCCTCCTCTTCTCTCCCTCCACTCTTCTCTTCCTCAAAAGAAAACACTTGTGTGTGTGTGTAGGAGGGAGATTGGGAGGTTGGGATATTATTTTCAATGAGAGGTAGAGAGAGAGAGAGAGAACGAGAGGGAGAGGAGAAAAAATACATACACTTTATTTAGCTCAAATACTTACTGTACATCATTAAAACAAACTGTATTTCATTTGAACAGACTAGAAAAGTTCAAAACAAGCCCACCCTCGTCCACCGCACATACAACCCCACTGACGCCCCACACCCCTACAAAGTCCCCCAGACGGTTCACCTGCACCCCATACACACGCTCCAGTTTTAGCCGAGCCAGCACCAGCAATACAGCTCTGGGGTCTCTACATCCCGTCCCCAGCATCTCATGTTTCCTCTTCTTCCATTTTGAAATGTTTTCCTGCCCCACCAGGTAGTTCACCAGTCAATCCCTACGCCCATTGTCTACAGCCCTATGCCCATTGTCTACAGCCCTACGCCCATTGGTAAACTGAGGCCCTCCAACATATAGGTTCACAGCCAACCCCAGTTCACCTTAGCTGACGCCGCACCCTAAATCACCACTAAAGCCCTGCTAACCTCGTCTACATCTCCCTTCCCTCTAACAACCACTGTTACATCATCAGCATAGCGGCAGGTAGCCTAGTGGTTAGAGCGTTGGGCCAGTTGCTACATCAAATCTCCGAGCTGACAAGGTAAAAATCTGTCGTTCTGCCCCTGAGCAAGGCAGTTCACCCACTGTTCCTAGGCCGTCGTTGTAAATAAGAATTTGTTCTTAATTGACTTGCCTAGTTAAATAAAACAAGCCAACAATGATACTGTCTCCCCACCTACTGCCTCTGGAACTGACATCCTCTGCAGACTCTCCCTCAGCCTACATCCTGTGTAGCCTCTCTCTCAGCCTACATCCCCTGCAGCCTCTCCCTCAGCCTACATCCCCTGCAGCCTCTCCCTCAGCCTACATCCCCTGCAGCCTCTCCCTCAGCCTACATCCCCTGCAGACTCTCCCTCAGCCTGCACAGCAGTGGTTCTCTGGCTAAACAGTAGGGCTAAAGAGTGGACACTCCTGCCTAATCCCTCTCCTAGCTGGGACTGGCTGTCTCAAGTACTGATCATACATCCTAGTGATGTCTATCACATCTCTCAAAATAAACAAGTTGTCCATTTTTGTCCGCCCAGGCACAGAGAATGCCTGGTCCCTGTGAACTATTTTGTCCAAACAACCTTTCAGCCGATTTGCCAAACACTTGGACAGTATTTTGTAATCCAAGCAGAGCAACGATACTGGCCTCGTTCTTCAATAGAGCTAGGTCCCCCTTATTCAGCAGTAGTGACAGCACTGCCCACTGGCAGCTGACTGGTAGTACTGAGCTCTCAAAAGGACTCCCGAAAGACGTCTAAGAGGTCCCTCCCCAATACACCCCATAAACATTTATAAAACTCAGCTGTCAGTCCATCGACCCCTGGCGCACGGCCTGGGGAGAGCTGCTGCACAGCCGCTGTTAGTTCCTGAAATGAAAAATCACCCTCTAGCCCAGCAATCTGCTCAGGCCCGAGCTTAGGCATCCCCTGTAGAATCTGCTGAGCACACTGTGGATCAGTGTTGCTGCCACCGTGGAGGTCTGCGTAGAAGTCCATAGCCATCCTCCTCATCTTCGCTGGATCCCACGTCGGAGACCCTGAAGGACGCCGCAGGCGGAACGTCGGCTTTGGCTGCGCCGACTTCCTCTCCAGGTTGAAGAAGAACACTACCTTTCCCCATGTACTGCTCCTCCCTCCCTGATTTCTGTCCCTCCACACATGTACCAATCCACACTGTTTTAACAGATGGTTAAAACCACCCCCCAATGTGGATGCGCTTCCTCCCAGTTCCTATCTAGTCTGTCGTACAGTTCCACAACCAAAAGAGGTAAACAGACCCGGGAAAGAAATCACCCTGTGTTGAATGATCATATTGTTTTTTTGTTAACTTTTTTTTTTCTTCCATTTCCTTTCCTTACTGCTGAGACGTGGCCATTCAGACGCCAACCTTGCTATTCCAATGGTTGGGTCTGGACCCAGGGTGGAGGCAGAGGCTGCCCCGAAACCCCCGGCCTGCTCTCAGATCTGGAGCCAGATGCGACAGAGGATCCATCAGCGCCCTGCTCGCCCCGCCTACTGTGCGTGCATGCCTGCCGCGTTTGTCCAATCTCCCCTCAATCAAAACACCTCCGACTTCCTGTAGTCGCACAAACCATGTAGGCTTTCCCCTCATACCTCAGCTGATACTAAATATCGAAAGTTTGTGTTTGTGAGTCTACAAACATGAAAACCGATCTTCTACAAGAGCTAACATGTTTCATAACTCTCATTGGGCTGGCAAATTTCCAGTAACGTGCGAGCTCTCGCATCAGGTCGCCATCAGGAATGAACGGTGGTACATTGGATATAGCAACCCTCGTAGCTGGAGAGAACAGCGGGGCGTAATTTGCAAAAAGACATCATTTAGAAGTAACACGTGTCTCAACCAGCCTGTTGACGAGGCACTCCTCTTTCAGAAACACAGAGAGAGAGAGAGAGCATGTGAGCAATAGAGAGAGAGGGAGAGAGTGGAGAAGACAAGAGAAAGCAATATAGGGAGAGAAAGAGAGAATGTGGGATGCAGCGCCTGCTCGGGGCAGTCATCGAACAGCAGCAAAGGCACTACTTGGATTCTATTTTGAGTCACTGCTTAAGTTGGGGTCAGTGCTTCTCAATGGGTGCGTCCCAAATGGCACCCTATTAGCCACATAGTGCACTACCTTTGACCAGCCCTGTGGGCCCTGATCACAAGTAGTGAACTATAAAGGGAGTAGGGTGCCATTTGGGGGACAGCCTCTGGCAGAGCAGCATGTTAATTAGACTGAAGAGGTGGAAAAGGAGGAGGAGGAGGAGGAGGAGAGGAGGGATGAAGGGGAGGGAGGGCTCAGAGACAGAAACAGCACTCTCATTCTCAACCACTGGTTTAGTGTCTATGCAGAAAGAGAGGGAGGAGAAGAGAGAGAGAGGGAGGAGGAGGAGAGAGAAGAGAGGGGGGAAGAGATGGAGAGAGAGGGAGGAGGAGAGAGAGGGAGGAGGAGAGAGAAGGGCAGAGAGAGGGAGGAGGAGGAGAGAGAAGGGCATAGAGAGGGAGGAGGAGGAGGAGGAGGAGGAGGAGGAGGAGGAGGAGGAGGAGGAGAGAGGAAGGGGGAGAGAGAGAGAGGGCTTGTGCTCTGATCTGGGTATGCATTTGCAAGGGTCATCAGCAACCACCCATCCGCAATCTCACTGTGACCTATCAATCCATCCACCTATCCACATAGCATCCACATAGCAATCCATCCACCTATCAATCCATCAACATAGCAATCCATCCACCTATAAATCCATCCACTTAGCAATCCATCCACCTATCAATCCATCCACCTATCAATCCATCCACATAGCAATCCATCCACCTATAAATCCCTCCACCTATCAATCCATCCACATAGCAATCCATCCACCTATAAATCCATCCACTTATCAATCCATCCACTTATCAATCCATCCACCTATCAATCCATCCACCTATCAATCCATCCACCTATCAATCCATCAAGCTATCAATCCATCCACATACCAATCCATCCACCTATCAATCCTTCCACCTATAAATCCAGCAAGCTATCAATCGATCAACCTATCAATCCATCCACCTATTAATCCATCCACCTATAAATCCATCCACTTATCAATCCATCCATTTATCAATCCATCCACCTATCAATCCATCCACCTATCAATCCATCCACCTATCAATCCATCCACATAGCAATCCATCCACCTATAAATCCAACCACTTATCAATCCATCCACTTATCAATCCATCCACCTATCAATCCATCCACCTATCAATCCATCCACCTATCAATCCATCAAGCTATCAATCCATCCACATACCAATCCATCCACCTATCAATCCTTCCACCTATAAATCCAGCAAGCTATCAATCGATCAACCTATCAATCCATCCACCTATTAATCCATCCACCTATAAATCCATCCACTTATCAATCCATCCACTTATCAATCCATCCACCTATCAATCCATCCACCTATCAATCCATCCACCTATCAATCCATCAAGCTATCAATCCATCCACATACCAATCCATCCACCTATCAATCCTTCCACCTATAAATCCAGCAAGCTATCAATCCATCCACCTATCAATCCATCCACCTATAAATCCATCAAGCTATCACTGCACGAAATGATGAGAGAGAGAGAAAACACTCGAGGCATCCTTAATTCAACACTGAATGAAGCCAGGGTGGTAGAGAGAGAATAATAGGTGAAGGATGGGTACAGAGGGAGGATGAAGGGAAAGAATGGAGAGAGATGTGTGCTGTGAATGATTTGTTTGTTAATGACATCACACCTTTGACAGACTGTGGGGGGGAGACAGACAGAGCGAGAGAGAGAGAGAGAGAGAGAGAGAGAGAGAGAGAGAGAGAGAGAGAGAGAGAGAGAGAGAGAGAGAGAGAGAGAGATTAAAAAACACCTCAGGCAAATCTTTGAATCTCCCTCAAATGCTGGCGAGAGAGAAAGAGAGAGAGAAAGAGAGAGAGAAAGAGAGAGAGACGTGCTAAGGTGTCTCGAAGAAGAATCACTCATCGCGATGATTCCCTGACATAGCGTGATTTCAAAAACAACCCTTTGGATCAAAGTCTCGCCTCTTTTCTCGAATGTGATTTTAAAAGGGGTAGCAGGGGATGAAAGGAGGGCTGGAAGAAAGAAAGAAAGAAAGAAAGAAAGAGAGGATATAAAAAGGAAGAGGGAGACATTTAGGGATTTCAAGCAGCCAAGGTCACAGACTAATGAATTGGGGAAAGAGAGAGAATGTCCTCATCTCCCCGTTGGAAGAAGAGAGGGGATGACTGATCGGAGCAGCCCAGAAATAGCCTCGCCATCTGAGAGAGAGAGAGAGAAAGAGAGAGAAAAGAAGGATGGAGGGAGGAAAAGAGAGCGGGAGGGGGGTATCTCCCTCCTGCCCTCTTTTCTCCCTCTCTCTCAATCATTCCCTTCGTCTCCTTAAACCATTGGTCCTGTGTAGTTCAGTCGGTAGAGCACGGTGCTTGCCATACCAAAGGTTGTGGCTTAGTTTCCCGCCAGAGTCACCCATATGTAAAATGTAGGCATGTCTGTAAATGGCTTTTGGTAAAAATGTCTAAATGGCATATGTTCTTTTTTCCCTGCCCCCTCCCCCCTGCCTCCAAACCTCCCCCCTGCCTCCAGCAATACAGTCTGTTAGCAGCCTAAGCCTATACGAGCACAGGGCCCTAGGAGCTACCCTGCCACACCGTTCCTCATGAGGTATATAATCACATTGCCATGGCCAGGTGGCCTAGAAGTCATCCCCCCAGTACCTGTAGGCTACATGTAGTACAGTCATGCCATGCTACCATTGGAAGTGATTTGTCCCACCTAGAAGATGAAGACCTCATAGGCCCCCAGAGGAAACGAGGCCCTGGATTTAAATATGTCAGCACTAGACCAAACAGAGGCGTTTCAGGTGGTCAATTTTGCAGTCGCGCTGCACACATGATCAGGACTATTACCTTTATTGTGGACTACTTTTGACCAGAGCCCTTTGGTTCAAAGTAAGAAATTGGGTGCCATTTGGGATGCAGTCTGGGACTGCAAAAGAGACAACCTGGAACGCCACCGATAGTGAGTATCCGCTGTCTGCATTCATATCGTCCTCCTGGTGTGGCCAAAGGGGCTTTTTCCATCATGCAATGTCACAATACATAGTTTATTACCTTACTACCATAAAGAAGAGCTTGCATAGTGCTTCAACGCTCCGACCACAGATATAGAATCTCTGGAACGGACATGCTTATTCAAGTCAATGATGCCATAATGGGTAGACTGGTGGCCATTTTGAATGCACCCATGAGTTTACCAGTCAATTTGCCGTGGTCAGAGCCTCTATGCTCGTTCTAGCCATTATATTTCTATGGCTCCAACAGTCAACCAATCTGGCATGTTACCAACACATGTGTTTCAACACATAGCATATGTGATGTTTTGCTTGAGACAATGGTTTTCACTATAGGCCATTTCCATACATCACTGAGCCAAGCCGTGTGTTGACGATTGAGCCACATTGGCTAGCTAGCTAATGAGCAAACAAACAGCACTAACACTGATGGAGAACTAGGTACTGTATGTGACCCAAATGACATCCAGATTTCCTATAGGAGTGAGAGAGAGAGAGAGAGAGAGAGAGAGAGAGAGAGAGAGAGAGAGAGAGAGAGAGAGAGAGAGGCCTCCAGTGTGCTCATTGATCCAAAGCCCAGAAAAGTCAAAGCACAAGAGGACAGACACAACCTTGGCAAAGGGAGCGCCATGGTTTATGACTGTCGCGACTGTGCCTGCCTGTGTGTGTGTGTGTGTGTTTGCATGTGTGTAAGCATGATGGAATTATATCAGGGGATGCTGCGACACCACCACCCGTTCACCTGAGAGGGAGAGAGGGAGAGAAAATGAGAGGGAGAGAGAGCGGGACCCAGGACCAGACAGAGAGGTCTCGCTACAGCGGCCAGATGACATATTTACATGCAGCCGGAATATCCTCTGTCTGAGGTAAATGAATGCTATGTGAAATAGTGGGTTTAAGTAGGCAGCCTTCCCAGGACAGGGCCATATAGATCATCACCTAATCATGAACCATCTCTGCTCCTCCTCTCCACCCCCGGACTACCACAGACGTCCGCAGGGCCAGGAGAGAGGGGAGGGAGGGGCAAGAGAGGCAAATACTCGACACAAGAGAAGCATCTACTGCAAACAACATGGATGAGATAGGAGAAAGGAAATGAACACAGTCATGTCGGGGCTTGATCTAGAATCTATGTCCTCGAGGATTTTCAACCTTGTGTTTGAAAAGCTACATAATCCATCACTACTTAATGGCGCTGGCTTGCGCCAGCACTGTACTGCCGATTACTGTAGTGAACCATCCAAAGACAGATCAAGTTATGATTTACACAAGATTTCATCCAAATAGATCCGTTATGATAACTGTCTCCTTGCAGTTCCAACAATACTTGACTTTCGCTTTGGTGCATTCAATAGGACGGACCAAGCACATCTCTTTACACAATCCTACACTGTTTTTCTTTGCCGCCTACAGAATTCCCCAGCTGTGGCCCACTGTAACCCACTGTCCCCAGAGAATATACCACTATGGTAATGATGACATTCTCTCTCTCTCTAGAGGGTCTTCACCCCTACCTATCCCCCAAAGCCCTCCCCTCTCTCCAGCTTCTTCACTCTCCTCCATCTCCATTATAGGGTGTGTCCCTTGAGCTTGGTGGTTAACTCCCCCCTTCCTTTCCATCAATTAGAATCAATTCAATTCAAAGGGCTTTATTTGCAAGGGAAACATACAGTGCATTCGGGAAAGTATTCAGACCCCTTGACTTTTTCCACATTTTGTTACGTTACGGCCTTGTTCTAAAATGGGCTTAACGCCAAGCATCACGTCTGGAGGAAACCTGCACCATCCCTACGGTGAAGCATGGTGACTGGGGGTGAAGGTTCACCTTCCAACATGACAACGGCCCTAAGCACACAGCCAAGGCACTGCAGGAGTGACTTTGGGGACAAGTCTCTGAATGTCCTTGAGGGGCCCAGCCAGAGCCCGGGCTTGACCCTGATCGAACGTCTCTGGACCTGAAAATAGCTGTGCAGCGACGCTCCCCATCCAACCTGACAAATCTTGAGATGATCTGCAGAGAACAATGGGAGAAACTCCCCAAATACAGGTGTGCCAAGCTTGTAGCGTCATACCCAAGAAGACTCAAGGCTGTAATCATTTCCAAAGGTGCTTCAACAAAGTACTGAGTAAAGGGTCTGAATAGTTACGTAAATGTGATATTTCAGTAGTTTTCTTTAAGAAATTAGCAAAACTAAATAAATACCTGTTTTTTCTTTGTCATTAAGGGGTATTATGTATAATTTACAGCAACAACCTGGGGAATAGTTACAGGGGAGAGGAGGGGGATGAATGAGCCAATTGTAAGCTGGGGAGGATTAGGTGACCGTGATGGTATGAGGGACAGCTTGGGAATTTAGCCAGGACACCGGGGTTAACACCCCTACTCTTATGATAAATGCCATGGGATCTTTAATGACCTCAGAGAGTCAGGACACCTGTTTAACATCCCATCCAAAAGACAGCACCCTACACAGGGCAATGTCCCCATCACTAGCCTGGGGCATTGGGATATTTATTTTGACCTGAGGAAAGAGTGCCTCCTACTGGCCCTCCAACACCACTTCCAGCAGCATCTGGTCTCCCATCCAGAAGTCTGACCAGGACCAACCCTGCTTAACTTCAGAAGCAAGGTAGCAGTGGGAAGCAGGGTGGTATGCTGCTGGCATACCACCAAGGAAAAGACTTTAACATAACAAAACGTGTAAGAAGTCAAGGGGTTTGAATACTTTCCAAATGCACTGTATGTTTACATTGTCAAAGCAAGTGAAATAGATAGACAAAAGTGAAATAAACAATAAAACATTAACAGTAAACATTACGCTCACAAAAGTTCCAAAAGAATGAAGACATTTCAAATGTCATACTATGTCTATATACAGCGTTGTAACGAGATGCATATAGCTAGTGTACAAAATGGAAAATAAATAAACATCTCTCCCTGCCCCTTACACCCCTGCCTATCCCACAATGCCCTCCCCTCTCCTCCCCAAGGTGCTCTCCCCACTCCTCCTCCCTCCCTCCCTCCCCTCTCTCCACCCTGGCCCCCGTTTCACCCCATGAGGGGGGGACCATCTGTCTCTAAGCGACAGGGTGACACAGTGCTTTTTTTGGGCTGCCTGCCGCTACACAGAGGCAACAATGCGGGGCCATGCCCTCTCTCCGTCCCTCCCTCTCTTTCCCTCATTTCTTACCTCCTGCCCCTCTTACCATCTGACATTCTCTCTCCCTACTCTCATTTTCACACTCCCTTTTTCTATCCCACATATTCTAACTCGCTCTCCGTCTTTCACTCACCTCTCCTGCCTCTCTCATCAACCAACATATTGTATTCTTCCCCTCCCTTCTCTCCCTCCCCACTATCCCTTCCTTCCATCTCTCCCTCCCTTCTCTCCTTCCCCACTCTCCCTCACTACTCGCCCTCCCTCCCCATTCTCCCTCCCCACTCTCCCTCCCTTCCTACTCTCCCTCCCTTCTCTCCCTCTCTCTCCATCACATGACCTGTGCTCTATGGCAGCAGCACCAGGGTTGTCTGAGGCAGTGTTCCTGTAATCACTAAGCTAGGCAGATCAGGTGTGTGGATCGGGGCTGTGAGTGTGGATCAGGCGTAACGACTAACAGAGAGAGAGAGACAATCAGTGGACTGGACCAGACCACTGTGATGAGGATTTACAACCCTGTTGGACTACTGAGACACACTGGGTGTGTCTGAAATACCACCCTATGTACTACTATCGACAATGGCCCATTTCAGACACCGCTACTGATCCTGGACACACTGACTGTCTGAGACAAGCATCTTCCTCACACCGGCCTCTGTCTCTCCTCTCCCCTCCTCCCCTCCCCACACACAATCCCCAATCAGACCTGTGCTACCCACAAGGGAGAGGGCCTGGACGTGATGTGAACACTGTGCCCCAAAAAAAAATACATGACGGATTGGAGGATGACAGGAAAGTGGTAGGAAAGCAGCCGTCTGCCTTCCCGTCTGTCGGTCTTTCCAGGCTTCAAAGGCAATGGCACAGAGGTAATCAGCCATATGAGATCAGAGCACTGCTGACAAGTGTGACTGCTGACAATAACCAGGCTGATGCAACTCTATCCTTCCTCCCTCTCTCATTCACTCTCCCTCCATCAACCCATCTCATTCTCTCGCTCTCTCTTCCATCTCATTCTCTCCCTCTCATCTCTCCCTCATTCACTCTCCCTCCATCAACCCATCTCATTCCCTCGCTCTTTCTCTCCTCATGTAAACCCTCCTCTCTCTCTCATTCTCTCCCTCCGTCGCCAATCTCTCTCTCACTTTCCATCTTCAATCTCCCTCCATCACATCTCTCTCTCCATGTCCCTCTCAGTGCTCAAAGTCATATACTGAAATGTCACACTTTACCAATAGATATGCATATTGTATTGTAACATATTGTAACATCTAGTATGTTTACTAGAATAAATAACGCATCATTGCTTTCTAACGGGTTGCAGTTTGATCCAGGATGAACTACCTCCATGGTGATGGAACATTTCGTGAAGCTCTGCCCGAGGGATAAAATGTCTCTCTAGCACTGTAACAGTTGTTGAGAGTAGTAGCTATCGCTGTTGTGGATATGTTGCGCTTCTTTGCGGATGTGTAACTGTTACCGCTCCTGTTATAATGCCCTTGTGAAGAAAGCTGCCTAATGCAGCTTAGACACTGGCTATAATGGCATGCGCCTGGATAAATGGCAACCATTTTAGCTCCTGGTGAGGATCTTTCTGTAAGTCACCTTGACTAGTAGTGGGTGCAGGTAGAGAACGGGTGAGAAGTGAGAGAATGAACTGGGCTAAACTGAAGTGCAGCACTACAAATTGCTGCATGCCACATTGTGAATAAATCATAACGGAATGTTAGCTCCGTATCTGGTGCGTTTATCTAACGGAGTTATCCAGAGCTTACAAGGTCATTAAGACATAATGTACTGCATCAAGTAACTAGAAATAGAATGGAACAGACATACCGCTGAACGGAACCGTTCCAACGTACCAACGGCACCAAATGGAACGGATACACCATTGGACGAAAAACCCAGTGAACCTACCAAGCCGGTTTCCTGGACCCAGATTAACATTAGTCATGCATTTTCAATGACGATTTTCCAATGGGATTAACCTTTAGTCCAGGACCAAGTTATATCGCAATAATCTGGGTCCAGGAAAACCATCCCATAGAGTTTGTGCAGTTCCTACTGAGGGGAAATGTAATGTAGTGTTACAAAATACGTCAGCACAATGCCCTTCATGTTGGTGGGGAGAATCAATGGGCTGAATGGGTAAGAAGATAAAACTATTTCTGCAGCTATGTCGAGCCGAGCTGAGCAGCGCTGCCCTTCACAAGGACCAATAAAATATCTATTACACATCAAAAGGGATCTTTTAGAAAAATAGTCTCTATTCTTTCCTTCCTTCTTATTGTCCAATAGGAAAACTTGGCTTTTTGAGAGATAACGTTGAGGTCGGTTTAATGTGATTATGGCTCGTGGGTGGTGGGGGACTGGAGAGGAGAATGCGTATACGTTGTCTATGAACAGAGGTTGGTCAGTTGTGCTCACACACACACTCACACACACACACACACACACTCACACACACACACACATGCCCCTTGATCTGGTCCTACGTATAACTGGTCCTAGCTATAAGTGGGGCCTGGAGTTTTCCGGTCCAGGTAACATGCTCAGGAAAGACTAAACTGTATGTGGGGTTGGTAGCAACAATTGTCGTCAATGTCCTTCCAACCACTACACAAAACAATTATTGTTATCCAATAAAGGGACTGATTGAAAAGATGATTTCAAATTCTTTGAAAAAAAAAGATTCACTCTTTCTTCGTGACCTTCCTTAGTCTACAACGGAGAAGCAGGTCTGGGGAAAAAAGTGTAACAAATTAAATAATAAAAGGAAACAAGTCTTGGGTTTCATCTATTTGTTTTTTCTTCAGCGATGTCTGTCATTTCTGACAACGCAATTTTTTGTCACACCGCCTTGACATTGGTTGACAAAGAGCTTTCAAAGCCTGTCGGGAATATTTGAACAGCAGCGCAACCGCGCAAACAAATAAAGTCCCTTTTCAAGTCGCTGGAATATTCTCAGGACATTGGCGAGGCGACGAGCGGCAGAACCACGGAGGTGTGAAACGTACAACACAAAGGACAACAAAGCACATCAAACATGGCCACACAAACACAGCCAAGACAGCTCTGAAAGTGAACGTCTGAATCACAAGCACATGAAAATAATAGACCCAGGTCGGTGTAAACAGAGTATGTGGTGGGAGGGAGGGAGGGAGGGAGGGAGGGAGGGAGGGAGGGAGGGAGGGAGGGAGGGAGGGAGGGAGGGAGGGAGGGAGGGAGGGAGGGAGGGAGGAGGGAGGGAGGAGGGAGGGAGGGAGGGGAGTGGACGGGGGGTGGACGGGGAGACCAGACATCCTCACTGAGTACTTGGACGTTAGCCAGACCAATGTGCTTTGACATTTCATTCCTGATGCTTCAGTACAGAGCGACTTTAGGAGCCTTGATTAGGTTGGATCTAAGGTCACGTTCAATCAAAAACCAACCTCTGGAAATTATCTGCGATTATGCAAAAACACAATTTGTCTTTTAATGGATCTCCAGTGATATTGGATTTGGTATGACAGTAAACATAGTTGGGCTGATTGAATTGATGAAAATGTGAATTTATTCAAGCAGAAGGAAAAAAAACGAATGCCCCAGAGACTTGTTAATTTTTTACTGAACGATACCCCTGATCCAGACGGCCAAACCTGTCTCTGAACCTGGTTTTGTCTGGACATGGGTCGCATTCATTAGGAACCAAATGGAAGAAAGCGTTTTGAAAAGGGAGGGACTACCTAAACTTGTCTAATAAAAAACATTGTAATATTGTTGTATTGTATTGTACATTTTGTATTCTAAATGTGTAATGATTGAGTAATGATGTAATAATTATTGTATGATGTATTGTGTTATTTATGATGTAGGCTGTTTTGTTGAGATGTAATCGTTTTGGACCCAAGGAAGAGTGTGGGGATCCAAACAAATGCCAATACAAATCCTCACGCTACAGAAGGATGAGATAAGCTCCTGCCCTATGGGCCGTTCTCGCTCAGACAAGGTTTACTTTGTCTTGTTCAAGTCTCATCCTCAACCATGATCCTGACCCTGACTAAGTGGATGCACTGTCAGTCACTCCATCATCCCTCAGTTGCTCTGAGGCGTGTCACATCCCCTCACTGTCCCCGCATCGTCTCACTCCAAAAACCTAGAGAAAAGTGTGAGGCAGGAGAGGCCTCCCTTTCCTTTCTCTCTTTCAATCACCCCGACTCGTCCGTCATTCTCGAGCCGCCGCACTCCTTACTTTACGACAGCGCGGATGCCTCGCCCCCTCACCGCCACTCCCGCTCCATTTGACTCATGATGAGGTGTCAGTAGCGCCCTTGAGTGGGAGCGGAGTTGCCAGTCCCCCTATGCTCCTCAGCCGCGGCCGGGCCTGAGATCTGACTGTTATTAACTTGTCAGAGCGGCAGAACCACGGGGAGGAGGGAGGGAGCAGAGTTTTACATGTGCTCCCTTATGCATGGCTTGGCTTCAGTGTTTTTGGTGTGTGAACCAAAGTGTTTACTCACCAAGGCCCCCGAGGCCCCCTGCAGCTTGACTGACTGCTGCTAGGATCAACCATCACTCTCTATTAGCTGGTAAGTATGGCCGTCTCTAGAGGATGTATGTCGCTCGCTCAACTCCCTAGGTCATAGCCGGAAGATCGGCAGACCCATGTAAGGCTTTATCAACCTGACTATTCAGTTGAAGTCGGAAGTTTACACTTATGTTGGAGATACATCTGTGGATGTATTTCAAGGCCTACCTTCAAACTCAGTGCCTCTTTGCTTGACATCATGGGAAAATCAAAAGAAATCAGCCAAGACCTCAGAAAAAAACATTGTAGACCTCTACAAGTCTGGTTCATCCTTGAAAGCAATTTACAAACGCCTGAAGGTACCACGTTCATCTGTACAAACAATAGCACGCAAGTATAAACATCATGGGACCACGCAGCCGTCATACTGCTCAGGAAGGAGACGCGTTCTGTCTCCTAGAGATGAACGTACTTTGGTGCGAAAAGTGCAAATCAATCACAGAACAACAGCAAAGGACCTTGTGAAGATGCTGGAGGAAACAGGTACAAAAGTATCTATATCCACAGTAAAACGAGTCCTATATCGTCATAACCTGAAAGGCCGCTCAGCAAGAAAGAAGCACATGGGGACAAAGATAGTACTTTTCTGAGAAATATCCTCTGGTCTGATGAAACAAAAATATAACTGTTTGGTCATAATGACCATTGTTATGTTTGGAGGATAAAGGGGGAGGCTTGCAAGCCAAAGAACACCATCCCAACCGTGAAGCATGTGGGTGGCAGCATCATGTTGTGCTTAGCTGCAGGACGGACTGGTGCACTTCACAAAATAGATGTCATCATGAGGAGGGAAAATTATGTGGATACATTGAAGCAACATCTCAAGACATCAGTCAGGAAGTTAAAGCTTGGTCACAAATGGGTCTTCCCAATGGACAATGACCCCAAGCATACTTCCAAAGTTGTGGCAAAATGGCTTATGGACAACAAAGTCAAGGTATTGGAGTGGACCTCACAAAGCCCTGACCTCAATCCTATAGAAGATTTGTGGGCAGAACTGAAATAGCGTGTGCGAGCAAGGAGGCCTACAAACCTGACTCAGTTACACCAGCTCTGTCAGGAGGAATGGGCCATAATTCACCCAATTTATTGTGGGAAGCTTATGGAATGCTACCCGAAACGTTTGACTCAAGTTAAACAATTTAAAGGCAATGCTACCAAATTCTAATTGAGTGTATGTAAACTTCTGACCCACTGGGAATGCGATGAAATAAATAAATACTGAAATAAATCCCTCTACTATTATTCTGACATTTCTCATTCTTAAAATAAAGTGGTGATCCTAACTGACCTAAGACAGAGAATTTTTCTAAGATTAAATGTCAGGAATTGTGAAAAACTGAGTTTAAATGCATTTGGCTAAGGTGTATGTAAACTTCCGACTTCAACTGTACATCAACTTGACAGGCACTAGACAACCAATGTCAGTCCACATAGAGGGTAAAACATTGGCAAACACGGGGCTGAAGGAGAGATTTGTTTGTGGAATTTGTCCGAATGGGAAATGATAAATGCTCGTTGCTTTAGACTGTCTAGGTCTTCCTACTGTTCGTGGGCCCAGTTACTAACTCTACAGTAAGCAAGCAGTCTCGTCGTTTCCATGGCCACCCCTACTAGAACAATGGAAGCAATTATAAAAACGCTTCTTGGAAGATTGCAGTAATAATGTGAGCAGTAATAGCATAACAGGGTGATTAATGGTGTAAATTAAACAACTATTAAAGCCTCTCTCCATTTCAGCTGTAATAAGAGAGGAGGCAGCCAGCAAGCAGATTTGGAGTGGAGAATAAAAGAAAGGGGAAACGTAGCCGTATGATGCATCAGGGACTGTACTAGCGTAATGCCTGCATTTTATACCTCAATAACTTTTGCATCACTTAGTTCATTATGTCGAAACTGTATCCGGTAATCCGGAACAAAGCCCCTGTGCGGCGTTAACCTTTTCCCACAGTCGCCAGGTGTTTAACTCCTCGACACCTGTGCACACACACAACATGGGCAAATTGCCTGCCAGTCCCAAGCACACGCTGAAGGCTATCCGCGGGAAATGTTCTACACAACGGTTTCCTCCTCTGCAAATATATATTAATCATGTGATACTCGGCGCTGCTGTAGCTGAAGCCAATGTTGTAATCGGAGTGCCCTTTTCGGGCTGCCGCAGTTAATTAAGTATAGAATGGATGGAGGAGACAAGACACACCCCCACAGTCAGTCGGCAAGACTTAGTCAGATGGAACTCGAGTCAAGACCCAGGCAATGTAAAGACAAACACGGAGTAGTACACAGGCAAATATTACTCAAGCTCTTTCATAGCTGTAGGAAAAACACTAGATTTAAGCCCGCTGTAAACGCAGATGGATACTGTTTGGATTGACCGCATCACCAATTCCTAGACGTCATCTTAACCCCTCTTTCACAGCAGCTGCCAATCGCGACGAGACTTGACGTGTGACGTTCTATCAACTATAATGTGGGCCCACAAAGGTAAAGTTCAGATAACCAATCCTAACATCAGGCAATATATTACTAAAAGTCAATATCACTCAAATATCCCATTGGTTTCAACGTGATCTGATTAATTAGCAAGCGTTTCCATTTCCTTTGGAACAGGACACACTCTGTTTGAAGTGCTCTGCTTCCCGGGGTATCCATCTCTGAAAGCTTTCCAGTAAATTGAATTGCACTTTCTTTGCAGTTTAGATGAAGAAGGAGAGAGGGGGAATAATCTTATCAACTATGAGTTTAACTGGCACATTTGCCTGGGGATAAGAAGCTAAGCAGAACTGGTACTATAATTAGACTATATCGCCATGACTCCCCGCTAAACCGCCGCCGCTCGCTTGGTGTTCGCTTAGTTTATTATCGCCTCTCCTCTTCAAGCCACGCCTTCTTTCAGAGTCCTCTTTGCCCCTCCCTAGGTTCAATTACCGCAGATACCACTTCTGTCCAAACAATAGCCAATGACACGTTAATTACACACGCTAATGCTAATTCAATAATGTTCTAATGTTCTGACTGCGCCGGGCCTAGTGTGTGCTATGCCCTAATGAATCTAACTGATAATAGAATACAGCTTAGAATCAATATCAGGCCCCCTGGAGAATCAATATCAGGCCCCCTGGAGACTTACTTACAAAGGGTATCCGAGTATAGTGCTGTTCCAGGATCAGTTTTGCCTTTTAGATTATACCAAATAGACAGTGGTGGACCTGATCCTAGATCAGTGAACCTACTTCGAGACACTTTGTGAATACAGGGTACAAGATTGAGTGTTTTCAAATGGTCAAGTGGTTGGCCCCTCCATATAGGCAAGTTCAAGGCCATTTGGTCTTGGCTAGAAAAACAGGTGGGTTACCTGTTTAGGAACCACTACTCCAGAAAACAACCCACGGTTAGGGTGCGTCTCGATACCCTATATAGTGGCATAAAGGGAACAGGGTGCCATTTGGGATGCAGACTTAGTCTCATGGCAGCCTTATCCTTCCAGGGGAGAAGAGAGGGATGGACAGATTAAGAGAGGGATGGAAAGATTAACTAGCTAGTCAAACCAAGGCTCAGTTTGCCAACGTAAGTGGGTTTCCTCTATTGAGTGTTATGTTTGTGCAGATCTTTAGCTATAATACCCTTGCCAACTGTGACAGGCTATGGCAGGGTTTCCCAAACTCAGTCCTCGGGACCCCAAGTGGTGCACTTTTTGGGGGTTTTGCCCTAACACTACACATCTGATTCAAATTATCAAAGCTTGGTGATTCTTTGAACCAGCTGTGTAGTGCTAGGGCAAAAACCAGAATGTGCAACCCTTGGGGTCCCGAAGACCGAGTTTGGGAAGCTATGGGCACAGAGGATGGTGGCGAAATAGTACTGCCACACAAACCCAGGCCAGCATGTCATCATGGGCCAGATCCTCTTTTCTTGCCTCTTGGATGACTTCCAAACATTTGATTGCTTAATATCCCACGGGACCCTATTCTAAAGTGCACATTAGTGATTGGCCATTAAGACCATGCTTTTGAACTATTTGCCAAATCTTTAACTTAAAAAAAAAAAAAAGAACTATGGATATCGGAATGATGACCTTTCCTCGCCAATGGTGCTTCTACATCTGCATTGCTTGCTGTTTGGGGTTTTAGGCTGGGTTTCTGTATAGCACTTTGTGACATCGGCTGATGTAAAAATGACCCTATAAATACATTTCATTGATTGAAATACATTTGATAAAATGGGAACGTTTGGCACGTGTGGTGCGCGAATACGCACAATATTATCATGTAAATTCAACCAATACTAATTCAATGCTTAAAAGCTCAAACAAACCAATCCATGTCAACTTCCAATTAACATTCATGAACGGGGAAAGTAGTCCGAATGATTGCAACCGTTAGCCTAACATATGGGACTGGTCAGGGACAACTACGCACACCTGCACTAACTAATGTGGAATATTAAAGCATCATCAAAACGTCAACAACCAGCCACAATGTATTCATTCCCGTCGATTGTCTAATCTATGCAATCATCGGTTCGATCAATGAAACCAATCACCAAACAGCAGCCCGACCTGGGTGTAGCTCCAGCTCCCTGATTTAAATGGGGCGTCAAAATAGTCCCGGGTCTCTTTTCAGCCGCGGATCAATACCCTACCAAATGGCCTCCGAACGGCGGATTGGAATTCTGTGTGCACGCAGGGGCTAGGTTACATGTCAGTGTGATCACAGTGCGTGCTGGGTCGCTAAAGTTGCGTTTACACCAACCCAATTCTGATATTTTGCCCAATTACTGGCAATAGAGTGTATCTGCCTTAGAGATGTGTAGTGGACACGTATGTTTACAAATCGGGGCGCAAACTGGGCACCATTCGGTCCATATGTTCTCCTACGCACCATTTCAACTCCAACTGCACACGTGTCCTTCATAACATGGACATGTTGATAGCACGCAATCTGATTTGATTTGTTTTCATTCCTCACATTACAACGCAGCCTAATATTTGGCGCCTATACATTAAGACGATGAGCAAGAGGGAACTATCCCCAGATGATATCCTGTTATTGAACACTGAACATGAGGGGACGCAGGTGGTGTTAGGGGTATACAGAGAGATACAGACACACAGAGATAGATACAGACACAGAGAGACATAGAGACAGAGAGACACAGAGACACAGAGACACACACAGAGAGAGAGAGCTCATTACACATATTCCCCCCAAAACAGATCAGCTCCCAACACGTTCGAGATGTTTCAACCTTAATGCATTCTAAATCCCCAATGTGGCCAATGTAATGTATCAGACAGCTGAGAGAGAACACCATGGCTGCAACAACTCAGATAGTGAGATGCACACCACGCACACATTTTGACACTCCACCACACAACCGCACTGGATTGTGTAACAAGCGTCGGGCACCGCGGCACCCATCACCACACAGCGACACTCATTGCCGGGTGCACGTCGTCTACCTACCTTCAGAGCCTCGATATCCAGTGATGTTGATCGGTCCATATAGAAAGAGAAAGTCTTGCGCACAAAGTTTGAAATATCTAGACTCGTAGTTCCCGACCTAAACTCAGCCCGGTCCTCCAACCCGGGGACGATTTTCTCATTTCCATTCCCGTTGATCACGACTCCTCCAGTTTGGAATTGAAGCGATGACGATAACAGCTATTCACTTGAAGACAGTTATTGACCAGCAGAAACGAAATGTAACCCCCATGAGGTGGCAAACGAACAGTTCTGATTTCTCCGATTTTGAAAGTGGAGGGAGGGGGCGAGAAAGAGCGCGAGAGATACGTATCTGTTCTCCCAAGGAAGGAAAATGTTGAGTGCAGGTCGAGTTTCTCTGGCGGCGCAGTTTCTTTCCCGTCGCGGTGCGTTATGGTTCATCGCCACCAGATGACTGTATCTTTCCCACGGCTCTGACTTAAAAAATGTGTGGTGTTTTCATCTCTCCCAGACAGCAAACTGTCCCTGCCCCTGCAGTCCTGTTTGTCAGCCTTCCCCCTGGGGTCCTAAAGCTACCAATGAGTGTGGAGAAGCCCATCAATAGGCTTCCTGAGCGCATGCCATCACTGCTGAACGGCAGTGCTGTTTAAGTTTTAATTAGCAAAACGGATGACATTCCATATAACCCACTGGCCCTCTGGTTGAATCAATAGAATTACTTTGAACCAACGTGGAATAGACGTTGATGTGACGTCTGTGCCCAGTGGGAACAGACATGAGCAGAGCACGCTGCAAATCACAATTAATTTAGTGTTCATTCCGGACAAGTCATTAGCAGACCGAGACAAGTCTTGTGAAGAAAGGGAGATTTATCAAGGGTGTCCAGATCCCCAGAATAGAAGAGAAGCGAGTCACAGCACAGTCACTGGATATGGTATCATCTTAATGAATACAAGGCTTTCTTCCATCGGGGCCGTTTTTTCAGATTCTGTGCCACTCTGTAATTAATCATTTTACGGGACCGGCTTTTATTAGAGAACATGACCTCGAATGAGCGCACGGTGGCAGCTCGAGCTGAAGTGACGTCAGCTCATCTCGAGCTCCCCCTCTAGTCTGGGACGCAAGTTTTTACAGCCGCTAGTAAAGGGACATGATGTGGCAGGTTTAGCATCCTTACAGTGTGTGCGTGTGTGTGGTGTGTCTGTGCGTGTGTGGTGTGTGTGTGTGTGTGTGTGTGAGAGAGAGAGAGAGAGAAATAGTTTTTTCTACGTGCGTCGTTTGTGTGTCTGTTTGTGTGTGTGTCTGTGCGTGTGTGTGTGTTAGTAATGAAGTAGCTAGGTGATGTGTTCTAGATAAATAGGGTTCATGCATCAACCCGCTGTACCACAAATCTTGGCAGGATTTTCTCAGATGGCTCACAGTAATGAGATGCACAGTAATGTTACATACATCATTCAACTGTGTGTGTGTGTGTGTGTGTGTGTGTGTGTGTGTGTGTGTGTGTGTGTGTGTGTGTGTGTGTGTGTGTGTGTGTGTGTGCGTGTGTGAGAGAGAGAGAGAGGGGGAGAGAGAGAGAGATGTAAGAGAGAGAGATGGTAAAAGAGAGAGAGAGAGAGACAGAGAGTGGTGGCAAGAGAGAGAGAGATGGTAAAAGAGAGAGAGAGATGGTTAAAGAGAGAGAGCGGGAGAGAGAGAGAACGCACTGCCCAATCATTAGGCTACATTTATGTTAAAGTTATTGAAATCTAAATACTATTTATATTACAGAACAAGCGGCAAAGCTCCATATGACACACATTTTAGCACATACAGATTAAATACTATGGAGTCTTTAAGAAGTATAATAAATATGTAACAACATTTTATAAATATGCCATAAAAAAATATTTAAATAAACAATTTCTCAATTATGCTTTTAGATACAAATGTCAAATATACAGTATGTTAACAATCCTTCCTTCAAATAAATATTCTATGGATTACATTTCGTGAAAATCCAAAATATCATGGTATTCTTTTGTCTGGGTTTTGTGTGGAAACACTCAGTAAAGACACTGTAGTAGGATAGATCTTTATTCCAAATGCCATCACAGATAGACAATGCAATAACCAAACCACGGTGACATTAAGGGTAAATTGAAACTCTGTGCACGCCAGACAGTTTGCTTGCATGTTTACGTTGCTCCCCGACCAATAATGCATGCATGAATTATGTGTTTTAACAAGAGCGTTACATGTGCAGTTTCTTTCACGGCGCATTGACTTTAATTCATGCATTTATCTAAAGCTTTGATAACACTGCTGTTGCCATCACAGGAAAGGATGTGGAGCTTGTTTTATTGAATGGGATTATAGCCTTTGGGATGCAATACAAGGTAGGTATCTATGATCAAATGCATACGTTAATAAATCATTGTTATTACCTTAATTCACGGAAACATAAGCAATGCTATGGCCTTTAAAATTTTGATTGATTCTGTGAATTCTTAGTTATATTTCAGGTTTAGCATGTATTTGACATGGCCTCAATCATCCTCAAAATGCTACATAATTGTGAGGTATTTTTCTAGAAGAGTAAGCTATGTTTAGGCTATGTTAGTCTGTTTCGTCCAGTCATCCATTCATCCCCCCATCTATCTCCCCATTATCCAGCAGATTCCTTGAAATCTGAGTCAGTGTCGCCTTCTGTATGTATGCTCAATTCTGCACGGTCTTCCATCTGTAGACAGTGGAACAGCTACTCGAAAATATTTACACTTTGGAGAGGGAATAGTAACCGAATGAATGGTGACTGGTTAGTGTCTGTAGGCTATACAGTGAGGGAAAAAAAGTATTTGATCCCCTGCTGATTTTGTACGTTTGCCCACTGACAAAGAAATGATCAGTCTATAATGTTAATGGTAGGTTTATTTGAACAGTGAGAGACAGAATAACAACAAAATAATCCAGAAAAACGCATTTTATAAATTGATTTGCATTTTAATGAGGGAAATAAGTATTTGACCCCCCTCTCAATCAGAAAGATTTCTGGCTCCCAGGTGTCTTTTATACAGGTATAGAGCTGAGATTAGGAGCACACTCTTAAAGGGAGTGCTCCTAATCTCAGTTTGTTACCTGTATAAAAGACACCTGTCCATAGAAGCAATCAATCAATCAGATTCCAAACTCTCCACCATGGCCAAGACCAAAGAGCTCTCCAAGGATGTCAGGGACAAGATTGTAGACCTACACAAGGCTGGAATGATCATGAGAACGGTGAGGAATCAGCCCAGAACTACACGGGAGGATCTTGTCAATGATCTCAAGGCAGCTGGGACCATAGTCACCAAGAAAACAATTGGTAACACACTACAATTGGTAACACACTACGCCGTGAAGGACTGAAATCCTGCAGCGCCCGCAAGGTCCCCCTGCTCAAGAAAGCACATATGCATGCCCGTCTGAAGTTTGCCAATGAACATCTGAATGATTCAGAGGACAACTGGGGGAAAGTGTTGTGGTCAGATGAGACCAAAATGGAGCTCTTTGGCATCAACTCAACTCGCTGTGTTTGGAGGAGGAGGAATGCTGCCTATGACCCCAATAACACCATCCCCACCGTCAAACATGGAGGTGGAAACATTATGCTTTGGGGGTGTTTTTCTGCTAAGGGGACAGGACAACTTCACCGCATCAAAGGGACGATGGACGGGGCCATGTACCGTCAAATCTTGGGTGAGAACCTCCGTCCCTCAGCCAGGGCATTGAAAATGGGTAATGGATGGGTATTCCAGCATGACAATGACCCAAAACACACGGCCAAGGCAACAAAGGAGTGGCTCAAGAAGAAGCACATTAAGGTCCTGGAGTGGCCTAGCCAGTCTCCAGACCTTAATCCCATAGAAAATCTGTGGAGGGAGCTGAAGGTTTGAGTTGCCAAACGTCAGCCTCGAAACCTTAATGACTTGGAGAAGATCTGCAAAGAGGAGTGGGACAAAATCCCTCCTGAGATGTGTGCAAACCTGGTGGCCAACTACAAGACACGTCTGACCTCTGTGATTGCCAACAAGGGTTTTGCCACCAAGTACTAAGTCATGTTTTGCAGAGGGGTCAAATACTTATTTCCCTCATTAAAATGCAAATCAATTTATAAAAATTTTCACATGCTTTTTTCTGGATTTTTTTGTTGTTATTCTGTCTCTCACTGTTCAAATAAACCTACCATTAAAATTATAGACTGATCATTTCTTTGTCAGTGGGCAAACGTACAAAATCAGCAGGGGATCAAATACTTTTTTCCCTCACTGTATGTCGTTATCAATGTCACTGCAATTCATGGGATGGTAAAAGTAATTTTAAAAATAACTCGACATAATTTTGAAGTGGCGATTCCCTATGAAACGCCTCTCGCTTTGTCTCTTCCTCTCAGTCTCTCTTCTCTTCTCAAATGTTATTTGTCACATGCTTTTTAAACAACAGGTGCAGACTAACAGTGAAATAATTACTTACGGCCCACCAACAATGCAGAAAGAAAAATATAGACAAAATAATAACACAAGGAATAAATACACAATTTATATACAGTACACAAGGCTGGGTACCAGTACCGTCAATGTGCAGGGGTCAATGTGCAGGGGTACAAGGTAATTGAGGTAGATATGTACCTATAGGTAGGGGTGAAGTGACTAGTCAACAGGATAGAAATAAACAGTAGCAGCAGCATACGTGATGAGTAGTGGTGGAAAAAATACTCAATTGTCATACCTGAGTAAAAGCAAAGATACCTTAATAGAAAATAACTAAAGTAAAAGTGAAATTCACCAGTAAAATACTACTTACGTAAAAGTCTAAAAGTCTTTGGTTTTAAATATACTTAAGCATCAAAAGTAAATGTAATTGCTAAAAAAATACTATTATAAACAATTTCAAATTCCTTATATTAAGCAAACCAGACATTTTTTTATGTATTTTTTTATTTACAGATAGCCAGGGCACACTACAACACAGTCATAGTTTACAAAGGAAGCATTTGGTTTAGTGAGTCCATCAGATCAGAGGCAGTAGAGATGACCAGGGATGCTCTCTTGATAAGTGCATGAATTGGGCCATTTTCCTGTCCTGCTAAGCATTCAAAATGTAACTAGTACTATTGGTTGTCAGGGAAAGTGTACAGAGTAAAAAGTACATTATTTTCTTTAGGAATGTAGTGAAGTAAAAGTAAAAGTTGTCCAAAATATAAATAGTAAAGAAAAGTACACATAAAAAAAAACGACTTAAGTAGTACTTTAAAGTATTTTTACGTACTTTACACCACTGGTGATGAGCCAAAATAGTTAGTGCAAAGAGGGTCAATGTAGATAGTCTGGGTAGCTATTTGGTCAACTATTTAGTAGTCTTATGGCTTGGGGGTAGAAGCTGTTCAGGGTCCTGTTGGTTCCAGACTTGATGCATCAGTACTGCTTGCCGTAGGATTGCAGAGAAAACAGTTTGTGACTTGGGTGGCTGGAGTCTTTTACATTTTTAGGGCCTTCCTCTTACACCGCCTGGTATAGAGGTCCTGGATGGCAGGGAGCCTTGCGGTCAACTGCCAAGCAGTTGCCATACCGAGCAGTGATGCAGCCAGTCACGATTCTCTCAATGATGCAGCTGTTTAACTTTTTGAGGACCTGAGGGCCCACGCCAAATATGTTCAGCCTTCTTCATAACTGTGTTGGTGTGTGTGGACCATGTTAATTCCTTAGGGATGTGGACACCAAAGAACTTGGAGCTCTCGACCCGCTCCTTTACAGCCCCGTTGATGTGGATGGGGGGCGTGGTCGGCCCTCTGTTTCCTGTAGTCCACGATCAGCTTCTTTGTCTTGATGAAGTTGAGGGAGAGGTTGTTGTCCTGGCACCACACTGCTAGGTCTCTGACCTCCTCTCCTTAGGCGGTCTCATCGTCGTCTGTGATCAGATCCAGTTGCAAAGGGAGGGGTTCTGTCCCAGGGTCCTGAGGGGCAATAGAGATTGCATCATCTGTGTATCTGTTTATGCGGTATGTGAATTGGAGTGGGTCCACAGTGTCTGGGATGATGGTGAAGCCATGGCCAGCCTTTAAAAGCGTTTCATGGCTACAGATGTGTGTGCTACGGTGTGATAGTCATTTAGACAGGTTACCTAGGCGTTCTTGGGCACAGGGGCTATGGTGATCTGCTTGAAACATGTAGGTATTACAGACTTGATTAGGGAAGACACCCACCAGCTGGTCAGCGGCGCATGCCCTGAGTGCACGTCCTGGTAATCTGTCTGGCCCCGTAGCCTTGTGAATGTTAACCTGTTTAAGGTCATATTTACATCAGCTACGGAGAGCAAGATAACACATTCATCCGAAACTGCTGGGGCTTTCATGCATGGTTCAGTATTGCTTACCTCAAAGCGAGCATAGAAAGCATTTAGCTCCTCTAGTAGGCTCTCATCACTGGATAGGTATTTTAAGTATCAGCTAACCACATTATGGTTGCGTTCCCTGCTCAGTCATTGCATGCATCAACCAATGTTTGAGTGCCACGTCATCGACTCTGTCATCAACTGACAGATTGCTATAACATATGATGTGGTTAGATGATACCTAAAATACCTATCCAGGCGTTGTAAGATCTGGCAGGCGTCAGCAATGCTTGGGCAGAGGAACGCGCCCCATATGTTATATGTCAGTCAATGACACAGTCGACGACGTACCACAGAACTATTGGTTGATCCATGAAACGTCTGAGCAGGGGACCGTGGCCAACATGTAGGTCGCTTTCCACTGCTTAGACATTGCCAGACTTTACAACGCCTGGATCGTTTTTTTTACCTATCAGCTAACAACACCATACTGTATGTTATAGCAATCTGTCAGTCGATGACATACTGACCGGTTGCATCACCGCATGGTATGGCAACTGCTCGGCACCTGACCGTAAGTCGCTACAGAGGGTAGTGCGAATGGCCCAAAACATCCCTGGGGCCAAGCTTCCTGCCATCCAGGACCTATATAATAGGCAGTGTCAGAGGAAAGCCCATAAAATTGTCATAGACTCCAGTCACTCAAGTTATAGACTGTTTTCTCTGCTACCGCACGGCAGGCGGTACCGGAGCGCCAAGTCTAGGACGAAAAGGCTCCTCAACAGCTTCTACCCCCAAGCCATAAGACTGCTGAACAATTCATAAAATCACCACCGGACAATTTACATTGACACCCCCTCCCTTTTGTACACTCACTGTTTGTTTGTTTCCTATGTATAGTCCCTTCACCCCACCTACATGTATAGATTATCTCAACTAGCCTGTACCCTGCACACTGGTGCCCCCTGTATATAGTCTCGTTATTGTTATTCTTATTGTGTTACTTTTATTATTACTTTTTATTTTAGTCTACATGGTAAATATTTTCTTCTTGAACTGCACTGTTGGTTAAGGGCTTGTAAGTAAGCATTTCACGGTAAAGTCTACACTATTCGGCGCAAGTGACAAATACAATTTGATTTGAAGTTAGTAACGTCTGTAAGTCTACGTAATGTCAATGTTGCTGCAATTAATTGGAATGGTAAAACAACGGGGGAAATCATTCACAATAGCTTGACATTGCCTCCTTAGTTTATTTGCATTAGGTTATGCATAGACAGTTATTATTATTATTATGATTGGTTATTTAAAGAATCAGGCTAAATGAAAAATGAACAGTTAATAGGCATTTATAATTTAAATAAATTAAATTAGTTATTAGCCTACGTTATAGATAGAGTGGACTTTCATCGTCGCACCCGGCATCCTTGTATGCCCATCTCTGTTGAATTTATTTTCTTATTGTTAGCCCTAGATAATTTAATCAGCCAGGGTTTGCTAGAAACACACATTCCATCAATGTATGCGCTTCATAGAGAGTAATAGTAATGTCGTCCGCCATGGTTCGTTGGACAAAGCTTATGGGAAAATGTGGTCTTTGGAGGGTTTTTGGATAAATGCCGAAGATAAGGAGCTGATCATGGACTACAGGAAAAGGAGGGCCGAACACGACCTCATTCACATCGACGGGGCTGTAGTGGAGCGGGTCGAGAGTTTCAAATTCCTTGGTGTCCACATCGCCAGCAAACTATCATGGTCCAAACACACCAAGAGAGTCGTGAAGAGGGAACGACAACACCTTTCCCCCTCAGGAGACTGAAAAGATTTGGCATTGGTCCCCAGATCCTCAAAAAGTTCTACAGCTGCACCATCGAAAGCATCCTGACCGGTTGCATCAACGCCTGGTACTGCAACTTCTCGACACGCAGACCGTAAGGTCTTGTAGGGCTTATAAGTAAGTATTTCCCGTAAGGTCAACACCTGTTATATTCGGCGCATGTGACAAATCACATTGGATTTGGAATAAGGTTTGTGGTAAGCACAGGCTTAGATCTTATACATTTTGTTCTACGAGATAATCTTCATCAGCTAACGTCACTTTTTGTGAAATTTGAATCATGTATGTAATCAGAATCAAAACACATATAGTACATAAATGCTTCATAATTCATAAAGGTCATGTCTGATCTCATAGAACAAAACGTATAAGATATCCTAAGCCTGTGTTAAACACACAGACCTTATTTTCAGCATTTATCCCAAAACCCTATTGGGGGGGGGCAGTGCCCCTGTGACAACAATTTTGGACCCCCTTGTGGAGTATGATTTTTTTTTTGCATAACTAATTTTTGCTATCGTTCTGTTTTTACATCCGTTATTAGACAGTGGCAACGAGGAACACTAATTAAACCCACACATTTACTAGAGGGACATGGTCTTTCGCCTACTAATGCCTGCAATGAAGTGAAGAAAACGATATGACAACAATAACGTCTAATGTAACTGGCCCCTCTAACAGTACAACTGGCCCCAGCTTGGCCCCCCCAGTTGAAAGGGTCTAGAACCTCCACTGCTTTCCTCATAGAAATGGGTGAACGGAGTAGAGGTATTTATTTTCATGTTTTAGGACTACAAACGGGCGACCTCTATTTATGGACTGCAACATCCATAAGACGCTTTATCAGAAACTTCCTGATTGGCCCTTTCAGTAGCCAATGACATTCGAGAGAGGCGTGTAGCGCAGCAAGAGCATCTTCCAACATGGCGTCTGTATCCTCGGTATTCTCTTTCAACCTGCCGGTTGCATCTCTGTTGCTGATCCTGCTGCTATGTCTGCATTCGGGGGGAGGACAGAAGAAGAAAGAGGTAACGGCGTTTCTATTTAAACACGTTTCAAAAGCATAACAGTATGAATATTCGGCGTATTTTGGACCAAGGTGCAGCAGAGCGATAGACTACCTTTGCCGTGTTCCGAGTGATGCTCAAGCCTAGATTCAGACTGAGGCCGTTGTCCCAAACGACTCAAGATGTTTTCATTTGTCGCAGCGCGTTCTCCAATTTTTCACAATACTGGATATATACGAAATTATACAGGCGCATTGGGCACAGTTGATTGTTTTAACAGAATCTATACTTTTTTTTGTTAGCCACGGATTATATTCTGATAGGCTATTTTGAACAACTCTAGTGTGCATACATAGGCTATGTCATCATAACACGGCAGGGTTGTATTCATTACGCCGATTCTGTTTCAAAACGTTTCATAAACGGAAGCAAACATAACGAAACGCGGAGGGACCAAGGTGAATTCAAATCAAATTGTATTTGTCACGTGCGCCGAACACAACAGGTGTAGACCTTACAGTGAAATACTTACTTACAAGCCCTTGACCAACAATGCAGTTTAAAAAAAAATACCAACAAAAAAATAAATAAAAGTAACAAATAACAATAGGGAGGCTATATACGGGGGTACCGGTACAGCGTCAATGTGCAGGGGCACCGGTTAGTCGAGGTAATTGGGGTAATATATACATGTGGGTAGAGTTATTAGTGACATGCATAGATCATTTTTTTAAATTATTTTAAATATTTTTTGCACTTTTATTTAACCAGGTAGGCTAGTTGAGAACAAGTTCCCATTTACTACTGCGACCTGGCCAAGATAAAGCAAAGCAGTGCGACACAAACAACAACACAGAGTTATACATGGAATAAACAAATATCAGTCAATAACACAATAGAAAAAAAGTATATATACAGTGTGCAAATGAGGTAAGTTAAGGGAGGTAAGGCAATAAATAGGCCATAGTGGTGAAATAATTGCAATTAAACACTGGAGTGATAGATGTGCAAGTAGAGATACTGGGGTGCAAAAAAAAAAAATAACAGTATGGGGATGAGGTAGTTGGATGGGCTATTTACAGATGGGCTATGTATAGGTGCAGTGATCAGTGAGCTGCTCTGACAGCTGGTGCTTAAAGTTAATGAGGGAGATATGAGTCAGATTTTTGCAATTCATTCCAGTCATTGGCTGCAGAGAACTGGAAGGAAAGGCGGCCAGAGGAGGAATAGGCTTTGGGGTTGACCAGTGAAATATACCTGCTGGAGCGCGTGCTACGGGTGGGTGCTACTATGGTGACCAGTGAGCTGCGATAAGGCGGGGCTTTACCTAGCAAAGACTTATAGATGACCTGGAGCCAGTGGGTTTGGCGACGAATATGAAGCGAGGGTCAGCCAACGAGAGCATACAGGTCGCAGTGGTGGGTAGTATATGGGGCTTTCCTTCCAGTGACAAAACAGATGGCACTGTGATAGACTGCATCCAATTTGCTGAGTAGAGTGTTGGAGGCTATTTTGTAAATGACATCGCCGAAGTCAAGGATCGGCAGGATAGTCCGATTTTTACGAGGGTATGTTTGGCAGCATGAGTGAGGGATGCTTTGTTGCAAAGTAGGAAGCCGATTCTAGATTTAATTTTGGTTTGGAGATGCTTAATGTGAGTCTGGAAGGAGAGTTTACAGTCTAACTAACCAGGTATTTGTAATTGTCCACATATTCTAAGTCAGAACCGTCCAGAGTAGTGATGCTGGATGGGCAGGCAGGTGCGGGCAGCAATCGGTTAAAGAGCATGCATTTAGTTTTACATGCATTTAAGAGCAGTTGGAGGCCACGGAAGGAGTTTTGTATGGCATTGAAGCTCGTCTGGAGGTTAGTTAACACAGTGTCCAAAGAAGGGCCAGAAGTACACAGAATGGTGGCGTCTATGTAGAGGTGGATCAGAGAATCACCAGCAGCAAGAGCGACATCATTGATGTATACAGAGAAAAGATTCGGCCCGAGAATTGAACCCTGTGGCACCCCCATAGAGACTGCCAGAGGTCCAGACAACAGGCCATCCGATTTGACACATTGAACTCTGTCTGAGAAGTAGTTGGTGAGCCAGGCGAGGCAGTCATTTGAAAAACCAAGGCTGTTGAGTCTGCCGATAAGAATGTGGTGATTGACAGAGTCGAAAGCCTTGGCCAGGTCGATGAATACAGCTGCACAGTATTGTCTCTTATCGATGGCGGTTATGATATCGTTTAGGACCTTGAGCGTGGCTGAGGTGCTCCCATGACAAGCTCGGAAACCAGATTACATAGCGGAGAAGGTACGGTGGGATTCGAAATGGTCTGTGATCTGTTTGTTAACCTGGCTCTCGAAGACCTTAAAGGCAGGGTAGGATAGAAATGGGAGTGTCTCCCACTTTGAAGAGGGGCATGACCGTGGCAGTTTTCCAATCTTTGGGGATCTCAGACGATACGAAAGAGAGGTTGAACAGGCTAGTAATAGGGGTTGCAACAATTTCGGCTGATAATTTTAGAAAGAGAGGGTCCAGATTGTCTATCCCGGCTGATTTGTAGGGATCCAGATTTTGCAGCTCTTTCAAAACATCAGCTACCTGGACTTGGGTGAAGGAGAAATGGGGGAGGCTTGGGCAATGCAAATAGTCTTGATAGTCATTTTATTAGATGTTCAGTAGTCTTATGGCTTGGGGATAGAAGCTGTTTAGAAGCCTCTTGGGGCTAGACTTGCCGCTCCAGGACTGCCAGTCTATGACTAGGGTGGCTGGAGTTATTGACCATTTTTAGGGCCTTCCACTGACACTGCCTGGTATAGAGGTCCTGGATGGCAGGAAGCTTGGCCCCAGTGATGTACTGGGCCGTACGCACTACCTTCTGTAGTGCCTTGCGGTCTGAGGCCGAGCAGTTGCCATACCAGGCAAGGATGCAACCAGTCTGGATGCTCTCAATGGTACAGCTGTAGAACCTTTTGAGGACCTGAGGTCCCATGCCAAGTAATTTCACGCTCCTGAGAGGGAATAGGTTTTGTCGTGCCCATTTCACGACTGTCTTGGTGTGCTTGGACCATGTTCGTTTGTTGGTGATGTGGACAGCAAGGAACTTGAAGCTCACAAACTGCTCCACTTCAGCACCGTCGATGAGAATGGGGGCGTGCTCCGTCCTCCTTTTCCTGTAGTCCACAATCATCTCCTTAGTCTTGATCACGTTGAGGTAGAGATTGTTGTCCTGGAAACCACATGGCCAGGTCTCCCTATATGCTGTCTCGTTGTCGTTGGTGATCAGGCCTACCACTGTTGTGTCATCGGCAAACTTAATGATGGTGTTGGAGTCGTGCCTGGCCGTGCAGTCATGAGTGAACAGGGAGCACAGGAGGGGACTGAGCACGCACCCCTGAATTGGTCCAATATTAATGATTGATGCGAATTGGGCATTTTCAAACCATTACTTATGCAGTTAACCATATATAGAATACTATTGATGCAGTAGGCCTATTTAATTATTGTCTGTGTAACCTGCAGGCTTTCATTCACAAATATCCAGAAACTAGAATATCCCAATTAAATGTAACAAAGACATGCCTGGTGTGTATCAGAAAAAGTAGTTCCCTAATTAGGCTACTAAATCCAATCCCCCATTATTAAAAAATAATCACGGTTTTCTGTTTCAATAATTTTTTTAATCATTAAATGCATTAGTAAATAATGACATTATTATGATTTTAGCTTTTTAATAGAAATCCCAAAGCCAAAAATTGCGAACATTCAATTGCTGAAACATTGAAAATATTCCATTGTCTCTGTCAGGTCCACATTAGACATCAATAGAAAAATTGTAAATTACTATGAAATAATTAAATATTTCAGTTGTTTATATGACTTTGTTTTATTTGACTATATTTCATTCCTTAAAGTCATCATCTCAGCTCATGCAGTAACAGTCAGCCAGCCAGACCATGTTATCTACTCCCCATACTGTACTGTCTTTAGTCATCCTATTTAGCTAGGCTAGCCTGCCTAAGTATGCTGCAGAGCTGTCTGACCATCATTTTACTAGTTCTTCAAAGTAGATGAGGCATACTTTCCCGAACTCTCTCTGTCCCTCTGGTCATCGTGTACATTACTATCTCATGCGGTCTGTGTACATCTAAGCTAACGTAGCAGGCGTAAAAGTGTATCTTTCCAGAGATCTGTATATAATGACGAGATGCTCACATCTACGCCCTAGCAATGGGTGTCGTTGTCCCAAAGGCGGGAAAGCAGGCGACAAGCTTAGGTCCAAAATAAGCCCATAGAAACGCATTAGGCTTATTTTTCACACATCTTCCGGCGCCGACAGAGATGGCAGCCTCGCTTCACGCTCTCAGAAACCATGCAGTATTTTGTTTTTATGTATTATTTACATTGTTACCCGGAAAATATTAAGTTTTATTACATACAACCGGGAGGAACTATTGGATATAAGAGCAACGCCAACTTACCAACATTACGACCAGGAATACGACTTTCCCAAAGAGGATTCTCCTTCTAACTCCAAACACAACAACAGACTGGATAGCACGTGGCTACTCAAAACAACAGCGGCGCCGGAGAAGAGGGAACACGCCGGTCTTTTGGTCAAGCTTACGCGACGGCGCATCGCACCTCTCCCTTGTATTTTAATCGCCAATGTACAGTCTCTTGACAACAAAGTAGACGAACCGATCGAGGGTTGCCTTTCAGAGAGACATTCGAGACTGCAACGCTCTTTGCTTCACGGAAACATGGCTCACTCAGGACACGTTATCAGAGTCGGTACAGCTACCTGGTTTCTCCCACGCATCGCGCTGACAGAAACAAACATCTCTCTGGTAAGAAGAAGGGCGTGGTGTGTGTCTTATGATTAACGAGGACGTGGTGTGATCATAACAACATACAGGAACTCAAGTCCTTTTGTTCACCTGACATAGAATTCCTTACAATCAAATGCAGACCGCATTATCTACCAAGAGAATTCTCCTCGATTATAATCACAGCCGTGTACATCCCCCTCAAGCTGACACATCGACGGCACTGAAAGAAATTCATCGGACTCTATAAAACTGGAAACCACATATCCTGAGGCTGCATTTATTGTGGCTGGGGATTTTAATAAGGCTAATTTAAGAACAAGGTTCCTAAATTTTACCAGCATATCGAATGTGCCACCCGGCTGGTAAAATCCTGGACCACTGTTATTCCCAACTTCCGTGATGCATACAAGGCTATTCTCCGCCTCCTTTCGGCAAGTCTGACCATGACTCCATTTTGTTGCTCCCAGCCTACAAACAGAAACTAAAACAGAAACGCCGTTCTCAGGTCTGTTCAACGCTGGTCCGACCAATCTGATTCCATGCTGCAAGATTGCTTGAGCACGCGGACTGGGATATGTTCGATAGCATCTGACAACAACATTGATGTATACGCTGATTCGGTGAGCTTAGTTTATTAGCAAATGCATTGGTGATGTTGTACCCATAGCAAATATCAAAACCTTCCCCAACCAGAAACCATGGATTGATGGCAGCATTCGCAAGAAACTGAAAGCGCCGAACCACTGCTTTTAACCAGGTAAAGGCTACCGGAAACATGACTGAATACAAACAGTGCAGCTACTCCTCCGCAAGGCAATCAAACAAGCTAAGCGTCAATATAGAGACAAAGTAGAGTCACAATTCAATGGCTCAGACACAAGAGGAATGTGGCAGGGCTCACAGTCAATCACGGACTACAAAAAGAAAACCAGCCTGTCGCCGGACCATGACGCCCTGCTCCCAGACAAACTAAACAACTTCTTTGCTCGCTTTGAGGACAATACAGTGCCACCGACACGCCCGCTACCAAAACCCGCGGGCTCACCTTCACCGCAGCCAATGAGAAAAACATTTAAATGTGTTAACCCTTCGCAAGGCTGCCGCCCAGATGGCATCCCCTGGCCGTGTCCTCAGAGCATGCGCAGACCAGCTGGCTGGTGTGTTTACGGACATATTCAATCAGTCCCTATCCCAGTCTGCTGTTCCACATGCTTCAAGAGGGCCACCATTGTTCCTGTTCCCAAGAAAGCTAAGGTGACAGAGCTAAATGACTATCGCCTCAGAGCACTCACTTCCGCCATCATGAAGTGCTTTGAGAGATTAGTCAAGGATCATATCACCTCCATCCTGCCAGACACCCTGGACCCACTCCAATTTGCTTACCGTCCCAATAGGTCCACAGACGACGCAATCGCAATCACACTGCATACTGCCCTAACCCATCTGGACAAGAGGAATACTTTATGTAAGAATGCTGTTCATCGACTACAGCTCAGCATTTAACACCATAGTTCCCTCCAAGCTCGTCATTAAGCTCGAGACCCTGGGTCTCGACCAGCTTTCCCTGTGCAACTGGGTCCTGGACTTCCTGACGGGCCGGTCCCAGGTGGTGAGGGTAGGAAACAACATCTCCACCCCGCTGATCCTCAAACACTGGGGCCCCCACAAGGGTGCGTTCTCAGCCCTCTCCTGTACTCCCTGTTTACCCATGACTGCGTGGCCAAGCACGCATCCAACTCAATCATCAAGTTTGCTGACGACACTGCAGTGGTAGGCTTGATTACCAACAACGAGAGGCGGCCTACAGAGAGGAGGTGAGGGCCCTCGGAGTGTGGTGTCAGGAAAATAACCTCTCACCAATGTCAACAAAACAAAGGAGATGATCGTGGACTTCAGGAAACAGGAGAGGAGCACCCCCTATCCACATCGAGGGGACAGTAGTGGAGAAGGTGGAAAGTTTTAAGTTCTCATGCATACACATCACGGACAAACTGAATTGGTCCACCCACACAGACAGCGTGGTAAAGAAGAGATAGCGCCTCTTCAACCTCAGGAGGCTGAAGAAATTTGGCTTGTCACCAAAATCACTCACAAACTTTTACAGATGCACAATCGAGAGCATCCTGTCGGGCTGTATCACCGCCTGGCACGGCAACTGCCCGCCACAACCGTAAGGCTCTCCAGAGGGTAGTGAGGACTGCACAACGCATCACCGGGTTAAACTACCTGCCCTCCAGGACACCTACACCACCCGATGTCACAGAAAGGCCAAAAAAGATCATCAAGGACAACAACCACGAGCCACTGCCTGTTCACCCCGCTATCATCCAGAAGGCGAGGTCAGTACAGGTGCATCAAAGCTGGGACCGAGAGACTGAAAACAGCTTCTACCTCAAGGCCATCAGACTGTTAAACAGCCATCACTAACATTGAGTGGCTGCTGCCAACATACTGACTTAAATCTCTAGCCACTTTATACATAGGAATTGGATGTAACAAATGTATCACTAGCCACTTTAAACAATTTTGTATATAATGTTTACGATCCGACATACTCATATCAAATGTATACACTGTACTCTAAACCATCTACTGTATCTTGCCTATGCTGTCGGTCATCGACCCAAATCTCTAGCCACTTTAATAATTAGGAATTGGATGAAATAATGTATCACTAGCCACTTTAAACAATGCCATTTATATAATGTTTTACATATCCTACATTACTCATCTCATATATATGTGTATATACTGTACTCCATACCATCTACTGCATCTTGCCTATGCCGTCAGCCATCGCTTCATCCATATATTTATATGTACATACTGTATTCATTCCTTTACTCTTGTGTGTATAAGGTAGTTGTTGTGAATTTGTTAGATTACTTGTTAGATACTACTGCATGGTCGGAACTAGAAGCACAAGCATTTTCGCTACACTCGCATTAACATCTGCTAACCATGTGTATGTGACAAATAAAATTTGATTTGATTTGAGAGTGAAACCTCTCACTTCGCCTCTTCCTCTCTGGTCCGTCTCTGTCCGAGCCGTGAAAAAAAGGCGCAATGGATTATGGTCATTGTAGTTATTTACCACGTTTTTGCACTGAACTAGGTTGAATATTTGCGTAATGAAACTACAACTCCCCTCATCCTATCGTCCCACAGTTCTTGACTTGATTTCTCTCGTGAATGATTTCATTTCTAGAGAAACAGCAGGGTTGGACTTTTATTACTTGAATTCAAGTAATTGAACCGATGTAGGTCAATTAGTTGTTTAATAACCAGAAAAAAACCAATGTTGGTTAGTCGCTTAGCACTACCTATTAATAATGAATGTTAATTAGAATTCAAGCTATATGTACCTTCATTTGAACTCTGTTTGCTAGCCTGAATTCCAGTCTGTCTGTTTGTGCTATCATGCCAACCCCTTGTCACTCATTGTCATGCTTGGTTTGACAACGACAGTAATGGATTGGCAAGGGCACAAATGGATCTGGCACCAGGCAATTTGTGATAACATAGGCCTATGCTAAAATATTTTCTGTCTACAAGCCATAGTGGCAGAGTCTGTGTCTCTCAATATGTACTTCCCATTGATACACATGTATTTGTATAAATCTCCGCGACTACCCTCTTATTTCTACAACAGCTGTACATGCTTCCCCTTCCTTCTTTCCCAGCGAGTCTCCCTTCATTTCTCTCTGCTGTGTTAATGCAGGGTGGCAGGCAGGCAGACAGGCGGCCCTGCTAGTTCGCTAGCTGCACGTTGGGGACTAGTGGAGAGAAATAGCGCCTTGTCTGGCTGTGAGAAAATATGATCTTTCTGTGACCTCCCTCAGGCAGAAACTGTGGCGGCGTAAGATCTTATTGAGCCGAAATGGGGTAAAGCGGCAAAGCAGCAACTTTGCATTCTGCTAGCTCGCCCCGGCGGCATCACGGCCCGCTCTCCAAATCGCCCCTGCGAGTGTTGGCGCGAGACCCCAGAGCGCTGAGGGCCGCAGTATTTCTGAGGCACTGTCTCAAAAGTCTTTAATATATTTGTCGAAAGCCCAGGTTTCACTTCTCCCTGTAGTGTTTTGGAAAGAGGGGGAGGGGGTGAATGGGGTGCGGAGAGTATTCGAATGGACCAAAGGAGGGGAAATAGTCACAGTGAGGGATATTTATGTCAGTTTGATGGTACACTGTTCATCACAGAAACTAAATATGATACTTTTCCCCCTCATTTTATGTCTGCCTAATGGAAATGGGGACCGAAAGGACACTGTAAGCAGTTCTGGCTCCCCGGGACCAGCTGGGAATTGGGATAAAGCACAGCATCACTGTTTTTGTGCCTTCACTTGTTTTTCTTTTCTCAGAGTAACTTTATAGGCCCTATAGCGGTGCTTTTCAATCCAATAGGGCTGCACCAGGCTCCACCTTTTCGTCCCAGCTAGGGTTGTAAAGGGAGGGTATATTACAGGAAACAATTTTGGGGAGGAATTTTAACAGATGACATCTATTGGCCTTTTTTGGTACTTCAGATTATCTCTGGCCCTCTGAGTGGCCTGATCCATGTAAAATATATAACATAATCAAATAAGATGATAAAAAAAATTTGAAATAGAATGACAAAGCTGTAAAACATTATTCTAAATACATACCGTAAACTTAGTGAATACCATTGGTGTTTAATATGAGGGTTTCAGCATGTCTTTGTTTTGGCGCCATACTGTTGGCAGTGGTGAAAAAAGTCAATGCTTGGAAGAGATGCAGAGTTAATTTAAAATAATGCCATTGTTGATTAATTGTTTTTTTCATTAATTAGTCTAAGCTATTTTCTCTTGAACCATATGGTCTATCCAGTAGAAACTCATGGACAAAAAGTGTAAATTACCAAAGTTACCAATTATTTCCTGCTAAGTACCAACATTACTGAAGATTCGGTAAACTTTAGTAAATTACCGGTAGCTTTTCATCCTTAGTTCCAGCCCCGGAGCAATAGTGATCCGCCTAGCCTTATCAAAGGCTTGATGATTGATTAGTTTAAGCATGTGGGTGCTGAGCTAAAACAAAAATGTTGTCCTTATACATCCTGTATGTAGACTTAGACCTATACATTATGTAATGCATAGGGGAATATAGGCCTATCTCCTCATCGCTCCAGGTATGAAGAGAAAGCGTCAAACCATGATTGTGATTCGAGAGCCATGCTGTCCCGCTAGTCAGAACAATACGTTCAACTGCAGTCCTTCTCCCCAGGGACTCAGCCTTGGTCTGACACTCGAAGGAGTCTGAAGGAGGTTCAGATTATTGCTGTGGAAGAACTAGAACAATGTGTCAACTTGAGTCCAACACACCTACGCACTAACTGTGTTTTCTCCTATTAGCAGATAGACATTACCCACTGAACAGTCAGGGAGGGAGGGGCTGTGTCCCAAATGGCACCCTGTTACCTATAGGGCTGTGTTCAAAAGTAGTGCACTATGTAGGGAATAGGGTGCCATTTAGGGTGCCATTTGAGACTCAGGAAGGGAGTGAGGAGACCCTTTTCTCCTCTAAGAGCCGTATTGGTTAAAGCCTTGTCCATGCTGAGTCCATGGTTCCTTTGAGTGGTGCGCCTACTGGGTGTTTGATGGAGTTAGTTAAATGCTAAAAGCGGAAACCGCCAGCGCTGTGTGATGCATGTGGTTGGACGCGCATGGACAGAGATTGGGTTTCACGCTGGTCTGGTCTCCCACGTTCTCCCATCTCCCTCTCTTTCTCTGTTTTCTCTCTCTCTCATCTCGCTAGCTCGCTCTCTCTCATCTCTCACTCTCGCTCTCATCTCTCTTGCTCTCATCTCTCTCCCTCTCTCCCTCCCTCTCAGCATGTTCATCTCATTGGGCTGAGGTAGCATACAGAGTGTAGCCCCACATATACAGAAGTAGGATCTAAATTTGATCATAATTTTGTTGATGAAAATGTTTCTGCATAGCAGGACTTGCAAACCTGTAGTGTAGTCATGGTTTAAAAAGGCTTCTAAAGTTTGTAATTTCCACTAACATTTTTAAAATCTATCAACCCCTACAACCTTTTCCATGTATTATATTCCACATAATAATTCACATTTCCTGTTGCTGAAGGAGATTTTTCCTGCTGTAGGAAACGGGCTCAAATGAAGATCCTACGTCTGTATACATTCTCATAATGAGACGAAGGACTCCGCACGATTGGAGTTATAAGTGCACCACGACTCTCTGCGTATTCATCTCCGGGCTCCGCACCCTCGTATGCCCGCTCAAAAACGATGACGTTGTGCATGGGCGTCACACGGGGGCTGGCGTGGAGTTGATGGGGTGAGCACGTCCATGGTGACCCCCAATGGAGTTGGTTTTGAGCTGTTGTAATTCTGTGAATGCAGCGTTAGGTTTGGTAAGGCTTTTAATCCGCTCTCTTTCTCTCTCGCTCTCTTTCTCTCTCGCTCTGTTTTTCTCTCTCGCTCTGTTTTTCTCTCTCGCTCTGTTTCTCTCTCGCACCCTCTTTCTCTCTCTCGCCCTCTTTCTCTCTCGCGCTCTCTCTCCTCGCTGTCTCTCTCTCCTCGGTCTCTGCCTGTCTCGTTCTCTCTCTCTCGCTCAGCGTAATAAATTAGGAATGATGGCCTAATGGACACCTCTATGCTCTGACTGGACTCTGAAACACCAGCATCCCAGTGGTGTTGTTATTATTAGCATAGCTAATGCTAAGGTGTCTCGGCAGCCATGTTTAGGCCCTAGCCGGAGATGAGGGGTGATTTGTATTGTGCCCTGGAAGCATCGAGAAAAGGATTGTCCATGTCAGCAAGGCCTGGTGCCCCGGGCTATAGGGGGAAGTTACGTGATATATCAACATTACAGACCGTGTCCCATTGCAGCGGCACCAGTGTTAAGAGGAGAATGATTCTGAACAGGGTTGGGAGGAGGAAGGGCACACAGACACACACCCTCCATAACTAAGCCACAACAGTGCCGTTATTTTGGTCCTCGAAAGGCGAACCGTCTGTAATTGGTTGTCAGATGGGGGGGGTTGTTGTGATTTCTTTCATTACCTACCAGGGTTATGAATAATTGATAACAGTACGTTGTCAGCCAGCCATTCTGGTGATGGATGCTTTGAACCCCAGACATTTCCTTTCCCCCCTTTTTTTTTGACATTTTCCAACTCATTTCCCTGGCAGTAACTCTGAATCGAAGGGAGGGGCTCTCTCTCTCTCTCTCTCTCTCTCTCTCTCTCTCTCTCTCTCTCTCTCTCTCTCAATGGTGTGTGACTTGACATTCTTGCGAAAATGCATTCTCTGGTCCATTAATCAGAGAAAAACACTCCTCCAAGTCCCGGAGATGAGTGGAAGAAGCCGTGAAGTGATTAAAATGTTTTTTTTTTTATTTCAGGTTGGTTTTGAGGTTTGAGTAGGCACCCTGGCCTATGTGGCTACCTTTTGAGGACGCAACAATGATTTGGCCACTTTCCTATATTACCATTCATATCATTCATCAGAATCTATTTTAGGGCCTGTTTGCTGGAACCAGATTAAGCCTGTTCCTGGACTAAAAAACCTTTTCATTGAGCATGCTTTCTGGACCTGGTGAGGGAACCAGCCCTTGTTATTTAAACTGAGGGCCTATGTGATTGAACTAGGGATGTCAATGCTTTACTTGTATGAATCTAGTAGTACACACCATTTTGATTCCATGTTTATCACGTGTCGACTCTGCCGACGATTATGAAGAGCTTAAAGCCCCCTGCCGTACCTCCATCTATATCCTTCCCTTCATCACTTGTCCACCCTCCACTGATCGGCCCTTTCTCTCTGTCCCTCCCTCCTCTCACCCCTCCATCCATGCCGAAGCCCCCACGACTCCGACCGCCGCGCGACATCTTCGATCGTTTTTATCTGCGCGTTGTCAACGACAGGACGTCATCACTCCTGGCGGGGAAAAGATGATCCCAGTCGCGACGGGAGAAAAAGACGCGGGTGCCTGCCCCCCCCTGATGAAGACGGTCTGTCGAGCAGGATAAGGCGTGACGTCTTATCAGCCCGGCACCAGACACGCCGGGACAAGTCTCTGTGAGCCTCCAATGGGGCGAGAGACACATTAAAGTGTATACAAACTCTCCTTCCTTCCTCTTTTCCTTCATTAGGGGGAACATCTCTCCATTTCACAACCCAGGGCAGAGAAGAGCGACAGGGGGGGAAACCCAGTGCTCTGTGTCTCCTTCGTCCTGACTGTCACAGATATTTCCAATTCTCCTTTATTAATCTCAAATTCTCTCTCTCCCTCTCCGCCTGCTCCGTTTGCGCCGGTGCCAGAGATGTTCTCAAGGCTGCCCTTATTGGAGGCACTTGAGAAGGCAGAGGTTAGCGGTCATCTTAAGACCAAGCCTTGTTACCGTTACCGACCTGCCGGTCAACTGTCGTTGGAGCCAGACCTCCCAAAGACGCGTCTCTGGCACAGAGCCAGGGAGAGAGACGGGTGTGTAGGGGAGGAAGGCAATGCAAGTCCCCTTCCCTGGACTTCCCTGGACTGATTGCATTAATAATCGCCTGTCTGCCAGCCTGCCATGTCCTAAGAGTGACAGGCAGTTTTATGCGCCACACAAAGGCGTATGCAAATCAAACATGATAAATTAGAGTTTGCATAAAAGGTTCAGGCGAATGCTAAATGCCACTTTGGTGCACCGAGCGACTCCCAATAAATTGGAAAATGCGGGTAACAGTTCAATGAATCTTCTTAAAGTAAGCGGTGACATTTTTGCCTGAGTCACAAAATAATAGATGAACGGCACTTGCATCGTTTTATAACTTTTTTTATTACTTTAGCTTTTTTGGTTAAATGCGTTGACATTTCAGTTCCCATTAGCATTCAGGAAGGCCAAATCTAAGTCAAAATTATTTTAACCAAACAACGTGATTAAAAGAACCCACTTTGTAAACATGTGAGTGTTTATATTCTTTGGGAGGGTCTTGTGTTTTTGTCTGTATCTCCACTCGATTGAATATTCAACTTCAGTTGAGTAGTGCCTGTTAGAGACTGCATTATATCGCCACAGACAACTGTTAATAACCTCTTGCGGATCGGATCCCGTAAACGGGATCAATTTGACAACATCTGGTGAAATTGCAGAGCGCCAAATTCAAATGACAAAAATAGTCATATTAAGCATTTATGAAAATACAAGTGTTGTACACCATTCAAAAGTTTAGAATCTTGGTAATCGAACTGCATTGTCAGATTTACAATAGGCGTTACGGCAAAAGCAGAACATTCGATTGTCTGAGGACAGCGCCCCACTTCCAACATATTATTCAAACCAGCATTACAAAATCAAAAATAGCGATAAAATAAATCACTTACCTTTGAAGATCTTCCTCTGTTTGCAATCCCAAGGGTCCCAGCTACACAAATAATTGTTGTTTTGTTCAATAAAGTCCTTCTTTATATCCCAAAAAGTCTGTTTAGTTGGCGCCATGGAGTTCTGTAATCCAGTCGTTCAACATGCAGACAAAGAAATCCAAAAAGTTACCGGTAAAGTTCGTCCAAACTAGTCAAACGATGTGTCCTTGAGCCACCTGAAAAAACAAAACTTTCTTGTTTGTTTTTCAAAAAACAAGCCTGAAACCATGTCTAAAGACTGTTGACATCTAGTGGAAGCCATAGAAACTGCAATCTGGGAGCTATTGTCATGTATAGTCAATAGGGAGTCATTGGAAAGACTGTGACCTAAAATAAAATATTCCGGATGGATTTTTTGCCATATCAGTTCTGTTATACTCACAGACATTATGTTAACAGTTTTAGAAACTTCAGAGTGTTTTCTATCCAATACTACCAATTATATTCAAATCCTAGCTTTTGGGCCTGAGTAACAGGCAGTTTACTTTGGGCACGTCAGACTCTCCATACTTCCGAACACTGCCCCCTAGCCTTCTAGTCTTCTGGCCTTGCGTTCGCTAATTGCCCCCAACACACACGTTATCTAACTAATTTGTCAAGTTGCCTCTATTCAATAGCTAAATAACATTAGTCTCCTCTTCCTCTTTTGAAATTTATAGTCATGGCCAAAAGTTTTGAGAATGACACAAATGTTAATTTTCACAAAGTCTGCTGCCTCAGTTTGTATGATGGCAATTTGCATATACTCCAGAATGTCATGAAGAGTGATCAGGTGATTTGCAATTAATTGCAAAGTCCCCCTTTGCCATGCAAATGAACTGAATCCCCAAAAAACATTTCCACTGCATTTCAGCCCTGCCACAAAAGGACCAGCTGACATCATGTCAGTGATTCTCTCGTTAACACAGGTGTGAGTGTTGACGAGGACAAGGCTGGAGATCAGTCTGTCATGCTGATTGAGTTCGAATAACAGACTGGAAGCTTCAAAAAGAGGGTGGTGCTTGGAATCATTGTTCTTCCTCTGTCAATAATGGATACCTGCAAGGAAACACGTGTCATCATCATTGCTTTGCATCAAAAGGGCTTCACAGGCAAGGATATTGTAAGATTGCACCTAAATCAACCATGTATCGGATCATCAAGAACTTCAAGGAGAGTGGTTCAATTGTTGTGAAGAAGGCTTCAGGGCGCCCAAGAAAGTCCAGCATGCGCCAGGACCGTCTCCTAAAGTTGATTCAGCTGCGGGATCGGGGCACCACCAGTACAGAGCTTGCTCAGGAATGGCAGCAGGCAGGTGTGAGTGCATCTGCACGCACAGTGAGGCGAAGACTTTTGGAGGATGGCCTGGTATCAAGAAGGGCAGCAAAGAAGCCACTTCTCTCCAGGAAAAACATCAGGGACAGACTGATATTCTGCAAAAGGTACAGGGATTGGACTGCTGAGGACTGGGGTAAAGTCATTTTCTCTGATGAATCCCCTTTCTGATTGTTTGGGGCATCCGGAAAAAAGCTTGTCTGGAGAAGACAAGGTGAGCGCTACCATCAGTCCTGTGTCATGCCAAAAGTAAAGCATCCTGAGACCATTCATGTGTGGGGTTGCTTCTCAGCCAAGGGAGTGGGCTCACTCACAATTTTTCCTAAGAACACAGCCATGAATAAAGAATGGTACCAACACATCCTCCGAGAGCAACTTCTCCCAACCATCCAAGAACAGTTTGGTGACGAACAATGCCATTTCCAGCATGATGGAGCACCTTGCCATAAGGCAAAAGTTATAACTAAGTGGCTCGGGGAACAAAACATAGATATTTTGGGTCCATGGCCAGGAAACTCCCCAGACCTTAATCCCATTGAGAACTTGTGGTAATTCTCAAGATGCGGGTGGACAAACAAAACCCACAAATTCTGACAAACTCCAAGCATTGATTATGCAAGAATGGGCTGCCATCAGTCAGGATGTGGCACAGAAGTTAATTGACAGCATGCCAGGGCGGATTGCAGAGGAAAAAGAAGGGTCAACACTGCAAATATTGACTCTTTGCATCAACTTCATGTAATTGTCAATAAAAGCCTTTGACACTTATGAAATGCTTGTAATTATACTTCAGTATTCCATAATAACATCTGACAAAAATATCTAAAGACACTGAAGCAGCAAACTTTGTGGAAATTAATGTTTGTGTCATTCTCAAAACTTTTGGCCATGACTGTAGAGAGAGACTTGGCCGGGAAAGAATAGACTATAGCCTCCGAATCATAAATTGAGCTGCTTTGTATTTAATACTCTGAGGCAATGACCAAATCACAGCCACTAATTCATGTTCTCTACTTGGCCATGATAAACCTGCTGCCAACAGCAACTTCTCTTCCCTCCTTTGTTTTGTGGCGGAGGGGAACTTGCTTGGGTCCAACACAAGACCCTGTCTCTCTCTGCATCACTTGACTTTTTTTTTTCTCCAATCGAATTATGGAGAAGTGGAGCCTTCGAAAACAATACTTTACTAAACCCGGTCAAACGTTCATTTTGTCAGGACTGCAGAATGTGTGTGCTGCGAGAGGTGTAGAAACGTACGCTTGTAGAAACTTGTTGTGACTTTGTCTTTTTTAAAGCTGCAATATGTAACTTTTTGGTCAAACCGACCAAATTCACATAGAAATGTTAGTTATAGATATGTCATTCGCGTTGAAAGCAAGTCTAAGAATCAGTAGATCTGTTCTATGTGTATTATTTATATGCTTCCAGTTCTTAAGTTTAGTTTTTGCGTCTTTTACTTTTGGTTTTGCATACCAGCTTCAAACAGATAAATACTATATTTTTGGTTATTGGAAATATATTTCACAGTGGTTTAGATGGTACAATGATTGTATACGCTATTCATTGCTTGTTTTGTGTCACAAACTGAAATTTGGCGAACTATTTTAGCAACCAGGAAATGGTGGAGCGATCTTGAAGTTCCAATCTTCAGATCTTGATGTAGCCACTAGGGCTGTGATGGTATCGCAATATTTTTTCAATGGCAAAAATTTAAAAACAAAGCATGTATGTAAAATATTGTGTTACAGCTCTTTAGTTTGCAACTTTGAGGCTGTTTTTCCCAAAGAAGTGAAATCGGCTTCACGTTTTGTTTCCTTGCCGTGATACTAACGAGTATCTCAGTACTGGTATCGTCCCGCCCCTAGTAAAAACAGTTTTGAGGTCGTTCTAGCATAGAAACCTCTTATTAAAAGGTGAACTATTCTCAACCTACCTTTCTCTAATTGGTTACATACATGATTGAGTATTTGCTAAGTAAATGGTAATAAAACATGGAAAAAGTACCCATTGGGGCTTAAAGGCTAATTTGTGGCTTATGAGCCACTTAACATGTGCAATGTGCTTTATTCCCTATTCTCATGAATTAGCAGTGGAAGTGTATGTTCCATTGAGCAATAGGCAGGAATGTTGAAGAGGTTCTAGAATAGATGCTTGTTTGGGCAGCTTTGTACCCCGTCTGGTAAAATATCTATAGGAGAAACGAACATGGGCATCAGTGGGAAAACTCTCCCTCCTTCCTCTCTCTCTCAAACTCTCTATTTAACTCAGTCTCTCTTGCGATGTTGCGTTTGCCGCCCAAGAAGCTCCTCCGTCCGTTGCCTCCATCGACCTGCCAGCTCAGCAGCAGATCCACCCTTCAGCGCCAGTTACCCCGAGCCTGGCCTCCGCAGCCACCGTGTTTATTGAGCTCAACGTTTTGATTTTGTTATAAACGTGGCATAATAAAAGGATGGTCGGCGGCTACAGAGGGGGACTTTTATTGCAGCGGCGGCCAGTAATGGAGAGGACCGGTGTAAACAGACAGGGGCAAATGTGCTTCCCCTGCAATAATGGAAGAGCGCGGGAGAGAACGAGGGAACGAGGGAGGAGGAGTGATATAAAAGAGAAGAGAAAAGTGCTGTCTACCAGGGACATCTCAACTATAGTTAAATCCCACCTCTGGGCCGTTAAACAAGCGACACCAAGCACTGCGGGGACTCCCCCAATCCGCCACCACTACAAAGCTAATTGATTATGAGAGAGGTACGGTTGTCGTGTGGTTGTCGTACAGACAAAAGGCACAAGGAGCCATTTTGTGTCTGAACGGAGCCCTAGAGATTGCCAGTTGTTTCAAAGTGCTATATTTCCAGATAGGGGAAGAAATAAAAGCAAGAGGGTGTGAACTTTATCTCTTGACATTCATCAAGATAATCAAAGCGTCCTTTTCTCTCACATGCCCCGGAGGGTACAGGGAAGCACTTTTATCAAAATGCTCGCAGTTAAAGCGAAGCATCCAAATAACATGACAGGCTACGATTTTTATTTTGTGTGTCATATTCACCCACAGTGAGCTCTATGGATAAGGTTTAGAGTGATTTAAGTGCAATGAAATGGTACGATTTCATATTTCAAATGTTCATCACGATTCTCCAGAAGTTTCCTCTCCTATTTAATTGAGCAATCGAGAAATGAACGATCTCCGAGGTAGAGCGACAGCACAGCAGTCGCCATCAATATCAAATAAAACACACACATTTTTTTAATTAGTAAATTCCCATAGCATCGGAATTGGACGTTGTGAGTTGTTTGTAATAAGGGTGCGCTAATTAAGGGCCATGTCTATACTGTATGACCACTCTGATGACCTGTACGTGCCACGGGCTTCTGAATGGACTCGGCATAATGAGGGACTTTACAGGGGCGCGCCACTGCTGAGCTCTCTGCTTTAGATTCTGAGTTCAGTTGGGCTTACAGGAGGAAATAGGTTGGAAAGGAAAGAGATGGGGGGGTGGAGAGAGAGGAGATATGGAGAGAGGCTGAGCAGGAATGGAATGGAGTAGATACAGGAGGGAGAGTCTAGAGATGGGGAGAGCGAGAGATGGATGGGGAGAGAGAGAAATGGAGAGCGAAGCGGGGCAGGTCTACCGTGGCGGACATGTGATGACCCAGCCGCACTGGGAAAAGCGATATGTGCATGTTGCGCGCTCATGAGCTTCCACTGCACAGAGGCCTGGGGGTTGGACGGGTAAACCGAAGAAACAGTTGACAGGAAGGTGAATAGTAAGCTGATGCCCTGGGAGGAGGAAGTACAGGAGAGAGGTGAAAGGGCAACAGAATACAAACACTGGATCAGGGAAGGAGGGAACAGACAGGCCTAGTAGATGTAATTATCAGGGAGAGAGAGAGATGTGATTATCAGAGAGAGAGAGGGGGCAGGCAGAAAGACCTAGTAGATGTAATTATCAGGGAGAGAGAGGGATGTTATTATCAGGGAGAGAGAGAGAGGGATGTGATTATCAGGGAGAGGGAGAGAGAGAGGGATGTGATTATCAGGGAGAGCGAGACAGAGCGAGAGGGATGTGATTATCAGGGAGAGGGAGAGAGAGAGAGGGATGTGATTATCAGGGAGAGAGAGAGAGGGATGTGATTATCAGGGAGAGAGAGAGAGGGATGTGATTATCAGGAGAGAGAGAGAGGGATGTGATTATCAGGGAGAGAGAGAGAGGGATGTGATTATCAGGGAGAGAGAGAGGGATGTGATTATCAGGGAGAGCGAGAGGGATGTGATTATCAGGAGAGAGAGAGAGAGAGAGGGATGTGATTATCAGGGAGAGCGAGAGGGAGGGGAAATAGAACAAATACATGTACAGGCCTATTGAATGGCAGCAGGAGGAGAAGGAAGAGCGAGGGAGAGTCAGGTGGTGTGGGGAGTGAAAGGTGAGGGAGACGTTAAAACTAGCCTAGCCACAGTGTGTAATTATACTGTACATGACCTGAAAGAGTGACGCTCTTCCCCCTTTCCTGTGGAATGGAGTCAGTTTAGTGAACCACGCTCATATTATGAGTAACCTTGTCTGAGACCTGAACACTTGAGTTAGTTCCCCAGGTTAATGCCGAGGCTGTAGCTCCCTGGAGAATGGTGTACGCCCAACAGCTCCTGTCCACCTGACATGGGCTCTGTCCTTTCCTGAGTCAAGTGTTACAGCCAGGGTTTCCCCTAGGATTGTTTTCTGCAGCGGCGGCGTACTTATAGGGGAAACTGTGATTTCTATATTCTGTCTTCACGCTGGCTCTCACTGGGACTCCTCGGCCCCATAATGCCTCATACATCATCCGTGCCCCTAAATGTAATATGCATGTATACATCTACATTATATGAAAATAGATCATCTTTTTTGGGGGCGACAGTGCATTGCGCCACTGCTAAATGTATATAGGGGAAATGGTGATATCTACAGTACCAGTCAAAGGTTTGGACCCACCTACACATTCAAGGGTTTTTCTTTATTTTTACTATTTTCTACGTTGTAGAATAATAGTGAAGACATCAAATCTATGAAATAACACATATGGAATCATGTAGTAACCAAAAAAGTGTTAAACAAATCAAAATATATTTGAGATTGATCAAAGTAGCCACCCTCTGCCTTGATGACAACTTTGCACACTCCTGGCATTCTCTCAACCAGCTTCATGATAGATGCTTTTCCAACTGTCTTGAAGGAGTTCATATGCTGAGCACTTGTTGGCTGCTTTTCCTTCACTCTGCGGTCCAACTCATCCCAAACCATCTCAATTGGGTTGAGGTTGGGTGATTGTGGAGGTCAGGTCATATGATGCAGCACTCCATCACTTTCATTCTTTGGTCAAATAGCCCTTACACTGCCTGGAGGTGTGTTTTGGGTCATTGTCCTGTTGAAAACAAATGATAGTCCCGCTAAGCGCAAACCAGATGGGATGGCGTATCGCTGCAGAGTACTGTGGTAGCCATGCTGGTTTCTAAATAAATCACAGACAGTGTCACCAGCAAAGCACCCCAACACCATCACACCTCCTCCTCGATACTTCACGGTGGGAACCTACTCTGCGTCTCACAAAGACACGGCGGTTGGAACCAAAAATCTCAAATTTGGACTTATCAGACCTAAGAACAGATTTCCACCGGTCTAATGTCCATTGCTCGTGTTTCTGGGCCCAAGCAAGTCTCTTCTTCTTATTGGTGTCCTTTAGTAGTGGTTTCTTTTCAGCAATTCGACTATGAAGGCCTGATTCACGCAGTCTCTTCTGAACAGTTGATGTTCAGATGTGTCTGTTACTTGAACTCTGTGAAACAATTATTTTGGCTGCAGTTAACTCTAATAAACTTATCATCTGCAGCAGCGGTAACTCTGGGTCTTCCTTTCCTGTGGCGGTCCTCATGAGAGCCAGTTTTATCAAAACGCTTGATGGTTTTTCCGACTGCACTTGAAGAAACTTTTAAAGTTCTTGACATTTTACTCATTGACTGACCTTCATGTCTTAAAGTAATGATATACTGTCATTTCTCTTTGCTTATTTGAGCTGTTCTTGCCATAATATAGACTTGTTCTTATACCAAATAGGGCCATCTTCTGTATACCACCCCTACCTTGTCACAACACAACCGATTGGCTCAAACTCATTAAGAAGGAAAGACATTCCACAAATGAACTTTTAACAAGGCACACCTATTCATTGAAATGCATTCTGGGTAACTACCTCATGAAGCTGGTTGAGAGAATGGTTACCACAGCATTCTGCAGTGATACGCCATCCCATCTGGTTTGGGCTTAGTGGGACTATCATTTGTTTTACAACAGGTGTAAAGGATCCTGTGTGTAGCTGGTGTAGCGGAGTCAGGCGCAGGACAGCAGATATGAGTAATCAACGTATTTACTCCACAATATAACAATTACAACTCAATAATTCCGAGCCCACAATAACGGACCGTGTTACCAAACAAACAATCACTCACAAACAAACATGGGGGAACAGAGGGTTAAATAATGAAATGGGATTGAAACCAGGTGTGTAAAACAAGACAAAAACTATGGAAAAATGAAAAGTGGATCGGCGATGGCTAGAAAACCGGTGACGTCGACCGCCGAACGCCTCCCGAGCAAGGAGAGGGACCGACTTCGGTGGAAGTCGTGACAACAGGACAATGACCCAAAACTTGGGATGCACAATATATCGGTGAACATATTGGAATCGGCCGATATTGGCTAAAAATGCCAACATTGGGTATCGCCCGATGTCTAGTTTAACGCCCAATGTGCAAAACCGATGTCAAAGCTGACGTGCATATACAACGAAGGTACATGACGTAATGACGCCACATAAAGTTTTGCACTATACGTGCAACACAGATTTCCTAAACTAGCCCACAATGTCTGCTGTGTGGATCGAGCAGTCAACAAGTCAAGCAGTCAAAATTTCAGCGAGACAACTGAAAGGCGAAATCCATTAAAGCCAATATAAAGGAATTCATTGCCCTTGACAATAACCATTTTCTGTCGTGGGTGATGACGGCTCAGGTGGCGGAGCACGGCTCAGGTGGCGGAGCACGGCTCAGGTGGCGGAGCATGGCGCTTACAACGTCAGGGTTGTGGGTTCGATTACCACGGGGGAAATGTATCTACTACTGTAAGTCGCTCTGGAGAAGAGCGTCTGCTAAACGACTAAAATGTACATTTAAAATGAGAGGGATAGTGGTGAAGGACAGACCGACCAATGACACACTGAGAGAGACACGCAATGCTTTTGTGGACCGCTTATTCCTTGGCCCACGTTAGAGTCAATAGTCCACCCTCGTCACTTCTCAACAAATGTTGACTGATAGGTGTAGATTCCACGACAATGGACAACCCGGTGAACGAACCACTAAAACATGGTTGTTTTTCTCTCTGTGTGTGATTCCAACTTTCTTTCTGTTTGTCTGTTTGTCCATCAGCCCTTAAACCTCCCCACCTTGCTGCTGCTGCTGTCTGACATCTACTTGCTCCAGAGATTTGTCAAACCCATTTCCCAAGAATTTCTTCTTTGCCTTGAGAGATGAGGGTCAGGCCAGGTAAATAGGACGCTCTTACGGAGGGTAACGACCATGTTGGATTGTTTTCGTCACCTTTGGCCCTTAGTACCTTTGGGAACGGGTAGGCGGTGGTTGGGGGGGGCAAGAAGGACTAACCTCTTTCTGCCAGATAAGGGGGGATTGAAATTTGTGATCATGAGACCAACCTCCTTCACATCCTTCCGTCCCCCCTTCCTCTCCTCCCCCGGTTTCTAAACGGTCTGGCTCAGTAGAATTGATGTCCTTTTGTGGCGAGTCATCCCGGGACAATTTCTCAAAACCCCCCCCACTCAAAAGGGAATTCCAAAGCCGGCAGCGCTTTGACCTAGCCATTTTCAATCCCGCCGTTTGTAGTACCCACTGCTGCTGTTGTCGTTGTTGGCCCAAGAGTAGAGAGAGATGGAGAGGGAGAGGAAGGAAAGTGCTTGCTCTCAGTGGAATCTGTTTGCCGTTGCGGTTGCTCTGCGAGCAATAAATAGCCTCTCTGTCCGGAGTGGATTCACAGGGATGTGTTCTGCTCTCTAGAGTGAGGTCATACTGTAGCTTCGCTGTACCCCCAAGTAGGTCTTGAAGTTAATCTCAGTTTAACAGTACATTTTAACTAGAAATAACCAAGTACTTGGTTATTTGCACCTCTCATATTGCCAGCAATCATGGCACACAATGACTGGCCTTCTGAGTCAGTCTAACAACATCCACCCCAGCATATGCGACGGGCTTGTTGTTTTTGCGTACTCCTGAATATTCATAAACGACTTTAATGCGGCTCCAAATCACATTTGCACTTGCCGTCACGTGGTGCAGCAACCGTGATGATTGCGGAGTGTCAGTGTGCGTCCGGCGTCTTCAGTAAAACACGTTAGCAATAAGGTTGCGAGGGAGAGGGGGATGACTGAAGGGAAGACAGGAGAGATAACTAATGCAAATGGCAGCAGAGAGGAATATGACAGTGGGTCACACAGGAAGGCTGGGTCTTCTACAGCTGTCACAGCACTGCATGGGGCGACAGGAGGAGAGAAGAGAACCACAGGAGGACAGAAATGGAGGGACTGGTTGAAGGAGGGACGGGAGATAACCGATTAGGAAAGAAGCGGTGGGAAAATAGATGGAAAGAAAGGAAGAGTAGTTGAGTGAGATTCAGAGAGAGTGAAAGTTGGGGGAAGATATGAAGGGGAAGTGACTAGGAAAAGAGACTGAAATTGTTGGGAAAAATAGCAGGGAAAATTAGGTTTTTAGAGGAAGACACCGCGAGAGAGAGATGGAGAAAAGTATGAGAGAGACCGCAGAGAGAGAGGAATTGACAAAAGGGAGATGAAGAGAGACAACTTGACAAGAGAGTCAGCGGGAGATTGAAGCCGTGTCAACACTTGACAGTTCGTGTAGCTTTAGTATTCTGATCATAGAGTTCTGATCATGGAATTCCGAATGCGTCATGCGTCTACAACTACATTTAAATGTGTCTACCATGTCCACAGTGTGTCCGGATTCCCTTTTCCTGCGCTATATTACAATGCCAGTATGCATTCTACGAACAGTACAATAGGCAAAATATGATAACACAACAACTGATGGCAGTAGCTAACTACTGTAGCTAACCTATGTAGCTAGCAAGGAACACTAAAGGGAACCCTAAAGGGATTGCAAACTCGAGCCAAACAAAAAAATAGTTTTTCTAAGTGAAAAGCTCGTTGGCTAGCATTTATGAGGCCAGCACACACGTTCCTCAACATATTTCCTCCAACGTTATAATGAAAAGGTGCCTCTCGGTCACAAAACATAAGTTTTCTGGAAACTTGTGGAAGGAGTGCTGATGACTTTGCCCACTGTATGCGCTTTCGGTAGCCTGATTGTGTCCAGACTGAGGAGAAATCCGCACACAACGCATCCCTGACCACCTCCTGAAGTGGTCAGCCAGATCTGAACACAATCACACCACAAAGCCACTTTAGTGCGTCTAGACCCGTCTTTTCATTGTGATCTTCGTATTCTGATAGCAGAAGTCGCATGTAAATGTCAAGCGTAGGAAAGGCACGACCACGGAGAGCCACCTAATGTCCCTCAAAGGCAGACATGCCCAGACATGTTCAACAACTGGACTCCCCAGTGATGTGACATTAACATAAACCAACTGAGGACATTGCAGACAAACACTTCCTCCCAGTCAGCTCTCTAACAAGTTGATTGTCATTATGTCCTTTAACTTCTTAGGGAGCGGAAGCAGAGGTGACGGTTTTGGAGAGTCTGGCGTGCCCAAAGTAAAATGCCTGCCACTCAGGCCCAGAGAATATGCCCATAATTAGTACTATTGGATAGGAAACAATCTGAAGGTTCTAAGAGTGTTAAAATAATGTAATGTGAGTATAACAGAACTGATATAGCAGGCGAAAACCAGAGGAAAATCCATTTGGATTTGCAGTTTTTTTTGTAAATGACCTTATCCAGGGTGCCTATTCATTTGTATTTTACCTAGGACTGAGACTGCAGTACCTATGGCTTCCACTAGATGTCAACAGTCTTTATACAGAGTCTGGAGGCTGTAGCAGTAAGCAGAACGGATAGGAAGAGTAAGTAGTCAGGGGACCACTTTTGTTTACAACGTTTGATGGACGTGAGATTGTGAACGCGCACCACTATATTTTCCTTTCCTATTGTTCACGTTATCGTCCGGTTTAAATATTACAGTAAATATACAAATAAGGATACCTAAGGATACATTAAAAATGTTTGATTTGTTTGTAGAAAGTTTATAGGTATAATTTGAACGTGTTCTCTTCACGGTTCAATGGGCGACTCAACGGTGGATTTTGTGATCATAACGAGCCAACCAAACTGAGATTTATGGATATAATAAATTACTTTTTCTAACAAAAGAACCATTGAATGTCTTCGTTGGACACTTGGGAAGCCCTCAGCAGAAGTTCTTCAAAAGGTAAGTGATATTTTTTAGCTCTTATATGGGTTTTGTGTGACCCGCGCTGGATATGAATTTATGCTAATGGCTCCGACACGCCCACCCGTTGACTCACTGGTTACAGCCATAGAGGTGGCTGATGGGAAAGAGGAGGAGGGGAGAGATTACTGGCTCTGAGCTGTGACTGGCTCTGAGACTGCATGCTGCATTGTCTCGGCAACCTTATCACTTGGCTACAGTCAGACTTACCCCGACGCTTTACAGTGGTGAGCGCCGCAACGCCAATTAGACATCCTGTAATCCCGTTTTCGCAGGCTAACGACGGGGACGGGAACGGCGAAGGTAAGCTCTGCAGGGGTGTAGTTGGGTTTTCAGGTTTCATTTTGAGGGGAAAGTGGCAGGGCTTAGTGACCTTGTGACCTTTGAATCGGACGTCATTGACCCTTGAAGGTCGATGGCCTTACAGTGGCCAGAGTTTGGATTGACCTAGGCTTTGTCCCAACTCCCAAATGGCTCCCTATTCCCTACAATATATTAACTGAAACACTTTTGGCCAGGTCTTAGGGAACACTATTAATAATATTCCTATATGGTACCATTTCGCATTTGCCCCTGGACCAGTTGCAGTACTTTAGTTCTTGTACTTTGCAGTTACAAGTCACAGTGTGACACAAAATGGCTTCTCTCCTGTCAGAAATCCAAGATTAGATTATATTGTTTCTTCTACTCAAGAGCCCAGAGGAGTCCTGGATGATGCAGTCAGGGCTTTCAGTGAGTCCGTTTGGCTTTCCATCCCTCTTTTATTTCTCTCTCCCTCTTTTTTTTCTCTCTCTCTCTTTTTATGACCTCTCTGGAGAAGCCACTAGCTACCTAAGAGTCAGTATGACTCTCTCTCTCTCAATTCAATTTAAGGAGCATGGGTAAATTATGGCATGGGTAAATTATGTTTACATTGCCAAAGCAAGTGAAATAGATAATAAACAAGAAATGAACACTAAACATTACACTCACAAAAGTTCCAAAGGAATAAAGAACTCTCTCTCTCCCCCTCCTTCTCTCGTCTTGTCACCTTCTCATATACCTCCCTGCCCTCACCTTGTTGCCTCTCCCTCTCTCCTCAACAGCATAATACATGTTTGAGTCGAGAGAGGTTTACTAAAGATTCAGTCCACTGCAGTGCCTGCAGTCCAGAAACCGTAGCCTCTAAGCCTGGAACATCTGACCTGAGACCTGAGGGGGAGTCAGGGCTTCACATTCACCAAGCGTCAACAGGGAGGTGGGCGAACAGAAATACACACTTACAGAAATACACACACACAGAAATACACACACACACACAGAAATACACAGGCCACTGGAGCAGAACAGAACATATGCTGATAAACACACACTGGTCCATGATTCACTAACTGCCCTATGTTGCCACTGGAAGAGAGGACATGTTGTTAGCAGTAATGGTTAATGTTGTTTATAATGAAGAGACAATGTAGAGTGTTTAGACAATGTTTATCTGGAGGTGTAGGTCTATTATGTTGACCATGTAGAGTGTTAATATGGAGGTGTAGGTATATTATGTTGACCATGTAGTGTTAATATGGAGATGTAGGTCTATTATGTTGACCATGTAGAGTGCTAATCTGGAGGTGTAGGTCTATTATGTTGACCACGTAGAGTGTTAATATGGAGGTGTAGGTCGGTTATGTTGACCATGTAGAGTGTTACTATGGAGGTGTAGGTCGGTTATGTTGACCATGTAGAGTGTTACTATGGAGGTGTAGGTCAGTTATGTTGACCATGTAGAGTGTTAATCTGGAGGTGTAGGTCAGTTATGTTGACCATTTGGAGTGTTAATCTGGAGGTGTAGGTCAGTTATGTTGACCATGTAGAGTGTTAATCTGGAGGTGTAGGTCGGTTATGTTGACCATGTAGAGTGTTAATCTGGAGGTGTAGGTCAATTATGTTGACCATGTAGAGTGTTAATCTGGAGGTGTAGGTCAGTTATGTTGACCATGTGGAGTGTTAATCTGGAGGTGTAGGTCGGTTATGTTGACCATGTAGAGTGTTACTATGGAGGTGTAGGTCGGTTATGTTGACCATGTAGAGTGTTACTATGGAGGTGTAGGTCAGTTATGTTGACCATGTAGAGTGTTAATCTGGAGGTGTAGGTCAGTTATGTTGACCATTTGGAGTGTTAATCTGGAGGTGTAGGTCAGTTATGTTGACCATGTAGAGTGTTAATCTGGAGGTGTAGGTCGGTTATGTTGACCATGTAGAGTGTTAATCTGGAGGTGTAGGTCAATTATGTTGACCATGTAGAGTGTTAATCTGGAGGTGTAGGTCAGTTATGTTGACCATGTGGAGTGTTAATCTGGAGGTGTAGGTCGGTTATGTTGACCATGTAGAGTGTTACTATGGAGGTGTAGGTCGGTTATGTTGACCATGTAGAGTGTTACTATGGAGGTGTAGGTCAGTTATGTTGACCATGTAGAGTGTTAATCTGGAGGTGTAGGTCAGTTATGTTGACCATTTGGAGTGTTAATCTGGAGGTGTAGGTCAGTTATGTTGACCATGTAGAGTGTTAATCTGGAGGTGTAGGTCGGTTATGTTGACCATGTAGAGTGTTACTATGGAGGTGTAGGTCGGTTATGTTGACCATGTAGAGTGTTACTATGGAAGTGTAGGTCAGTTATGTTGAACATGTAGAGTGTTAATCTGGAGGTGTAGGTCAGTTATGTTGACCATTTGGATTGTTAATCTGGAGGTGTAGGTCAGTTATGTTGACCATGTAGAGTGTTAATATGGAGGTGTAGGTCGGTTATGTTGACCATGTAGAGTGTTACTATGGAGGTGTAGGTCAGTTATGTTGAGCATGTAGAGTGTTAATCTGGAGGTGTAGGTCAGTTATGTTGACCATGTAGAGTGTTAATATGGAGGTGTAGGTCAGTTATGTTGACCATGTGGAGTGTTAATCTGGAGGTGTAGGTCAGTTATGTTGACCATGTGGAGTGTTAATCTGGAGGTGTAGGTCAGTTATGTTGACCATTTTCATTAGATGGGCGGATTTCTGGATGGTTAGAGCTTCATCTGATGAGATGCGTGATTGTCTGTGGAAAAATACTACATTCCTTTCTAATTCTGGGATTTGTTATATATCGGCGACATGGTTACATGTCTGTTCAAATATTGAAAATGGCTAAATGCCAGTGAGATACCTGATGCTTGCTGCCAGTATACACTACCCACTGATACCCAGTCATAGAGCTATCCCATGAGTACACAATGTGTGCGTGCCCCTGCGCATACTTCTGTAAGTGTGTGAGGGAGGCGACACTTCCGACAGAGGAAATGGCTTCACGGATCGTCTCCGTGAAGCGAACGCTCACCAGGGATCAAGCTGTCAACAGTCTTCCGACGCGTCGCTTTAGTTAGCCACCTGGTGAAGGTGCCTGTGTGTTTGTGTGAGTGTGTTTGTGTGAGTGTGTTTGTGTGAGTGTGTTTGTGAGAATGTGTGTGAGTGAGAATGTGTGTGTGTGTGTGTGTGAACTGAGACAGACACTGCAGAGACATTGCTGTGGGGGTGAATGAAGGTTGTTTAGTCAGTGCCTGTCAGACAGGGGAAGAGAGAGAGGTATCACCTTGTGATGGTTTAGGTGGAAGATACTGCCCCTTGTGGCCAAACCAGAGTTGTATTTAATGGCCTGCATGGTTAGAACTAGACTTGATTCAACTTGATAGAGGATGCTGACATTGGCTGCTCTTCTTTGTTGTTTGTGCAGCGTTTCCTCCCCCTCTTCCATCTTTCTTTATTCTCTCTCTCCCTACGTCTCCAACCTCATTTGATCTTTTCCTCTACCTCGCCCACTCTATCCACTCCTTTCTTATTTTGTTTCTCTTTCTGTCTTTCATTTGATCCCTCTGGTTCTCATCTTCCGACATCTCTCTCTCTCTCTCTCTCTCTCTCTCTCTCTCTCTCTCTCTCTCTCTCTCTCTCTCTCTCTCTCTCTCTCTCTCTCTTTCCTCCAGTGCCTTTGTACTTCTCTTTTCTACCTCCATCCCTCCTTCCATCGCTCATCTCGTGTGTGTGTGTGTGTGTGTGTGTGTGTGTTGACCGGTGCATCATTAGCGCTGTGTGTGATTGGCAGCAGGCCTGACAGGGCCTCCTATGGGGGGAGGCAGTGGAGGGAACCTGTCGCTCTACTCCACAAGGGAAGACTGCCAAGCTTTCTCTCTCTCACACACACACACACACACACACACACACACACACACACACACACACACTGAGACATGCATCCATCCATCCATGCATGCACAATAATGGCATGTTGTGTTTTTATGCAGGGTTGTCTCGATGCAGGGTTGTCTCGATGCAGGGTTGTCTCTGTGTCTTTGCCTCCTACTGTATCAAACATCCTAGCCTGTCAGAAACCTTTCACCCTCCCAGCAAAATATCTTTCATTTAGCTTTACACTCACTAAGACAGTCAGTCTCAGTCCTTTTTGTCAACTTTGGACTCCTACAAAATCCAACCGTTAAATTATTCAGCGACTTCGCCGCTCGCCCTCTGATCCCTCCCTCTCTTGACGTGTCCATTTGATGAGGATTAATATAAACCATATAAATCAGGAAATAAATACATAAAAGTTGATGACAGCCCTCATCTGCTGTTAAAGAGAGAGGGGGGAGAGTAGGGAGAGAGAGAGAGTAGAGAGACAATAAAGAAGGAGAGGGGAGAGAGAGGAGGAGAGACAGAGTACGAAGGATAGGGGGAGCGAGAGAGGAGGAGAGACAGAGTAAAGAAGGAGAGGGGGAGAGAGAGAGGGGAGGAGAGACTGTAACGAAGGAGAGAGGATGAGATACAGAGTAAAGAAGGAGAGAGGGGAGGAGATACAGAGTAAAGAGGGAGAGGGGTGAGAGAGAGAGGAGGAGATACAGAGTAAAGAAGGAGAGGGGTGAGAGAGAGAGGAGGAGATACAGAGTAAAGAAGGAGAGGGGTGAGAGAGAGAGGAGGAGATACAGAGTAAAGAAGGAGAGGGGTGAGAGAGAGAGGAGGAGATACAGAGTAAAGAAGGAGAGGGGTGAGAGAGAGGAGGAGATACAGAGTAAAGAAGGAGAGGGGTGAGAGAGAGAGGAGGAGATACAGAGTGAAGAAGGAGAGGGGTGAGAGAGAGGAGGAGATACAGAGTAAAGAAGGAGAGGGGTGAGAGAGAGAGAGAGAGAGAGGAGGAGATACAGAGTAAAGAAGGAGAGGGGTGAGAGAGAGAGGAGGAGATACAGAGTAAAGAAGGAGAGGGGTGAGAGAGAGAGGAGGAGATACAGAGTGAAGAAGGAGAGGGGTGAGAGAGAGGAGGAGATACAGAGTAAAGAAGGAGAGGTGAGAGAGAGAGAGAGAGAGGAGGAGATACAGAGTAAAGAAGGAGAGGGGTGAGAGAGAGAGGAGGAGATACAGAGTAAAGAAGGAGAGGGGTGAGAGAGAGAGGAGGAGATACAGAGTAAAGAAGGAGAGGGGCGAGAGAGAGAGAGAGGAGGAGATACAGAGTAAAGAAGGAGAGGGGCGAGTGAGAGAGAGAGGAGGAGATACAGAGTAAAGAAGGAGAGGGGCGAGAGAGAGAGAGAGGAGGAGATACAGAGTAAAGAAGGAGAGGGGTGAGAGAGAGAGGAGGAGATACAGAGTGAAGAAAGAGAGGGGCGAGAGAGAGGCGGAGATACAGAGTAAAGAAGGAGAGGGGCGAGAGAGAGGAGGAGATACAGAGTAAAGAAGGAGAGGGGTGAGAGAGAGAGAGAGAAGAGGAGATACAGAGTAAAGAAGGAGAGGGGCGAGAGAGAGGAGGAGATACAGAGTAAAGAAGGAGAGGGGCGAGAGAGAGAGAGAGAGAGAGGAGGAGATACAGAGTAAAGAAGGAGAGGGGTGAGAGAGAGAGGAGGAGATACAGAGTGAAGAAAGAGAGGGGCGAGAGAGAGGCGGAGATACAGAGTAAAGAAGGAGAGGGGCGAGAGAGAGGAGGAGATACAGAGTAAAGAAGGAGAGGGCGAGAGAGAGAGAGAGAGAGAGGAGGAGATACAGAGTAAAGAAGGAGAGGGGCGAGAGAGAAGAGGAGATACAGAGTAAAGAAGGAGAGGGGCGAGAGAGAGAGAGAGAGAGAGAGAGGAGGAGATACAGAGTAAAGAAGGAGAGGGGTGAGAGAGAGAGGAGGAGATACAGAGTGAAGAAGGAGAGGGGCGAGAGAGAGAGAGGAGGAGATACAGAGTAAAGAAGGAGAGGGGCGAGAGAGAGAGAGAGAGAGGAGATACAGAGTAAAGAAGGAGAGGGGCGAGAGAGAGAGAGAGAGAGGAGGAGATACAGAGTAAAGAAGGAGAGGGGTGAGAGAGAGAGGAGGAGATACAGAGTAAAGAAGGAGAGGGGCGAGAGAGAGAGAGAGAGAGGAGGAGATACAGAGTAAAGAAGGAGAGGGGTGAGAGCGAGAGGAGGAGATACAGAGTAAAGAAGGAGAGGGGCGAGAGAAAGAGAGAGTCCTAGATGTCTTTCTGCAACACTGATGCTATAATTGAAGGTGCCATTACAGACAGGCGGTGGCATGGACGCATGACCCACACACACACATACACACACACACACGCGCTTAAGTGACCAGAAGGTTAAGTATTAGGCTGTCTACAGAGTCTGGTTTTAGGGTTGAAGAACACTTCTTCTTGTCTAGACACCAGTGATCAATCTGGTTCAAACTTCTGCCGAGCAATTGCTGATACCCTACCATTATACCTGTCAGGAAGTCTTCTGGTCAAGTTGGACAGTTCAAATACTATCCCTCTGCATTATACAGTAACTATCCAGTTAGTGGTGCAGGACATTGGCTGGCTGTTGTCATGGCGACCGCAAAACTTCTATTACTACGGAACTCTGATGAGAACTATTGAAAACGAAGCAACTGTAATCTCCCCATGTGGATTTGGAACTGTTTGGCAGTTGCTGGCCGTTGTGAATGAGACTTCGAACGAGAGCGATGCCACGAGATTCAATGTTTCCTTTCGACTTTTACTATGAGTTTCTAGACTCTTAACACTAGCCTAAAGTTGTCAGTTACAGCGCTTCTGTTCAGAGTTCGTATTCAGTGCACATGAATAAAACTTCAAATGAGAGCCAGGCCGCAAAATAGTTTAGCAACGTTTTTGACTTCTACCACAATGCCCTTTTGTGAACGCGTACCCTTGAACGTGTAGATTTTCAAAAAGAGACAATTGATTCCGGGGGGAGGGTTGTAGTGCACAATGGCTGTCACACATCACAACGTTTGACAGCACCCCTTCTTGAGATTCGTGTGTGTGTGTGACTCATTCTTTCTAGTAAACTCAAATTATTTCCTGGTTGACACCTAGTTCAATACTTGGTCATAATGGTTTCTCCTGTTTTTTCTTTCCCTCTCTCTTTCACTCTTCCTCCCTTCTTTCCCCTTCCCTTTCACTCTTCCTCCCTTCTTTTCCCTTCCCTTTCACTCTTCTTCCCTCCTTTTCCCTTCCCTTTCACTCTTCTTCCCTCCTTTCCCCTTCCCTTTCACTCTTCTTCCCTCCTTTCCCCTTCCCTTTCACTCTTCTTCCCTCCTCTCGTCCTCCCTCTCTCCATCCCTGGTTTTCCAGAACATGTTGGTGGAGAAGGTGGAACAGATGATGGAGTGGAGCTCCCGGCGTTCCGTGATCCGGATGAACGGCGATAAGTTCCGGAGGTTCGTCAAGGCCCCGCCCCGGAACTACTCGGTCATCGTGATGTTCACCGCGCTGCAGCCGCAGAGGCAGTGCTCCGTCTGCAGGTATGGAACCCCTCCGCTCCGCCACACGACCACAGACGACGACTGTGTACAGTTTTTGCAGGTTTTTGCTCCAGCCCAGTGTGTTGAGACCTGGTGAAATACACTTGAAATAAATGGTTTATTTGAATCAGGTATGCGGCAGGTAGCCTAGCGGTTAGAGGGTTGTGCCAGTAAGCAAAAGATCGCTGGTTAGAATACCCGAGCCGACAAGGTGAAAGATATGTTGATGATAGTTTGCTCCAGGGGTGCCGCACTTCTATGGCTGACCCTGTAAAACAACACATTTCACTGCACCTATCTGGTGTATGTGACAATAAAACATAGATTTATTTGATTCTTTTTTGGGGGGTGGAACAAAATCATGCACACACCTGAGTTTCCCACCTCGGCCCATTCAGTCAATACATGATAATACAAATCAATCAAACAGTTGATGAAAGAGACTAAACAGAATAAAGAAAAGTATGATGATCCATCAACGTAGACAGTGGTCAACTCTACAGAACAGTCGGTCTATTCAGTCTAGATCTACGTTTGGTTATAGGGGGGAGGGAGTTTAAAGATGAGGATATAGGCTGAAGTCATCATGCCCTTTTGACCTCTAGTGATGGTCCATCAACCTGCCAGTCTGTTCAGTCTAGATCTACGTTTGGCTATGACATAGACGACAGTCAACATGACCTGTGGTCCTCTAGTGATGACCTCTAGACAGTGATCTACTCTACATAACAGCCAGTCTGTTAAGTCTAGATCTCCGTTTTGGGGCCCGTTGTCTCACCACGGTGTTTCTCTCCTCAAGAAGCCTTCACACCCAGCCTTTCACTTCAATGAATAAAGATGACGCCGACCAGGGAATAATCATGTGTATTACGGAAATAGAGGAAGTTAATTTAATCCACACTGACCTTTCCCACTCCCATCATCCTCTCTGTTCCCCGTGACCCGTAATGCTTTTTTAATCATCTGCTGTCGACTCAAATCACTTAATTATTTATCTCTCTCTCTCTCTGTTCCTCTTGTTTTTTGTTTTTCTCTCGCCCTCTCTTCCGGCTCTCGACGACGGCGGGGCCAACCTCGACGTATGCATTTATTTATCCATTTATATTAAAATACATTCATCTTAACAAGGGAACAAGGTTTCCTTTCAATTTGAGGATGTCACTCCGAAGCGCATTAGTTATTGTCACGCGCCAGCTCTCTCTGCTTCGCAGTTGGGACGGACCATTTACATAAACGATACCGTCGCTAGTCAGCGGGCGCCCAAGATATATTTTGGGTTGTGACCCCCTCCCAGCGCCGGCGTTCAAAGTACAGACGGCCTCCGGGAGGGACTGCTAATCGCCGGGGTCCTCGCACTGCCATCACTCTTTCTTTCATTCTTCTCTCTCTTTTCTATACCACTCTCTCTTTGTTTGTTTCCTTCTCTCCGTCTCAGTTCCTCATGCTCTTTCGCTCTCCCTCCCTCCATTGACTGTACCATTTTAAAGTGCACTGTACTGAAAGCTACTAATTGATTACAGACTTTTATCACCAAAAGTGCAACCAAACACAACGCTCTCTGAGGAGACCCACTATACGTAGAGCACGGCAGAGCGCGGAACACAACGAACCATATTACTTATGTAGGAGCATGAATAGTACATGAAGGCAGGGCAACGTTGATGCAAGTCGACATGCAATTTAGGGCAGTTGTGTTTAATTCCCAAAAGAAAAGAGTGTTTTGTTACTTGTTTTATTCATGCTTTTTTGTTGTCCTGTTTGTTAATTCATGTACTGTAACGTGTGGCAGAGGACATTAAAGTTGTCAGAGGACATTAAAGTTGTCAGAGGACATTAAAGTTGTCACCAGACGTGGGCGCCGTGACTTTACGAAGCCATCTGGAGTAAATGTACTTTTATGAGGTTATTTTAGCTCTAAATGTGTGCCATGAAGCTTCAAGACTTCCACAAGCCCAAACTCTCTTTCCCCTCGTTTTAAGTGTACTTTTAACTAGGGTTGAAAAATTCCTGGAACTTTCGATACATTCCCTGGTTTTCCCGGTATACCGCTTGCAGGATTCCCGGAACAGGAGGGAATAAGCAGGATTTCTGGAAAACCAGGGAATTTATTGAAAATTTCAGGAATTTTGTAACCCTACTTTCATGTCTATTACATCACATTATATAAAGAAGTTTTGCTGTACATTCATTTTCAGCGTTTTAGCTGCCACTGTGACAGACCTGACGGGTCCACCGCTGTCTGTATTTACCCGTGACAGGTTGAGTGGCTACGGCTCAATTTGCAAAATGTCTGCCGCAATTTCCCTTCTAATTGGCACACTTAACCTTTATTTTAATTTTTTTATCTTATCGTTTCCCCTGTCATGCCAGTGTAGGGCAACTGCGACGGGCATAAGAAGTGTCCGCATCGCCAGACTTAAAAGGAAAGCGATGGCTAGAGAGATGGTTTGTCGTGATGTTTTCCTCGTCTGTCCAGGACGGGATAGAGCAGCCGTAATTAGAGCTGCAGCGACGTTCTTCTCAGACGCACGTTTCCACGGCGAGGCGTCGTTATCCTTCACTCTCTGGGGAGGAACATGTGGCATGAGTATCTCTCGTCCGTCTCTTCCAACTGCCTCCTCAACCCAACGTGGCCATGATCATCACCAGCATTTGCTCATCTGTTTCTTCTTCCCTCTTTCTCTCCCTATCGTTTGCTCCCTTCTCTTGTTCAATTTCCCTTTTGCCTTCGCCTCTGCCCCTCTGTCTTCCTCTCCTCTTTTCAACTCTATTTTCTCTCCCGTTTCCTCTCTCCCTCTTCCTCTCTCCCTCTATTTTCTCTATTTTCTCTCTCTCTCTCTCTTTCTCCCCCTGTCTTTTTAACAGACAAGCTAACGAGGAGTACCAGGTGCTGGCTAACTCCTGGCGCTACTCCTCGGCTTTCTCTAACAAACTCTTCTTCACCGTGGTGGACTATGATGAGGGGGCGGACGTCTTTCAGCAGGTAACCGTTTGGATCTACCGCCTCCAGCCCCCTCCTCCATCCGTCCCCCTCCACTCCCCCTCGCTCCCTCCACATCCACAAAGCCCTCATTTCCATGTTCATAGTTGACTGTCAGCCTCGGCGCGGAGACGCAGCATTCATTTAGCACGCAGGTGAAGTTTAAAAGAGAGATGAATCATTGAAAGAAGGTAAATAAATCAGAGGTGGCTGGCAGGCCCTCGGCATGGTTTTATTTACCAGCGGGGGCTCGTCGTCCGGCCGGCCGTTTCATGCGCCGCCGGTGGCTCAGACCACTTAGGGAGAGAGTTTGGGGTTTCACATCAGCTGACCATTGTTTTGGACGTGCCTCTGATTGTCAATTATATATACGATAGTGTCGGATGACATTTGGCGAAATACTCGCATACACAAACGTCATGTACCTTGCAATGGATGTATAGTATTGATTTATGTAGATGAGCTCTCTTATCCAACCCACATACTGTACTCGTGCCTCAGTCCATGTACACCCTGCATACAGTACTCTGAATGTATAATCCATATTATAAACTGAGTTTGTCGAGCCCTGAATTCTGATTGGCTGAAAGCGGTGGTATATCAGACCGTATATCACGGGTATTTCTGTACTAATTACATTGGTAAAACAGTTTATAATAGCAATAAGGCACCTCGATGGTTTGTGGTATATCGCCAATATACCACGGCTAACGGCTGTGTCCAGGCACTCCGCGTTGTGTCGCGCATAAGAACAGCCCTTAGTCGTGGTATATTGGCCATAGCAGCTACTGTCGTACACTCACTGCAAGCTGGCAGCTAGATAAACACCAGTGCGGGAGATTGATACGAGTCGATTCTGCGCAACCAACCTCTTTCCCTGGGGTTGTCATTATTTTCCCAGGGTGCATCTATAGGTGGGCCGTGGGCGAAGACCGTGTGGGTGTATGTGTGTTCATGTCACCGGGTACCTGAGTTTCTTACAGTACATCACCGCCTGCTGTGTCACTCCGTGCAGACCTCGATACAGTGGGAAAACAACCGCCCCAACACATAAATAACATATTCCAAATCGCCATAGCAACTCAGCACCAGAGAAACCAATAATAGAACATTGGTTTCTTTATCACTAACAGTCGTTTGCATGACAATAAACAGATGTGAAGCTTCCAACCGCCCATTACCGTAGCCAATGAGCAATTAATCTGGGTTAAATACTCACCCCTGAGGTACGCCTCACACTCTTCACTTGAGCAATTATGCGATTACGGGCCTCTTAAAAGGACATGTAATTAAATGCAGATCACTTTGTCTAGCTTTTCTTTTGTTATAATAGAGAGAGTGCTAATGTAGTACTCCTAATGGGCGAATCACCTCTACGCTCCAGGGAGGATGCGGTGGGCTCGTTTCATGCAATTAAGAGAAATAACCTCCGTAATGATCCTCACTTTGTTCTCTGTGAGTTTGGAGGGGAGAGGAGGTGGGAATAGACCGACTTTTTAGTTTTTTGAATCGCAGGAAGAGGGATTTGGAAGGTAAACCAAGTGGAACGAGAGAGACCGAGAATCACACAGTGGAGAGGTATTGACACAAGTAGATAGAGATATATCTAAGAGGGAAAGAGCAGTTCATTTTAGAGGCAGAATCAGGCAAGACCGATACAGATTGAGAGAAAGAGAGAGAAACAATTGAGAGAGAGAGAGTGAGAGAATACTTTTGGAAGAGAGGGAGAGAGAATATTGTTGAGAGGGAGAGATTACTGTTGAGAGAGAGGGAGGAGGCAGACACCTAGCATAAGTACGCAGTGTGCATGCCTAACCATTCATTAGGCCTAATGGCCAGCCTGTGCCGAGGGAGAGGCTAGTAATTAGGTGTATGTTAGTGCCACCAGTGAGTTCTCTGCCCCGTGTCCCTCCCTCCCTGAGTAGGTGGCCTCATGGCCAGTCGCATCATGTGGTGGGCCCCCTGCTTGATCATCACACCACTGGGGAAAATGAACTGTGTATAGGGGATGTTTTTGTATGGGCAGTGGTATATGTGCACACGTCATGTAATTGGGGTTCTCACCACTTCTCTCGATTCTCTCTCTGCCTTTTCCACCTATGTCCCTCCTCTCTCCTCATCCCTACTATATCTGTACCTCTCTCTCTCTCTCTCTCTCTCTCTCTCTCTCTCGCTCTCTCTCTCTCTCTCTCTCTCCTCCCTACTGTATATGTCCCCTTCTCTCTCTCTCCTACCTACTGTATCTGTCTCACCAATCCTTTCCTCTCTCTCTTTTTCTCTCTCTTTCTTTCTTTCTTCCTTTCTTTCTCTCCAGCTGAATATGAACTCAGCCCCTACCTTCATGCACTTCCCAGCTAAGGGAAAGCCTAAGAGGGCAGACACCTTCGACCTCCAGCGGATTGGCTTTGCCTCGGAGCAGCTGGCCAAGTGGATTGCAGACCGCACCGACGTGCAGGTGAGAATTCCCCCTTTAACATAATACACCTGTGATGATTGTACAGGTGACACAAGACCCGGGTTCAAATAGTATCTGTTTTCTGTCAGCTGCGCTTGATCGGGCTTGCCTGGAGCTAATGGAATCATCCCAAAAGTGCAAATACCACCAATTTAGCAGGCTCAATCGAACGCTCAACATATTTGAAAGACAACAAATACTCTTTAAACCCAGGCCTGCCTATCACATGTTAAAGCTTTTACAAAGCGCACACCACTATTTACCAGTCACAAAACAGACAAGCATCACAAAAACATATCAGATGTGAAATTTGTAGCCAACTCTGTGCCAAACATGAATACAATACCAAAGGTTATCCTTTTTATAGCTGCGTCAGAGATGGCATCATCAGTAGCATCTTAGAGATGCTAGACGCGTCCCGCAAGAAGGACAAGAGCACTTTGAGCACAACCTTTTATACAGCCCCAAAAACACAATGACCAGCTAATGGCTGTGGTATCGAATGCTTTCTATATGGCCCACTGCTCTCTAAGAATTCCAATGAGGTTAGAAACTGTTATCCTTATTAGATCCATGGCGTCCATTAAGGCTCAGAGGGGCTCCTTTTTTAAAGCCACAGTCCTCCATTACGGGGTGACGTCTCCACCAGTCGCCCATTAATCCTTTGGATTACCCGTTGAAAAACGGCGGTTGACAGTGGACAGAATGCGACTGGTACACTTTATAATGTTTTATTGTCACATACATCGGATAGTTGCAGTAAAATGTTTTGTTTTACAGGGTCTGGGAACAGTGATATGCCTCACTGTTCCCAAATCACATGTCACTGACATGAACCCTTGTGTTATTCAACTAGGTGTACTTACATTGTACTGTTCTTTGATCAGACGATAACTAACCGTCTCCCTCCCTCTACCTCACCTCCTTTCACTGGGCCTCCCTCCCTCCCTCTACCTCACCTCCTTTCACTGGGCCTCCCTCCCTCTACCTCACCTCCTTTCACTGGGTCTCCCTCCCTCTACCTCACCTCCTTTCACTGGGCCTCCCTCCCTCTACCTCACCTCCTTTCACTGGGTCTCCCTCCCTCCCTCTACCTCACATCATTTCACTGGGCCTCCCTCCCTCCCTCTACCTCACCTCCTTTCACTGGGCCTCCCTCCCTCCCTCCCTCTACCTCACCTCCTTTCACTGGGCCTCCCTCCCTCCCTCTACCTCACCTCCTTTCACTGGGTCTCCCTCCCTCCCTCTACCTCACCTCCTTTCACTGGGCATCCCTCCCTCTACCTCACCTCCTTTCACTGGGTCTCCCTCCCTCTACCTCACCTCCTTTCACTGGGTCTCCCTCCCTCCCTCTACCTCACCTCCTTTCACTGGGTCTCCCTCCCTCCCTCCCTCTACCTCACCTCCTTTCACTGGGTCTCCTTCCCTCCTTCTACCTCACCTCCTTTCACTGGGTCTCCCTCCCTCCCTCTCCCTCCCTCCTTTCACTGGGTCTCCCTCCCTCTACCCCACCTCCTTTCAATGGGTCTCCCTCCCTCTACCTCACCTCCTTTCACGCACACACTCTCTCTGTCCCCCTCTCCTCTTCTCTTCTCTTCTCTTCTCTTCTCTTCTCTTCTCTTCCTCCCCCTCCTCCTCTCCTTCCTTCCCTCCCTCTCCTCCTCCAGATCCGTGTGTTCCGTCCCCCTAACTACTCTGGCAGCATAGCCCTGGCCCTGCTGGTGTCCCTGGTAGGAGGGCTGCTCTACCTCCGCAGGAACAACCTGGAGTTCATCTACAACAAGACTGGCTGGGCCATGGCCGCACTGGTGAGAGAGGAGCACCCCAGGGAGCACACCCACACCCCAGGGAGCACACCCACACCCCAGGGAGCACACCCACACCCCAGGGAGAACACCCACACCCCAGGGAGAACACCCACACACCAAGGAGCACACACACACACACACACACACACATCAGCTCAATCACACACACATACAAACATGTGTGCATATGCAGACAGGCACACACACATTCACACACACAATGGACTGATGAGAGCACAACATCCCTGAAGTAAGTAAGCAGAATGTTCCTATGAACGGTTCTCAGAGCGTGATATTGTCTTTCCTAAGTGTTCCACGTAATGGTTTCTTGGAACACTTACTTTAACAAGCTATTGATGAAGCTGCACACACCACTCATGTTCTAACCACCTAGGGAGAGGTGCAATACCATAGTTACATATATGTAGTTAGAAAAGCCTTTGTACTCAACTCAACTTCGGCAGAAAGGCACTTTGTGTACAGTCTATAAGGCAGTCTATAAGGCAGTCTATAGGTCCATACAGATATCAGGATCTTCATTTGATCACCCTGTTGCTGGAAATGTAATACTGTATTTGAGGTTTAAAAAGTCTTCTGAAGTTTGTAATTTACACTTAGACATTTCAAACTTGATTTCCCTCACAAAATTCTTTTTTCAACCCACTGCAAAAAGGTCCATTAATTATGGCTCACTAAATAATTCAAATTGTCTCAAATTAAGATCCTCCGTCTGTATGTGAAACAATATAATGTAAATTCTGCATTTCTTCAGTTTTTTTGTAAACTACAATCAATGAGCATGAACCAGCATGCTGGTCCGTGTTCATCAGCAGCAATGCTCTTATTGATAGTGAGGGCAGTACGAGGCAGAGTGGACGACTGTCCTATGTGTAGACAGAGAGGGCTGTTATCCCATATGTTAAGAGCCAGGGAGAAGGCTGAGGAAGCCACAGAGAGTATTGATCGTAAGGGGAGCAGCGGGCAAGTCACGGAAGTCAGGTTCTATGTGGGTTTTACCTCTCCTCTGCTCTGTTGGAGTGGCGAGATGGATCGATGCGGTTCTGCAGCCTCTTTCTGTCTCTCTCTCTCTCTCTCTCTCTCTCTCTCTCTCTCTCTCTCTCTCTCTCTCTCTCTCTCTCTCTCTCTCTCTCTCTCTCTCTCTCTCTCTCTCTCGGTGTGACTGTGAAGAAATAGTCATTTGTATAGTAATTTCTACCTGTTGCTTCTGTAACTTTTAAACTTCTCCCTCCCTCTCTCTCTCTCCCTCTCCCCCCTCCCTCTTTCCCTTTCTCTCTCTCTCTTTCTCTCTTCCTCCCTCCTCAGTGTGTGGTGTTTGCCATGACATCAGGCCAGATGTGGAACCACATCCGCGGCCCACCTTACGCACACAAGAACCCCCAGAATGGCCAAGTGGTGAGTCTGTCCACCTCTACATCCACTCCTGATTGGCGTTTATCTGGGGCTATATACACTGATGGACAAAACATTAAGAGCACCTGCTGTTTCCATGACATAGACTGACCAGGTGAAAGCTATGATCCCTTATTGATGTCACTTGTTAAATCCACTTCAATCAGTGTAGATGAAGGGGAGGAGACAGGTTAAAGAAGGATTTTTAAGCCTTGAGACAATTGAGACATGGATTGTGTATGTGTGCCATTCAGAGAGTGAATGGGCAAGAAAAAATATTGAAGTGTCTTTGAATAAGGTATGGTAGTAAGTGCCAGGCTCAGCGGTTTGTGTCACAAACTACAATGCTACTGGGTTTTTTACGCTCAACAGTTTCCCTTGTGTATCAAGAATGATCCACTACCCAAAGGCCATCTAGCCAACTTAACACAACTGTGGGAAGCATTGGAGTCAACATGGGCCAGCATCCTTGTGGAACGCGTTAGACACCTTGTAGAGTCCATGTTCTGAAGAACTGAGGCCGTTCGTAGGGCGAAAGGGGTTTCAAATCAATATTAAGATGGTGTTCTTAATGTTTTGTACACTCAATGTTGGGTATTGGCTTTTCACTCTTTCCCTCTCCTCTCATCTCTCCTCTCATCCCTCCTCTCATCCCCCACTTCTGTATACGTCGCCACGTCTAGAAATGAAGCGATGGGAAACGCTGACTTGTTTTTCCCAGTGAAAGACGGGACAGAGACATCTCTCGTTAATCTCCATGTGTGAATTCAAGTTGGAACTTTCTGAGTGTCAGACCTGACGACTCAATGAAACCGTAACCCTGTCCAGTCATTGAATTAGCCACAGTCTTTTTAATTACCACTACAATAACGAAGAGGATAATAGGGTTTCACACTGTGGTGAAATCGTTAACGCTGTTCGACTGTAGCAAAAAGTGTTGAGACTTGGTCAGAATGAGTCACACACACCACACACACACACGTGGCATAGGTGGAGAAATGTAAATAAAACCCTATACCATAAGCACTGTCAGACAGGTGGTTACCACAAGGTTGTTATGTCTGATCCAAGTACTGTTCTTACTGCTCCTGCTCTTGATCTCCAGTCTGTAGTGCCCTCGTCTATACTGGTGTCAGATCAGTGTTAAAGCTGTCTATGGCGCTCTAAGCCCCACCCTGGAGAAGACAGGGGAAGGCCATGACACACACTCGGACACACACGCAGACTGACACGGACACACACACACACACACAGACAGACAGGGACAATTAAAAACATTTTGTTCAAGATGGACTCACTCACTCATCAGCAGTGACTTTTTATATCTAGTTTGATATGTTAGTTCTAAACCATCTATAAGATTTATATATATATGTATGCAGTATAATATACAGTGAGGGCAAAAAATATTTGAAATGGTCAGTCTATAATTTTAATGGTAGGTTTATTTGAACAGTGAGAGACAGAATAACAAAAAACAAATCCAGAAAAACGCATGTGAAAATTTTTATAAATTGATTTGCATTTTAATGAGAGAAATAAGTATTTGGCCCCTTTGCAAAACATGACTTAGTACTTGGTGTCAAAACCCTTGTTGGCAATCACAGAGGTCAGACGTTTCTTGTAGTTGGCCACCAGGTTTGCACACATAACAGCAGGGATTTTGTCCCACTCCTCTTTGCAGATCTTGTTCAAGTCATTAAGGTTTCGAGGCTGATGTTTGGCAACTCGAACCTTCAGCTCCCTCCACAGATTTTCTATGGGATTAAGGTCTGGAGACTGGCTAGGCCACTCCAGGACCTTAATGTGCTTCTTCTTGAGCCACTCCTTTGTTGCCTTGGCTGTGTGTTTTGGGTCATTGTCATGCTGGAATACCCATCCATGACCCATTTTCAATGCTCTGGCTGAGGGAAGGAGGTTCTCACCAAAGATTTGACGGTACATGGCCCCGTCCATCGTCCCTTTGATGCGGTGAAGTTGTCCTGTCCCCTTAGCAGATAAACACCCCCAAAGCATAATGTTTCCACCTCCATGTTTGACGGTGGGGCTGGTGTTCTTGTGGTCATAGGCAGCATTCCTCCTGCTCCAAACACGGCAAGTTGAGTTGATGCCAAAAGAGCTCCATTTTGGTCTCATCTGACCACAACACTTTCACCCAGTTGTCCTCTGAATCATTCAGATGTTCATTGGCAAACTTCAGACGGGCATGTATACGTGCTTTCTTGAGCAGGGGGACCTTTCAGGCGCAGCAGGATTTCAGTCCTTCACGGCGTAGTGTGTTACCAATTGTTTTCTTGGTGACTATGGTCCCAGGTGCCTTGAGATCATTGACAAGATCCTCCCATGTAGTTCTGGGCTGATTCCTCACCGTTCTCATGATCATTGCAACTCCACAAGGTGAGATCTTGCATGGAGCCCCAGGCCGAGGGAGATTGACAGTTCTTTTGTGTTTCTTCCATTTGCGAATAATCGCACCAACTGTTGTCACCTTCTCACCAAGCTGCTTGGCGATGGTCTTGTAGCCCATTCCAGCCTTGTGTAGGTCTACAATCTTGTCCCTGACATCCTTGGAGAGCTCTTTGGTCTTGGCCATGGTGGAGAGTTTGGAATCTGATTGATTGATTGCTTCTGTGGACAGGTGTCTTTTATACAGGTAACAAACTGAGATTAGGAGCACTCCCTTTAAGAGTGTGCTCCTAATCTCAGCTCGTTACCTGTATAAAAGACACCTGGGAGCCAGAAATCTTTCTGATTGAGAGGGGGTCAAATACTTATTTCCCTCATTAAAATGCGAATCAATTTATAACATTTTTCACGTGCGTTTTTCTGGATTATTTTGTTGTTATTCTGTCTCTCACTGTTCAAATAAACCTACCATTAAAATTATAGACTGATCATTTCTTTGTCAGTGGGCAAACATACAAATCAGCAGGGGATCAAATACTTTTTTCCCTCACTGTATGTTTCTCCCAACAGTCAGATAAGCAATACAGCATTAGGTGGTAGAATACATGGATGTTACATTGGAATGGTACATTAAGAGATGGACAGACAGATCGATAAATAGTTTTTAGTCTCCTATAGTCGGTTTTCTGAGAAAGTGAGAGAGAGCTTGACACACAGTTAGAGGATTCGAAGAAAAATAGGTTCTCCTCTTGAAGAGTCGGTTTTTACACAGACACAGACCGACAGAGACCGAGAGAGAAATCAGAATGAAAGGAGCATTGTGGAATGACAACTAAGAGGACGAGATAATTACTAATGGGCTATAAATTGTTAAATGGCACATTATGTCTAATTTGTGGGGTGTGAACAGAGTGTGAAGATGGTGGACTGTATCAGAGAGAGACTGTGGGTGGGTTGATTCTTCTGTCCTTGTGGGGACCTATATTCCCAAAGTCCCCACAAGGATAGTAAAATGTGACCAACTGCCTCGATTTGGTCTTACGTAGCAAAATTTGAAATTGTGTTTTTTACATTGGATAAAAGTAGAGACACAGAGCTAGAAAACTATATATCATACACTACAGTTGAGGAACAATGGGAATGTATGTCTGCTTTGAAAGTTGAAAAACTTGTAACCTCACTTTTGAGAAACTGTCCCTTGAATGTTTTGGTACACCTAGTGGTGAGCTCTTCTTTGTCTACGCCCATTCAGCATCGTTCACACCCTCTTAATGACCTCAGAGAGTCAGGACACCCGTTTAACTTCCCATCCGAAAGACTGCACCCTACACAGGTTAATGTCCCCAATCACTGCCCTGGGGCATTGGGATTTTTTTGTTGTTGACCTGAGCAAAGAGTGCCTCCTACTGGCCAAATTAGTTTCAATGTTATCTAGCTAACATTAGGCTATAACTAGCGATGCAAATTGATTTCTGATTTGAATAATATTACACAGATCATACACGTAACGTTAGCTAGCAAGCCAGCAAGCTAACGTTTGCTAGCTAACTACGAGTATGCTTTAACTTTCAATAAAAATGATTTCCTAACAAAATTACAAACTTGTATCTGGAAAATGTCGCTAGACTCTTACCCGTATACATGGATGAACGCTTCAGGGCAGATTGGAACCATTTAACTCCGTTTTGTTTGTAGCTACATCTTGTTTGGCCAGCGTTGTGTCAAGTCACTCGGTTCACATTGACCGTGGCGTGTGCAGAAAGTAGCCCATCACTCCTACTCATCTGTTGATAGCGCCTGCTAAATTCAGGGCATCAATGTTGAGAAAAGTAGCAAAACGTTTGGAGTTCTCAATGGCTAAAGTTATATCTTTCAAAAATGGCGCGGTAGAAAGGACTGTCAACACATACTGACCAGCTCATGTTAGACAGAAGCATGCTACATGGCAGACCAATCCAAACTCATCAACTGTCCAGCCCATCCATTATCTCAGGCAATCATGGCTAGTGGGAAGGTTCCTGGCTTTTTCCTAGGCTCAACCAACTAGGCTTGTAATTTAACAATTTGATTTGTATCTATGGATGGAATACAAGTTTGTTATTAAGGCACATGAAAGTTCACATGTTCCAGAAGGCATTTCCTCCCAAAAAACATTTATGTTTACGTTGAGATGCTGCACCCGTGAAGTAGTGACGTGCGACACACCTAGTTTCCTGAAACGAGTCACATACAGTTGATGTCAGAAGTTTACATACACTTATGTTGGAGTCATTAAAACTCATTTTTCAACCACTCCACAAATTTCTTGTTAGGGCTAGGGTCCCATTTTCGCCTGTCTGATGTGCCCAAAGTAAAATGCCTGCCACTCAGGCCCAGAAACTAGGATATGCACATAATTAGTACTATTGGATAGGAAACACTCAGTTTCTAAGACCGTTTCAAAAATGTCTGTGGGTATAACAGAACTGATATAGCAGGCAAAAACCCACGAAATATCTGTCCGGAAATCATTTTTCTTTTGACCTTTGCTCACTTTGAATGGCTGATAAAAGAAATAATAAGGAAATAGGACACAGGTTGCAGTACCTATGGCTTCCACTAGATGTCAACAGTCTCTGGACAGTGTTCGGAGGCTTTAGCACTGAACAGAACCATACAGAAGAAGAATTACTGAAGGAAGTAGAAAATGTCAACAAGATTTTCCGGGCACGAGAACGTGAGCGCGCCCCACTATCTTCCTTTTATAACGTTTAGGTTATCATCCGTGTAAAATATTATCGTTATTATTAATAAAAGGATACCTAAGGATGCATTATAAATGATGTTTGATTTGTTTGGGAAAAGTTTACGCGTTCTCTTCACTGTACAACGGGCGAGTAGACTGGAAATGCTTGGTGGATTTTCTGAACATAACGTGACAACCAAACGAAGATTTATGGTTATAATAAATGACTTTTTCTAACAAAAGAACCATGGATTCTCTTGTTTGGACACTTGGGAAGCCCTCAGCAGAAGTTCTTCAAAAGGTAAGCGATTTATTTTAGCTCTTATATGGGTTTTGTGAGACCCGAGCTGGATATGAATTTATGCTAATGTGGAAAATATTGGAGGTGCTATCTTCAAACAATCCAATGTTGTGCTTTCGCCGTAAAGCCTTTTAGTAATCTGACAACGCTGTGATATTGCCAAGAAGCAGAGCTTTTGATGACTATGCAACACTTGAATATTGATGAATGTTAAATATTACAAATCTTTATTTTGAATTTGCCGCGCTTTATTTGCTCCGAAAACGATCCCGCTCACGAGATCGGATCCCTAAGAGGTTAACAAACTAAAGTTTTGCCAAGTCGGTTAGGACTTCTACTTTGTGCATGACACAAGTAATTCTTCCAACAATTGTTAAGACAGATTATTTCACTTATAATTCACTTTATCACAATTCCAGTGGGTCAGAAGTTTACATACACTAAATTGACTGTGCCTTTTAAACAGCTTGGATAATTCCAGAAAATGATGTCATGGCTTTAGAAGCTTCTGATAGGCTAATTGACATCATTTGAGTCAGTTGGAGGTGTACCTGTGGATGTATTTCAAGGCCTACCTTCAAATCCAGTGCCTCTTTGCTTGACATCATGGGAAAATCAAAAGAAATCAGCCAAGACCTCATAAAAATAAATTGTAGACCTCCACAAGTCTGGTTCATCCTTGGGAGCAATTTCCAAACGTCTGAATGTACTACGTTCATCTGTACAAACATTAGTACGCAAGTATAAACACCATGGGACACGCAGCCATCATACCGCTCAAGAAGGAGACGCGTTCTGTCTTCTAGAGATGAACGTACTTTGGTGCAAAAAAGTGCAAATCGATCCCAGAACAACAGAAAAGGACCTTGTGAAGATGCTGGAGGAAACCGGTACAAAACAAAACAAATCTCTATTCACAGTAAAACGAGTCCTATATTGACATAACCTGAAAGGCCGCTCAGCAAGGAAGAAGCCGCTGCTCCAAAACCGCCATAAAAAAGCCAGACTACGGTTTGCAACTGCACATGGGGACGAAGATCGTACTTTTTGGAGAAATGTCCTCTGGTCTGATGAAACAAAAATAGAACTGTTTGGCCATGATGACCATCGTTATGTTTGGAGGAAAAAGGGGGAGGCTTGCAAGCCGAAGAACACCATCCCAACCGTGAAGCATGTGGGTGGCAGCATCATGTTGTGGGGGTGCTTTGCTGCATGAGGGACTGGTGCACTTCACAAAATAGATGGCATCATGAGGAGGGAAAATTATGTGGATATATTGAAGCAACAGCCCAAGACATCAGTCAGGAAGTTAAAGCTTGGTCGCAAATGGGTCTTCCAAATGGACAATGACCCCAAGCATACTTCCAAAGTTGTGGCAAAATGGCATATGGACAACAAAGTATTGGAGTGGCCATCACAAAGCCCTGACCTCAATCCTATAGAAAATGTGTTGGCAGAACTGAAATAGCGTGTGCGAGCAAGGAGGCCTACAAACCTGACTCTGTTACACCAGCTCTGTCAGGAGGAATGGGCTAAAATTCACCCAACTTATTGTGGGAAGCTTGTGGAAGGCTACCCGAAACGTTTGACCCACGTTAAACAATTTAAAGGCAATGCAACCAAATACTAATTGAGTGTATGTAAACTTCTGACCCACTGGGAATGTGATGAAAGAAATATCATTCTGACATTTCACATTCTTAAAATAAAGTGGTGACCCTAAAATGACCTAAGACAGGGAATTTTTACTAGGATTAAATGTCAGTAATTGTGAAAAACTGAGGTTAAATGTATTTGGCTAAGGTGTATGTAATCTTCCGAAATCAACTGTATAAGGAAAATTCTCCCTTGTGGGACAATTTCCCATGTCCCCATGAGGACAAAGGCTATTTTAAGCTCAGGTGTTAGGTTTAGGGTTAGAATTAGAGTTAGGTGTGTTGGGTTCTGAGAATATGAAATATACGTATTCATGCCACTGAGGGATAGAGGGGAATGTATAACGTTTACATTCTGTCCGGATATGTTAGCCATCAGGGATGCTACAAGAGGAGAAAAGACACTGTCTGGTACATGCCAGCTGTGAGTTGGGGCGGAGTGAGCACTTTGGGGCAGAGGTCAGGTCAGCTGAAGTGAGGAAGAACAGATATCACTAAGGTTCTGTGTAGCAACAGAGATGCATTGGCGGTTCAGATGTGTAGGAGGAAACTCGGCATAGGAGAAAGGGTTAAATATCGGTGCTTGTGTGAATGTCTTTTGTCTTACTCAGCTGTATCCACCCAATGGGTGAATAAACTTGGTTTGAGCTTTATTAAGAGGCCGTGAGTTTGAATAGGTTAATTTAGATCCTAACTGGTGTTTGTTTAGTGTTAGGTTTAGGGTTTAGGGAAAATAGGATTTTGAGTGGAAGTCAATTTTAGTCAACACGAGCATAGAAAAACAAAGTGTGTGTGTGTGTGTGTGTGTGTGTGTGTGTTTTTATCAGCGTCTGGAGCAGTTTAGTTCCAACAGATTTTTCAGACTACAAAGGGAAGCTATTTCACACAGATATGTTCCAACCAACCTCAAAGCATTGGTTGTTGTTAATGTGCTTATTTACTGGGAAAATATTATTGTTGTCGAAAGGCAACCAAAAACTAAAAATAGTGCTCAAAAAACGACAGCGTGTTTTTCCAGAAAGATTTTACTGGTCATCATTTATGGTGGTGCATCGGAGTGTGAAATTAAAAAAAACATTTAGTGGAGAGGGAGGAGAGGGAAAAAAGCGGTGCCTTGATTTCCAAACTAAAAGCTACATTTGCATGAAATGATCCTCTTGTCAGACTACTGAATGTCCTTTCTGCATTTTCTTCCCCCTCTTTCTCTCCTCTCCTCCCTCCTTCATCTGGCCCATCCACTCTTCTCTCCCTTATCCCCCTCTCCCTTCATCTCTGGCCGGGCTCAAAACCCTTTGGATAGAGAGAGAGGGAGTGAGAGGGAAAGAGACCAGGGTTGTTTGGGTAATAAAAGCGACCGATGCGGTTGGCCAGTCGGTTCAGACTGTACAGAAAAGCTCATGGGCGACTGGAGCTGTTTTGAGGACAGAGAGAAGAGGGAGAAGAGGGAGAAGAGAGAGAGAAGCCCATTCACATTCCACACAGATAACCTACAAATCTTGTCTGCTTTTCTGTTTCCCTCTCTTACTATCTCTTACTATCTCTTACTATCTTTCTCTCTCTCTCTCTCTCTCTCTCTCTCTCTCTCTCTCTCTCTCTCTCTTTACCTGCCCTCGCTCTTTCTCTCTTTCTCTCTTTACCTGCCCTCGCTCTTTCTCACCTCCCCCCTCTTTCTCTTACCTCCTCTCTGTCTCTCTCAATTCAATTCCAATTTAAGGGCTTTATTGGCATGAGAAACATATGTTTACATTGCCAAAGCAAGTGAAATAGATAATAAATCAAAGTGAAATAAACAATACACAAATTACAGTAAACATTACACTACAAAGTTCCAAAAGAATAAAGACATGTCAGATGTCATTATGTCTATGTACAGTGTTGTATTGTGGAAGATGCCAGAGTTTAAGTATAGCCAATTGGAATTTGTGGTCTGAATGTTTTATCATTTAATTGAGGAAACCATCAACCCCACAGGCCTTTTTGTGTTTTGGGGTTTGTATTTCTTCCTATAGTTTATTCATTGTAATTGGAAAATCCAGTTGGTTCTTTTAATATTTGATTCTAAGATTTGTATTTGATCGTGTATATGTTTTTGCTGTTTGGCCTTTGTTATAGAGCCAAAAAGATTAGAGAAGTGGTTTATCCATACATCTCCGTTTTGGATAGATAACTCTTTGTGTTGTTGTTTGTTAAAAAATTTCAAATTTTCCCAGAAAGTAGGTAGGTTCTCCCTGTCTCTCTTACCATCTTTCTCTCACCATCTCTCTCTCTCTCTCTTACCATCTCTCTCTCTTGCCATATCTCTCTCTTACCATCTCTCTCTTAACATCTGTCTATCTCTCTCTCTATCTGAACATAAAGGTACACCACAAACCAGGCTGGTCTGTATCCGTACAGCCCTCTCTGCCCACAGTCATTTTTTATTTTTTTTTGGCTGCAGGCAGTTGGCTACCAGACAGGATAATAACATTATAAAAAATTGCCCAATCCTGGAAGAGTATATTGGAAGAATTTGTCAATTGATGAATGGGAACCAAACAGGACTAAACTAGATGAAATTGTATCAGCTCTGTGCCCAAGAACTGCTCTTGAGGATCCCGGATAATGAGAGATGTTGGTGACTAAACTAAGTCCATTTGTCAGTCTATTGTCAGTTTGAGATACTCCAGGAAGTTACGTTGCAGGCTAGCTCAGTGCTGCCTCCTCTCATTGAGGAACTCAAGTTGAAGGCCACCCATGGTACTGCAGGCTGCCATTAGTAAGTAAATTATCCTTATAAATTCTTCTATGTGTGATTTTAAAATATACCAGGACATACATCTGGTATATTAGAAACAATTATAGGTACCATGAATGCCTTCTAAAAACATTTTTATTTACAGGAAGATTGGCCACAAAGATCACCATTTTCTAATCACTATAATGGGGGGCCTGTTTTCTGTTAACAATTCCTGCAGTACCGCGGTCAGCCTTGAACTTCCGTGGCTTCAATGAGAGGGGGAAGTCGTTCTTCCCTGGGTCAAAAGGAGAACTCCAACTGCCATTCAAGAGCACCAATTCGTAGAAGTGGACTTTCGTATCCAGGAACTTAAAACTGGGGCATTAGATTGAGCCAAAATGGCTGAAGCAATCCCTCAGTGTCTAGCCTTTAGCTCCAAAATGGCGTACCCCAGCAGTTCAATAGGGGGATGCTCGAAGTAGACGTTGCCACTAACCACAGATCTAGGCCCAGATTATATTAACCCCAATCTGAACCTTAACTATGAGAGAGACGACAATATCTGACCCTGTATAAGTGGTTTTGGTGGAACCACACCTCAACAGCCTAACAGAAAGTCAGAAAAGGATGTTCAGAGCCCTGAGGACCTTCTTGTCTTGACCCCTTAGAAATATGTTTTGCTTCAACGTTTAAGTCTAATGAAGTTCCATCTGGATGTTTTTGAGTTCACCCTGACCGGATGGATCTGTGAAACCGAGACGCCAGGGCGGCTCTCTCCTCCGCCTACACATTAGCCGCGCCTCACATCCCATTCCCATATCATCCCAGCCCATTGCTTCATTAAGTTTGGCTGCAAACAACCTCCTCCGCCCTGCTTCCCAAAGACACGACTCAAGTATATATAAATCTCATCTTTTTTTCATATTCCGAGCAGACCGTTGTCACTTTTATTGCGTCTTAGCAAATATTTAGGTTTTCTCCCGGAGATGTTCGCAGGGTTGGGACTGAGTCTATATTAAGTGAATTGAACTGTGAACCAAAGCCTTAAATAAAAGAACACTTCAGACAGGGGATTTTTGGATTCGTATTTTGGGCCCTTTTCCAGGATGCTTAGCTCTCCGTTCCAAGGGACTGGACTATTAAAAATGAATATTTGTGACGAACGAGCGCCTTAATTAAGAATGGGGAGACCTAGGAGGGATGGAGGTAGAGGGAGGGAAGAAAACAGAAGGAGAAAACCAAACTGAAAAGCAAACGCTGATTAACTGTGAATTAATCACTTTGATGGAAAACGTTTCCTTACGGGGACCGGCAGTAGAAAACAACTAAAGGCTCGCCAGGAGCAAGAGCTTTATTATTTATAGATCTTTTTTCTTCTCAATCTGTGATTTTTGCCATCGAAGCACAACAAAGGAAAGTGGCCCCATGTTTTATTTATTTTTTATATATATTTATTTTTATGTGTGCTAGTGCTAGGCTGGAGCAAAAACCCTTCACACCCACCAGCTTCCCAGGCCAGAGTCAGACAGGCCTTTTCCACTATCTGGCACCAATGCTTTTTACTGAGGTCTGAAGTCGATGATCAAAAGCGTCTCTGTCCACAGTGGTTGCTAGGGCGGGAGAAAAATCTCCTTAACAACCCCTCCACCTGTCAATCATTCCCGGAACTCTCAACACAATTGGCTATCGTCTTCCCCCATTCACCTTAATGGACTTTAACCCACTGGCTCCGTGTCTGTATCTATCTACCCACCCCTCTGTGGTCGCATCACTTCCTCCTCTCTCTCCCAGGCCATCTGTCTCCGAGCCCAGAGATTGAATCAATACGGCTGCATGTGTCAGCAGTATTGCTATATTGAATTTATGTGAGGTTCTTATTGAAATATTATAATGTGGCTATATGAATTCCAGGCCTCCTGCTCAGCATACAGGGGCGCTGGCAGAATACAGCGTAACGTTTTATGGCCCGGCTAATATTGGCCCCGGGAAAAATCTCAGGGTTATGTGGACAATGACTTATGAGGATAGCGAGGACTCTCTGGGACTTTAACGCCACCGTTGAGACATGCAGCGCTAGTGTCCTTATTGTAATGTGTGTGTAATGTTTCAGGCGATATATTATATTATATGATTATTGTGGTAGTGGTGGTGATGATGAGGATAACAGTGATGATGACCGTGAGGATGGTGATCTGGCATTGGTACTAGTGACATTACGATGGTTGATGATAAGAATGTGGAAGGTTGACAAACTTTCTCCAGATACCTTAGCATAGGACAGACAAAATATTTAGGTATTTTCTCTGACAGACGGAGACAGACAGGAATCCAAACATACTCCATTCATCTGAACTGTGTTTTCTCTTTCTGTCTCTATCTCTATCTCTGTCTCTGTCTCTGTCTCTGCCTCTGCCTCTGCCTCTGCCTCTGCCTCTCGCACACATGCACGTTTTCTCACTCACAATGGGCCAGGCTCTGTGCAATATTGATCCTATACACCAGGCTTCCTATTGACTCCTGAACAATTCCTCCGCTATAGACCACATTCTGACTCTGAGGAATGCGCCAGTGTCTGTCTGGAGACCAGGAAATGGGTAGACAGTGGAGAGGTGCAGGTCACATGCATTTCACTCATTGTCCACTGAACAGAATACAGGGAACAGTAATGGGTGGTGGGGTGGCATTGTAACCTGTTAGAATACAGGGATCAGTAATGGGTGACGGGGTGGCATTGTAACCTGTTAGAATACAGGGATCAGTAATGGGTGACGGGGTGGCATTGTAACCTGTTAGAATACAGGGATCAGTAATGGGTGACGGGGTGGCATTGTAACCTGTTAGAATACAGGGATCAGTAATGGGTGACGTGGTGGCATTGTAACCTGTTAGAATACAGGGATCAGTAATGGGTGACGTGGTGGCATTGTAACCTGTTAGAATACAGGGATCAGTAATGGGTGACGTGGTGGCATTGTAACCTGTTAGAATACAGGGATCAGTAATGGGTGACGTGGTGGCATTGTAACCTGTTAGAATACAGGGATCAGTAATGGGTGACGTGGTGGCATTGTAACCTGTTAGAATACAGGGATCAATAATGGGTGATGGGGTGGCATTGTAACCTGTTAGAATACAGGGATCAGTAATGGGTGATGTGGTGGTATTGTAACCTGTTAGAATACAGGGATCAGTAATGGGTGACGTGGTGACATTGTAACCTGTTAGAATACAGGGATCAGTAATGGGTGACGTGGTGGCATTGTAACCTGTTAGAATACAGGGATCAGTAATGGGTGACGTGGTGGCATTGTAACCTGTTAGAATACAGGGATCAGTAATGGGTGACGTGGTGACATTGTAACCTGTTAGAATACAGGGATCAGTAATGGGTGACGTGGTGGCTTTGCAACCTGTTAGAAGACGGGGATCAGTAGTGAGTGATGAGTGAACTTCCTCCTCTTTCCTTCTACCCCGTATACAATTAGTATAATTAAGAATCATCTCTCTCCCCTTGCTTCTCGCCAACCAAAACACACACACTCTCTGTTTCTCCCTCTTCCCTACTCCGCCTCTCCTTTCTGCTTGGTTAACTTCTCATTTATCTGGCTCCTCGAGCTACGTCTTTTGACCTTTGAAGACAGAGGCCGTGGAAACATTGGGTAAAAACAATGAACAGAATCATTTGTTAAAGGTTACCACACGAAACCCCATTCGGCATCAGCCGTGGCTCTCTGGGAAACTATTTGTTTTTGGAGCGCCCTCTGTAAAATAATAACAAGTTAACCGTGTTAGACTAGATGCTTTCTTTTTCTCAAGCAGTGAGTGTGAGCTCGCTGTCATTTATCAGATTTGAATTTGTATCACCAATTCATTGGGAAGTTACAGTGGGGGCTTCTAGTAACTTCTACGGGTGTTTCGAATGTCCGAGTGTTGAGACGAGATGGAGAACAGGACGTGTGTAGATGGAAACCTAAAGAGCCGTTTCCTCAGTGTTCACGGTATATATGCATGAGAAGAAAAAAGACGATTGAAAATGCATTTGTTTGGTCATTTTGAGAAAAGACCTCAATTTATTTACAGGGGTACCTTAGCTTGTGTCCCACTGTAGATTGAGCCGTCAATTGATGTATCCTGTCTATAATCCTATCTCTGTATTAAAAGGTTAAACCCGTAATTTTATAGGATTATGTTAAACACAGAAAACCTAGGAGCTATTATAAATGTCATTAGAAGTTTCTAGACCTTGGCAAGACTACGTGAGAGTTGATTTATGTAAATACACGGAGTGCAAAACATTAGGAATGTCTTTCCATGAACATGGACTGGCCAGGTGAATCCAGGTGAAAAGCTATGATCCCTTATTGATGTCACTTGTTAAATCCACTTCAATCAGTGTAAATCAGTGGTCACCAACCTTTTTTGAGTCGAGAACACTTTCTGAGTCAAACTGCAAGCCAAGATCCACCGTTCAGTTTTTGTGTTAACGTGACTTAAAAAAACGTTAACCTATTCAAAACAGTAATGAGGTTTGTGCAGTAGGCTATAGGGCCGATCCATTATCGCCGCATCCTGGCTTTTCTTGAATTGCCTTCCCAATGCATTGTTCTTCTCAGACCATTTTTCTCAACATGCGAGGTCGGCTGTGATCACACCGGGAGTAGATCCATTGTTTTATTACTTGTGAGGCACAGCATACATTCTTTTTTTTTCTTTTTTTACTGGGTTGATGGTACCTGCATCTGATGGCCAGGCTCTCACTTTCCTCCACTGACACTGACCAAAAAGGGACACCGTCATCCAGCTGATGGCGAAACTTGAGTCGCACCGCATTATATCTGCCTCATGCACAAATTCATGTTGTTACTCCTACGAACAGAGGAAGTGACATTTTCCTCAGAATGAAAAAATAACCAAGCCGCTAATAATAACAGCACAAGCCAGTCCATTCCACTTTCCTGCTCATTCATTACTGCTGCAGTGCTGGTTGTAGGGCGAGTGGAAGTAGGAAGAAAGCACATTATATGGCGTATAAAAGTGTTGAATTGACAGTGCTGAGTGAGAACTTAAACATGAACTCAGTCAGAAAAACAGCAGCTCTTTGCTGTATTCGTTGACTCTCTAGTCATGGTTTTAAAAGTTTAGAAGTCTCACAGTATCAACTTTGCTGTAGATTTATTTTACGCCTGCCTAGTTACTGCAGACACGGTAATCTGAGCCATCCGATTGGCCAGTGGTAGGCCTCTAGTGCACTTGATTTGCACCCCCCGGGAAGGCAGAGTTTGTACCTTTTTAAAACATATGAAATGGCTGAAAATGGAAACACGTCGCCTACCCGGCGCGCAGGGCAGCTGAATCCGGTGCGCCTACCGCCAACAGCGCGTGACAAAAAAAAGAAGGAATGCAAGGCTTTATTGTTGTGTTTTTTACAGAAATGTTTGCCGATCGACTAGGAATGGCTTGGAGATCAACCAGTCTATCGCGATCGACCAGTTGGTGACCACTCGTGTAGATGAAGGGGAGGAGACAGGTTAAAGAAGGATTGTTAAGTCTTGATACAATTGAGACATGGATTGTCTATGTGTGCCATTCAAAGGGTGAATGGTCAAGACAAAATAATTAAGTGCCTTTGAACAGGGTATGGTAGTAGGTGCCAGGCGCACCGCTTTGTGTCAAGAACTGGAACGCTGCTGGGTTTTTCACACTCTACAGTTTCCCGTGTTCATCAAGAATGGTCCATCACCCAAAGGACATCCAGCTAACTTGACACAACTGTGTGACGCATTCAAGTCAACATGGGCCAGCATCCCTGTGGAACGTTTTCGACACCTTGTAGAATCCATGCCCCGACAAATCGAGGCTTTTCTGAGGGCAAAAGGGGGGTGCAACTCAATATTAGTTCTTAATGTTTTCTGCACTCAGTGCGTATGTGTGTCTTTTAGTTATTGACCTATTTGGGAACCTGTTTTACGCGTCATTGAACGTTTGTAGACATTGAAGATATGAAGCTAATGGAAGCTGACATGTGAAGGTGTGTAGTTATGGAGCGTTTGCTCTAAGTTGTTGTTGCATTCATCTCAAAGCCGGCAGCAGCCAATGAGGCGCGGCTCTTTAATCCCAGACGGAGAGGAATATTCCCTCTAATGAATTGAGGGAACAAAACCTAATCCATCAGATTAATTGGATGCGTCTGTGCGGCGTATTGCAGATTTTTTTTCGTCCCACGCTCACACTCTGCAATTCTGATTTGTGTCGCAAGACCATACTAGCGTTCAGCCTGTGTTTCTGGGACTACGAGTCAGGAGTTAGGACTCGGGAGCGACGGGGGTGCTGTTCTGATTCCGTTGTTTTCCTTTATTGAGAATGAAATTAACCGGGGCCATCCAAGTGGAAAAATGGGGGAAATGAATTGAGAAAACGGGATATCTAATATTTTATTGGGCGTGCCGATCGCATGAAAAAAAACAAGGTTATCAGGTTGCTTATCGCCAAGATGTGTTTTCTCTGATGAGAAATCATCAACATAAAATCTGTTTGACAAATTCTCTCCATTAGTTTCTCTAGTTGGAAAAGCCAAAGCAATTTTGAAAGTGCAATGTGTGGTACATTTCTACTGAAATGTAGTGAAATAACCAGAGTAAGAATAATGTATTGTTGTTTAGTTAGCGTGGCGACATATTCCCTATGGGCCAAATGAGGTGTACATAAACACACTCCGTGTCTCTAGACACTGAAAAAGTGATGGAGGCAGGTAGATCTGAAGCCCCAAAGCATAGACACACACACACACACACACACACTCATAACACACCTGCATACACTTCCATCTGCATATTATGACTCCTATAGCCCATTTCCTGTTGCTCAAGGGGTGTTTGGGGGTCAAAAGGTCAATATAATTTTTACATTCCCTCCCTTACCCTCCCATTAATCCGCCTACTGGGGTGTGTGTGTGTGTGTGTTCAGAGGTGAACAGGTTAACCTCCCCACCAACATCCGAGCCAGACAGACTCTGGGCGGCCTCATCGCTTCATTTTTCACCGGCAGACAGCTGTTTGGGGAGAGATAGCGAGAGGGGGGGGCGAGAGAGAGAGCGGTGGGGGGCGAGAGAGAGAGATGAATGCAGGCCCCCTCCAGACACATGGTTCCATTACAGAGTGCTGCATTCACAGCACAAGGGCCTGTCGGGATGGAGAGAACTAGAAAGAGAGAGAGAGAAAAAGAGGGCAAAGGGAGAAGAGGGAGACTCACTCCCCAGAATTGGTAATCGCTCGCTCTCGTCCATCGCACACTCTCCACATCCGTAATTTCCTCCTCCTCTCCTCCCTCCTCTCCTCCAAATCTCTTTATTCTAATGAGTTCCTGAGATAATGTTGCCCAGACCCTTTCACTTATATTCTCTCTTATTTAGGAAAATACATTCAGCGTTTTCTCCTTCCAAACGAGGAAATATCTTCTCCCTCTTCCACTTCTCCCTCCTCTTCTCTCTTTTCCCTCCTCCTCCTCTCCTCTCCTCTGTTCCTCCTCTCCTCTCCTCCTCCTCTCCTCTGTTCCTCCTCTGTTCCTCCCACGTTTAACCTCTGTTCCTCCTCTGTTCCTTCTCTGTTCCTCCTCCATTCCTCCTCCGTTCCTCTTCCGTTCCTCCTCCGTTCCTCTTCCGTTCCTCCTTCGTTCTTCTTCTCCTCCTTTGTTCCCTATTCCCTAGATAGTGCACTACTTTTAAAAAGTGCCCATAGTGCACTATGTAGGGGATAGGGTGCCATTTGGGACACAGACCTGGTCACTGTGGGGGGCACTGCACTAGCTCTGGGTTGCCAGGTTGGTGAGAGAGAACGGAAGAGATGGATAATACAGAACCCTAGAGGCTTTCTTAAGCGCCTCTGGCAATGCACAGGATGATATTCCCCGCGATGTACGCGTGTTGTTCTGAACCTGTCATGAAGTACGTGTGCCCTTTCTTGCCGTGTCACATGTCGGCAGTGTACGCGTAGGCGTGTTCTGGGAGAGCTGAATGACAACAAGTTGTGACAGTGATTGTGATTGCGTGAAGCTAGGTGCTGTATATGGTTACAGGGTTTCTCCACTCTGAGGTAACTGGGGGGTGTATGCGGAGTGGACACTGTGCATTTCTGGGTTGTGCTTGTGTCTTAGCAACCGGAATGACGGCAGCCGCTGTTGTATTTTCAGACCAACTTGGCGGCCCACTTCACTTGACTATCTGGCGTGAAGTCTTTTACTACACACACACACACACACACACACACACACACACACACACACACACACACACAGAGGCATCTGGCTCTCCCCTCGTCATGTTCATCATCATTATGCATTATGCAGTCCACTTTGAGATCGTTTTTCTATGAAAAGCGTGTTATAAATTCAGTGGTTTATTATTATTGTTATTATTATTATCATGGTAAACCTGTGTTAAAGTCCTAGCCATCCTGTGGTAGCTTGATGCTGGAGTCCCTTAGGAGGGCCGTCATGACGACCGAACACCAGCCCACACCATGCAGACACGGAGCGGCTGAAACCCACACGTGTTACGTAGCCCAGTGGAGATACAGGGAATGGATGACTCACACGCTTACGACGGGAGTGCACACACACCCGCGGAAGTGCAGCGAGCGCCCGCACACACGCACTCTCACACTCTCTCACACTCTCACACACACACCACACACCACACACACACACACACACACACACACACACACAGGGACCAAATGAGGACAAAATGGCACTGACACCAGTATCTATATGGCTATTAAATGCCCATGTTATCAGACATGGAAATGGAATCAATTCATTCTGTTTCTATGTTATCAACAGAACCTAATGTACTAGAAGGGAAAGTAAACGGTGTGCGAAAACACTTAACCAACATTTCCTGGTATTCCAGAAAGACTGTTTGAAGATTCAGGAATTCCTACTTATTCACTTCTGATTCAGGGATTTTTTTTTTTCCCAGAACTTGGGAATTTTGGCAAAGTTACCATCATTTTGCAACCCTAAAAGTAAAGCAAGCCTGTTACAAGGTATAGAATGAAGAGACAGTGTCTTTCTAGAAATAGGCCGTATCTGGCTGCGAAGGACACAGTCGTCATTCTATTGTGTGCCCATCTTTCCTACCAGTACGTACAAAAAATACACCCGAGACTAATTCCTATCAACCGTTGTTAGTTTAGTTTATTCGGGTCCCCATTATCTGTTGAATAAGCCTCAGCTATTCTTCCTGGGGCTCACGATAGACATTTCTCTGCTATTGGGTTCTCTAGTAGAATCAGAATGGATTCTGTCCAACGGGTCTGCCATTCAGTTATTTACAGCCACTGTGGTTTGTAAACACACACCCACCTGTGGCATCTTATCGGGGTAGGGAGATAGATGCTATGTACAGGGACATGGGATGCCTGTTTTCCCCTCCATACCGCGTAGCTGGTGGGCCTCAGTTTGACCGCTCTGTCTCGTAAACACACACACACACACACACCGTGGACAAGGATAGGAAATAGATGTTTTCTTATCAGTGGAGACACAGGCTGCTTGTGTGAGGACACTTTCCTGGTAACTGAGTACACTGTAGTGTACATTCTCTCCTCCCATTGGCAAAGGTTAGTTAGTAAAGAGTTGTGATTGGCCACGGTTAGTAATTCTTTGTGCCTTGACCTTGTGACAACAGGTAGACCAGACTTCTCTTTCATGGAGTTGTGAAAAGGCATAGGGCCATGATTGTTTTCCTGGAGTGAGTGGTGTGAGTGTGTGTGTGTGTGTGAGAGAGAGTCAAAGACGGGGAATAGGCATTGCTTATCTTAAAGCCACACAGCTAGCGAGTGTTTAGCACCGTTGTGAAATATGTGGCCATTGTGAGGGAATGTTTACCCATTTCATTTGTAGCTTTTATCTTGGCCTCCCCCTCACTCATTCATGGTCTATAGCTCACGTGCTGTATGTCTCTCCAATTCCATCTCTCTCCCTACCTGTGTTTTCATAATAAGGGCATTTTGACCAATTGTGACTAACATTTTAACTTCTCTCTCTACCTCTACCTCTCTTTTGCTCTATCTCTCTTTTCTCTCTCTCTCTCTCTCTCTCTCTCTCTCTCTCTCTCTCTCTCTCTCTCTCTCTCTCTCTCTCTCTCTCTCTCTCTCTCTCTCTCTCTCTCTCTCTCTCTCTCTCTCTCTCTCTCCCCCCCCCCCCCTTTCTCTTTCAGAGTTATATTCATGGGAGCAGCCAGGCCCAGTTTGTAGCGGAGTCCCACATCATCCTGCTGCTCAGTATCCTTAAGACGAAGGCCTCATGGGAGAACTGAGGATTAACCAATGGGAAGCCTGTATTCACTGCTTCCTCTATATGATATAGAGAATTAACCGATGTGAATCCTGTATTCAATAACTTCTATATATGATACAGAGGAGGAACCAATGGGAAGTCTGTATTCACTACTTCCTCTATATGATACGGAGGAGTAACCAATGGGAAGCCTTTATTCACTACCTACTCTAGAGCCAGATTCAGGAAGCATTTGCACCTAAACACCAACAGGAAAGCTATTCCTGAAGCTTCATGATATCACACATAATACTACACCATTTACTCTGTATTTACAGTTGACCATAATAGCGTATTACTTCACATAAACCTCTAGCAATATCTTCTCTGCATAGAAAAACAGGTGTGAACTTTGCACCTGTTGCAAGCGCTTAGAACATATCTAGCGTCATTCGCCGTAGAGACGTACAGTGTCGTTCTAGTCCATAGTGTATCGCCGTAGAGACCTAAAGTGTAATTCTAGTAAATAGTGTATCTCCGTAGAGACCTACAGTGTCATTCTAGTAAATAGTGTATCTCCGTAGAGACCTACAGTGTCATTCTAGTAAATAGTGTATCTCCGTAGAGACCTACAGTGTCATTCTAGTCCATAGTGTATCGCCGTAGAGACCTACAGTGTCATTTTAGTTCATAGTGTATCGCCATAGAGACCTACAGTCATTCTAGTCCATAGTGTATCACCGAAGAGACCTACAGGGGGCGGCGGCATCTGTAAAGGGCCCATACAAACACACTGACATGATGCACAGCTGTGCACAAAACACAGTTCCACCCACACGCTCTACCCTTTCTCTCTGGTTCACATTCAAACACCTCTGCATCTGTAGCTCTCACACGCAATCAATGGAACACATGCTAAAAAGGCTTGAGAGCAGCAGCCTTCAGTCTCTTCCCGTTTTAATTCCACTTTAATTAGAATGGTTTGTTTGCTCCGTGTTTGCTCTGTCCGACCCCCACCCCCACCAACCCACACACAGACTCACACTCACACACTGCTTGGGGAGATGAGAAGCCGATGCCTGGCGAGCAGGGGACTGTGTGCGTGCGCAGGTGTGTGTGTGTGTGTGTATGTCTCAGGCTTGATTCTCAAGGACCCGTTGGCATGATCACATGGGCTGTTGTCAAGCCTCTCAACATCATGATGTGCTCCGTCTAAGGCAGCCTAGTTCAGTCATGGAAGTAGCCTTTCAAAAAGATAAATGATTTCCATATGCATGAGAGCCCGTGTACAAGGAAATGGCTAGACTTGCTTTAGGTATGACTGTAATAATTGTTTTGATAACTTCTATCCATAGTGACTTACAGTTGACAGTGACAGATTGTGTTCAGGATATGGTATGTGGTCCATGCGGGAATTAAACCCACGACCCTGGCGTTACCAGCACTACACTCTAACCCGCTGAGCTATTGGAACTTGCTAAGGCATCGAGATGAGTGCAATCAGTGATCCGAACCCCAGCCAGCTTGTGGTCAGAGTCTTTATGACTGGGTGGCCCACACAACTCCCCTGTCCACAGCTAGCGTCGGAGTCCGTCGGCATCTCTTCTCCTTCTGTTCTCCAGCCATCTCCTATCCGACGTTAGCAATGCCTGTACACTAGCTACAATAGCCGAGGAGTTGATTCACCACTTATCCCTCAGTAATCGCTGCGTTCACAGTCTGGAGTTAACGGCTCACTGCTCACACTGAGTGGAAACACACTGCAACTAAACTTTTGGCAGATTGACATTGTCTGGGTTATATGCCGGGCACGCACACACTATCACAAACATACACTTACAGTACACACACTGTGGTTAGTCCGTTTCCATGACAACTGCCCACAGATGCCGCCATCACCATGGGGATGGTCCTGCTCAACGAGGCGGCGACGTCCAAAGGAGATGTGGGCAAGAGGAGAAGTGAGTGATTCCTTCTTATTTGTTAGTGTATCACGGACTGTATTACAGGGCCATTCAGCTGCCGGGCCCCCAAGGGCCCAAGTGCTGTACTGCTTCTTTCCTTCTCTACCTGCTAGTCAACTGGGGAACTATCAGGTGGTTGGTCAGTGGTGTCCCAGGTCCCAGATTACAAGGACAGAAGGTTTTCTACCTTGGCTCCAGGACTGCAGTTGAATAGTCCAGCTGCTGTATTGTAGTCTCTGTAGTGTGAAGGGTGTGGTTGTTGTGGTTATTATAGAGGGGCTTTGTATGGAAATGAGAGGATCTCCTGTTCCGCTGTCAGTGATTGGGTCACCTGCGTTTGTGTGTGTGTGTGTGTCGGAACTCAATGACACACAGCATGAAACTAGCATCCTGTTGATAATTGTTACGCTGAAAATACAGGGGAGATATCGTCCTGGTCTTTGACATCAGACACCCAATCACTCTTCACTCTTCAACTGTTATAGCTGCTGAGTGTAGAGTGTTCAGACACAACTTCTCCACCGTGCATGACCCAGATGAGTAAACCTAAAAACAAAATGGTGGTTAAAGGGTGTGTTATCCCCTTAACCGTTAACTGGATCGATTTGACAACATCCGGTGAAATTGCAGAGCGCCAAATTCAAATTACAAAAATAGTAATATTAAGCATTCATGAAAATACAAGTGTTGTACACCATTCTTTAGCTTAGAGTCTTGGTAATCGAACCGCCTTGTCCGATTACAATATGCTTTATGGTGAAAGCAGAACATTCGATTGTCTGAGGACAGCGCCACGCATACTTCCTGCTTATAAATATATTTCAAACCAGCACAGGTATTACAAAATAAAAAATAGCAATAAAATAAATCACTTACCTTTGAAGATCTTCCTCTGGTTGCAGGAACACAAAGAATGGTTGTTTTGTTCGATAAAGTCCCTCTTTATATCCCAAAAACTCAGTTTTGTTCAGTAATCCCCCCGTCCCAATATACAGACATAGAAAACCTAAAAAGTTACAGATAAACTTTGTCCAAACAAGTCAAACAACGTTTATAATCAATCCTCAGGTACCCTTCAATAGAAAAGAAAAATAACGAAGTGTGCACACAGTCATGCGCCCAAAACAGTAGTTCTTTTCATCATTTCTTGTTCATTTAAAAAAAAAGAATCCTGAAACCATGTGTAGAGACTGTTGACATCTAGTGGAAGCCATAGGAACTGCAATCTGGGAGCTACATTTCTCTATAGTGAATAGCAAGTCAATGAAAAAACTGTGACATAAAAAATTCCGGATAGATTTTCCTCGGGTTTTCGCCTGCCATATCAGTTCTGTTATACTCACAGATATTATTTTAACAGTTTTAGAAACCTTCGAGTGTTTTCTATCCAATACTACCAATTCGCTTCTGCACCTGAGTAACAGGCAGTTTACTTTGGGCACGTCAGGCTCTCCGTACTTCTGAACACTGCCCCCTAGCCCGAACAGGTTAAGGATATAATAAATTACTTTTTCTAAACAAATACCCATGGATTGTTGGACACTTAGGAAGCCCTCTGCAGACATTCTACAAAAGGTAAGGCACAGGTTTTCCCTGTGAAATGCATTTTCTATCGACCGCGCTGGTATGGTTATGGAAAATATGTGAGGTGCTAGCCTCAAACAATCAAATGTAGTGCTTTCGCCGTAAAGCCTTTTTGAAATCCGACAACGCTGTGATACTGCCAAGAAGCAGAGCTTTTGATGAGTATGGGACACTTGTATATTGGTGCATTTTTAATAATTCAATTTTGGAATTTTGTCTTGCATTTCACCTGGTAGTGTCGGGTGCAGCCCGCTAGCGACCCAGTGCTCCCTGAGAAGTTAACAATGTAAAGGAAAGGCAAATGCCAGTTTTCCATCATTACCGTCATAAGCATTCCTTTTAGCATCAACCGCTAACAAGCCTTTGAAATGTTAATTAGCGCGCTAGGATCATGCTCCTATTATGGGGCTTAGGGCAGTGGTGGAATCAAGGGTTGGGTAAACTTTGATATCGCGTGCTAATCCCAAAAAGCACAGCCCAAACCAAGCTGCGCAGCTAATGACGGAAATTATAATCAGGGCTTAAATTAGCTCTCATGAAGAAACAAAGGCAGTGAAATGAAACAGTTGGATCAGCCGTTTCCCTGGTCCGGGATCAGATTTACTTTAGCGTGAGTACACGTTGAAACAGTTTAGATCAGCAGTTTCCCTGGTCCGGGATCAGACTTACCTTAGCGTGAGTACACATTGAACAAAATCGATTAAAAGGACCGATAAGATAATATCTTTAAATGTTCTCTGTAATGAGTGAAATCTTTAAAAACACTTGGCAATTTAGACTGAAGGAGTGATGCAGGGCTTTATCAAATTTCCATTAGTGGGAAATCACTGACCTTTATAGCACGTATGCACACAGAAGCACAAATAACCGGATATTGTATTTATATGCAAGCCACACACACACACACCCATCTACCATTGTTAGCATTGTATGTGTGTGTGATTGCGGTGGCTGATCAACTTGCAGCGGCTCAGTGAAAACACACACATGCTCAGTGAAAACAGTGGCAGCTGCTGGGTGAAATGAAAGCTAATGGAGGATCCATGAATCCCAGTTAACCCCAGCCTGACGAAGGCCACCGCCAATAACAGGATCAGCAGCACTGGAGCCCACCCAAATGAGACTACTTTTCAATCACTTAGTCACACAGACTGACACACACTGTCACTAACTGCTGTTCAGTCACACACACTGTCACTAACTACTGTTCAATCACACAGTCATACAGACTGACACGCAATGTCACTAACTACTGTTCAGTCACACACACTGTCACTAACTACTGTTCAGTCACACACACTGTCACTAACTACTGTTCAGTCACACACACTGTCACTAACTACTGTTCAGTCACACACACTGTCACTAACTACTGTTCAGTCACACACACTGTCACTAACTACTGTTCAGTCACATAGTCATACAGACTGACACACACTGTCACTAACTACTGTTCAATCACATAGTCATACAGACTGACACACACGGTCACTAACTGCTGTTCAGTCACACACACTGTCACTAACTACTGTTCAATCACACAGTCATACAGACTGACACGCAATGTCACTAACTACTGTTCAGTCACACACACTGTCACTAACTACTGTTCAGTCACACACACTGTCACTAACTACTGTTCAGTCACATAGTCATACAGACTGACACACACTGTCACTAACTACTGTTTAATCACATAGACACACAGGCTGACACACACTGTCACTAACTACTGTTCAGTCACGCAGACTGTCACTAACTACTTTTCAGTCACGCAGACTGTCACTAACTACTGTTCAATCACGCAGACTGTCACTAACTACTCTTCAGTCACACAGACACACAGACTGACACTAACTACTGTTCAGTCACACAGACACATCGACTGTCACTAACTACTGTTCAGTCACACAGACTGTCACTAACTACTGTTCAGTCACATAGACACACAGACTGACACACATACTGACACTAAGTACTGTTCAGTCACGTAGTCACATGCACTCATGGATGCAAGCTCACACATTTTTAATTACATTTAAATGAATCAGCCTCAAACTGGAGCTACACACATCTCCCAGTGAAAAACTCTCTCTCTCTCTCAATTCAATTTCAATCTGTCTTTTTGTTTCTCTTTCTCTCTCTGGGTCTCTGTCTCGCTCTCTCTCTGTTCTTCTTCATTTCTCTCCCTCTCTTTCTCTGTGTCTCTGAGCATGTGCCCATCTCTCTCTGTTGATTATGATTTCCAGAAGGACATCCCCCATAAGCACATGTAGGAACAGAAACACACATTTGTCATTGCCTCACAGCATCTAATCCTTGATCTCTCTCACACACACACACACACACACACACATACTGTATGCAAACATTTTTCATCTCCCACATGAGGCATACAAACATGTATACACAAACACTCCTCCTTATTTCTTCTCTCTCCTCCTCCTCTCTCCACCTCCCCCTGCTCCTCTCTCCTCCCGTGTGTGTAGGGGGTCTTGTCCTCACAGCAGGGGGAGGTACAGAGGTACCAAGGCATGTTACCCCAGCTCATATGTTTTATGACTGAGTTGTCCCCCCACCCCACACACACACACAACAGCCCCTTCCCCTTCCAGCCCGCTAGGCTCACTGAGGTAGTTCCACTGGAACCCACACGCTGCATACATAATGACATGACATTATCATTTGTATAAGCATGATGGATATTTGCATAACTGTCAATTAAGTCTGGCAGATGTGAAGAGGCCGGCACTCATTCCACTGTTCCTTTAATTAACACCAAAGAGATGAACCCTGACCCCTACGGTGTGTGTGTGTGTTTGTGGTGCCGCGCGCTGTACAGCACAGAAGGCCAATCTCGTGTGTGTGTGTGTGTGTGCTGGAGCGTAATGTAAACATGATTAATGCAGAGCTCCAGAGGCCCACTGTTGTAGTTCTACTGAGACCGGACAAACACACACACACACATGTACACACACACAGTTGTGCAAAAGCGGTTATCCTTGCGATAGTGGTCATTAAAATGCAAAACAAGGTCTTTGCAACATGTCCAATGGCAGTCCTTCATACGTCTGCAACGTGCCGACCGACTGCACATGGAGAAAACAACCCCCTTTTTAAGTTTGTCTCTCGGCTAGAACTCCCAGGCCGCTAAATCAGCAGAAACACCCATCATTCACATTGCATTAGACACGAGTCCCAAATGGCACCCTATTCCCTCCCTTTGGGCCTTGGTCAAACGCCGTGCGTCCCAAATAGGGGACCATTTGGGACGCTGTCGTAGTGACTAATTTTCATAGAAACCCATTATAATTTTTTTTTGAAGTTCTATGATTGTAAAAACCACAGGCTGGTAAACGTCAGAATATAAGCCTTAGTGATGATTACGAAGAGCTTACATTACACTGCCTACATGACAATTTGGCGTGGACATTAGTTCCCCTCAGCCCTGGCTTCAGCCCATAGCTAAGTACAGGACTGTTGAAGGATCTCAGTGGTAAGATCATATCCATTCAATAGGCCCTCCAACACACCCTTTACAATTACCACTGTCTTCTAGATAATTATACTACCAGACAACATACTGCAGTGGGAAGTATGGCCAACCTAGAGAGGGAGGGAGAGAGGCAGGGAGAGTGAGGGGGAGAGAGAGCGAATCATTCTCATCTTTTGTCATTGAGGTGATTTTAACAGTCCCGTCATATTTTGTCATTGAGGTGTTTTTAACCGTACCAAAATAACTATAAATTGCCTCGTTAGCATACTAAAGGGGCGAACACGTGTGTGTGTGTGTGTGTGTGTGTGTGTGTGTGTGTGTTCGTGAGGGGTAGTGTGTGTGAGTGGTAGTGTGTGTGTGTGAGTGGTAGTGTGCGTGTGTGCGTTTCTAATGTTGTGCTGTGTGTTTCAGTTATCTGCCTGGTGGGACTGGGCCTGGTGGTGTTCTTCTTCAGCTTCCTGCTGTCCATCTTCAGGTCCAAATACCACGGCTACCCCTACAGGTAACACACGCATACCTGGACTTCGCCATTTTACCAATGGCATTCCCAGAATTAGGGCCAGGAGTTTTCCTTGACACGTGACTTAACCAGGAAAACGTCTGTGCCCAGAGTTTTTCAGTTGAGGTGGTCTGGAAAAACTCCTGGCCCTACATACTGAATGAATAGAGTACTTCACTCCAGATCTCCAGGGGTTCTACATTGAATCAGGCGTGGCTAAGTTCACACCATCCACCCTCTAACACACCCAGACACTTTTCACCCAGAACATCGTGTTGCATTTTTTCCTAACCGAGCAAACTCAAACTGCACTTGGAAGTCAACTTGACCCACTTTTGAACTTTGTCAGATGAGCCGTCAGATGCTTTATCCCAAAAAAGAAGCTCAGTGAAGGATTTTGTCAGCCTCGGCTCGAATCAACGGCTTTGCCCCAAATAGCATCCTTTTTTTCTTTTAAGAGCACTACTTTTGACCAGGACCCGTAGAGATCTGGTAGGGTACCATTTAGGACAGATCCAGATTCTCCAGTTATCAGAATATAGATGCCTTCAAGTAACACCCGTAATCATCAAAACAACAGTTAGCAGCACGCAGTCTGAGAGAACTTCTGAACAACACTTAATACAGTCAGATCACAATGAAATCTACTGAACAGCATTTAATACAGTCAGATCACAATGAAATCTACTGAACAGCATTTAATACAGTCAGATCACAATGAAATCTACTGAACACCATTTAATACAGTCAGATCACAATGAAATCTACTGAACAGCATTTAATAGTCAGATCACAATGAAATTACTGAACACCATTTAATACAGTCAGATCACAATGAAATCTACTGAACAGCATTTAATACAGTCAGATCACAATGAAATCTACTGAACGACACTTAATACAGTCAGATCGCATTGAAATCTACTGAATGACACTTAATACAGTCCGATCGCAATGAAATCTACTGAACGACACTTAATACAGTCAGATCGCATTGAAATCTACTGAATGACACTTAATACAGTCCGATCGCAATGAAATCTACTGAACAACACTTAATACAGTCAGATCACAATGTAAAATCGTCCTTCACTTGTTTTGGTTGACAATGTCACACACTAACTGGCGAGCGCTCTGTAATCACACGCTCGTCTTCGCTCTCTCTCTCTCTCTCTCCCCCCATATCTCTCTCTTTCAGCTTCCTTATAAAGTGAGTCTGAGGCGCTGTCTTCAGAGTGAAGGGTGAAGAGCCTACTTGATGCTGCTAGCTGAGAGGCTGCAGACACGGGGACAGGGTGCATGGGGGTCATTTCAACTGCTGTACTCAATCTGCTTAATAAATGATGATGTGACAAACTGAGAAAAGAGACACTCCTACCTATCTGATTAGTACCGTTATATCACACGCACACACCTGTTCTGAAGGAGTTGAGCTCATGAGGTCTGAATATGTTTTATTTGACAGTGTCTGACCAAATGACAGAGAGAGAGAGAGAGAGGACAGGAGAGGAGAAGAGGAAAGAGAGAGAGACATGCTGAGGAGAAGAGGAAAGCGAGAGATAGGATGTAGAAAGACCGAAGGTAAAAGAAGAGAGTGAGAGAGAGACATGCTGAGGAGAAGAGGAAAGCGAGAGATAGGATGTAGAAAGACCGAAGGTAAAAGAAGAGAGTGAGAGAGAGACATGCTGAGGAGAAGAGGAAAGCGAGAGATAGGATGTAGAAAGACCGAAGGTAAAAGAAGAGAGTGAGAGAGAGACATGCTGAGGAGAAGAGGAAAGCGAGAGATAGGATGTAGAAAGACCGAAGGTAAAAGAAGAGAGCGAGAGAGAGACATGCTGAGGAGAAGTGTGCGTGCGTGTGTGAATCAGCTGCAGCCGATGACCGACGAAGGAACGCAGGTAAACGTCATGATGGGGGAGTGATGTAGAAGGTGTGTGTGTTTCTGTCTCGTCTACTGTTCTAGACAGTAGATCTGCAGAACTGGAGGCTGCTGAGGGGAGGACGGCTCATAATAATGCCTGGAAAACCACGTGTTAGATACCATTCCATTGACTCCATTCCAGCCGTTACTATGAGCCGTCCTCCCCTCAGCAGCCTCCACAGGTGCAGCATCACTAGTATAGAGGTGGCAGTGATACAGTCAATATTACAACAGTACCACATCAACAGGTGTGGACTAACAGTGAAATGCTTACTTACGGGCCCTTCCCAACAATACAGAGAGAAACAAAAAAGAATAACGAGCAATAAATACACGAGTAACGATAACTTCACGGCAAAGGAGGCTGCTGAGGGGAGGACGGATCATAGTAATGGTCGTAACAGAGCAATTGGAATGGCATCAAACACATGGAAACCATGTATTTGATACCATTCCCCTCCAGCCGTTATCATGAGCCTGTCCTCCCCAATTAAGATCCACCAGCCTACTGTGATACAGGGTACCAGTACTGACTCGATGTGCAGGGGTACGTGGTAATTGAGGTAGATAGGTACATACAGTGCATTCGGAAAGTATTCAGACCCCTTGACTTTTTCCACATTTTGTTACGTTACAGCCTTATTCTAAAATGTATTAAATCGTTTTTTCCCTTTATCGATCTACACACGATACCCCATAATGAAAAAGCAAAAACTGTTTTTTAGAAAATCTTACCACAAAACATTTAATGAAATATCACATTTACATAAGTATTCAGACCCTTTAGTTTGTACTTTGTTGAAGCACCTTTGGCAGTGATTACAGCCTCGAGTCTTGTTGGGTATGACGCTACAAGCTTGGCACACCTGTATTTGGGGAGTTTCTCCCATTCTTCTCTGAAGATTCTCTCAAGCTCTGTCAGGTTGGATGGGGAGCGTCACTGCACAGCTATTGTCAAGTCTCTCCAGAGATGTTTAATCGTGTTCAAGTCCGGGCTCTGGCCACTCAAGGATATTCACAAACTTGTCCCGAGGCCACTCCTGCGTTGTCTTGGCTGTGTGCTTAAGGTCGTTGTCCTGTTGGAAGGTGAACCTTCGCCCCACGCTAAGGTCCTGAGTGCTCTGGAGCAGGTTTTTATCAAGGATCTATCTGTACTTTTGCTCCTTTCATCTTTCCCTCACTCCTGACTAGTCTCCCAGTCCCTGCCGCTGAAAAACATCCCCACAGCATGATGCTGCCACCATCATACTTCACCGTAGGGATGGTGCCAGGTTTCCTCCAGACGTGACGCTTGGCATTCAGCCCAAAGAGTTCAATCTTGGTTTCATCAGACCAGAGAATCTTGTTTCTCATGGTCTGAGAGTCCATTAGATGCCTTTTAGCAAACTCCAAGTGGGTTGTCATGTGCCTTTTACTGAGGATTGGCTTCCGTCGGGCCACTCGACCATAAAGGCCTAATTAGTGGAGTGCTGCAGAGATGGTTGTCCTTCTGGAAGGTTCTCCCATCTCCACAGAGGAACTCTGGAGCTTTGTCAGAGTGACCATCGGGTTCTTGGTCACCAAGGCCCTTTTCCCCCAATTGCTCAGTTTGGCCTGGCAGCCAGCTCTAGGCAGAGTCTTGGTGGTTCTTCAATTTTTAAGAATGATGGAGGCCACTGTGTTCTTGGGGACCTTCAATGCTGCAGAAATGTTTTGGTACCCTTCCCCAGATCTGTGTCTTGACACAATCCTGTCTCGGAGCTCTACGGACAATTCCTTCGACCTCATAGCTTGGTTTTTGCTCTGACATGCACTGTCAACTGTGGGACCATTATATAGACAGGTGTGTGCCTTTCCAAATCATGTCCAATTAATTGAATTTACCACAGGTGGACTCCAATCAACTTGTAGAAACATCTCAAGGATGATCAGTGGAAACAGGATGCTCCTGAGCTCAATTTCGAGTCTCATAGAATATTTATGTAAATACGGTATTTCTGTTTTACATTTGTAATACATTTGCAAACATTTCTAAAAACGTGTTTTCGCTTTGTCATTATGGGGTATTGTGTGTAGATTGATGAGGGAAAAAAAAGATTGAATCTATTTTTGAATAAGGCTGTAAAGTAGCAAAATGTGGAAAAAGTCAAGGGGTCTGAATACTTTCCCCGTGCACTGTATAGATATACCCCAACTCCTCCAAAGTTTTCAGCTCATTTTTCTGTCAATTCCAAACACATTTCACCAGCTCCAACATAATGGACTTCCAGTCTCCACAACTCATTATTAGCATTTCACTGTTGTTGTTGATGTTTTCTCTTGTTCCTGTTCTGCTTGGTGTTGCATTGCATCAGGACGGCAGAACAATGCCAAGTTAGCGGCGAAACAAACATCTAATCAAAGCGCCCACGTTACATGAGAAGGAATACCACCATCTGTCGCAGGACTGACTATCTGTCTGCGGACATTATCAAGATCCCCCTGATCCGTTGTTCGCCACTGCAATCAGTTTTTTCAGGTTTTGTTCATTTATCTTCCTCTTTCTCTCTCTCTCACCCCCCTGTCCGTGTCCGGAATCCGTCTTGCCTACTACTAATTAAAACTGCCTACTGTGTACTAATCGTACTACGTAATGTTCTGTTTTAGTGAGAACGAATGCAGTAAGCGACACAAATCAACAAATCAAGGCAACGGCACTTGTTCGCCGCCATTTGTTCATTTTTGTGAAGCGTGTCCCCTATTCTGATTTATTAGCTGTTGTAAAAAAAAAAAGCATGTAGATGTGAAAAGACGATTACTCTTCCTAATAGTGTGCAGTGAATTCTACTAGCGTATGACATCCTGGCATTTAAAGCAAACTTAATTTTGAAAGTTTCACAACCTATAAAACATTTACGTTTTTGCATACCCCAAAGTCATACTATTTAGAATGCAAGTATGATTATTCGGACACGGCCACTCTCTCCTCCCTCGTCCCCCTCTCTCTGTCAGTACTGTATAATGAGGAGGGACCGTTAATGACGTAAACGAAGCCAGACGGTTCTGTCAGTTTCGCTGTCAAACACACAGACTAGGGTGTCAGATCTTCTCCACTTAATGCCTGAGGAAAAACAGATTTGAGTCAGAACCAAAGCAGCCCAGCTTGTGAGTGATAATCATAGCCCTGCTGTGCTAGTTATTCCTTCTTAGAGGATCATCACCATAGGTTTTACAGTGTATTGCAGTACTGCTAGATGTTAGGTCTGCTGGTACCTACTTTAAAAAGGCAATCTGGAATTCAAGCAACAACAAAGTGGTTACCCCATCACCTTTTCTGGAAATCAGATGAGGGATAGGACTGGAGAAATGTAAACCCTCTCATATTCATTGATGCATTTCTAAGTTTATTGATAAACTTAGAAATGCGCCTTGAAAAATGAAGCGCCTTGAAAAATGAAGGATTCTAGCTTTATTATCTCAAATATTTTTCATTGTGCTCCTAAATTTCTTTGTGTGCGCCTACATTTTCCAACTTAGGCGCACACGTGCTCCTTGTAAAAAAGGTCAGCGCAGAGGTCTGGGTGAGTGATATACAGTTCAGGTCAGTGGGATACCGTTAACCCTCTGGGACCAGAGACTATATTTTTCAAGACAAGTTTTCTACTTTTTGAACTACTCACCTGTGTCTGGGATTTAGATTCATCCATCACCACGACTACGTCTGCTGGAAAATCTATTGGTGACCAATGACAGAGAAGGTTTTGTAACCCACACTACATTACCAAAAGTATGTAGACACCTGCTCGTCGAACATCTCATTCCAAAGTCATGGGCATTCATTTGGAGGTTGTCCCCCCTTTGCTGCTATAACAGCCTCACCTCTTCTGGGAAGGCTTTCCACTAAATGTTGGACCATTGCTGTGGGGACTTGCTTCCATTCAGCCACTAGGGTATTAGTGAGGTCGGGCACAGATGTTGGGGCGATTAGGCGTGTCTTGCAGCCGGTGTTCCAATTCATCCCAAAGGTGTTCGATGGGGTTGAGGTCAGAGCTCTGTTATGGCCAGTCAAATTCTTCCACATCGATCTCGACAAACCATTTCCTTATAGACCTCGCTTTGTACATGGGGGCATTGCCCTGCTGAAACAGGAAAGGGCCTTCCCCAAACTGTTGCCACAAAGTTGGAAGCACAGAATCGTCCAAAATGTAATTGCATTAAGATGTCCCTTCACTGAAACAAAGGGGCCTAGCCTGAACCATGAAAAACTGCCCCAGACCATTATTCCTCTTCCACCAAACTTTACAGTTGGCACTATGCATTTGGGCAGGTAGCGTTCTCTTGGCATCCGCCAAACCCAGATTCTTACGTCGGACTGCCAGATTGTGAAGCGCGATTCATCACTCCAGAGAACGCGTTTCCATTGCTCCAGAGTCCAATGGCGGCGAGCTTTACACCACTCCAGCCGACACTTGACATTGCGTATGATGATCTTAGGCTTGTGTGCGGTTGCTCGGCTGTGGAAACCCATTTCATGGAGCTCCTGACGAGCAGTTATTGTGCTGACGTTGCTTCCAGAGGCAGTTTAGAACTTTGTAGTGAGTGTTGCAACCGAGGACAGACGACTAGACCTTAAAATGTGGTCACTCACATTTCCATGGAAACTTCTACCAGACACAAGTGGCCATCTTATTTTGATCCTTATTTTATCCTCTAGGGGAGTCGAGGAAAAACAAGGCAATTATATAACTCACAAACACAATTTGCATTTCCTTCTCATGTCCTCTAAATATAACTTTCAAAAGTAACGTTTAATTGCACACTTTTTTGTATTTTTAATTTCCGCTACATTGAGGCGGAGGGTTTTTGAAGTCGCTCAAGCATTTTCTATATATTTATTTCTTCTAGGGCTGTAAATACACACTGAGAAGTGGAGAGAAACTTTCTAACACTCCCATTTAAACACATGTACAGTACCTGGAGCCTGAGTTAAGAAAATCAATCACCTCAACTCTCAGCATTAGAAAGATGGTTGGAAAACATGAACTATGTTCAAAATAGCTCTTTTTGACAGTTATTTTCATCGTTTTTAAAAAAGATAGTTCATTTTCTTTGATTAGGCAATATATCTAATATGATCAGACTTGGATTCAATTACTACTTAAAATCTAGTTTTTTTTTTTTGCCTCTCTGGTGGACGGGTTTGACGTTTTGAGACTATGCGATTGGTTCATTAAACCATTCCAGCTAAATCAAGCATAAATACACATTTTAATGATTTAGACATTTTCTTTGACTGGATATGATGTTGGCTAGCTGTGGTAATAACATACAGTAACTCCCTGTGGGAAAGACAAGTAATATGAAGCATCCCAGCCTGTCTTTCAGCTAATTCCAATCTCTCTCTCTCTCTCTCTCTCTCTCTCAGGGCAAAGTAAAGAAAACAATCATGACTCATCACTTTTCAATTAGCGGTTTAAACGGCGCTAATTAATAAATTAATTAAAGTGCTCAGGTGGAACCAAACAGTGCCTGAAGCGGATCCCCAGGGGAACCAGAAGGGCGCGACACCACTCAAACAGCTCAAACAGGAACCAAAATAAGATGGCAGAACACGAGCTTTGATCATTCCGTGAAACACCAGCCTATTTTCCCCCTATAAACAAATAATCAAATGGCCCTTTAATTAATGAAGGGAAAAACATCCTCTCTAAATCTAAGATACCATCCACTGGTACTGTGCAACATTAAAGAGCCACTGTTTTAGTCAAGATCCTATCGTTGAACAAATCCTTTAAAGTCAGAATAATTGAATTCAAGGGAAGGCCCCTCCAGTGCCGCCACCTACCTAATCAAGGAATATGACGTAAAACTTATTTCCTTATGAATTTTGTTATCCTCCTGGAGAACTTCATCCAGCCCTCATCTTAGTCTTCGAGCCCATATCCTTGGAGAGGCTTCCTTAACCACCAGAAGCGTCGGAGACGGCAACAGCCGCGTTGCCGCAGGGACCACAGCTCTTGTGCTTAGTCGGGTGTGTTCGCCAAAAATAGCCCAGTGGAGCCGTTATAGGGGCGTTACCGGGGCGACGGGCTATTTTATACCTGACTCTAACATCGAGCTTGGCAGCCGACAACCTTGGAAGAAAGCCGGTGCCAGAGGTTAGCACGGTTACAGTGGAAATCAAGGCCTCATTTGCATATCCCACCCCTCCCTTGTTGTGGTCTCCGCAGAGATGAGGCGAGAGAATCGCAACTTTTTCCGCCTTCCTTTGTGTGTAACTCACAGAAAAAAAGTTGTCTTTGAACACAACAGTAGCTGCAGGTGTGGCTGCATTGTGAGAGCCAGCCGTGCCGTAAATGTATACATCAAAATGTATATGCAGACCCACCACGTCGGCAAAGGAACAAACACCATCTCCCAGGGTGGGATGTCATTAAAATAAATTGCTGTGTACACCGGGCGGAGACGCGGTGCTGAGCTCTGAGCTGCGAAACAAGGGAAGTTTAAGACGCGGACCCAGAGCCTCTGTGTGCCCCTGAGGAGAGCATTGCGGCTTTGAGAGAAAAACACACTTTGTACGCTGTAATTAACACCCCGCTGGGCTGTGTGTGTGTGTGTGTCTCTCTCTCACGACTCACTGCCATTCTCCCAACTACCATCTCCACCACCTCTGGGTCTGGGCCCAGTTGGTCATGTGACGCAGGTTAAAAACCCAGGAAGCGGTGGTTGAGGTCAGCTGGGGCGCCACCATTTTGTGTGCCCAGCTGAGACGCAACAAAGTCCCCCCCCACGAATTTCAACCATAACTGAAACAGTGATTTTACATTACTGAACTGTATTCTTTATGACTGTCAGACTGTGGTATAGAGAAACACACACTGCCCCCGCCATCATGGTTACTTCATAAAAACAAACCCATCCTATAATATATTCTACTCAAGTCTTCTTCTCTGTTGTCGTGTTACAATAGCTGTCTCTGCAAGCCTTCAATGTAACCGCATCTATTGTGATTAGGGAGTGGATTTGTTTCCTAACCAACCTCTCTAAAACTGATTAAACTCACCACACTGAGACTCATTAGACAGTGAATATCTTGTCTCCATCTATACACACCAGACAGAAAGCATATTGTTTTCATTCGTTTAAAATATCACCGGAGTGATGAGAATAGCAATGTCGGTAGGGACTGGAGGGACTCCGCCAACGAGGAGTAAAACAACGAGTCGGAAAGCAGCCACTGAGGGCAAGAAGAGAAGAAGAGATGTATTTATGCTTTATAATAACATCCTCTACAGGTATTGTACTATCCTCCACCATGCCCCACCTCGGCCATTTTATAATTAGCTGGTTGATAGCAAATGGCTCTTTTGAGAGAGAGTGAGAGGGAGGGAGAGAATAGGGAGTTAATTTTGGAGTATGGTGTTAACTGTCCTCTCTTGAGCAGCAGACATTTTCAGGGAAGAGATGTAGGAGTCATTCCCTCACACAACTGTCAAGAGTCAATTTACGGTTTGCCACTTTCTGACTGAGAGGCGCTGGAGGATCAGGGTTTTATGTACTGGGGAACGGATAGTACTGAGGTTACACTCTGTCCCTGACATGACCAGGGTTTTATGTACTGGGGAATGAATAGTACTGAGGTTTTACAGTCCCTGACTGGACCAGGGTTTTATGTACTGGGGAATGAATAGTACTGAGGTTTTACAGTCCCTGACTGGACCAGGGTTTTATGTACTGGGGAATGAATAGTACTGAGGTTTTACAGTCCCTGACTGGACCAGGGTGTTATGTACTGGGGAACAGATATCACTGAGGTTTCACTATGTCCCTGACATGACCAGGGTTTTATGTACTGGGAAATGGATAGTACTGAGGTTACACTGTCCCTGACTGGACCAGGGTTTTATGTACTGGGAAATGGATAGTACTGAGGTTACACTGTCCCTGACTGGACTAGGGTGTTATGTACTGGGGAGTGAATAGTATTGAGGTTACACTCTGTCCCTGACTGGACTAGGGTGTTATGTACTGGGGAATGGATAGTACTGAGGTTACACTGTCCCTGACTGGACCAGGGTGTTATGTACTGGGGAATGGATAGTACTGAGGTTACACTGTCCCTGACTGGACCAGGGTGTTATGTACTGGGGAATGGATAGTACTGAGGTTACACTGTCCCTGACTGGGCCAGGGTTTTATGTACTGGGGAATGGATAGTACTGAGGTTACACTCTGTCCCTGATTGGGCCAGGGTTTTATGTACTGGGGAGTGAATAGTACTGAGGTTACACTCTGTCCCTGACTGGACTAGGGTGTTATGTACTGGGGAATGGATAGTACTGAGGTTACACTGTCCCTGACTGGGCCAGGGTTTTATGTACTGGGGAATGGATAGTACTGAGGTTACACTCTGTCCCTGATTGGGCCAGGGTTTTATGTACTGGGGAGTGAATAGTACTGAGGTTACACTCTGTCCCTGACTGGACTAGGGTGTTATGTACTGGGGAATGGATAGTACTGAGGTTACACTGTCCCTGACTGGACCAGGGTGTTATGTACTGGGGAATGGATAGCACTGAGGTTACACTCTGTCCCTGACTCATTTTTCCTCACTTTGCTGCGGAACTACTCAATTGAGTGAGTCCCAAATGGCACCGTATTCCCTACATATTATAGTGCACTACTTTTGACTAGAACCCTATGGGCCCTGGTCAAAAGTAGTGCACTAAAAATGGAATAGGGTGCGAGTTGGGACACAGCCTAAGTATGATGAAACCCTATATAATTTTCCTCTTCTGGTATAATTGGTGGATTTCACAGTAGAATTCTACATGATATAATACATGTACATACTGGTCAACAGTAGTGCACTCAATGGAGAACGGGGTGCCATTTTGGGATGCATGCCAAGACTTTGAATCATCAGCCTGAAGAATATCCAACTCCCCTTCAGATCCCATTAATAATGGATGGCCATGAGGCGTTCTAGAGTTCTCTTCACTAGACTGATGTATGGTGGCTGGGGTGTCATCAATCAACACGTTGTGCAATAAAACCAGCACCGCTAAAAGCATGTTATTTTATATGGGGCCGCGAGCTGACTTCTGGTCATGTGATAGCTCTGACAGACTCTTATCGGCCAGGCTTTAGGGTCTCTGAGTAGTTGATATTTCATGTTAGGGACATAGCGAGAGAGGGCGCGACTCAAAACAATGTTAATATTCAGAAGAGATCATCAATTTTGACCCGAGGGCAGTGAATTAAAAGTAATTTTGTGGAACAATACCAGTTATACCCTCATAAAAATGCAGCCTTTTCTGGTGTTGATGTCTGAATTAAAAAAAAAAACACTTTTGGGCTCATTAGAGAGTTATTGTCTTAATAAAGAAGTGGGTTTTCTTATGCAGAGTTCTAGTTTTCAATAGCATGGTTTACAATGGGCCGTGTAAACTGTGGTGAGGTCTTGTTCCGTTCACCACTTCTGCGTCCCAAATAGCTCCCTATTCCCTATATAGAGCGCTGCTTTTGACCACAGGCCTATAGACGGGTTAGCTGACAACCTTAAGAAAACAATGTGCGCGTCAGTGGGGCAGAATGCCGTGCGTTGTTATGGTTCTGGATGGCCAAATCCCTAGAAACAATGACAATAAACGATCATAGGTGGCTCGTTTCAGCTAGTTTTATCGTGTTCTTGATACCATGTCTTGTTTTGAGGAGTTTTGACTGGTGTCACGTCTATGCCAACATGGCAAAATATTTGCTAGCTAGCTAACCAACCGCCGTAACAATGTATTTGAGAGACAACAAGTGCTCATTGTGCAACGGTATTTATGTTTTCAATAACCATCGGAGACTAAATATAGTTTACATGTTTTCAACAGTCTAAGCCAACCCAGTCTGTTTTTCCCCGTAGTTGCGCACGCCTCGGTTTTGCTGCTAAACAACCATCCCGTCTATGGAACCTTGTCAAAAGTAGTGCACTACAAAGGCAAATGGCTGCCATTGGGGACACACACCATAAAATGCTTCACTAGCATATTATTCTAGCCCGCTAGTATTGGCACGTGCCACGGGTTCCCCCTAAAATGTAATCCAACAATAAAGTCGAGGCTGGAACGGTCACGTAACGTTTAACAAACCTATTATTTTAGAAGTGTTTAAATTCCTGGGCTCTGTTAAAAAAAAGAAGATTGTTCTTGCAAATAATGACAAAACGAATGAAATTGCCCCCAAGTTTAGTTATTGCTTTTCTTAAAGTGTATCTGTTGCAGCTTAACTCTTGGTCTTATTGGAAGAGGTCTGTGGGAGAAAGTAGGAAAGATTGGCGCTCCGGACAGTTGGACATTAGGCTTTAGTGTAGTGGTGTACGGTGTTTCTCTTTCTCTCTCTCCATCTCTCCATCTGTCTCTCTCTCCATCTCTCTCTCTCCATCTCCCCCTCTCTCCATCTCTCTCATCTCTCTCTCCCTCTCTCCATCACTCTCTCCCTCTCTCCATCTCTCCATCTCTCTCTCCATCTCTCTCACTACAGCCTTTGCAGTGCGTGGGCTGTATTTAAAGATGGCCTCCTGTAAAATGTTGAAACGGTGATAATGGAAACTGCCTGGGGGTGGCAGTTTGACAAACAAGTGTTATTAAAGAAATGGTTTTATCAATGTGTTTATGGCTTACGCTGCCCTGCCACATTACAGGGGTTGGGGATATGAGTCTGTACCAGTAAATGTGTTTGTTTTTATCGTTATTCTCTTTTGTTATTTTTTGAAAGTCTGCTATGAATATAAATGGAAAAGGAGGGAGGGGGGTCGACCCAGGCATTAACTTCATCCCTTGTTTTGTTCTTGTTTTTTCATTAATTTTGCAACTATCCTCAGTTGATTTCTCAATCAACAAAAACCCTTGCTGTGTTTGAACGGCTGCTAATGATGACCGGTTGTTCTTTTGTCATTCGTTTTTTTTTCTTCCGGGGACATTCCACCTTCCACAACCATTAAATGACTGCCGCTTCCTGGGGAGTCTGGGTAATGTGGTCCCCGCGGCCCACTTCCTGTCAGTCCTGTCGTCTGGGTAACATGTTTTTGACGCGCGTTTCCGTGGAAGGGTCGCACCTTATCGATAAGACGCGTGCAGCCGAGGGCAGTTCTGATAGATGGGTGATGGGTGGCGGAAGCGACGTGGGCATACAGGCGGGCGACAAGTAACTGATTGGCTGGCTGACTTGACTGACATTCATACATTTGCTACTAAAGCTTCATCTCCTTGCTCAACATGCAACCCCACCCACCTCAGTAATGGAAGCGCGACTCCTCCTATGAGACAAATTGTATCAATGTCAAACCTAATTAAACCTATATCCACGGACATCCCCCGTTTAATTGCCGCACATGACGGCGGATTATGAAGTTGTTAAGTGGATTATTTTCCAATGGCGGTGGAGCACTTCAGGTTCTTTGCCTTAATAGAATGAATATTAAATGAGGAATTAGAAAATAAATTCTAAAGAGGCTGCCGGTCGCAGCACTATGGGAGAAATACAGGCCAGTCAGTCCTTGTAACTCCCCACATAATCTCCCTTACACTAGCATGCCTATGGTCACATTGAGTAGAATAGGAAATGTTGTGCTATTGACCGTTAGTGTTTGTGTAAAGCCCTCTTCTCTGTGAGGCGAGGTGTCCTAACGCTGCGGGATGTATCACTATCGTCAGTGAACAGCAGGGGTAGTGATGAGGTGGAAGACCTTTAGAACGCTGGAAATGTACTTTTCTCATCCCCTGGGCTTTGTGCAAGGAAACAAGAGGGGAATGGAGCTGACCCCTGGAAGTAATAGCATACAGAGACATACACACACACACACACACACACAGACAGACAGACATGGATATTGTGGTGGCCAGAAGGAAACACAGTCCCTCACAACGCACCACAGTCACCTGCAGCACCATGGAGAGCACCATCAGAGGACGACACAAGGTCTGGGCTAAACAGTGGTGTTCAGGACCAAGGACAGCCCTAACACAGGTGTGCACAATTTCCCCTCTGACAGGGAGCCTCAGCTGCAGGCTGTTGGGCCCAATTAGTAGCCACATAAAGAGAACAAAGAAGCCACAGTAAAAGAAAAGGAGAGGCAGGAGAAGAGAGCAGACACAGAGTGTTGGATCCAGCCCAGGCCTTGGACCAGTCGGAACCCAACCACTCTCTTGGGGATAGAGGCCTAGTTAAGAACGTGAGTAAAATGAACCACCTTAACTAATCCTACACCTCTTCTGCCTCCCTTCCAGAAGTAAACTGATGCCACAAGGAGCAACCGTGAGAAGGAAGAGTTACCTGAGTTACAGTTTTCTCCCTTTCCCCTGCTTTATGAGAAATAAAGAAACCTAAGTTTGCCCCACTGAAACTCTGCCCAGTGAGTGATTTGCTTCGACCTCCAGAGTTAAACCCTCCCAGGCTTGAGAGGGGAGGGTTACAATATACACACACACAGACAGACATGCATACACACACGTGTCAGTGCCACGTGGCGCCGGCCGACAGTGCAGAGAATGTACTGCATAAGGTCACATGTAAACACGCATACGCTTTCCCAGAATCACACACGCATCACTATCATTGATTCACATGGGGTCTGTCAAACATGTATAGTACACACACACTAAAAGGTAAGAGAAGGTGAGGACGTTGAGCGGGCCATTTAAAAGTCGACTGGAGGACTATGCGGTCCTTTCCCAAAGGGAGAGCATAATCACCAAGCGAGCATCTATCATGAACGTCACTGTGTTTCTCTGTGTGCATGTCTACATACACACGCACTCTCAAACAGTCTCTCATTCTCTCACACACACGCCATCTCTCTCCTACCCACACAACCACGTTCCAGCTCAGTAGGCCTGTTATGTAGCTGTTTGTAATAAATCGACAGGCCAAAAATGAACCTTTTTAATTAAGGTTTTATAGGATCGTTAAGTCGCACTTAAGCCGTGATTTATAAATGTTTACAAAGGGCTCCGGAGTGTGTCGGCTAATATTAAAATGGACATAAAGAGGTGGACAATGGTGTTTGTGTGATCTATAACAGTCATATCTGTCCGTCTCTGTATATCAACCGCTCAACGACGTAATGGTGATCCGGATCTTTCCCTACAATCTTCTCATTAGCATAATCAACACAATGCCTCATGGGATATCGAGCCAGTGGGAATAGATGTTTGCTGTAATTGCCTCTTGTCTGAAGATGGACTCATTTGTAATTTGTTATCCTAGCCTTTGGTTTCAGGAGCTAGTTACCGTTTGTCTCTGCAGGTAAAGTTCTCACAGGTCAATCCAAGAAAAGATTAAATTGCAAATGTACTCATTAAATAATGAAGACTTGAATAACCAACATGGTCGAATTGAGATATGTAAAATATGGGGATATTTAACCCTTGTAGTTATATGTCACCTATGCTGACGTATCTGGAATAACTTAAAGTGAAGAGGTGGTGTTCAAGTGTTGAAGATGGTGCTATTGTTTTATACAATTGGTCTCATCAGCAGCTATTCAGTGTGGGGCCCTTTCTGTTCTTTTCTAGAAGTACTTTGTTAGCCGAGCACCAAGTTTTTTTAAGGATGTGCGTATGACCACAAACTTCATCAGCAGCTTACAATGGTACAACACGGGTCTAATACCGAAGGGAGAAAACCTACAGCGTTTTTGGTTTCTGTTTTGTCATTTATGTATTTTTACTACTTTATATCTCCTGTTCTCTGTATTAGGTTTCAGCATCTGTTGCCGCACAGGTCAGATGGACAAAGGACGGGTTAGGACTGGGGGGGCAAAGGACAGGTTAGGACTGGGGGGACAAAGGACAGGTTTGGACTGGGGGACAAAGGACAGGTTAGGGGGCAAAGGACAGGTTAGGACTGGGGGACAAAGGACAGGTTTGGACTGGGGGAACAAAGGACAGGTTAGGACTGGGGGGGACTTAGGACAGGTTGGGACTGGGAGGGACTTAGGACAGGTTAGGACTGGGGCGACAAATGACAAGTTAGGCCTGGGGGAACAAAGGACAGGTTAGGACTGGGGAGGACAAAGGACAGGTTAGGACTGGGGGACTTAGGACAGGTTAGGACTGGGGGACAAATGACAAGTTAGGCCTGGGGGCAACAAAGGACAGGTTAGGACTGGGGAGGACAAAGGACAGGTTAGGACTGGGGGACAAATGACAAGTTAGGCCTGGGGGAACAAAGGACAGGTTAGGACTGGGGGACTTAGGACAGGTTAGCCTAGGGGAACAAAGGACAGGTTAGGACTGGGGGAGGACAAAGGACAGGTTAGGACTGGGAGGGACTTAGGAGAGGTTAGGACTGGGGAGGACAAAGGACAGGTTAGGACTGGGGGACTTAGGACAGGTTAGGACTGGGGGATTAAGGACAAGTTAGGCATGGGGGGAACAAAGGACAGGTTAGGACTAGGGGAACAAAGGACAGGTTAGGACTGGGGAGGACAAAGGACAGGTTAGGACTGGGGGACAAATGACAAGTTAGGCCTGGGGGAACAAAGGACAGGTTAGGACAGGAAAAGGACAAAGGACAGGTTAGGACTGGGGGACTTAGGACAGGTTAGGACTGGGGAGGACAAATGACAGGTTAGGACTGGGGGATTTAGGACAGGTTGAGACTGGGGGATTAAGGACAAGTTAGGCCTGGGGGGAACAAAGGACAGGTTAGGACTGGGGGGGATAAAGGACAAGTTAGGCCTGGGGGGAACAAAGGACAGGTTAGGACTGGGGGAGGACAAAGGACAGGTTAGGACTGGGGGGGAAGAAAAAGGATGCAAAGAACAAAAAGTTAGAAATAAACAAGGAAAGGTGATGTCGTCCGCCTCCCACAAGGCGGTTTCCCCATGTGCTTTGATATGTTAAATAAAGGTTAAATAAAAAATGCGCCCTTACTTGGCACTTTTCTATAGTGCCTCAGAAATGTGCTTTCGTCGATGAAACGGGCCATTTGAGTGACTTCTAGGTTCCTTCCCCTTACATGTTGTTTTGTTTTTCGTTTCTATACCTTTTGTCAACTTTTGGCCGTCCATCTCGACCGTGGGAAGAATCACAGCGTTTCTGCTGTCCCGGCACTTTTCATGCTCGGAAGGGGAGGATGTAACTCAGTGGTTATGTGTCACCATGCTGTCGTCATAAGATTTACCATCAAATCGATTGAGTCATGTCACGTGTCTGTTTTTGACAACATGGACCAATGGATGCATGGGACTCTACAGTAGTTTGTATTTATTATGGATTCCCATTAGCTGCTGCCAAAGCAGCTGGGGTCCAGCAAAATTAAGGCAGTTTATACAATTTTAAAACATTAGAATACATTTACAGATTTCACAACACACTGTGTGCCCTCAGGCCCCTACTCCACCACTACCACATATCTACAGTACTAAATCCATGTGTATGTTTAGTGCATGTGCGTGCGTGTGTGTGTATATGCATGTGTCTGTGACAATGTTTGTTGCTTCACAGTCCCCGCTGTTCCATAAAGTGTTTTTCTTATCTGTTTTTCTAAATCTAATTTTACTGCTTGCGTCAGTTACTTGATGTGGAATAGAGTTCCATGTACTCATGGCTCTATGTAGTACTGTGTGCCTCCCATAGTCTGTTCTGGACTTGGGGACTGTGAAGAGACCTCTTGTGGAATGTCTTGTGGGGTATGCATGGGTGTCCGAGCTGTGTGCCAGTAGTTTAGACAGACAGCTCGGTGCATTCAACATGTCAATACCTCTCATAAATAAAAGTTAAATCTCTCCTCCACTTTCAGCCAGGAGAGATTGACATGCATATTATTAATATTAGCTCTCTGTGTACATTCAAGGCCCAGCCGTGCTGCCCTGTTCTGAACCAATTGCAATTTTCCTAAGTCCTTTTTTGTGGCACTTGACCACACGACTGAACAGTAGTCAAGGTGCGACAAAACTAGGGCCTGTAGGACCTGCCTTGTTGATAGTGTTGTTAAGAAGGCAGAGCATCGCTTTATTATAGACAGTCTTCTCCCCATCTTAGCTACTACTGCATCAATATGTTTTGACCATGACAGTTTACAATCTAGTGTTACTCCAAGCAGTTTAGTCATCTAAACTTGCTCAATTTCCACATTATTTGTTACAAGACTTAGTTGAAGTTTAGGGTTTAGTGACTGTTTTGTTCCAAATACAATGCTTTTAGTTTTAGAAATATTTAGGGCTAACTTATTCCTTGCCACCCACTCTGAAACTAACTGCAGCTCTTTGTTGAGTGTTGCAGACATTTCAGTCGCTGTAGTAGCTGACGTGTATAGTGTTGAGTCATCCGCATACATAGAAACTCTGGCTTTACTCAAAGTCAGTGGCATGTCGTTAGTAAAAATTTAATAAGCAAGGGGCCTAAACAGCTACCCTGGGGAATTCTTGATTTTAACTGGATTATATTTGATAGGCTTCCATTAAAGAACACCCTCTGTGTCTGTTAGACAAGTAACTCTTTATCCACATTATAGCAGGGGGTGTAAAGCCATAACACATACGTTTTTCCAGCAGCATACTATCATCAATAATATCAAAAGCTGCACTGAAGTCTAACAAGACAGCCCCCACAATAATTTTATCAATTTCTATCAGCCAATCATCAGCTGTGCTTGTTGAGTGTCCTTCCCTATAAGCATGCTGAAATTCTGTTGTCAATTTGTTTACTGTAAAATAGCATTGTATCTGGTCAAACACCATTTTTTACAGAAGTTTACTAAGGGTTGGTAACAGGCTGATTGGTCGGCTATTTGAGCCAGTAAAGGGTGCTTTACTATTCTTGGGTAGCGGAATGACTTTAGCTTCCCTCCAGGCCTGAGGGCACACGCTCTCTAGTAGGCTTAAATTGAAGATGTGGCAAATAGGTGTGGCAATATCGTATGCTATTATCCTCAGTAATTTTCCATTTGGATTGTCAGACCCTGGTGGCTTGTCATTGTTGATATACAACAATAATTGTTTCACCTCTTCCTCACTGACTATGGAATTCAAAAGTACAATTATTGTCTTTCATAATTTGGTCCGATATACTTGGATGTGTAGTGTCAGCGTTTGTTGCTGGCATGTCATCCCTAAGTTTGCTTATCTTGCCAATGAAAAAGTAATTAAAGTAGTTTGCAATATCAGTGGGCTTTGTGATGAATGAGCCATCTGATTCAATAAATGAAGCAGCCGAGTTGGCTTTTTTCCCAAAATTTCATTTAAGGTGCCCCAAAGCTTTTTACTATAATTCTTACAGTCATTTTCTTAATGGGTTCGTGCTTATTAGTAACTGGAATAAGTAGTTTCATAAATACGTCACGTGCAGCGTATGGTTGCTCCTCATTACACACCACAGACCAGCAAATATTATTTACATCATCAACATATGAATCACTACAAAACTTATTGTATGACATCTTATACACTATACTAGGCCCAGCCTTTTGGAACTGTGGTTTTCCTAGATATGGCTATTATATTGTGATCACTACATCCTATGGATTTGAATACTGCTTTAAAGCAAACATCTGCAGCATTAGTAAAAATGTGATCAATGCATGTTGATGATTTAATTCCTGTGCTGTTTGTAACTACCCTGGTAGGTTGACTGACAACCTGATCCAGGTTGCAGGCACTGTTTACAGTTTGAAGTTTTTTCCTGAGTGGGCAGCTTGATGATAGCCAGTCAATATTTAAATCACCCAGAAAATATACTTCTCTGTTGATATCACATACATTATCAAGCATTTCACACACATTCTCCATATACTGAATGTTAGCACTTGGTGGTCTATAGCAGCTTCCCACCAGAATGGGCTTTAGGTGAGGCAGATGAACCTGTAGCCATATTACTTCAACAGTATTTAACATTAGATCGTCTCTAAGCTTTACAGGGATGTGGTTCTGAATATAGACCGCGACACCGCCTCCGTTGGCATTTCATTCTTTTCGGTAGATGTTATCTCCATGTATTGCTACCACTGTATCATCAAAGGCATTATCTAAGTGAGTTTCAGAGATAGTCAGAATATGAATGTCATCTGTTACAAGCAAGTTATTGACTTCATTGACCTTGTTTCTTAGGCTACTACATATGTTAATATGGGCTAGCACTTTTCTGGGTTGCTTGATTGTTTTTAATGTTTTACTGGGAAGCTTATCAAAAGGATTTTACATTGGAGCTGATAGTGCAGGGTGAGCTGCATAAAGTGGTCTTGATGGGTAGCCTGGTCCCAGACCTGTTTGTGCGGACATAACAACAACCATAGAATGTGGCACCACAACTGCACAAACAGATTTGGGACCTGGCTAGTTGCTGGGGAACTGATCTTTGAATTTACGGGCCATTTTGTGAGAAGCGAAGTACGTACCCTGCACTTAAGCACGCATTTCCAACAACTGTATCTGCCTAAACAGCTCTATTCAGCGTGTTATTATCTTCACATTTATCAACTGAGGTAATTCATGTAACCTCATTCCTGTCTCAGTGCTACCTAATGGAGGTTACGCAAAGTCATCTCTACATGAGGCACTCGGTTACTTAGGTCTGGAGTGAATGGCAGAGGCTGTTGTTGTTTTGGCTAATTCAGCGGCAGCCATCTTTGCATCCCATTTGTTTCTGAGATAAATGGCAGCTGGGGTTCTATGTGGAGATGGTGTTTTCTAGCACTGCAGAGGGAAAAGGAGAACACTTAAGAAAGATGTATCTGACACGGAATGAAACCCATTACCTCGGCTGTTACCGACATTTCATGGGAGTGAAACTAAAACGTTTGATATACATGCTTTTTACAGGTTCAGCCAAGGTAATAAGATATAAATACATTCTGTTTACTCTAATTAAGTTTTAAAACGGTGGTTTTCTCACAGTCAATTACAGTAAATGAGCAAAGAGTTTTTGAAGGTAATCGAAACGAGCTCTTAAAAGGTAATTGGTTCGATGATTTATTGCTCTTCTCAGAGCTTGGCAGAAGTGGCCATTTTTCTCTCACACACAGAAAGCCCTGCGACATGTTGGAGGCCTCGTGACACACTGCCTTTTACTATGGAGGGATTTAGCTTTCGCCTTTCCTCCTTTACAGCGCTTTTGCCTTTCTTTCATTAAAGAGACCACTTCAATACAGCCATTCAGTTCTACTGTCAGACCAAGATTCTGAAGAGGGAGAGTATATTTGTTGTCTTAGGGTGAATACTGCAAGTATTCTGTATTGTGGCACGGCTCTGCATATTGTGGTCGTGTTTGACTGTTGGGCTTTAAGGGATAGTGCACAGATAGTGTCTGGGTTGGATTTTTTTGTTTATTGAGGAAATACTGCACAGCAGGGCTCTCCAACCCTGTTCCTGGAGATATACCATGCTGTACAGCAGGGCTCTCCAACCCTGTTCCTGGAGATATACCATCCTGCACAGCAGGGCTCTCCAACCCTGTTCCTGGAGATATACCATCCTGTACAGCAGGGCTCTCCAACCCTGTTCCTGGACAGCTACCATCCTGTACAGCAGGGCTCTCCAACCATGTTCCTGGAGAGATACCATCCTGTACAGCATGGCTCTCCAACCCTGTTCCTGGAGGGATACCATCCTGCACAGCAGGGCTCTCCAACCCTGGTCCTGGACAGATACCATCATGCACAGCAGGGCTCTCCAACCCTGTTCCTGGAGAGATACCATCCTGTACAGCATGGCTCTCCAGCCCTGGTCCTGGACTGCTACCATCCTGTACAGCAGGGCTCTCCAACCCTGGTCCTGGACAGATGCCATCCTGTATAGCAGGGCTCTCCTACCCTGTGCCTGGAGATATACCATCGTATACAGCAGGGCTCTCCAACTCTGGTCCTGGAGAGATACCATCCTATGGTCAGTGCTATCTGTAATCTTTGGGATGTCTGTAACCCTAAACTTAACCCCTACCACAGATTATCCATTATATTGACCGGATACTAGTGGCCGTTTTAACAATGAAAATAAATGTATTAAGAAATGGAAGGCAGTTGGTAGAAGATTTTATTTAGGGCTAGGTAAGGGTTAAGGTTAAGTTAGGGGCATAAAGGAAGAGGTGAGGAGTGAGGATCCTTTGTATGGGGGTCAATGAGAGAGTGTCGTATTGGTTTAACAAAAACATTTAATTACTTATTTGCTACGTGAGGTTTATTTGTTCGAATAGAAGTTTCATAATGATTAGGTTATTACGAGTGTACTGATATAATTAGGACAAGTGACATGAGAAGAAACACTTCAAATCAGAGTTGTGCCTGGTCATTACTAGTTACCACAGCCACAAAGTCAATAACCCTGCCTATTTCTACAATTTCTCTACAAAATGTGATTTAAACCTAATTCTAACCCGAACACTAACCTTAGGCCTAACCATTTAAAAACTTCAATGAGGTAAGGATTCCGGATAGCACGGACCCCCATCCTGTAGGTTTTCACTAGGAAAATCCTGCAGTAGGGTATAGCTCTCCAGGAACAGGGTTGGAGAGCCCTGGGTTACAGTAGGCGTATAACTCTCCAGGAACAGGGTTGGAGAGTGCTGCTGTGCAGACAGTCTATTGAAGTCAACACGACAATGTCTCCAGTGGAATTCAGAAAGAACTGCCTAACAGATTTAAAAGTGCACTGCCGTGACACCTGAGGGGAAGAATCATGATCGTTTGAGTCATCAGTTATGACTCTTCCTGCATCTCTATGGCTCTGGGAGTTGGGAACTTAAAGAGCATTGTTCCATATGGGCTTTTAGAAACTAGATTTCTCTGGTCAACTCCCAGAATAAAAGGAATGCCTCTAAAACCCGCTGAAATGGAAATAATGGCCTGCGCTCCCCCAGATTCTCTTGGAAATTGATAGATCATTGGGAAATTTTAGCAGCGAGCCTGAAAGGCGATATATCTAAACTTCAGTCACCAAGCAACTGAAGCTTAATCTAAGCTCGGAGCTTGCGTTTCCTTCATATATCATTGAGGACGTTTTACAATAAACCGCCAAACGCATGTTGCGTTCCCATCGTGACAAATCACCCATCAGAGCAAGCCGTTCTCAGGCTGCTGATCATGAGATCATGTGATCTCATCTCCAGGCCTCTGATTGGCTGAGGAGAAGTTCCGGGTAGCATGATATTTTACTGTGAGAGATGGTGTCTCCAGCTATGTTTGCTTTCAAGGCTTAGATGCTCATCCATCCTGACCCCCAGGCCCTCGATGGAAGAAAATAAATTAATTTTGAGGAATGCAAGTAATGGACTCATAAAAATGCAACATTAAAGGGGATGTGTTTGAATGCAAAGGGACTTGGGTTACTTTTTGTTCTGGAGTTTTCCGCTCTCGAGTTTGTTTGGGACTGCTTTCTCCTCTGGCGCGTAGCCGCTACCATTTTGAACTCTCTAATGTGAGTTGGGCTTTCACCATAATTCATCCTCGCATCAACTCGACGAAGAACTCCACTGAAGGAATAGTTGAATTCCGTCTGTGAATGCTTTTTTTACCTCATTTAAAAAATATGCAACTTTTTTTAGTCTACCCACCTACCGATTGCTTTAGAATTGGACCCAAACATAACGAACGTTTCGATCCGTATGCATTATCTATGTACGACGCTTGCAGACCCAGCACCTAGAAACAAGCCTCGAGAAAGACATGTTTTTCTTATGGTACGTTCATAAGAAACTGTTGAAACAGTGTTTTCGGTGCCTCAGGGCCCAGCCTCCATGGATTATATAAGGCTGCAGTGTTTAATTGTGAGACAATGTCTCATTTGCCTTGGGGCTCTGGGCTGTCAGTCACTAGACAACCATGTTTTCTGCTTCTTATGGAAAACAAACACCTACCAAGGTCATGCCGGGGAACCTGCTGGGTGACTGTGTGTGTGTGTGTGTGTGCATCACTCACTCTCCTATGTGTGTTTTTCTAGCTCACCCAGGCGAGTGCATTGGGAAGGCACCCCATATGCTTGGCCATATGGGACAACGGGGCTCTAGTCTATGGGGATAGAGTAAACATGTCTAGGCCTGCAGCGCTGGAGACGCTATTTATAGATCCTATCAGTTACAGATATAAAGGCAGAGATATACTGTACAGGCATACAGGCTGAGTCACAAATGGCACCCTATTCCCTACATAGTGCAGTCCCCATAGGGCTCTGTTCAAAAGTAGTGCGCTATGTTGACTGACTCACCACTAGGAAGGGAACGATAGGATGCCAGTTGGGACGTACAGTATGCTGACTGACTCACCACTAGGAAGGGAACGATAGGATGCCAGTTGGGACGTATGCTGACTGACTCACCACTAGGAAGGGAACGATAGGATGCCAGTTGGGACGTACAGTATGCTGACTGACTCACCACTAGGAAGGGAACAATAGGATGCCAGTTGGGACGTATGCTGACTGACTCACCTCTAGGAAGGGAACGATAGGATGCCAGTTGGGACGTATGCTGACTGACTCACCACTAGGAAGGGAACGATAGGATGCCAGTTGGGACGTACAGTATGCTGACTGACTCACCACTAGGAAGGGAACGTACTTGTTACCATCTGTTTGTATGCCGAGAGGATTTGGGTGAATGCCTTGTGGGTGAATACCGATTGAGTACATTGTGCCTTTGTTTACATATTGTATGTATAATATATATCCTGTTCTTTGAATATTTACTGATGTTTCAGTAAATGCTGCAGTTAGGAGATTGCTTGCCTCATATCTTTGCACTTGGTTTTAGCAACCCAGTAGGGATATTTCTGTATGGTCCATCAGCGTGGTATTTGGTCTTCATACACAGACAGGGAGTCATCTTTGATGTGGTGTAGTCTGTTCGGCCACTCTCTGGTAACACCCACCCGCATGGCCATCCCACCCCGATCAAAAGCAGCCGCCGCTGGGTACTGTTAGCTCCGAGTCCCCCCTCTCTACTTTTCTCAGAACAGGCACCACCACACACACACACAAAAACACACACACCCTCCACCTCCCCAGGGCTCACCAGCTGCTCTGTCTTCCACCCACCATCTGTAGAGTGGGAGTTCTGTCAGTCTACCCACCACGGCCTACGGAACCAAGGACTCAAACTAACGCGTTCACACAGACATGAACATCATTTCTATCTCTCACACGCACACACACACACATGCACATGACCAATGACCACACACACACAAATGCGCCTATTGCACATACGGTAGAGTCAGAAACACACACAGCTTGAAGGTTGAGATACTGTTGCGCCACTTGGCAGGACGTTGATACATTCGGGAACAGCATCTGTTTGAGTGATTTATGCTTGTAGTTTAACAGATTTTAAAGTAAGATGTAGGCCTACCCACACATCGATTACCATATATTCAAATGCTATAATAAAAAGTATTCAGATAGTTCTAGATTGATACCTAAAGTACCTACTTGATTTCCCATCGACATTTCATGATGGTTCAGGATTAAATGGTCATATAATAACCCATTCATTCAGATGGTAATGGTTACATTAAAGCGGGTGAACATATTACAACAGTGGATCGTATGAATCCTAACTAGCCTATACGTCTTCCAGTGGAGGCTGCTGATGGGAGGACGGCTCGTAATAATGGCTGGAACGGAGCCAATGGAATGGCATCAAACCATATGTTTGATGTATTTGATACCATTCCGCTCCAGCCATTACCACGAGCCCGTCCTCCCCAGTAAAACCAGCCTCCTGTGACGTCTTCGTCTAAGCCAGTCTCAAGCCTGCCTGGAGTATCTCCTTACACCAATGAAAATCCAACATGTCCTCCTCCAGAAGTCCCCTCATCAGTATGATGAGGCTGAAGGCCAAACTCCATTATGCCGTATTTACATTCATGTAAAACACCAATGTAATGAAACCTGCAGGACCGGTACACACACACATGCACACACACACATTCTCTCTCTTTCTCTCTCTCTCACACACACGCACACACACACACACTCACTCTCATGCACGCTCACACACACATCCCAGAATTTACGGCATCCGTAACTGAGGAAGACGGTGATGAAACCGTGACAACGGCGGTTTTGCTGTATGCTCTAATTAAAATGCAGCAGCCTGAGACTGATGGCTATGGCCAATCGTTAGGCGATGGAGGCATAAATCACAGGCCAAACATCTGGAGAGGGAGAGAGAGGTGGTGGCATTTGATCGCCCACCCCAACACACACACACCCATACTGTGCACATACACACACACAATCATGCACGCATATTTACACACACTCCATTGACATACACACACTTATACGCATACAGAACAGTGGAGGCTGGTGAGGGGAGGACGGCTCATTATAATGGCTGGAACGGAGCAGATGGAATGGCATCAAACGCATGGAAACCATGTGTTAGATGCTTTTGATACCATTCCACCTATTCCGCTCCAGCCATTACCATCCTCCCCAATTAAGATGCCACCAACCTCCCTGTGATACAGAAACGGTATGGACTCTTCATACACACTTCAAACATCCAACACCCTCATGCAAAACAGTACATGTACACTCACTCCATTCACACACACACACGCCCATCTCCCCCAGCCATCTCCTCCGGCCGCCTTCCTCTGCCCCTATACAGGATGACCCCCTGCTGATGTGTGCTTGTGTTGGAGAGATTAACCAACAGCAGAGTTATTAATCCAGAATGTAAGGTCCCTGTGAAACATAAAGCGCTACCACATGCAGCTGGCGTCGCCTGTGTGTTATTACTCACAATTCCCTGGGGGCCCACGCCTATTTAGAACCACCTGAGGCCCCGGCAAGGCTCAGAACGCCTTAAAATATACCCAGATGCAAGTTAATTACAGGTGGGCAATTTGAATGAACTGTGTTTCAGGAAACTGTTTATGCGCATGGGGTTTTATGGCTGCCATTTTGGATCGAGGTTGACTAATGCGATTAGGGTGTAAAGCTTGCCAACTTTTTAATGGTGTCACTTTCATCAGCTTTACATTTGTAGGAAGAAGTTCATTGTTTATTCATTGGAAGAATAAGAGACAGACGGTAAATGGAAGAAAGAGAGAAGTTGAGAGACAAAGTGAATAGTGTGTGAGAGAGAGAGAGGAGTTGAGAGAGAGAACAGAGCTGGGTTACAAATCTTTGACAGTGAGTGAACATTTAGCGTACAGCTGTCCTTGAGCTTCTCCAGCCTTGCAGGTTATTTTCTGGATTGCTGGCTTTGGTCAGGGAAGGGAGGGTTAAGGGCATTAGGGGATGAGTTCTCATTGATTTCTCTACTCCCAGGGAAGGCGGTGGGGCTGCATCTCCATAGTCTGTCGTGGTGCCCCTTCCTTTCCTCCTAGGGAAGACGGTGGGGCTGCATCTCAATAGTCTGACGTGGTGTCCCTTCCTTTCCTCTTGGGGAAGACGGTGGGGCTGCATCTCAATAGTTTGACGTGGTGTTCCTTCCTTTCCTCCTAGGGAAGACGGTGGGGCTGCATCTCAATAGTTTGACGTGGTGTTCCTTCCTTTCCTCCTAGGGAAGACGGTGGTGCTGCATCTAAATAGTCTGACGTGGTGTTCCTTCCTTTCCTCCTAGGGAAAGTCCTATATTTTAACTGATTTTTTGTATTATAATTTGTTTAATTTAACCTTCATTTAACTAGGCAATTCTTATTTACAATGATGGCCTACCGGGGAACAGTGGGTTAACTTTTACCTTGTCAGCTCTAGGATTCGATCCAGCAACTTTTCGGTTACTGGCCCAACGCTCCAACCACTAGGCTACCTGCTCCCCCAAATATAACCAAATGGTTTATTCTGGTTTATTTATTATTACTGGGTGCGTCTTAATAGTCCTGGTGTGAAGGAACAGGACAGGTAAGAACAGGTAAGCTGGCACAAAAGCCCAGTAGGCATCTGTCACATTGCTCTCACCAATCCCTATGTTTTAAGAATGGAGGAGATGGAGGAGAAGTAAAAATACTTTAGACTATTAAGATGCACCCAGTAGGGTCCCAGTAGGATCCCAGTAGGATCCCAGTAGGGTCCCAGTAGGGTCCCAGTAGGTTCCCAGTAGGAACTTGTTTGAGATAATAAACCATTTGCTTATATTTCTTTGTTATAGTCAGGATTTAGTCATTCAATGCAGTGGTTTTCTCAGTAACGCTTCAGGTGTCTACTTTAAAGTGTGGGTGGGTGGGTGTGTGGGTAGGTAGGTGGGTGGTCTGGTTTGGCAGGCACTTAGTTTTCTCCCACTTCTCAGGGCCTGGGGTGCTACAGGTTGTTTAGGAGTCTCATTTTTAGTCTGTAGAGCCAAGATGGTGAGTTTAGAACCACGCTATCGGTGCACTATTGATTTCCCTCCATCGTCTGCTATCGAAAGTGTTTGTCATTGTTTTGTGTGTGGATGCACATTTGTGTGTCCATTTTGTCAGTGTGTGGTCATTTATTCTCACGTGCGTTTTTATAATACAATCACCACTGACATTTCTTACAGTGTTCTAACACATGCTAGCTTATTTAGCATATGTTCAGCCTATTGTGTCTATTATACAGCCAGTCAATCAATCAGGTTCCAAACCTCATGTGACAAGGCGGTAGGAATCTCACACCTTCATCCGTGGGAGGCATGTGCTGTTGTGATATCACTCGTTCTCCAACACTCAGAAGAAGGCCTCAGCCCAGGCGTGAAGAGGATTGGGTTCGAAAATCTATTGTAGCATGACACGCTACAACACGTTTTAGGGATGGTCCAGTCCACGGAAGAGCGTTCAATAAATCATCTGAAAAGGAGAGAGGGGCGCCCCCGAAAAATGGAGGGAAAAAAATCGAAGGGAAGAAAAAAGGAAGGAAAATCTGGGCTTTATGAGCGAGCATCTCGGAGCGCATTGTGATGCACGGAGCCGGCATTCAGACTCTTCCGAGGCACATTTTGGATCTATTATAGATGTGCCCCTGTGGATCCGGCTACTCTAGTTGGTGCGCCGAGAACAGCTCCCCTGTTCCGAGAAGGATAAATTCATGAGATATGGGAGAGAGATGATGTAGCATGATAGATTGGCAGATGGATTGATATACAGTACATCCTGTATTATCAGGCTGCTACTCCCCCCTCTCTCTCTGAGGGAGAGAGAGAGTTGTGGATGGGAAGGATCAGAGCAGTCTGAATAACTGGAAAGAATGAGTGACAGATAGTTGAGCCAATTAAATAAGTCTTGATTGCCCTTTCAGTTTGTGGTTTGTTCTACTTGGGATGAGTTAACATGGTAGAAGAACATTTCTACTGCATGAGAAAAGCAATGTGAAGCTCACATTTATTAAATACTGAATACTGAGTACTTCTAATGAACATGGAGGACTCTTTTCCCAAACCTTTCCTTGAGTTCCCCCTGCTTATTAATGCACCTTCTCTGTTTGCCATTTGTCCTAGAGGGCATCGGGTAGCTTTCACGTTGTTGTTTCTCACATGGCGACGGCAGAGAGAGAGCGAACAGATCGCCACGGTAACCACCAGCGGCGACGCTACACTGCCTGGAGCTCACACAGAGAAGATGAGGGGGTAAGGGGGGCAGAGGGGGATCGAGGGGGCAGACGGAGGAGGCAGGTATGGCAGATGGTCTCTACCTCTAGGTACAGTGAGGGAAAAAAAAAGTATTTGATCCCCTGCTGATTTTGTTTGCCCACTGACAAAGAAATGATCAGTCTATAATTTTAATGGTAGGTTTATTTGAACAGTGAGAGACAGAATAACAACAACAAAAATCCAGAAAAACGCATGTGAAAATGTTATAAATTGATTTGCATTTTAATGAGGGAAATAAGTATTTGACCCTGTCTCGATCAGAAAGATTTCTGGCTCCCAGGTGTCTTTTATACAGGTAACGAGCTGAGATTAGGAGCACACTCCTAAAGGGAGTGCTCCTATTCTCAGTTTGTTACCTGTATAAAAGACACCTGTCCACAGAAGCAATCAATCAATCAGATTCCAAACTCTCCACCATGGCCAAGACCAAAGAGCTCTCCAATGATGTCAGGGACAAGATTGTAGACCTACACAAGGCTGGAATGGGCTACAAGACCATCGCCAAGCAGCTTGGTGAGAAGGTGACAACAGTTGGTGCGATTATTCGCAAATGGAAGAAACACAAAAGAACTGTCAATCTCCCTCGGCCTGGGACTCCATGCAAGATCTCACCTCGTGGAGTTGCAATGACCATGAGAACAGTGAGGAATCAGCCCAGAACTACACGGGAGGATCTTATCAATGATCTCAAGGCAGCTGGGACCATAGTCACCAAGAAAACAACGCCCGCAAGGTCCCCCTGCTCAAGAAAGCACATATAGCCCGTCTGAAGTTTGCCAATGAACATCTGAATGATTCAGAGGACAACTGGGTGAAAGTGTTGTGGTCAGATGAGACCAAAATGGAGCTCTTTGGCATCAACTCAACTCGCCGTGTTTGGAGGAGGAGGAATGCTGCCTATGACCCCAAGAACACCATCGCCACCGTCAAACATGGAGGTGGAAACATTATGCTTTGGGGGTGTTTTTCTGCTAAGGGGACAGGACAACTTCACCGCATCAAAGGGACGATGGACGGGGCCATGTTTCCCGTCAAATCTTGGGGGAGAACCTCCTTCCCTCAGCCAGGGCAATGAAAATGGGTCGTGGATGGGTATTCCAGCATGACAATGACCCAAAACACACGGCCAAGGCAACAAAGGAGTGGCTCAAGAAGAAGCACATTAAGGTCCTGGAGTGGCCTAACCAGTCTGCCGACCTTAATCCCATAGAAATCTGTGGAGGGAGCTGAAGGTTCGAGTTGCCAAACGTCAGTCTCGTCCTAATGACTTGGAGAAGATCTGCAAAGAGGAGTGGGACAAAATCCCTCCTGAAATATGTGCAAACCTGGTGGCCAACTATAAGAAACGTCTGACCTCTGATTGCCAACAAGGGTTTTGCCACCAAGTACTAAGTCATGTTTTGCAGAGGGGTCAAATACTTATTTCCCTCATTAAAATGCAAATCAATTCATAAACATTTTCACATGCGTTTTTCTGGATTTTTTTGTTGTTATTCTGTCTCTCACTGTTCAAATAAACGTACCATTAAAATTATAGACTGATCATTTCTTTGTCAGTGGGCAAACGTACAAAATCAGCAGGGGATCAAATACTTTTTTCCCTCACTGTAGATAGGGGGAGAAAGAGGGGGAAGGGGGACACGGGGTATAAGGGTTCATCACCCCCCCAGGTCTGTCATTGTAACCAATTAGAAAGGCTCATAAGAAGTGATCGAGGTGTAATTGGTGGTAGTGATTGTTTGGGTATTTTGGTGGGTGGTGGAACTGTCCACTTGTTCAGGTTTTCCATGATAGTGTTGTCAGCAGAAATATAGATTCTATATCTGTCTTCCATCCCAAAGTCCTAAGATCAAACATGGATCTAACTGGGGGAGATGATCAAACCGATCTGATTGCTGAAAGGGGGACACCTTGTCAGTTGACCAACTGAATGTATTTAACTGAAATGTATCTTCCGCATTAAACCCAACCCCTCCGAATCATTTCCTTCAGTGTTCTCTATGGGGACTATAAGATCTTAATTTGACCAGTTTCTCACAGCAGGAAAATAATCCTGCAGCAAATGGAAATGTGAATTGTTATGTGGATTGTAATTCATGGACATGTTTGTGTAGGGAAAATCATGTTGAACATTTTAAAGTGAAAATTACAAACTTTAGAAGCCTTTTAAAACTTTGAATACACTACAAGTTTGCATTTTCCTGCGCCGCAGGAAAATCCTCTGCGACAGAGTGATCAAATTAAGACAGAACATCTGTAGGATCAGATCCCTCTCCAGTTCAATGAAGTACAGGCCACTACTTCTGCAGAGCTTTCAACTAGGCACTGAGAAATGTTGACCCAAATTAACAATTCCGTGAAACTCACTCATTTTCATGAGCCATTAAGCCAGTCCTAGATTCAATTTAAGCTCCAAGAAATAGAATACATTATACATCATTTGAATCGAGAGTAGTAATAGTAGGTGAAATGAGAGATTGGCAGAATTGGGGTATATTTAAATAATATCCAATAGGTGAATCCAATGCATATCGAATGGATTTATCCAAGACAATCTATCCTAGCCAAATCTGTCTACATCTAGGGTATAAAAAAGTATTAATTGGCACTTAGTCATAATTTATGCAAATCTTTTCACACCAGTCATTACAGTTTGGGTTCATTCCCTTCCTGAAAAGTTATTTCCAAGTCAATGTACCCAAAGCTAAACACGTCTTTGATTTATAATTTTAAGAAGAAAGAGGATTTATTTTATGAAATTATTTAAATATCCATTTGATAATGAGGAGAGGTCCTGAGGAGAGGTCCTTTAATTGGTCCCCCATCCTCTTTTTTTAACCTCCTCTCTCTCTGTTTCTTTCTGTTGCCCTTTTTCCATCGCCTCTCAGTCCCCCCTTTCCTCCCCATCCCTTCCTCCTCCCTCTCTCTCTCTCCCCCTCCCTCCCTCTCTCTCTTCCTTACCAACTTAATTCAATTCATATAATCAAGGTGATAAAAATGTATTACGAATCCCCCTGAACTCTTGAACCCCTGAGTCGGGCGTATGCACATTAAATTGGGGCGAGGAGAGGAAACTTTTCATAACGCTGCAACCTCAGCAAAACCTCACTATCCACCAACCACCTGCCCAGTATTTCATATTGATGTTAAGATACCCCACCCCACCCCTCCCCTCTGCCTCTCATCATGATACAAGGCTGTTTCAGGCTGGAAAATTGACGGTAACAAATGCAGCAGGTAATGATATTTATCAGGCCAGATGAGAGGCGCAGTGTGAGACTCTTCCCTGACACGCATCAATAAAATAGTCCTGCAGAGCTGAACCAGAGCTGAGACACAACAATCTCTCACAGTCTCACATCAGAATTAGACGTTCATCCATGTTTCTCCAATGTCAAATTTCAAAGTTGTGTTTAAGGTTCAGAATTTTTTAGGCATTAAAGGGATAATCCACCCCAAGCCACTAATTCCTATAATTAACAGTGTTAAATAACACATATATATGAAAACAATATTTTCTGTGAACACATTTTTCATTTTGTGGTAATAACAAGGTTGGTAGAAACATGAGAAAATCTTTTTGGGAAATCTGTTGCAACTCAGGTCTAAAACAAAACCCGCAATGCTCTCTCTCTGGGCTGGCAAGCTAGCTAGGTGGCTAGCTCGAAGACATAGCTACACACAATAATACCAAAATCCATATCAGCATGTGAAGTATCTAGCTAGCTGTAAAATCTCCTAAACAAACTGCGCTATCAATTTAGGAGTCTTACTCACCGAGTTCAACTTGCAGTTCGTCTCTGTCATTGAGCTATAAATGGTATCTCTGCCCAGAGCAACGTTGCTTTCCCGCAGAAATACTTTTGATGAGTTTGTCTGAAGTGGTTTGTACATTCGATTCCTCCTCCCCTCTTGAGAGAGAGAATCTCTTTTAAAAGCGTTAGGGGATAACAAACTATCACATACTGATAAAACATAAGCTTTTACCAAATTGAGTTTCATGATTTTTATGTCTGGGGGTGGATTATCCCTTTAACTCTGAATTGTTAAGGTTAAGGTTTGGGATAGGCTTAAAATAAAAATATCAAAAACAAATTTCTATCACTGGATTCGAACATGCAACAGAGGCAGATGCTTATCCCCATCCACAACCAGTGCCCATCTGCCATCCCTATCTACAACGCCCTAGTAAAACCCCAACCTACTTGAAGGTAACAGCGCTCACTGTTGCCCCTAGAGACACATCATCTGCCAACAACCTCAGACATGGATAGACGTCCAATACTGACTTGTATCACAGGTGACCTGCCTGCTGAGGCCACCATAGATATTATAGTCCTGCAGAGCTGAGGTCACCATAGATATTATACTCCTGCAGAGCTGAGGTCACCATAGATATTATAGTCCTGCAGAGCTGAGGTCACCATAGATATTATACTCCTGCAGAGCTGAGGTCACCATAGATATTATACTCCTGCAGAGCTGAGGTCACCATAGATATTATAGTCCTGCAGAGCTGAGGCCACCATAGATATTATAGTCCTGCAGAGCTGAGGCCACCATAGATATTATAGTCCTGCAGAGCTGAGGTCACCATAGATATTATAGTCCTGCAGAGCTTGTCAACGGGACAAGTGCCTTGCAGAGCTGAACCAGAGCTGAGGCCACCATAGATATTATACTCCTGCAGAGCTGAACCAGAGCTGAGGCCAACATAGATATTATACTCCTGCAGAGCTGAACCAGAGCTGAGGCCAACATAGATATTATACTCCTGCAGAGCTGAACCAGAGCTGAGGGCCAACAGGAATTATAGGATACTGCCCACAGGGTAACACAGAGACAAATACTCATATACACACTCACATAAATGTTCATTCATGTACACACACACACACACACACACACACAGTGGGCAAAACATTAGGAACACCAGCTCTTTCCATGACATAGACTGACCAGCTGAAAGCTATGATCCCTTATTGATGTCACTTGTTAAATCCACCTCAGTCAGTGTAGATTAAGGGAAGAAGACAGGTTAAAGAAGGAATTGTAAGCCTTGAGACAATTGAGACATGGATTGTGTATGGGTGCCATTCAGAGGGTGAATGGGCAAAGACAAAAGATTGAAGTGTCTTTGAACCAGGTATGGTAGTAAGTGCCAAGTGCAGCAGTTTGTGTCCCAAACTGCAAAGCTACTGGGATTTCCACTCTCAACAGTTTCCCGTGTGTATCAAGAATGGTCCACCACTCAAAGGACATTCAGCCAACTTGACACAACTGTGGAAAGCCTTGGAGTCAACATGGGCCAGCATCCCTGTGGAACGCTTTCAACACCTTGTAGAGTCCATGTTCTGAGGGTGAAAGGGGGTGGGGAGCGTCTTACAGGAACAATTGGGGTCAAGTGCCTTACTCAAGGGCACATCGGCATATTTTTCACCTCATCTGCTCAGGGATTCAAACCAGTCACCTTTTGGTTACTGGCCCAACACTCTTAACCACTAGGCTATCTGCCACCCCAATAATGGACATTGGACATTATTCACAGTCATGTTGGTTTGCTCACCCATCCCTCAGTGATGTACTCGGACTCACGCATACCCCATCCAGTACATGGACATATATGCTACAGTCACTCAAACGACACTCACAATCACACAAAACTCTCAAAGACAAACATCCTGACATCAGACATCATGACCGGTCCCACAGACCCTACACAAGCAAAAAATAATATACACACTTGAACACACTCTCTCTCTCTACTGTACCTCTCTCAATTAAATTGTCTTTATTGGCGTGACATAACAATGTACATATTGCGAAGGCTTACTTTGGAGATTTACAATATTAACAAAATAAAAATAATAAAAATATTGTCAACTTGGACAACAGTAACAACAATAACCAAGGGTCAAAATAACCATACGTTGAACAGTAACAATAAGCATAGAGGACATTTGCAGGTTGGTTGGTCTGTCAAGACACCGTCCCTCATCTTATGGTAGGCAGCAATGTAGTGTGCTGCCAACCCACAGCTCTCTGCGTCCTCCCCCAACAGGACGGGTAGCCTATCCTCATCAGAGAGGTCTTTGAAACCTTGAATAAGGGTTTTAAATTTGGGGAAATGACACTCTAATTGTTTTATATTTTTGACATTTTGCCAGGAAGTGCAGCTCTCTCAGGTTCTGCTGTTGTGCAGTGGTTGTACAGACTTTCCTCTACAGGGAGCCAGGTCTTCCTGTGTCTACCCTTCTCAATGGCAAGGCTGTTCTCACTGAGCCTGTGCTTTGTCAAGATTTCTCTAAGGTTTTGATCAGTAAACATGGTCAAATAGTTAGCCACGGTATACTGTCGATTTAGGGCCAGATAGCATAGAATTTTTCTTTGTGATTGTGCTTGTGTTTACAAATAAGCAATGTAGTATTGTTTTGACTGTGTTGTAATTTGGTTTATTCTGACTGATTGGATGTTCTGGTCCTGAGGCTTCAGTGTGTTAGTAGAACAGGTTTGTGAACTCAGACCCAGGACCAGCTGGATGATGAGACTCTTTTCTTTGCTCAGCTCTTGGCATTGCATGGCTTGGTAATGATATGAGAGGGGGTCACTGTATGTTAGATCTTTCCAAAACGTAATTGCTTAATTACTTAACAATTGTCTTACCTCTACTTGCCTGATGAATAGCAATTTCATTCTTTCAATCTTTCTCTCTCTGCCTCTCTTTCTCCCACTCTACCTCTCAATTAAATTTCAATTTAAGGGGCTTTATTGGCATGGGAAACATATGTTTACATTGCCAAAGCAAGTGAAATAGATGAACACTCTCTCTACCTCTCTCCCTCTCTCTCAATTCAATTTAAGGGCTTTATTGGCATGGGAAAAATATGTTAAGTAGATAATAAACAAAAGTGAAATGAACAATAAAAATGAACAGTAAACATTACACTCACAAAAGATCCAAAATAATCAAGACATTTCAAATGTCATATTATGTGCAAATAGTTAAAGTACAAAAGGGAAGATAAATAAACATACATTTGGGTTGTATTTACAATGGTGGTTGCCCTTTTCTTGTGGCAACAGGTCACAAATCTTTCTGCTGTGATGGCACACGGGTATTTCACCCAATAGATATGGGAGTTTATCGAATCTGAGGGAAATATGTGTCTCTAATATGTTCATACATTTGGCAGGAGGTTAGGAAGTGCAGCTCAGTTTCCACCTCATTTTGTGTGCAGTATGCATATAGCCACATAGTGTTCTCTTGAGAGCCCGGTCTGCCTACGGCGGCCTTTCTCAATAGCAAGGCTATGCTCACTGAGTCTGTACATAGTCAAAGCTTTCCTTATGTTTGGGTCAGTCACAGTGGTCAGGTATTCTGCCACTGTGTACTCTCTGTTCAGGGCCAAATAGCATTCTAGTTTGCTGTGTTTTTTTGTTAATTCCTTCTAATGTGTCAAGTAATTATCTTTTTGTTTCCTCATGATTTGGTTGGGTCTAATTGTGTTGCTGTCCTGGGGCTCTGTGGGGTCTGTTTGTGTTTGTGAACAGAGCCCAAGGACCAGCTTGCTTAGGAATTGCTTCCTTTTAGGTGGTGGTAGAATTTAACGTTTCTTTTCTGGATTTTGATCATTAGTAGGTATCGGCCTAATTCTGCTCTGCATGCACTATTTGGTGTTTTACGTTGTACATAGAGGATACTTTTGAAGAATTCTGCATGCAGTCTCAATTTGGTGTTTGTCCCATTTTCTGAATTCTTGGTTGGTGAGCTGATCCCAGACCTCACAACCATAAAGGTCAGTGGGGGTTCTATAACTGATTTAAGTATTTTTTGCCAGATCCTAATTGGTATGTCGAATTTTATGTTCCTTTTGATGGCATACGAGGCCCTTCTTGCCTTGTCTCTCAGATCGTTCACAACTTTGTGGAAGTTACCTGTGGCGCTGATGTTTAGGCCAAGGTATGTGTAGTTTTTGGTGTGCTCTAGGACAACTTTGTCTAGATGGAATTTGTATTTGTGGTCCTGGCAACTGGACCTTTTTTGGAAAACCATTATTTTTGTTTTACTGAGATTTACTGTCAGGGCCCAGGTCTGTCAGAATCTGTGCAGAAGATCTAGGTGCTGCTGTAGGTATGTAGATACGTCATCAGATACATCATCAGAGCGCGCAACAGAATATTATACTGTCTACACTCGGTTTGTTGTTTATATTAAAATTGTTTCATTAAATCGATTTTAATCAGAGCTAAAGTTATGTTGCTAAGGATTCCACGACGCGGTTAGCCTTTATGGCTGGGACTGCAAGTTTGTGGTCCATTTCTTTGTGTGGATTCCGCGAGTGCTAGCTGGCTGTACTACAGACACCTGTTGTCGTCGCGGGAAAGACTCATTGTTATCTTTTTGTAAAACAGCTGGTTGCAGTAAAGAGCCAACCTGGAGATCCTGAGGGAAATCGATGAGTACCAGCAGCTTTACGCTATTGAGGAACAACATACTCCATCATGGAAAGATCCGACTACCTCACAAAATAACTTTAACCCGAGAAAAAAAAGAAAAACAGATTCATCTACAGACACGGACGATTTACTTACCGTTGAAGTAGAGGCTAGTGTTCTGGCTGGAATCCATGCAACACTGGAAAAGTTGTGTGACGAGGTAGCAGGGCTGAGGGGGAGTTTGGAGTTCAGCTAGAGTGAAATTCTCATGCTCCAAGGAGAAAACAAGGCACTCACATGGATTGTTTTCTCAGGGAAAACAGGTTGATAAAGGAGTCGCTACTAGACAAACAAAGCCGTAGCATGCGTGAAAATCATTTTTCTTCTGGGATTCCTGACGCATCTTTTTCATGCAATCCGCCTTGAAACTTCCTATAGAGACTGTAAACAAGGTGGCTTTCCACCAAGTACACAGACTTGGAGCTCAGAGCGACAAGACAAAGGGTCCCCGACCGATCATCGCAAAATGTGAACACTACCAACAAAAGGAGCTGATCAAAAGCAGGGGAAGGGAGCTTAAAGGGACCAAATTTGGTCTCAATGACCAATTTCCAAGGGAGATAAACAAACGTCATAAGAGACTGTATCCGGTACAAAGGCAACAAAGGGAGAAGGGTAAGCGTGCCTTTCTCATTGTGGACATACTCTTTATAGATGGACAGCTATTCCGAGACAGCTCCATAACACCATGGCTGTACTAAATTCTACAGGGACTTCAAATTGTTTATTGTTTGTCTATCTTTTTTTATGTATTTGTCTACAAGTTTATATATGTTTACAACAAGCAAGGGGAAGATATCAGAATAGGGGCATTCGGGAACTATAACATATTGTACGGAGTAGTTAAGCCATCTCTAGTAATGCAAGGTCTCTTTCATGATCATGTGAAATGTCAATTGTTATGGAAATGCTGGGATGTGTTTTTCAATGATGTTAAAGGTAATTATGATGCAACTATGACGGTGATACGGTATGGATTACAATTATCATCATGAATATTAAGGCTATACTCACCACATGTTACACACATAGACACTCAACCATGCAAATGTATTTGGACATCACACATTATAGTCTTACTCTTATACAGACATCGTACACACTCTCACTAAATCACATCCAATATCATACACATCAACCTACTCAGATTTACTGCACAGATAATGGCTCACAGGAAAACAGGCAAGGGAATAAAACAAATATTGTTAGAACCTATTTCTTGAATTATAAATATCAGACATTTGAAAGCTCTAGTTTTGACCATCATAATACCTTTGATGGCAGTAACTTTACAAGCACTAATTATGGTCAATTTAGACTGAGAATAGTATCTAGTTATGGTAAGGGGTGAAATAAGTATATCCAGTTATAACGGTTTAGCAGATTATAAAAAAAGAAGATCAGTCTTTACATGGCTAAAAGAAAAGGAATATAACATAAACTGTCTACAGGAAACTCCCTCCCTCTACATCCTTAGATGAAGTTGCATGGGAAAAGGAATGGGGTGGTGATAATAATTTTCAGTCATGGACAAAGGAACTCAAAAAGTGTGATGATATTAATTAACAAAAATGTCGATCTGAATTTGCAAATAGTCAGGAATGATTCACAAGGAAGGTGGAATATGAATATGAAAGTGGACAAAAAAGAGATTTGGCTAATTAATCTATATGGTCCAAATCAAGATTATCCATACTTCTTCAAAAACATGTATACCAATGTATTGAACTTACAGGCAACAAATGATCAAATCATTATGGTAGGAGACTATAACACAGTGTTAAGTACCTCAATGGACCGTAAAGGTACAAACTATCATCACCGTGCCCTTAAGGAAATCACAAATATTATTGACACATTAGAAATAGTGGGTATTTAGAGACTAAAAAACCCTGACCTAGTGAGATATACATGGAGGAGACTTAATCAAGCTAGGCGTCTTGAGAACTTTCTTGTCTCTTTCTCTCATGCATCAAAGGTTAAAAAAGTTTTAATAGGAGACAGAATGCAATTGGATCATCATCTAATTGGCATTCACATAACTCTTATAGACTTTCCAAGTGGACGGGAATATTGGAAATGTAATCAAAGTTTACTAGAGGACAACTTCTTTTTAACTAAGATAAAATACTTTTTCCAGTATAAAATAGGTTCAGAAAATCCCCTTATTGTATGGGATACCTTTAAATGTACCTTCAGAGGTCATTCAATTCAACATTCATCAATAATAAAAAAGCAGTTTCTGGCTAAAGAGACAAGACTAACAAGGGAAATCCATGATCTAATAGTACAGGTAGATAGCAATAAAAACTATACCACAGAGATACAAAATAAGTCAGAGGAAAAACAAAAAGAACTTGAGGAACTTATTCAAGAACGATCTAATGTGATCTATTACAAAAATAACTGGATGGAATATGGAGAAAAATGCACAAAATTCTTCCTGAATCTCCAATACAGGAACCTCTAACAAAACTCATTTGCAGAAACTCGTTACTGAAGATGGAGTCATCTATGATTCTCCGAATTATATTTTAAAAGAGGGAGCTAATTATTTTAGGCAGATGTTCTCTTTTTTTCATCCTCTCCCACTGAATGAAGATTACAGTAAGGAATTCTTTCCAAATAATATAAAAAATGGAACATTAACAAATGTACAGAAAGATCAGTGTAAAGGCCAAATTACAGAGGAAGACATTTTTGAGGCTATTAAATCCTTTCAGTCTGGAAAAACCCCAGGGCTTGATGGCATACCGGTAGAGGTATGAAACGTCCTCTCACTGTCAACTGCGTTTATTTTCAGCAAACTTAACATGTGTAAATATTTGTATGAACATAACAAGATTCAACAACTGAGACATAAACTGAACAAGTTCCACAGACATTGAATAATGTGTCCCTGAACAAATGGGGGGGTCAAAATCAAAACTAACAGTCAGTATCTGGTGTGGCCACCAGCTGCATTAAGTACTGCAGTGCATCTCTTTCTCATGGACTGCACCCTCCGATCCAACAGGTCTCATCCTCCGATCCCTCCGATCCAACAGGTCCCAGACGTGCTCAATGGGATTCGCTCAGAACGAGCAGTATGGCTGGTGGCATTGTCATGCTGGTGGGTCATGTCAGGATGAGCCTGCAGGAAGGGTACCACATTAGGGAGGAGGATGTCTTCCCTGTAATGCACAGCGTTGAGATTGCCTGCAATGACAACAAGCTCAGTCCGATGATGCTGTGACACACCACCCCAGACCATGACGAACCCTCCACCTCCAAATCAATCCCGCTCCAGAGTACAGGCCTCGGTGTTACGCTCATTCCTTTGACGATAAACGCGAATCCGACCATCACCCCTGGTGAGACAAAACCTCGACTTGTCAGTGAAGAGCACTTTTTGCCAGTCCTGTCTGGTCTAGCGACGGTGGGTTTGATCCCATAGGCGACGTTGTTGCCGGTGATGTCTGGTGAGGACCTGCCTCACAACAGACCTACAAGCCCTCAGTTCAGCCTCTCTCAGCCTATTGCGGACAGTCTGAGCACTGATGGAGGGATTGTGTGTTCCTGGTGTAACTTGGGCAGTTGTTGTTGCCATCCTTTACCTGTTCCGCAGGTGTGATGTTCGAATGTACCGATCCTGTGCAGGTGTTGTTACACGTGGTCTGCCAGCTGTCCGTCCTGTCTCCCTGTAGCGTTGTCTTAGGCGTCTCACAGTACGGACATTGCATTTTATTGCCCTGGTCACATCTGCAGTCCTCATGCCTCCTTGCTGCATGCCTAAGGCATGTTCACGCAGATAAGCAGGGACCCTGGGCATCTTTCTTTTGGTGTTTTTCAGAGTCAGTAGAAAGGCCTCTTTAGTGTCCTAAGTTTTCATAACTGGGACCTTAATTGCCTACCGTCTGTAAGCTGTTAGTGTCTTAACCACCGTTCCACAGGTGCATGTTCATTAATTGTTTATGGTTCATTGAACAAGCATGGGAAACAGTATTTAAACCCTTTACAATGAAGATCTGTGAAGCTATTTCGATTTTTACGAATTATCTTTGAAAGACAGGCTCCTGAAAAAGGGACGTTTCTTTTTTTGCTGAGTTTATATCAAGCCTTTTTTGCTATACTAAAAGCTCCATTGTTAGATAATTTTAACTACTCCCATAGAAAGGGTAGTATGTCAGTTTCTCAGCAGGAAGGTCTGATTTCTCTGTTATTAAAACAAGACCCAGATGTCAAATATAAAGACCCAGTCTATATAAAAAAACTGGAGGCCCCTTACACAATGTTGTGATGCAAAAATACTAGCGAAATGCATAGCACTCAAAATTAAAGGGTTTTCCAGGTATTGTTCATCCTGATCAGACAGATTTTTTACATGGATGATACATTGGAGACAATATACGACAACTACTAGAAGTAATAGAATATCATGAAACATCTAAGAAGCCAGGCCTGGTATTTATAGCGGATTTTGAAAAGGCATTTGATGAAGTAAGACTGGATTTTATTTTGAAATGCCTGGATTTTTTTCAATTTCGGTAATTCTTTTATTAAATGGGTAAAAATAATGAATAGCAACCCCAGGTGTAAAATAGTGAATAACAGCTACTTCAAGAGGAGTTGGGGTGTCCGCTGTCACAAGGGTGTCCGCTGTCACATATCTATTCGTTATGGCCATCTAAATGCTAGCTATTAAAATCAGATCCAATGACAACAATAGAGGATTAGAAATCCAAGGCTTAAAAACAAAGGTGTCCATCCATGTATGCCGATGACTCAAGTTTTATATTAAGTCCGCAAGCTAGATCCCTGAAATGTCTCATTGAAGATCTTGATAACATTTCTGAACTCTCTAGACTAAAACCCAATCATGCTAAGTGTACAATATTACGTATTGGATCTTTAAAAAATACAACTTTTACTTTACCCTGCAGTTTACCTATAAAATGGGCTGATGGTGAAGTAGACATACTTGGTATTCATATCACAAAAGATATAAATAAGCTCTCCACAATGAATCTCCATAGAAAAGATCCTGCAACCATGGAGAGGGAAATATCCGTCTATTTGTGGAAAAATTGCCCTGATTAACTCCTTAGTCATATCTCAGTTTACTCACTTACTTATGGCACTGCCTACTCCTGATGATTCATTTTTCAAATCATATGAGCAAAAAATATTTTGCTTTATCTGGGACTTTAAACCAGACAAAATAAAACATGCCTATCTATATAATGAATATGAGTTGGGTGGGTTGAGATTATTAAATATAAAAGCACTAAACCTCTCTCTAAAAGCTTCACTCATTCAAAAGTTTTACTTGAACCCTAAATGGTTCTCAAGTAGGTTACTAAGAAAAGCTCATCCATTGTTTCAAAATTGCCCTTTTGCCTTTGTGCAGATTGCCATGTCTCATTTTCAATTAATTGAAAATGATACTTTTTCAAAGTATCTCTCTTTTTCAAACATTCATTGCAGAGCTGAGAGCTGGCTACAATTTCAATTTCATCCCCTTGAAAAGATAGAACAAATATTACAACAAATATTATGGCTGAACTCAAATGTGCTGGTTGATAAAATACCTGTATTTATGGGAAAGATGTTTGAAAAGGGTATTTTGTTCTTAAATGATATTGTAAATTGGAATGGTAGAGTTATGTCCTTCATGGAGTTATAAGAATTGTACGGGAAGGTCTGCTCAATCCAAGAGTACAACCAATTGATTACAGCATTACCCCAAAAATGGAGGAGGCAGGTGGCAGCGGGAGGAGGAAGGGAACTGGTCTGTAGGCCCTCCTTGGTTAGGGACAGAAGCACCAGATCTTCAGCCAACAGTAGACGTTTCACTTCAGATTCTAGTATGGTGAGGCCGGGTGCTGCAGACTGTTCTAGTGCCCTTGCCAATTCGCGTATATATATATATGTATGTCGGAAGTTTACATACACCTTAGCCAAATACATTTAAACTCAGTTTTTAACATTTAATCCAAGTAAAAATTGCCTGTTCTAGGTCAGTTAGGATCACGACTTTATTTTAAGAATGTGAAATGTCAGAATAATACTAGAGAGAAGGATTTATTTCAGCTTTTATTTCTTTCATCACATTCCCAGTGGGTCAGAAGTTTACATACACTCAATTAGTATTTGGTAGCATTGCCTTTAAATTGTTTAACTTCGGTCAAACGTTTCGGGTAGCCTTCCACAAGCTTCCCACAATAAGTTAGGTGAATTTTGGCCCATTCCTCCTGACAGAGCTGGTGTAACTGAGTCAGGTTTGTAGGCCTCCTTGCTCGCACACGCTTTTTCAGTTCTGCCCACAAATGTTCTATAGGATTGAGGTCAGGGCTTTGTGATGGCCACTCCAATACCTTGACTTTGTTGTCCTTAAGCCATTTTGCCACAACTTTGGAAGTATGCTTGGGGTCATTGTCCATTTGGAAGACCCATTTGCGACCAAGCTTTAACTTCCTCACTGATGTCTTGAGATGTTGCTTCAATATATCCACACAATTTTCTTTCCTCATGATGCAATCTATTTTGTGAAGTGCACCAGTCCCTCCAGCAGCAAAGCATCCCCACAACTTGATGCTGCCACACCCGTGGTTGGGATGGTGTTCTTCGGCTTTCAAGCCTCCCCCTTTTTCCTCCAAATATAACGATGGTCATTATGGCCAAACAGTTCTATTTTTGTTTCATCAGACCAGAGGACATTTCTCCAAAAAGTATGATCTTTGTCCCCATGTGCAATTGCAAACCGTAGTCTGGCTTTTTATGGCAGTTTTGGAGCAGTGGCTTCTTCTTTGCTGAGCGGCCTTTCAGGTTATGTCGATATAGGACTCGTTTTACTGTGGATATAGATACTTCCGTACCTGTTTCGTCCAGCATCTTCACAAGGTCCTTTGCTGTTGTTCTGAGATATATTCACACTTTTTGCACCAAGGTACGTTCATCTCTAGGAGACAGAACACATCTATTTCCTGAGCGGTATGACGGATGCGTGGTCCCATGGTGTTTATACTTGCATACTATTCTTTGTACAGATGAACGTGGCAACTTCAGGCGTTTGGAAATTGCTCCCAAGGATAAACCAGACTTGTGAAGGTCTACAATTTTGGCTGATTTCTTTTGATTTTCCCATGATGTCAAGCAAAGAAGCACTGAGTTTTAAGGTAGGTCTTGAAATATATCCACAGGTACACCTCCAATTGACTCAAATTATGTCAATTAGCCTATCAGAAGCTTCTAAAGCCATGACATCATTTTCTGGAATTTTCCAAGCTGTTTAAAGGCACAGTCAACTTAGTGTATGGAAACTTCTGACCCACTGGAATTGTGATACAGTGAATGATAAGTGAAATAATCTATCTGTAAACAATTGTTGGAAACATTATTTGTGTCATGCACAAAGTAGATCTCCTAACCGACTTGCCAAAACTATAGTTTGTTAACAAGAAATTTGTGGAATGGTTGAAAAAGCACTTTTAATGACTCCAACCTAAGTGTATGTAAACTTCCGACTTCAACTCTATATATATATATATATATATATATTGCCCTGTCTCACCCCCACGGCCCTGTGGAAAGAAATGTGTGTGTTTTTTTGCCAATTTTAACCGCACACTTGTTGTTTGTGTACATGGATTTTATAATGTCGTATGTTTTTCCCACAACACCACTTTCCATCAATTTGAATAGCAGACCCTCATGCCAAATTGAGTCAAAGCTTTTTTGAAGTCATCGAAGCATGAGAAGACTTTGCCCTTGTTTTGGTTTGTTTGTTTGTCAATTAGGGTGTGAATATGTGGTCTGTCGTACGGTAATTGGGTAAAAAAGCCAATTTGACATTTGCTCTGTACATTGTTTTCACTGAGTCTGCTGTTAATGATATGCAGAGGATTTTCCCAAGGTTGCTGTTGACGCATATCCCACAGTAGTTATCCTCCTGTTCCAAATATTGGGAAAGATGATGTTAAAGAGTTGGAATTTGTGGTCTGTATGTTTTATAATTTGAGGATAACATCAACACCACAGGCCTTTTTTGGTTGTAGGGTTTGTATTTTGTTCTGTACTTCATTCAATGTAGTTGGAGAATCCAGTCCATAGTTGATTCTAAGATTTTAATTTGATCATATATATGTTTTTGCTGTTTGTAGTTTGTTATAGAGCCAAAAATAGACCTTTAAACAGGTCAACATTCAGAAGGCCGCAGGACAGGCGAATTACCAGGACGTGTACTCTGAGCATGCGCTGACCAACTGGAAAGTGTCTTCACTGACATTTTCAACCAGTCACTGACTGAGTCTATATTACCAACATGTTTCAAGCAGACCACCATAGTCCCTGTGCCCAAGAACACTAAGGTAACCTGCCTAAATGACTACAGACCCGTAGCACTCACATGCTTTGAAAGGCTGGTCATGGCTCACATCAGCACCATTATCCCAGAAACCCTAGACCCACTCCAATTTGCATACCGCCCCAACAGATCCACAGATGATGCAATCTCTATTGCACTCCACACTGCCCTTTCCCACCTGGACAAAAGGAACACCTATGTGAGAATGCTATTCATTGACTACAGCTCAGCGCTAACACCATAGTGCCCTCAAGCTCATCACTAAGCTAAGGACCCTGGGACTAAACACCTCCCTCTGAAACTGGATCCTGGACTTCCTGACGGGCCGCCCCCCCCGGTGGTAAGGGTAGGTAACAACACATCTGCCACGCTGATCCTCAACACAGGTGCCCCTCAGGGGTGCGTGCTCAGTCTCCTCCTGTACTCCCTGTTCACCCATGACTGCATCCCCCCTCAGCGTGATCAAGACAAATGAGATGATTGTGGACTACAGGAAAAGGAGCTTCAAGTTCCTTGGTGTCGACATCACCAACAAACGATCATTTTCCAAACACACCAATACAGTCGTGAAGAGGGCACGGCAAAGCCTATTCCCCCTCAGGAGACTGAAAAGATTTGACATGGGTCCTCAGATCCTCAAAAGGTTCTACAGCTGCACCATAGAGAGCATCCTGGCTGGTTGTATCACTGCCTGGTATGGCAACTGCTCGGCCATCCTGCCATCCAGGACCTCTATACCAGACAGTGTAAATTTTCTAAATCTCCAGCCACCCTAGTCATAGACTGTTCTCTCTGCTACCACATGGCAAGCGGTACCGGAGCGCCAAGTCTTGGTCCAAAAGGCTTCTTAACAGCTTCTACCCCTAAGCTCCTGAACAGCTAATCACAGACTATTTGCACCCCTTTTACGCTGCTGTTACTCTCTGTTTATTACCCACATTTACATATTACCTCAATTACCTCGACTAACCTGTGCCCCCGCACATTGACCCTGTACCGGTACCCCCTTTATATAGCCTCGCTACTGTTATTTTACTGCTGCTCTTTAATTATTTGTTATTTTTTTACTTATCTATTTTTTACTTAATACTTATTTTTCTTAAAACTGCATTGTTGGTTAAGGGCTTGTAAGTAAGCATTTCACTGTAAGGTCTACACCTGTTGTATTCAGCGCATGAGACAAATACAATTTGATTTGAAAAAGATTGGAGAAGTGGTTTACCCATACATCTCCGTTTTGGATTGATAATTCTACGTGTTGTTGTTTGTTTAGTGTTTTCCAATTTTGGATTCTATGGATTCTTCAATTACACTGAACTGATTTCTGACGTGCTGCTCCTTCTTAGACCTGGACCCTTTACTGCCAACACGGAGCCCCACCGATCCATCACGACTGGTCTGCTGACGTAATCGTCCGAGGAGATTTCAACAGGCTTTTCCGTTGCGACGTTGCCGAAGACCCATCTGCTAGCCCCGGCCCGCTAGCTTTCTGAATCGCCGTGTCTCGAGCTGGCTTAGCGTAGTAGCGACTACCGAATGGCTCGCTGACTCACCTATTGCTGCTCATTGGACCCTATGATCACTCAGCTACACATGCCTCTCCATAATGTCAATATGCCTTGTCTACTGCTGTTTAGGTTAGTTATTATTGTTTTATTTCACTGTAGAGCCCCCAGCCCTGCCCAACATGCCTTAGATAGCTCTTTTGTCCCACCCCCCACACATGTGGAGACCTCACCTGTCTTAACTGGTGCCTCCAGAGACACAACCGCTCTCATCGTCACGCAATGCCTAGATTTACCTCCACTGTACTCACATCCTACCATACCCTTGTCTGTACATTATGCCCTGAATCTATTCTACCACGCCCAGAAATCTGCTTATTTTATTCTCTGTTCCCAGCGCACTAGACAACCAGTTCTTATAGCCTTTAGCCATATCCTACTCCTCCTCTGTTCCTCTGGTGGTGTAGAGGTTAACCCAGGCCTTGTAGCCTCCAGGACCACACATATTCCCCAGGCGCTCTCATTTGTTGACTTCTGTAACCGTAAAAGCCTTGGTTTCATGCATGTTAACATCAGACGCCTCCTCCCTAAGTTTGTTTTATTCACTGCTTTAGCACACTCCGCCAACCCTGATGTCCTAGCCGTGTCTGAATCCTGGCTTAGGAAGGCCACCAAAAATTCTGACATTTCCATCCCCAACTACAACATTTTCCGACAAGGTGGAACAGCCAAAGGGGGCGGAGTTGCAATCTACTGGAGCGATAGCCTGCAGAGTTCTGTCATACTATCCAGGTCCGTGCCCAAACAATTCGAGCTTCTACTTATAAAAATCCACTTTTCCAGAAATAAGTCTCTCACCGTTGCCGCTTGTTATAGACCCCCCCAGCCCCCAGCTGTGCCCTGGACACCATATGTGAATTGATTGCCCCCCATCTATCTTCAGTTCATACTGTTAGGTGACCTAAACTGGGATATGCTTAACACCCTGGCTGTCCTACAATCGAAGCTAGATGCCCTCAATCTCACACAAATAATCAAGGAACCTACCAGGTACAACCCTAAATCCGCAACCATGGGCACCGTCATAGATATCATCCTGACCAACCTGCCCTCTAAATACGCCTCTGCTGTCTTCAACCAGGATCTCAGTGATCACTGCCTCATTGCCTGCGTCCGTAATGGGTCCATGGTCAAACGCCACCCCTCATCACTGTCAAATGCTCCCTAAAACACTTCAGCGAGCAGGCCTTTCTAATCGACATGGCCCGGGTATCCTGGAAGGATATTGACCTCATTCCGTCAATAGAGGATGCCTGGTTGCTCTTTAAAAGTGCTTTCCTCACCATCTTAAATAAGCATGCCCCATTAAGAAAATGTAGAACTAAGAACAGATATAGCCCTTGGTTCACCCCAGACTTGACTGCCCTTGACCAGCACAAAAACATCCTGTGGCGTACTGCATTAGCATCGAATAGCCCCCGCGATATGCTACTTTTCAGGGAAGTCAGGAACAAATATACACATTCAGTTAGGAAAGCTAAGGCTAGCTTTTTCAAACAGAAATGTGCATTCTGTAGCACGAATTCCAAACAGTTTTGGGAAACTGTAAAGTCCATGGAGAATAAGAGCACCTCCTCCCAGCTCCTCCCAGGCTAGGAAATCTACAATAATCGATCATTTCAATAAGCATTTTTCTATGGCTGGCCATGCTTTCCTCCTGGCTACCCCTACCCCGACCAACAGCTCTGCACCCCTCGCAGAAACTTGCCCAAGTCCCCCCCGCTTCTCCTTCACCCAAATCCAGACAGCTGATGTTCTGAAAGAGCTGCAAAATCTGCATTCCTACAAATCAACTGGGCTAGACAATCTGGACCCTCTCTTTCTACAATTATCAGCCGAAATTGTTGCAACCCCTATTACTAGCCTGTTCAACCTCTCTTTCGTATTGTCTGAGATCCCCAAAGATTAGTAAGCACCCCTCTTCAAAGGGGGAGACACTATATACCAAAACTGTTATAGACCTATATCCATCATGCTCTGCCTTTCTAAAATCTTCGAAAGCCAAGTTAACGAACAGATCACCGACCATTTTGAATCCCACCGTACCTTCTCCAGTATGCATTCTGGTTTCCGAGCTGGCCGTGGGTGCACCTCAGCCACAGTCAAGGTCCTAAACGATATCATAACCGCCATCAATAAAAGACAGTGCTGTGCAGCTGTCTTCATCGACCTGGCCAAGGCTTTCGATTCTGTCGATCACCGCATTCTTATCGGCACACTCAATAGCCTTGGTTTCTCAAATGACTGCCTCGCCTGGTTCACCAACTACTTCTCAGATAGAGTTCAGTGTGTCAAATCCGAGGGCCTGTTGTCCGGACCTCTGGCAGTCTCTATGGAGGTGCCACAGGATTCAATTCTCGGGCCGACTCTTTTCTCTATATATATCAATGATCGTCGTTCTTGCTGCTGGTGACTCTCTGATCCACCTCTATGCAGACGACACCATTCTGTATACATCTGGCCCTTCTTTGCACACTGTGCTAACAAACCTCAAAACGAGTTTCAATGCCATACAACACTCCTTCCGTGGCCTCCAACTGCTTTTAAATGCTAGTAAAACTAAATGCATGCTTTTCAACCGATTGCTTCCCGCACCCGCCCACCCAACTAGCATCACTACTCTGGACGGTTCTGACTTAGAATATGTGGACAACTACAATACCTAGGTTAGACTGTAAACTCTCCTTCCAGACTCACATTAAGCATCTCCAATCCAAAATTAAATCTAGAATTGGCTTCCTATTTTGCAACAAAGCCTCGTAGCCTACCATTGCACACGCACAACCAGTGTGATGGTTGACGATTGTCTTACCGCTACTTGCCCGATGAATAGAAAATTCATTTATCTTTCTCTCTCGCTCTGTCTTTGTCTCTCTTTCTCTCTGTATCTCTCTCTCTCTCTCGATGATCTAAAACTATAAGATTATCCACAGTGTCAGAGGTTCTTCATTTTCTCAATGATGACAAGTCGTAATCAATGAAAATGACTGGTGGTTAGCAATCAGCAATGGCTTCAGCAGCAGCCGTAATGCATCTGTGGTGTGTGAGTGTGTGCGTTTGGCGTGCCTGCCCGTGTGTGAGTGTGTGTGTGTGTGTGACAGGCCCAGGGACTATCTGCAGCCAGGACAAACTCATATTCACGTTTTAAACCTCAATAAAAAACTACTTTCACCTTATCTAGACCTGACAGAGTCAATCCTTTATTCATTTTTTAAAGAAATACTTTCATTACTGTGTTGGACTACACCAATTCCAATATAATACATCATCCACCTCAGCACACTAAAGAGGCAGCTCTGTCTGTGTGTGTATGTGTTTTTCCCTCCCCATCAAGGTGATCCATACGATCTCACCCCGTCCATAATCACACAGTAGTCCTTCCAGGAAACAGACAGACAGTCTAAAGACAGTCATTTAAAAGGCAATTAGCCAGGCCCAGTCAGACTGCATATAACCACTATGATCCAGCCTCCCGGTGCCAGGAAGAGAACATGTACACCATGTAGCTGTACAGAGCCTTATAATTATCCTGCAGAAATAACTCAAATCTCCAGTAATGTAGAGAACTTCGGTTTCGGTGTTGTCTCTCTCTCTCTTTTCCCTTCTATTTATTTTCTCTTTCCCCTCTCTGTTCCTTCCTTCCTTTCTCTCTCTCTCTCTCTCTCTCTCTCTCTCTCTCTCTCTCTCTCTCTCTCATAATAATAACAACAACAACAACAACAACAACAATGAAATGGTAACAGTCGACAGTAGAAATATAATACATATAAAAGGCTAAACTTGGAAAATGAAACTATAACTAACTTTTAACGAACTAACTCATCCTCACCATTACATCAGTACTACAACTACCATCGTTACTACTACCACCACCATCATTAAACTGCTATCATTACCATCACCCCTACTACCCATATCACTACTATTTGGAATAATAATAATAAACAATAATACTAATAATAAGTAAGTTCCAGATGTTATTATTCAGTGTCCCTCAGGCTATGGCAGGCAAATACATATTTGGCTGCAAGAGGAGCCATTGCTCCTTTCCCCATGAGTATTTTTTGTTTTTCCTCTGGGTTTAATAAGTAAACATTTTTAATAAATGTAGTAATTTCTGTGAATAATGAATCTCTTGGTGAGGAATATTAATCACAGTAAAGGTGAAAGTACATCAGTAACCACATACACGCTCCTTTTTGGGTAGCCATGTCTTTTTATGTCTGCCGGTTTCTAATGCCAATTGGTGGTCACTCAACCTGTACTTGGTAAGAATCTGTCTCTGCCACGTATCTCTGACAGAGTAGAGATAATCAGCCAATTCATATTCTCTGTTCAGAGCCGGATAGCAATTTAGTCGGCTTTGGGATTTTGTTTCATTTTTTCCGATGTTGTAAATATGAGTCCTTTGATTGGTTCATGATTTTGTTGTTTTGAATTCTTTCTTTTGAAGCAGTGCTGGTGTGAGCTTGGTTGGGAAGGTCCAACCCCAGCTGACTGAGAGGGCTTGTTTCTGGGCTCAGCTCATTAAAGTGCTTTAATTTGAAAACTTTAATTAAGGTGTAGACAAAATTTGTATGATCTTCTTTGAACTTTCATTACCACTGGAAAGCGGTACTAATTCTGCCCTACATGCATTAGTTAGTGTATTTCTCTTGACTTGTAGAATCTTCCGACATAATTCTGCATGTAGGGCTTCAATTGGATGTTTGTCCCACATTTAAAGTCCAGTTTATTGAGTGGCCCCCAAACCTCACTTCTCTCTCTCTCTCTCTCTAGAGGTTCCCTGTACAGTGCACTACGGTGTCTAAGGAATTTGCCAGGGTTGTCTACAATAAATCAAATTTTATTTGTCACATACACATGGTTAGCAGATGTTAATGCGAGTGTAGCGAAATGCTTGTGCTTCTAGTTCCGACCATGCAGTAGTATCTAACAAGTAATCTAACAAATTCACAACAACTACCTTATACACACAAGAGTAAAGGAATGAATACGAGTATGTACATATAAATATATGGATGAGCGATGGCTGACCGGCATAGGCAAGATGCAGTAGATGGTATGGAGTACAGTATATACATATGAGATAAGTAATGTAGGATATGTAAACATTATATAAATGGCATCGTTTAAAGTGGCTAGTGATACATTTATTTCATCCAATTATAATTATTAAAGTGGCTAGAGATTTGAGTCGATGGCCGAACGGCATAGGCAAGATTCAGTAGATGGTTTAGAGTACAGTGTATACATTTGATATGAGTAATGTCGGATATGTAAACATTATATACAAAATTGTTTAAAGTGGCTAGTGATACATTTGTTACATCCAATTCCTATTATTTAAAGTGGCTAGAGATTTAAGTCAGTATGTTGGCAGCAGCCACTCAATGTTAGTGATGGCTGTTTAACAGTCTGATGGCCTTGAGGTAGAAGCTGTTTTTCAGTCTCTCAGTCCCAGTTTTGATGCACCTGTACTGACCTCGCCTTCTGGATGATAGCAGGGTGAACAGGCAGTGGCTCGGGTGGTTGTTGTCCTTGATGATCTTTTTGGCCTTCCTGTGACATAAATTTCAATTTAAGGGGCTTTATTAGCATGGGAAACATATGTTTACATTGCCAAAGCAAGTGAAATAGATAATAAACAAACAAAAAATGAACAGTAAGCATTACACTCACAAAAGTTAAAAAATCTCATATTTTGTCTATATACCGTGTTGTAAGGATGTGCAAATAGTTAAAGTACAAAAGGGAAAATAAATGGTGTTTGTTCTTCACTGGTTGCCCTTTTCTTGTGGCAACAGGTCACACATCTTGCTGCTGTGATTGCACATTGTGGTATTTTACCCAGTAGATACTGAGTTTGTGGGTCTGTGTAATCTGAGGGAAATATGGCTCTAATATGGTCATACATTTGGCTGGTTAGGAAGTGCAGCTCAGTTTCCACCAAATCTTGTGGGCAGTGTGCACATAGCCTGTCTTTTCTTGAGAGCCAGGTCTGCCTACGGCGACCTTTCTCAATTGCAAGGCTATGCTCACTGAGTCTGTACATAGTCAAAGCTTTCCTTAAGTTTGGGTCAGTCACAGTGGTCAGGTATTCTGCCACTGTGTACTCTCTGTTTAGGGCCAAATAGCATTCTAGTTTGCTCTGTTTTTTTGTTAATTCCTTCCAATGTGTCAAGTAATTATCTTTTTGTTTCCTCATGATTTGGTTGGGTCTAATTGTGTTGCTGTCCTGGGGCTCTATGGGGTCTGTTTGTGTTTGTGAACAGAGCCCAAGGACCAGCTTGCTTAGGAATTGCTTCCTTTTAGGTGGTGGTAGAATTTAACGTTTCTTTTCTGGATTTTGATAATTAGTAGGTATCGGCCTAATTCTGCTCTGCATGCACTTTTTGGTGTTTTACGTTGTACATAGAGGATATTTTTGAAGAATTCTGCATGCAGTCTCAATTTGGTGTTTGTCCCATTTTGTGAATTCTTGGTTGATGAGCGGATCCAGACCTCACAACCATAAAGGGCAATGGGTTCTATAACTGATTCTAATATCTTTAGCCAGATCCTAATTAGTATGCCGATTTTTATGTTCCTTTTGATGGCATAGAAGGCCCTTCTTGCCTTGTTTCTTTTGTTCACAGCTTTGTGAAGGTTACCTGTGGCGCTGATGTTTAGGCCGAGGTATGTATAGTTTTTTTCTCTCTCTCTCTCTCTCTCTCTCTCTCTCTCTCTCTCTCTCTCTCTCTCTTCTCTTCTCTTCTCTTTTCTTCTCTTCTATTCTCTCTCTCTCTCTCTCTCTCTCTCTCTCTCTCTCTCTCTCTCTCTCTCTCTCTCTCTCTGTGTCTTTCTGTCTCTCTGTCTCTTTCTCTCTGTCTCTCTCTCTCTGTCTCTCTTTCTCTGTCTCTCTAGGGGTACAAAAGTATAGAAATAAGAGGAGATTGTGAACAAACCAAACAAAGAACCCTACCTTTTACACATGTAATGAGGTGTAATGAGCAGAGTGAGGTACAGTGGTGAAGGTTTGGGGAGGAGAGGGGGGCTGAGAGAGAGGAGGTTGAGAGAGAGGAGGTTGTAAGAGGGGGGTTGAGAGAAAGGAGGTTGTAAGAGGGGGGTTGAGAGAAAGGAGGTTGTAAGAGAGGGGTTGAGAGAGAGGAGGTTGTAAGAGGGGGGTGAGGGAAGAGAATAAGTAGTAGTAGCCAAGCGAAAAATCACATGGTGGAAATCAAGGGTGAGAAAAAGTATTTTATTTTATTATGCAGCATGATTGCATTTCCCCCGTTTGTTTTTCCAGTTTTCACGTTCTATACTTGAACTCACAACTTCTGCCCAACCCTGAAAAGGCAACCAGGGATCACAAACCAATCAGACTTTGCATTTTGTAATGTTATAGGGCAGACCAATTCTCATGGGGCTACCATTTGAAAGGAAACACTTTGAGGTTTGTGGAAATGTGAAAGGAATGTAGGAGAATGTAACACATTAGATCTGGTAAAAGATAATATAAAGAAAAAACCTACCGTTTTTTGTATTTTTTTTTGTACCATCATCTTTGAAATGCAAGAGAAAGGCCATAATGTTTTATTCCAGCCTAGGTGCAATTTAGATTTTGGCCACTAGATGGCAGTAGTGTATGTGCAAATCTTACGACTGATCCAATGAACCATTGCATTTCTGTTAAAGATGTTGTATCAAGACTGCCCAAATGTGCCCAATTTGTTTATTAATAACTTTTCATGTTCAAAACTGTGCACTCTCCTCAAACAGTAGCATGGTATTATTTCACTGTAATAGCTACTGTAAATTGGACAGTGCAGTTAGATTAACAAGAACTTTCTGCCAATATCAGATATGTCTATGTCCTGGGAAATGTTCTTGTTACTTACAACTTCATGCTAATCGCATTAGCCTACGTTAGATCAACCGTCCCGCTCGGGACCCACCAATCCTGAAGAAGTTTTAAAGGTTTAAAAAAGCCTATAAGGTTTGTAATTTCCACATTAAAATGTCAGACTTGATTTGCCCTAACGAAAAACGCATCAACCCCTACAAAATAAAATGATGTTCATTATAATCCACATATTAATTCACATTTCCTGTTGCTGCAGGGTTATCTTCCTGCTGTAGCAAACTGGCTCAAATTAAATCCTACATCTGTACCATGACATCTCACCAAGACAACCTTCTCTTTCACCTGTAAAGCCATTCATCAAAAACAAATGGTTTGTTTTAAAGGTGTAAGGCAGATCCAATCTTTCCCTATAACCTTCATGGAGCCTTCCAATGTCTTCACATCAAAATCTTTTCAATTGATGCTGCTGAGAAGAAAGTCTAAAATTCCTCTCTAAAGTCTGTATTTCTATGTTTCCTCCTAGTTTAGGGAAACCCCCACCCCCACCAAGAATAGGGGACTTTGGAAGGTTGTCGGAGAAACGGTGCCAGATGCCCACACGTTGGATCCCACGGTAGTGTCTCTCATTAACGGACACATCGCTCCATGAGCCCTGTATGCGCTAGCTGCTTAGTGACAGTTAGCCTGCGGCTAGTTTAGGTATTAGATTACAGCCCACCTGTTTTGTATTTACTTCCTGGCTCATTCTATTACATCCTCCGCGATCACTCCCAGGTCATTCGATTAGGCCAGGGAGCCCTGGACAGTGTCATTAGTTGCAGTGGCTGGAAGGAATAAGAGAAGAGGTACATACTGGACTCTTAATGAACAAAGTCCATATTTAACAAGCATGCCAAACAGAACTCTTTCCAATGTCTCTATGTGAGGGGTTCACTATATACAGCCCGATAGATGCTCTTTTTGGGCTAGTGGGTCTCTTTCTTTCTGTCTTGTCACCATCTAGCATCAAAACAACACGAGCAAGCATTGTATCAAGGCACGTCAGTAGGCTGAAACACAGGCTGGTTTAGCATCTTTTCTATGCAGCCTTCTCTCAGCCAGGGTGAGGAACCAGAAGCCTTTGTCAATAGTCTACCTCCCTCTGCACTAATCATACTGTGTGAATGAAATGAGTCACTAATAAACTATATTCAGAGTTGGAGACGACGACAACACTGTGTCTCTGTAGCCTGTCTAGTGGGAGCCTCACTGGAGGAGGAGGCAGCTCATTTGGTCACCTGCCTACTGAATGCAAATGTACTGACTAACACGAGATAATTTTCAACGAGAGAGAAAGGAGAGATAGAGGAGAGAGAGGAGCGAAAGGAGAGTGAGAGGCGAGAAGTTTAAGAGGCTAAGTGCCGAGAGGCAGGTGAATTCGTTTTTTCCGAGACGTCCTAATTTTGTCTTAATGGACTTCATAGTCATTAAGGAGGCAGTCGGAAGGAATAAAGTCTAACCATCAGCAGTTTGTACTCTCACTCGCAAAAGTTAACTACTCCCTGGTTCACCTCTGATGGGGAAAACAAGAAACTACCTACTTTAAATGAAGACAAATCACAAATCAATCTTCGCTGGTCAGGCATGCAGCAGTCAAGATATCCTTGATAAGCTTGTTGGAGACATGCCAATCTAAATTTGAAGTAAATTGTGCGTAGAGTGAAATATATAGGCCATGTTGTTATTTTTCTGTCTTAGATGTAGCTAGATACATACTTGAAGGTCCTCTAGGAAATTCATACTTGTTAAGTATGTAAATATTCTCAGTTTGTTGTCAGAGTCAGTTGCGTCTTTGCAGAAGTTCATATTCCATACTGTATAACTTTTCTGATAGCATCGCTAATAAATTAACCTTGGCATGTCATGTTTTTTTAATTTGGCAGGTGTTGTCTTTTCTTTACCAAAGCAGGTTATACATGTACATCTGCTTATCAGTGCACAGATACTGTAGGTTGCTTTATCAGTGTTTAAAATAACCAGGTGCACATGTACACGGTAAGCCTGAAGTATTCATCTAGCTGTGGTGGCTGACTGAGTTAACATTGTCCTCTAAATCAATAGAGGTAGAAGCCATTGGGGGTGTGTTGGTGCCTCCGTGTTAATGATCCACTCTGTCAACAACACTGCCATTTTAACAGGTTTACTCTCACATTGGGTTCAACACTGACATTTTAACAGGTTTACTCTCACATTGGGTTCCACACTGACATTTTATTATTTAATAACCCTTATTTTACCAGGTAAGTTGACTGAGAACAACCCATTCTCATTTACAGCAACAACCTGGGGAATAGTTATAGGGGAGAATGAATGAGCCAATTGGAAGCTGGGGATGATTAGGTGGCCATGGTATGGATTGTATGAGGGCCAGATTAGGAATTTAGCCAGAACACCCCTACTCTTACAATAAGTGCCGGGGAATCTTTAGTGACCACAGAGAGTCAGGACACCCATTTAACATCCCATCTGAAAGACAGCACCCTACACAGGGCAATGTCCCCAATCACTGCCCTGGGGCATTGGCCCTCCAACACCACTTTTAGCAGCATCTGGTTTCCCATCCAGGGACCAACCCTGCTTAGCTTCAGAGGCAAGCCAGCAGTGAAATACAGGGTGGTATGCTGCTGGCTTGATAACAAAGCGTCTATATACAGTACCTGTCGAAAGTTTGGACACACCTACTCATTCCAGGGTTTTTCTTTATTTTTTCAAATTTCTACAAAGTTCATAGATTTGATGTCTTCACTGTTATTCTACAATGTATAAAACAGTAAAAATAAAGAAAAAAACTTGAATGAGTAGTAGGTGTGTAGTAGGTGTGTCCAAAATGAGTAGTAGGTGTGTCCACTCTGTCACTCGCCTCTCTCTCTGGTCCTCAGGCTACTGGCATTCAACATACTGTACTTCCAAACAATAACATAACCTGAGGGGTGAAACAGAGAAATACAATACAATAAAATTCTGATAATAGGACAGAAAAGCATTTTGCCAGTAAATGCAATTATTGTCCCTGGAAGCTTGCAGAGGCCCTAGAGACACTGATAACAGGTGTGATGATTGGAGGGAGGGAGCGAGGGGGCGATGGCCTTCCCCACGTAATGATGATAATAATAATAACAATAACAATGGCCGACTGTGGTTGGAGGAAGCTCATTTTCAGTCTTCCTAGCTACCTAGCGGCGTTTCCTGTGGATTATTGTTCTTTTTAGACGGTGTAATGGAAGGTTAATTGTGCTCCCTGTACGTACGTCTCTGTCTCTCTCCACCTCCCTCTCCCACCCTCTCTCTCTCGCACACACCCAGGTGGGTGGAGGAGAGAGGCATAATGATGGGAGGAAGAGAGGGATAAAAGGTGGGAAGGTAGAGAGATAAAGGGAATACTCTTTCATGTATGGATCATAATTCTTCCTTTCACCCTTGTCGTCTCCTCTCACCTGGTTGGTTATCTTTTCTTCTTCTTTTTTCTTTTCTTCCTTCTTCTTCTTCTTCTTCTTCTTCTTCTTCTTCTTCTTCTTCTTCTTCTTCTTCTTCTTCTTCTTCTTCTTCTTCTTCTTCTTCTTCTTCTTCTTCTTCTTCTTCTTCTTCTTCTTCTTCTTCTTCTTCTTCTTCTTCTTCTTCTTCTTCTTCTTCTTCTTCTCCTCCTTCTCCTCCTTCTCCTCCCATATGCTTACATCTCTTTTTCACCTTTTGTTCTTCTCTCTTTCCCTCTCTCCCTCCCTCCTTCACTCTCTATTTCCCTCCTGTCTCTCTATTTCTGTTGGTAATTAGTTAGACAGAGGTCCTTCAGGCTTCTGGACAAACCACTCCACATCACAGAGGGAGAGATGCTGTGACCTGCAGTGCAGACACACACACAGCCAAGGAGTGTGTGTGTGCGTGCATCCGTCCGTCCGTCTCATTTGCTCGTGGGTGGAGACAAACACAGCAGAAGCGTGTTGATGCTAATGAGGATGACAGGGATGAGGGCAGATGTGGTGGAGGTCACGCTGACAAAATGCTCTGGCCGCAGCTCTCAAACACACACACACACATACACACACACACTTTCTGTCTCTTTCTGTCACATACACACACACTTTACTGCATTATGTTGGCCCCTCCACCCTCCTCTCCTAGATGTCAGTCTCCAGTCTGGCCATTGATTGCCTCTGTGCGTTATTAGAAGTGAAAGAGGTGCAGAGCTGCAGACTGCCTTTTAAAGCCTGTCTGAACTCCTCAGGTCTGATTTGGGATTATAGAGACTGTGATGTACAGTAAGGGAAAGAGTATGTCTTTCTCTCTCTGTCTCTTTCTGTCTCTCCTTCTCTCTCTTCTCTCTGTCTCTGTCTCTTTCTATCTCTCTCTCTCTGGGTCTCTTTCTATCTCTCTGTCTGTCTGTCTCTCTGTCTCTTTCTGTCTCTCTTTCTGTCTGTCTTTGTCTGTTTCTGTCTTTTTTTCTGTCTGTCTTTGTCTGTCTCTTTCTGTCTCGCTCTCTTTCTCTCTCTTTCTGTCTGGTTCCACAGTCAGTCTTATAGTTCCATAGTCAGTCTTATACTTGTCTTAGTTAATTTTAGCATGCAGACTATCAGACTCTTAGTTAATTTTAGCATGCAGACTATCAGACTGTCTTAGTCTGATAGTCTGCATGCTAAAATGAACTAAGACAGCCTGATGGTCTGCATGCTAAAATTAACTAAGACAGTTAATTTTAGCATGCAGACTATCAGACTGTCTTAGTTAATTTTAGCATGCAGACCATCAGGCTGTCTTAGTTCATTTTAGCATGCAGACCATCAGACAGTGTTTGTCAGTTCTTGTCTGAAAGTATGTCTTCTGTAGGTTGTCATGGCCTTGCCTGCATCATCCACTTATACAGTAGGTTACATGTCCTCAGATATCCTCCACCCGTTGCTCAAGGACAGTGCATATGCAATTTAAAATGTTACCTTTTCACCTTCGTTTTTCTCTAGCTGAGATGTATTCCTTCCATCGCTGACTGTACAGTTCTTCCTGGGAGTGGCCAAGGCCGTGTGTCTGTGCGTGCGTGCGAACACAGAGTAGTGAAGGACAAATGTACTTTGTCTGTTGAAGGTTGAATTGTTTTAATGTGTTCCTGGAATGGGAGGTCTGGTGCTGGCATTCACAACCAAATAAAGTAGATTTTATTGTTTGGACAAGAGAAGGAACCTTCTGGAAATAGATTGTCACAGTTTAATCCAACAATCTAACAGTGAGTCTAGTATGGCATTGTTGGCACAGTGCTCCAGTAACTGAGTACCTTCCTAACTGATCTAGGATCAGTTCATGCCTATCATTGTCAGAACCCTATTCCCTATATAGTGCATGACTTTTGACAAGGCCATGGGACACAGGGGAGCATGGTACTGCTCTTCAGTGCCCTCCGGTGGTTAAGGAGACTGACAGTGAATGAACTTTGGTGAAGGTCTCAAGGTCTCTCTCTCCATCCCCATCTCATTGCCCTGTCATAATCATGCTACCTATCCGAGAGAGAGAGACCTGGGCCCTGACAGTAAATCTCAGAAAGACAAAAATAATGGTGTTCCAAAAAAGGTCCAGTTGCCAGGACCACAAATACAAATTCCATCTAGACACTGTTGCCCTAGAGCACACAAAAAACGATACATACGTCGGCCTAAACATCAGCGCCACAGGTAACTTCCACAAAGTCCTAAACGATCTGAGAGAAAAGGCAATTTCGACATAACAATTAGGATCTGGCTAAAAATAATTGCATCAGCAATAGAACCCATTGCCCTTTATGATTGTGAGTTCTGGGGTCCACTCACCAACCAATAATTCACAAAATGGGACAAACACCAAATTGAGACTGCATGCAGAATTCTGCAAAAATATCCTCCGTGTACAACGTAAAACACCATATAATGCATGCAGAGTAGAATTAGGCCGATACGCGCTAATTATCAAAATCCAGAAAATAGCCGTTAATTAAACTCTACAACCACCTAAAAAGGAAGCCATTCCCAAACCTTCCATAACAAAGCCATCACCTACAGAGAGATGAACCTGGAGAAGAGTCCCCTAAGCAAGCTGGTCCTGGGGCTCTGTTCACAAACATGCCCCAGGACAGCAACACAATTAGACCCAACCAAATCATGAGGAAAAAAAAGAGAATTACTTGACACATTGGAAAGAATTAACAAAAAAAAACAGAGTTGACCCTAACTTAAGGAAAGCTTTGACTATGTACAGACTTAGTGAGCATAGCCTTGCTATTGAGAAAGGCTGCCGTAGGCAGTCCTGGCTCTCAAGAGAAGACAGGCTATGTGCACACTGCCCACAAAATGAGGTGGAAACTGAGCTGCACTTCCTGACCTGCCAAATGTATGACCATATTAGAGACACATATTGCCCTCACATTACACAGACCCACAAAGAATTTGAAAACAAACCCAATTTTGATAATCTCCCATATCTGCTGGGTAAAATACCACAGTGTGCCATGACAGCAGCAAGATGTGTGACCTGTTGCCCCAAGAAAAGGGCAACCAGTGAAGGACAAACACCATTGTAAATACAACCCATATTTATGTTTATTTATTTTCCCTTTTGTACTTTAACTATTTGCACATCATTGCAACAATGTATATAGACATAATATGACATTTGAATGTCTTTATTCTTTTGGAACTTGTGTGAGTGTAATATTTACTGTTCATATTGTTAATAATATTTACTTTTGTTTATCCATTTCACTTGCTTTGGCAATGTAAACATATGTTTCCTATGCCAATAAAGCCTTGAAATGAAATTGAATTGAAATTGAATTGAGAGAAAGTTGGGAGCTGACATGAAGAGAAGTCGTACCGTCAGACCCAGCATTCTGCCTGTGTTAATGGGTCAGCAGCTTTGCCACAGTGAACCTGGTCCAAACTAAGCCACAAATCCACACTGACCTATGTGCTGCGTGCATGGGTCCCTGCAACCTGCTGGTCTCAATCCTGATTCCTTTCCATTTATATATGCCGTACTAGCCGGTAGAAATACCCCTGTCAGTTCTGTATGTCACAGCAGGTAAAGTACCACCAAGGGTTAGGGAGTATACACACATCCTGGAGAGTAGGCCCAGTTGGCTCTATGTGAGCCCCGGGTAGAGTGCTTTGCCTCAGGCTAACGTTAAGGTTGTTCCTCCTGGTGCTGCGGCTAACCACCAGGTTTCATGGGGTCAGGACTCTAACCTTGTCAGAGCCTGGAATCCCAACTGAATATCACTCTTTTTCACTAAGTGAAACTGAACGATATTCAATGTGGCTTCCAGGCTGGACGTTATAAGACCACGTTTCTTAATTTGATCTCTATGGCCAGTCTGAAGAGCATCACCACCCCTTGAGAGTTGTTTTGCTCGTGTTGTGACTCAGAGAAACAGAGTCCATTTCACGGTTGTTTGTCTCCGTCTCCGCTCAGGGTACATCGGTGGAGTGAAATGAACTGGCTGAGAATGACGTGTCTGTTTCTATCATTTCCTTTGTAGTAGACATCTGCAGTGAACGGTGGCCTGGCATTGGCTGTGTGTATCAACATATTTTTGTATTTATTTTATTTTTTATTTAACCTTTATTTATACAGGTTTTTCTCTTTTGAGATAATATATCTTTTCCAAGAGAGACCTGGTCCAATAGCAGCAGGGGGAACATCGTTTCAGACAAAACAACTTACATCCACCAACACAACATTAAACAAAACTATAGACACACATACAGTACAACAATTACATATTACGTAAAAAAACACGAAAGTCTTGACTATATTGTATCCAATGAGAGGAGTATAGTCAATCAGCATTAACACGATCAACCGCATAGATTCATCTCTCCCTCTCTCTCTATCGGCTACCGTCTCTGAGCAGTTCTGCCACTCTTCACTTTGCAACACTATGGAGCACGAGGACAGTCAGGCCTGGGCCCTGTTCGTTTGGCACGGAATGGAAGAAAACAGTCCAACTGAGTGAAAGGGGAAGGTATTATCTGAACTTGTCCGATTATAAATGATCATTTTCGTTTTCTGTTTTAAAACGTTTTCCGACAGTGTACCCTAATGAACATGACCCTTGAGGGGGAGTTATATCTTACTGTGCGTCCTATGCTAACTTACTGTGCGCCCTATGCTAACTTACTGTGCGTCCTATGCTAACTTACTGTGCGTCCTATGCTAACTTACTGTGTGTCCTATGCTAACTTACTGTGTGTCCTATGCTAACTTACTGTGTGTCCTATGCTAGTGTTCATGGAGTTGTGGAATATGACTCTTGCATCATCCACCTTGGAAGGAAAGCAAGGCAACACTGGGGATTGGTATTGTAATGAGCTACAACATTCTCCCTAGTGACTGACAGGGAGAGAGGGAAGGAGGGAGTTAGGGAAGAGAGAGAGAGAGAGAGGTAGGAAAGAGACACAGCGAGAGGTAGGAAAGAAAGGGAGAGAGAGAGAGGTAGGAAAGAGAGAGAGAGGGGGGGAGGAGAGAGAATGAAAACACAAAGCCTCTCCCAGTGCTGCGGCATCTGTGGCCTGTCAGAAACGCTTGACTCTTCCGGCACGTTCTCCACACCGCACCTCAGGTGAAAAAAGAGCGAGGTAGAAGATAGAACAAAAGAAGAACTCCGGTGCCATGTAAGATAAATGTCTGTTTCTCCAGCATCCGTGACCCACTTGAAACTAATCTCTGTGCACTGTCGAGGTAACACAGCGAAACCCATTTTCTAACCCAGCTCTTTCTTTTTTTTTTCTCTCTCTCTCTCTCTTTCTTTCTTTTTTTCTCTCTCTCTCTCTCTCTCTCTCTCTCTCTCTCTCTTTCTCTCTCGCTCTCTCTCTCTCTCCTTCCCTCCCTCCATCCCTACCTATCATCATCTCTCACTGTCTTGCCACCACTCTGGATTAAATAAAAAAAATAATCAAAATGCCGTTGGGGTGAGAGCGAGAAAACACCAGAGTGTGTTGGATCAGTAATCTGGGTGACAGAGAGTGGATATATACACACACACTCACACCACACACACACAGCAGAGTGATGTAGTGAGGCATGGCTTTAGTAGCCAGTGATGCATTGTGGGAATCATAGAACAGTGTTGCCCTCTACTGGAAATCAATGGAACTGCTTTAAAAATATCCGATGCCTTTACCACTTACAGTTCAGAGAGACACATATTTCCAACACACACTACACATACATGTCCAATACATTGACTGTGGGAGTAAAAGGAGCAGGCCTGGTCTTGCCAGCACCGCGCTCCAACAAGCCAAGGAGCCATTGGAGCCACGTGCTTTGAGATTCCTCTCAGTTTTAAATGAGTTACTCGTATAAATGGTGAGGGGATGTTCATTGTATCCAGGTTCTAAGTTGTTTCTGTCGTTGTCCTGAAGGGTTTTGCAACGATGTAACAATGTTCCTTTTCGGACAGCTCTTAGATACAGAGATGACCATTGAGACAGAGGAAGGCCTCTACATCCTCAACCCATCTTGGAGGAGGAGCAGGAAGAAGATGAGGAGGAGGAGTGAAAACGAATAAACGAAAGAACAAGAAGAATCTGAGAAAGGAAAGTACTTGCCGGAGGAAGTTAGTGACATGACATCAAATCCTGGTGGAACTCAATATTTACTGTCGCTGTCGGTTAAGAGTCTCCTAAATATTTATCATCCTCTCATGCCCCGGCGTGTCTGATGTATGGTACAGGTGTTGAACCTCATTATTACCTCGTAACTTTGGTGGCTAAACACTGGCCGGCAGTACATTTACATTTGTTTCGGTTTTATGCGAGATCAGAGCCTGATTCATAATGCCTGTTTCAGATTATGAGTTCTAATCTAGGATCAGTTTTCCTTTTAGATAATAATGAATAAAAAAAGTGTATGGACTGGTTGGACCTGATCTAAGATCAGTGCTACTTCTGCCCTAAGGCACTTTATGAATGAAGGCTCAGAAGTGGAGAAGTGTTGTCTGTCTGGAGACTGTGTTTCAGACAGTTGGAGTCTGTCTGGATGCTGTGTTTCAGACTGTTGGAGTCAGTCTGGATGCTGTGTTTCAGACAGTTGGAGTCAGTCTGGATGCTGTGTTTCAGACAGTTGGAGTCAGTTTGGATGCTGTGTTTCAGACCGTTGGAGTCAGTCTGGATGCTGTGTTTCAGACAGTTTGAGTCTGTCTGGATATTGTGTTTCAGACAGTTGGAGTCTGTCTGGATGCTGTGTTTCAGACTGTTGGATTCAGTCTGGATGCTGTGTTTCAGACAGTTGGAGTCAGTCTGGATACTGTGTTTCAGACAGTTGGAGTCTGTCTGGATGCTGTGTTTCAGACCGTTGGAGTCTGTCTGTCCACACAACACACATCCAACCTGCCCCAACCCACACACATCCAACCTGCCCCAACCCACACACATCCAACCTGCCCCAACACACACACATCCAACCTGCCCTAACCCACACACACATCCAACCTGCCCTAACCCACACACACATCCAACCTGCCCTAACCCACACACATCCAACCTGCCCCAACCCACACACATCCAACCTGCCCTAACACAAAGACATCCAACCTGACTTAACCCACACACATCCAACCTGCCCCAACCCACACACATCCAACCTGCCCTAACAGACACACATCCAACCTGCCCCAACACACACATCCAACCTGCCCCAACCCACACACATCCAACCTGCCCAAACACACACACACATCCAACCTGCCCTAACCCACACACATCCAACCTGCCTTAACCCACACACATCCAACCTGCTCTAACCCACACACATCCAACTCTTCCTAAACACACACACACATCCAACCTGCTCCTAACCCACACACATCCAACCTGCCCTAACCCACACACGCCCAACCTGCCCCAACCCACACACATTCCAACCTGCCCAAACCCAACACATACACATCCAACCTGCTCCAACCCACACACATCCAACCTGCCCCAACACACACACATCCAACCTGCCCCAACACACACATCCAACCTGCCCCAACCCACACACATCCAACCTGCCTAAACACACACACACATCCAACCTGCCCCAACACACACACATCCAACCTGCCCTAACAGACACACATCCAACCTGCCCCAACACACACATCCAACCTGCCCTAACCCACACACATCCAACCTGCCCTAACCCACACACGTCCAACCTGCCCCAACCCACACACATCCAACCTGCCCAAACCCAACACATACACATCCAACCTGCTCCAACCCACACACATCCAACCTGCCCCAACACACACACATCCAACCTGCCCTAACAGACACACATCCAACCTGCCCCAACACACACATCCAACCTGCCCCAACTCACACACATCGAACCTGCCCAAACACCCACACACATCCAACCTGCCCTAACCCACACACATCCAACCTGCCCTAACCCACACACATCCAACCTGCCCAAACACACACACACATCCAACCTGCCCTAACCCACACACATCCAACCTGCCCCAACCCACACACATCCAACCTGCCCAAACCCAACACATACACATCCAACCTTCCCCAACACACACATCCAACCTGCCCCAACCCACACACATCCAACCTGCCCCAACACACACACATCCAACCTGCCCCAACACACACACATCCAACCTGCCCCAACCCACACACATCCAACCTGCCCTAACCCACACACATCCAACCTGCCCTAACCCACACACATCCAACCTGCCCAAACACACACACACATCCAACCTGCCCTAACCCACACACATCCAACCTGCCCCAACCCACACACATCCAACCTGCCCAAACCCAACACATACACATCCAACCTTCCCCAACACACACATCCAACCTGCCCCAACCCACACACATCCAACCTGCCCCAACACACACACATCCAACCTACCCCAACACACACACATCCAACCTGCCCCAACCCACACACATCCAACCTGCCCTAACCCACACACATCCAACCTGCCCTAACCCACACACATCCAACCTGCCCAAACACACATTTCTCCCTCTCTCCTCCGTTAATATTTCCCCCACTCTCCCTCTGTCTGTCTGCTCCCTGTCAAGACAGCATCAAGTATTCACTCTGATTCCTGTTCTGTCTGCTCTAGTCTGACCTGTCACAGCTGTCCCAAATGACACCCTAATCCATATTTAGTCCACTACTTTTGACCAGTCAAAGTAGTGCACTAAATAGGGAATAGGGTGCCATTTGGGATGCATACCCTGCCTGCTGTCTCTGCTTCCACTTCCTGGAAACCACTTTCCACTCCGCTGCTAAAACATTCCTAACACCCCTGCCTACTATAACTGGCTAGTTAATTAGGCGTAGGTGATGTGTCAAATGTCGTCTAACACTGTGTCGTGGTGACTCGTATTAGAGCGCTTGCATAAATAAAGAGTTCATCAGACGACCAGCCGTGGTGCCAGTGGTGAGAGTGTAGCCAGTAGTGGGTTAGCACTAGCAGCAGGATAGCTATGGCTAACGCGAGCTAGCTAGAACAGGTGATTTTAGCATGTTAGCTAGCATACATGGTGTCTGGTTAAAGAAAGGCAGTGTCTGGTGAAGGTGTAACGGTGGTGAGTATCATTACCCGAGATCTGAACATTTACTAATGTCTAGGCTTCGGTTCAGCAGGCTAACTAGCGCATTATTGTGGCATGCAGGAGGCCCAAGCTCAAACCCACAGAGACAAATAAGCCATGACTTATGCGAGGCTCGAGGGTAAATATAAAGTCAGGGCCTTCATATATATATATATATATACACAGTTGAAGTCGGAAGTTTACATATACCTTAGCCAAAAACATTTTAACTCAGTTTTTCACAATTCCTGACATTTAATCCTAGTAAAAATCCCCTGTATTAGGTCAGTTAGGATCACCACTTTATTTTAAGAATGTGAAATGTCAGAATAATAGTAGAGAGAATGATTAATTTCAGCTGTTATTTATTTCATCACATTCCCAGTGGGTCAGGAGTTTACATACACTCAATTAGTATTTGGTAGAATTGCCTTTAAATTGTTTCACTTGGGTAAAATGTTTTGGGTAGCCTTCCACAAGCTTCCCACAATAAATTGGTGAATTTTGGCCCATTCCTCCTGACGGAGCTGGTGTAACTGAGTCAGGTTTGTAGTCCTCCTTGCTCGCACTCGCTTTTTCAGTTCTGCCCACAAATTTTCTATAGGATTGAGGTCAGAGCTTTGTGATGGCCACTCCAATACCTGGACTTTGTTGTCCTTAAGCCATTTTGCCACAACTTTGGAAGTATGCTTGGGGTCATTGTCCATTTGGAAGACCCATTTGCGACCAAGCTTTAACTTCCTCACTGATGTCTTGAGATGTTGCTTCAATATATCCACATAATTTTCTTTCCTCATGATGACATCTATTTTGTGAAGTGCACCAGTCCCTCCGCAGCAAAGCACCCCCACAACATGACACTGCCACCCCCGTGCTTCATGGTTGGAATGGTATTCTTCGGCTTGCAAGCCTCCCCCTTTTTCCTCCAAACATAATGATTGTCATTTTGACCAAACAGTTCTACTTTTGTTTCATCAGACCAGAGGACAAGTCTCCAAAAAGTACAATCTTTGTCCCCATGTGCAGTTGCAAACCTTAGTCTGGCTTTTTTATGGTCGGTTTTGGAGCAATCGCTTCTTCCTTGCTGAGCGGCCTTTCAGGTTATCTTGATATAGGACTCATTTTACTGTGGATATAGATACTTTTGTACCTGTTTCCTCCAGCATCTTCACAAGGTCCTTTGCTGTTGTTCTGGCATTGATTTGCACTTTTTGCACCAAAGTACGTTCATATCTAGGAGACAGAACGCGTCTTCTTCCTGAGCGGTATGACGGCTGCGTGGTCCCATGGTGTTTATACTTGCGTACTATTGTTTGTACAGATGAACGTGGTACCTTCAGGCATTTGGAAATTGCTCCCAAGGATGAACCAGGCTTGTGGAGGTCCCCAATATTCCTCAATATTTTTTATGAAATCTTGGCTGATTTCTTTTGATTTTCCCATGATGTCAAGCAAGAGACACTGAGTTTGACGGTAGGCCTTGAAATACATCCACAGGTACACCTCCAATTGACTCAAATGATGTCAATTAGCCTATCAGAAGCTTCTAAAGCCATGACATAATTTTCTGGAATTTTCCAAGCTGTTTAAAGGCACAGTCAACTTAGTGTATGGAAACTTCTGACCCACTGGAATTGTGATACAGTGAAATATAAGTGAAATAATCTGTCTGTAAACAATTGTTGGAAGAATTACTTGTGTCATGCTCTAACCGAGCAAAACTATTTGTGGAGTGGTTGGAAAACTAGTTTTAATGACTCCTAAGTGTATGTAAACTTCCGACTTCAACTGTATATATAGGAGTGTTGATCTTGGATCAGTTCTGCCTTTTAGATCGTAATGAATTTGATTACATAGATAGAGGGGGCCTGATCCTAGATCAACAGACCTACTCTGAGATGCTTTGTGAACACGGGCCCAGATAGCATGTGCAGAGGTTGCCTCCAGCTGGGCTCGATGAGCAAATTCGACTTTCAAACTGTCATAACAAGTAACTGACTGTGAGAGAGTAATATCTTCGCCATGCTGCTATTTTTCTCAGAACCTTGTGAAAATATTGCTACTTTTTTAGTCATTGTGACTCCCACCTAAAAGTTGTATGAAGTGTACACTTTGAGTGATGGAGGGTAAAACTGATCACAAAAACCCATCAAGTCTATTTTCCTCAATGGCTTTTTGCGATCACAAATAGACTTTGATATGAAACCACGTATTCTGCTGAAATTGTAGTTGTCTCGTCTGTTTGGGACACGTACAGAATATTCTAGACATGTTTTTTTCCTGTTATTGTAATAAACCTCTTCAGAGTTTTTAATATCGTTCAGTCCTCGCCCTCCCTCCAATATGATGACAAAAGGTAAAAGATCATCGAGAATGAAATTGAAGCCCACACACACACTCACACACACACACACACACACACACACTCACACACACCTACGATTATAACCAAGGTCGTCCAGTCGGAGCAGAATAAGAAGTGAACTCCTCCTCACTCACACCTCACACACACTCCACTCCTCAGCCCTATAGGCACCTATCACCTCCGACCCCCTCCAAGTTCCATTATGAATAGGCAGTTTCTAGGTCTGCAACTGATTACTATAGAGGAGGTCCTCTGTGCAGTCACCCCACGTATTGGAGACAAAATGTATTCTGTAAGAGGGCCAGTCACACAGGGCAGTCTACCTTTCTCGCCTAAGAAAACAAATGTAAATTCTACATGGCCATGCCGTGACTCTGATTCATAGAATTTGTGGAATGAGGAGGATGGAATGAGACAGAGAAGAGAGAGACAGAGACGGAGAGAGAGAGAGATTGAGTGGGGGTGGGGGTTAATTTGAGAAAGTTTAGTGAAGAAGATATTATGGAACATCCCGTGGCATATAGTCATGACGTCGATAATACCTTCCTTTACTAATCACTGTGATGATAATGATGATGATACCTGCTCAGTCAGTGGTCTTGGTGATAATGATGATGATACCTGCTCAGTCAGTGGTCTTGGTGATAATGATGATGATACCTGCTCAGTCAGTGGTCTTGGTGATAATGATGATGGTACCTGCTCAGTCAGTGGTCTTGGTGATAATGATGATGATATCTGTTCAGTCAGTGGTCTTGGTGATAATGATGATGATACCTGCTCAGTCAGTGGTCTTGGTGATAATGATGATGATACCTGCTCAGTCAGTGGTCTTGGTGATAATGATGATGATACCTGCTCAGTCAGTGGTCTTGGTGATAATGATGATGATATCTGTTCAGTCAGTGGTCTTGGTGATAATGATGATTATATCTGTTCAGTCAGTGGTCTTGGTGATAATGATGATGATACCTGCTCAGTCAGTGGTCTTGGTGATAATGATGATGATATCTGTTCAGTCAGTGATCTTGGTGATAATGATGATGATATCTGTTCAGTCAGTGGTCTTGGTGATAATGGATTCTTCTTTTAAATCACTGGGTTGGATTCCAAAAGTGCCAGTGGTGTAAAGTACTTAAGTAAGAATACTTTAACGTACTACTTAAGTAGTTTTTGGGGTATCTGTACTTTACTATTTATATTTTTGACAATTTTTACTTTTACTTCACTACATTCCTAAAGAAAATAATGTACTTTTTACTCCATACATTTTCCCTAAGACCCAAAAGTAGTCATTACATTTTGAATAGTCAAGTAGTATTTTACTGGGTGACTTTTACTTTTACTTGAGGCATTTTCTATTAAGGTATCTTTACTTTTACTCAAGTTTGACAATTGGTTACTTTTTCCACCACAGAAAAGTGCTAATAAAACTTGGGAATGACCTGTCAGCGGTCACATTGTTCATCCGTACCAATACTATTTCAGTGAGTCGTTTGTTTTATGGGCCGGGCGATTGCCTTCAAACCTGCAGTCATTTAGGAGAAATTGGTGAATAGTGATTCAGCTCAGCTCGCTGGCCCTGACTATCTCTCTCTCTCTACCCCTCTCTCTCTCTCTCTCTCTCTCTCTCTCTCTCTCTCTCTCTCTCTCTCTCTCTCTCTCTCTCTCTCTCTCTCTCTCTCTCTCTCTCTCTCTCTCTCTCTCTCTCTCTCTCTCTCTCTCTCTCTCTCTCTCTCTCTCTCTCTCTCTCTCTCTCTCTGTGCGTGCGTGCTGTGGATGTCCAACAGATCTCTATCTGTAGCTGATCTAACACCTGCTATACCTTCTCCCAGTAGAGGGCAGTATAGTTTAATGGACCCATAGGTAATGAGGATGATCATGCAGAGAATGGTTATTAGGAAACTTCTCCATACAGTATAGTAAAATCATCTATAATATGATAGGCTGTAGATTATAATATCACAACACTATATCCCATTGCAATCCTGTTAGATTCCCTATAGGACCTCAGTCATTTTGCCCAGCACTGGATGATACTGGAACATTTTACTTGATTTCTACAAATGATGTTATGCTCGGATGCGTCACCAGGGAAATACAAGCAAGGCATTGGAACTGACAAACAGGCATTTGACTGAATCGAAATGTAATTTTAGATGATCAGTGAAATGGACGACATACTATAAAGTAATTGTAATTTCCCTGTTTGGGACTCTGAGCTGGTTTGTACTACTGAACAGAGAGAGAAAGACAAGAAGCATGGTCATGTACAAGATTCAGCTTATGTCTGTCTGTCTGTCTGTCTCTCTGTCTGCCTTCAGTCTTTTCTCTGTAATGTCTTTTTCTTTACATGTCGGACCCCAGTGAGACTAACTGCCGCCATCGGCGTCGGCTAATGGGGATCCTAATAAATAAAATAAATAATTAAACTTAAATTACATTATGTGTACGTGGACTTAAAATGTATATTTTAGTTTTGGACATCTGGTCTCAAGTATTTTCATGCATAATAGAGAGACACGTGATCTTTTGTCGTTTCTGCTACTGGGAGGTACCACTTTGGTGAACAAGGAGGGGGGTCGAAGAAGGGAAAAATAAACAGGGGTAGGGAAGGAGGGAGGGAAAGAGGGTGTGGTGGAGGTAAAGATGTAGTCATTTTCTCCTAACTTCTCTCACGGTTACTCTTCCCAGACCTGGTATCTGTCAGGTGCAGCGCCTGGCCTTTCCTCTCAGTTGGGCCCGTAATTGGCAGGAAGAGACAAACAATGGCCACTTTAAAACCGAGGTCCCTGACCTCTGGTCCATAATCATTTCCTGTGCCATGCTTTCAGAGTTTCTCTGTAACACCCGATGTGCGAATCATCCTGTCAGACTCAAACACCAGCTGAAACTTTATTAGGGGCCTGAAAGAAGTTTCTGGAGAATGTTTTAAGAATTCCTTAAAGAAGCTCTAAAGAAGCTAAGAAGGTGCTAGGTCTTAACGTCTAGTTTCTTAAAAAAGTGTATTGATAAGTAAGGTTGGGGTCAATCCCACTTAAATTCCAGTCCATTCAGAAAGTAAACAAAATTCTAAATCTTTTTCTTTTTTTTTTACCCAGTTTTCTCCCCAATTTCGTGGTATCCAATTGGTAGTTACAGTCTTGTCTCATCTCTGCAACTCCCGTACGGACTCGGGAGAGGCGAAGGTCGAGAGCTGTGCGTCCTCCGAAACACAACCCAACCAAGCCGAAACCCGACCCTTTTGATCATTTTAAAAAGAAGACCATGAGAAAAGCGCAGAGTATTTCTACTCCCGGTGACATTACCTTAACCCCTCTTTGATTTATTCCCTCTCTTTAAGTGATTCCTTAACAGTAGGACGAGGGAGGATAGAAAGTTGGTGAGATCACTGTTGTTCTTTCAAGGTTAACCAAACTCGCCCAGGGATGGACTCTAAAACTTATGGGGGCTCCTCCTATACCCACCTACTGTGTACAGAAGGGCTCAGAAAGGATGAAGCGGTCGAAGACATGGCACGGAGCCTCGCTTCCACAGTCGAACCATTCAACCACTCCAAAGAGGCACTAGAGCAACATTTGTATTCATTTATCACCGCTTGCCCATGAGATCAACTCTGCAACCTCTCGACCAAGAACTACCGACAGTTCCTCTGAGACCCCCTGAAGGGAGGGGAGCGGCCCTCGCTAGGCCTCGCAACTCTCACTCCGCCCTCACTTCCATGACTGAACCCATCTATTGAACAATGAGAGGTGATTGGAGGAAATGCCACTGGGCCTCCAAGTACTTTCTCTCTGACTGGTTCAAGGCCTCAAGGCCATGTACGGTAAAGCAAACTGTTGTGTTAGAAGAGGCATTATCAGCTCCAGAGGGCTCCAGGGATGACGGCACAATCAGCATGAGCGTAGCCCAGAGGGGAACACCCTGAGGTGGGTAGAAATGGGTTGGGGTCAGTGATAATGCTAAGAGAGATATGGAAGTGCAGAGGTGGTTTTGTATATTTATGATTGAAAGATAGATATGACCTTTAAATCATTGGAGAGCTGTTCTGTCTGTTTGTAAAAGGGCTTTGACAGATGGCGAATTATGTGTATGTACATGCATACCTCTGTCTGTGGACACAATGTACCATAAGCAAAAGCAGAAAAATATTCCAGCGCTACACTACCTCAGCAGATTCTATGGTCCCTCCTGGATTTATCCTAAAGTCACTCACTCACTGCTCTGCTCAGAAGGTCCCCACTGGTAGCACAATACCATTACCCTGTCATCACACACACCAGTTCCCAACTTGGTCGTAGGCAATCTCTGCCATTGATTCCGCTGCAGCGCTGCGTCATTACAGCTGCTTATCGGCAGGTAACGTAGTAGTTAGAGCGTTGGGCCAGTAACTGAAAGGTTGCAGCATCGAATCCCCAAGCTGAGTAGGTAAAAATCTGTCGTTCTGTCCCTGAGCAAGACAGTTAACCCACTGTTCCCCGTGCACCAAAGACGTGGATGTCGATTATGGCGGCCCCCCGCACCTCTCTGATTCAGAGGGGTTGGGTTAAATGTGGAAGACACATTTCAGTTGAATGCATTCAGTTGTACAACTGACTAGGTATCCCCCTTTCCTTTATCACTGAGTGGTCCAGGGACTCTGGGCTAGACTGGCTCAAATAAGACGACATCTCTGACACACACCATTTAAAGACAACACACTCACATCATGCAAACACACATACACACAGGTCTAAGTCTTTACCATATAACTCCACACACTAAAAACAAATGGTTCTATATAGTGCCAAATAATGGTTCTTAGGCTTGTAACCATAGCGGAACCCTTTTTGGTGCTATATGGAGCCTTTTTTGAAGGTTCTATAAAGAACCATGGTCATAAGGTTCTAAATTGTACCTGTATGGTGCTATAAAGAACCCTTTCCTAAAGTTCTATAAAGAACCAATCATGTTCTTTGTTATGATTCTTTATAGAACCCTTATGGAGGATGGGCCAAAAAGGTTTTTTTATTCTGGTTTAATAGCCATATTATATTTTTAAAATTCCATAGGTTTCATCAGGTGTGCTAGCTCTGGAATAGCTGGGGGTCCCTGAGGTGAGAATTGAGAACTAATGACTTAATCAACTGTTCTCAATTGACAGAAGGCCATGTGTGACTCTGTCACAAGACACCATTACTGGCCAAAGTCATACATAACATGTAATAGCATAACACCACATATTACATTAACTGGAATGACACTCACTCACGGTTGCACAAAAATATGTGGGTGCAAACTACGCCCCAAAATATTCTAATGAGCCGCCACCCCTAAATTTGAATTATTACTAAAAGTGGCTAAAAGAGGAAAGAACCATTGAAAGGCTCAAAGGGGGTTTGTATGGTTCCACATAGAGCCATCACCCTTCCCAAAGAACCCTTGAAGAATCCACATTATTTTAGTGTCTCCTCTAGCATCAGTTTTGTCATTTGTTTCTGATGGGGTTTCATGTCCATAGAAGAATGGCTTTGTTTCAAGGAGTACATGACCAATAAGTCAAGTCATAAATGATTTATAAACGTCACCAGAATCTTTGAATGAGTGTCCCATATCTGAGATTACATTATTGGTGCACTTCCCAGTGCGAGCCAGTAGGTGTCAGCACTGAAAGTGAGTCTCATGCTGAAGGGCCTTTTCCTCTGGCTGGGAAATCACATCTGACAGCGTGTTAGATTTACAGCACACTCATCAAAGACCCTAATCATCACAGATATTATCCCTTTAAATACTCCTTAGGAAATCACCAGCCGATGGCCATCAGCTGTCTGTGTATATAGTGGTAGTCATTTAAGTGAATGTGTGTGTTAGTGAGTGTACGCTCCTGCCTCTAATCCTTTCTGTGTGTGTGTTTGCATGCATGCGTGTGTGTGTCTGTTTGTGTGTATCAGTGGCGGTCGGTGACGTTTAAAATGAGGGCGGTCGATTTTTTTGTATTTTTATGAGCTTGGCCTTATTTCTATTACAGCATATTGGATGACTGTCATTCATATTCCATTCACCCAGATACAACCTAGCATATGAATGAAAGTTTACAACGTAGGTGCACAGGTCGAGAGAACAATTTCAGTAATCAAGGTGACAGACACCGATACCGCCTTGCACACTCTTGCCTGCATCTAGCTGATCTAGGGTGTAATCATTAGTTCAACAGGTTCAAATTAGAGATTCTATTGGACAAATTCAGGTATGTTTATCCCCTTTTTGTTCTGTTTGCTTCCGTTTAAGAAAGGTTGTTCAACAGAATTGGCATAATGAAAACACCCCTCATCACACGCAAACAGTTCACTTTCATAGCAGCCACATACAAACAGCATGATCATTTCTTTCTCTAATCTGCGCACTCTCCTCCTCTAACCTTTTCCCTTCGCTTGTGTACTTCAGTGCAGCACACAGCTGTCTGTGACCAGGCGAAAAAACCTTTCCTAGCCAAACCTTCATATCATAACCGCTAACCGCTACACACAGCCTACATCAAAGTCATCATATTAGCTAACATCATAACTAGTCAATTTAGCTACTAGAACTAACATGTTAGTAAACCCACTATAGTCATGCAGTACAGAGTACAGTAAGCAAACAGTTTACCAATTACACAGATGGGCCCCGGTGGCATTAAATTAATAAAACCAAAATCTTACCTTGACTTGGAAGAGTTAGCTAGCTTACATAGCATCACTCTCTGTTTGAGCCGGGTGTTTGAGTCGGCTAAACTAGCTAGCTAAGTGAAAGTGAGAACAAAATACAACTAGAAGTTTGGGGTCACTTAGCAATTTCCTTGTCTGTGTAGACATTGTTAATATTGTAAATGACTATTGTAGCTGGAAACGGCTGATTTTTAATGGAATATCTTCATAGGTGTACAAAGGCCCATTAGCAGCAACCATCACTCCTGTGTTCCAATGGCACGTTGTGTTAGCTAATCCAAGTTTATCATTTGAAAAGTCTAATTGATCATTAGAAAACCCTTTTGCAATTATGTTAGCACAGCTGAAAACTTTTGTGAAGCAGTACAACTGGCCTTCTTTAGACTAGTTGAGTATTTGAAGCGTCAGCATTTGTGGGTTCGATTACAGGCACAAAATGGCCAGAAACAAAAACTTTCTTCTGAAACTCGTCAGTCTATTCTTGTTCTGAGAATTGAAGGCTATTCCATGCGAGAAATTGCCAAGAAACTGAAGTGAAACTGAACTCGTACAATGCTGTGTACTACTCCCTTCACAGAACAGCGCAAACTGGCTCTAACCAGAATAGAAAGAGGAGTGGTAGGCCCTGGTGCATAACTGAGCAAGAAAACAAGTACCCGCAAAACATCAGTCTCAACATCAGCAGTGAAGTGGCGACTCTGGGATGCTGGCCCTCTAGGCAGAGTTGCAAAGAAAAAGCCATATCTCAGACTGACCAATAAAAGATTAAGGTGGGCAAAAGAACACAGACACTGGACAGAGGAAGATTGGAAAAGATTGGACAGACTAATCTAAGTTGGAGGTGTTTGGATCACAAAGAAGAACATTCGTGAGATGCAGAAGAAATTAAAAGATGCTGGAGGAGTGCTTGACGCCATCTGTCAGGCATGGTGGAGGCAATGTGATGGTCTGGGTGTGCTTTTGTGGTGGTAAAGTGGGAGATCTGTACAGGGTAAAAGGGATCTTGAAGAAGGAAGGATATCACTCCATTTTTCAACGCCATGCCGTACCCTGTGGACGGCGCTTAATTGGAGCCAATTTCCTCCTACAACAGGACAATGACCCAGCACAGCTCCAAACTATGCAAGACCTATTTAGGGAAGAAGCAGTCAGCTGGTATTCTGTCTATAATGGAGTGGCCAGCAAAGTCACCGGATCTCAACCCTATTGAGCTGTTGTGGGAGCAGCTTGACCATATGGTACGTAAGAAGTGCCCATCAAGCCAATCCAACTTGTGGGAGGTGCTTCAGGAAGCATGGGGTGAAATTTCATCAGATTGCCTCTACAAACTGACAACTAGAATGCCAAAGGTCTGCAATCTGTAATTGCTGCAAATGGAGGATTCTTTGACGAAAGCAAAGTTTGAAGGACACAATTATTATTTCAATTAAAAATCATTGTTTATAACCTTGTCAACGTCTTGACTATATTTCCTTTTCATTTTGCAACTAATTTCATGTATGTTTTCATGTAAAACAAGGACATTTCTAAGTGACCCCAAACTTTTTAACGGTAGTGTAGCTACAGTGAGGGAAAAAAGTATTTGATCCCCTGCTGATTTTGTACGTTTGCCCACTGACAAAGAAATTATCAGTCTATAATTTTAATGGTAGGCTTATTTGAACAGCGAGAGACAGAATAACAACAAAAAAATCCAGAAAAACGCATGTGAAAAATTTTATAAATTGATTTGCATTTTAATGAGGAAAATAAGTATTTGACCCCCCCTCAATCAGAAATATTTCTGGCTCCCAGGTGTCTTTTATACAGGTAACGAGCTGAGATTAGGAGCACACTCTTAAAGGGAGTGCTCCTAATCTCAGTTTGTTACCTGTATTAAAGACACCTGTCCACAGAAGCAATCAATCAATCAGATTCCAAACTCTCCACCATGGCCAAGACCAAAGAGCTCTCCAAGGATGTCAGGGACAAGATTGTAGACCTACACAAGGCTGGAATGGGCTACAAGACCATCGCCAAGCAGCTTGGTGAGAAGGTGACAACAGTTGGTGCGATTATTCGCAAATGGAAGAAAGACAAAAGAACTGTCAATCTCCCTCGGCCTGGGGCTCCATGCAAGATCTCACCTCGTGGAGTTGCAATGATCATGAGAACGGTGAGGAATCAGCCCAGAACTACACGGGAGGATCTTGTCAATGATCTCAAGGCAGACAATAGTCACCAAGAAAACAATTGGTAACACACTACGCCGTGAAGGACTGAAATCCTGCAGCGCCCGCAAGGTCCCCCTGCTCAAGAAAGCACATATACATGCCCGTCTGAAGTTTGCCAATGAACATCTGAATGTTTCAGAGGACAACTGTGTGAAAGTGTTGTGGTCAGATGAGACCAAAATGCAGCTCTTTGGCATCAACTCAACTCGCCGTGTTTGGAGGAGGAGGAATGCTGCCTATGACCCCAAGAACACCATCCCCACCGTCAAACATGGAGGTGGAAACATTATGCTTTGGGGGTGTTTTTCTGCTAAGGGGACAGGACAACTTCACCGCATCAAAGGGACGATGGACGGGGCCATGTACCGTCAAATCTTGGGTGAGAACCTCCTTCCCTCAGCCAGGGCATTGAAAATGGGTCATGGATAGGTATTCCAGCATGACAATGACCCAAAACACACGGCCAAGGCAACAAAGGAGTGGCTCAAGAAGAAGCACATTAAGGTCCTGGAGTGGCCTAGCCAGTCTCCAGACCTTAATCCCATAGAAATCTGTGGAGGGAGCTGAAGGTTCGAGTTGTCAAACGTCAGTCTCATCCTAATGACTTGGAGAAGATCTGCAAAGAGGAGTGGGACAAAATCCCTCCTGAAATATGTGCAAACATGGTGGCCAACTATAAGAAACATCTGACCTCTGATTGCCAACAAGGGTTTTGCCACCAAGTACTAAGTCATGTTTTGCAGAGGGGTCAAATACTTATTTCCCTCATTAAAATGCAAATCAATTTATAAAAATTTTCACATGCTTTTTTCTGGATTTTTTTGTTGTTATTCTGTCTCTCACTGTTCAAATAAATCTACCATTAAAATTATAGACTGATCATTTCTTTGTCAGTGGGCAAACGTACAAAATCAGCAGGGGATCAAATACTTTTTTCCCTCACTGTATCTCTCACTCTCGCTCTCTCTCTTGCTTCCCCTACATTTTTAAAGAAATTAATTTGTTCAAAACTGTTGCTCAGAAGTGCTAGCTAGCCTTAGCTTATGCTTTCAGTACTAGATTCATTCTCTGATCCTTTGATTGGGTGGACAACATATCAGTTCATGTTGCAAGAGCTCTGATAGGTTGGAGTACATCCTCCGGAAGTTGTAATAATTACTGTGCAAGTTTATGGAAAGGGGTGAGAACCATGAGCCTCCTAGGTTTTGTTTTGAAGTCAATGTACCCAGAGGAGGACGGAGGTCTCCAGCTACACCATGTTGTTAACCTACAGAGTGCTGTTGAGGCTACTGTAGACTTTCATTGCAAAGCAGTGTGCTTTAATCAATTATTTGGGGACGTGAATATATTTAGTATTGTTTTATCTAAAAACAATAACTTTCACTATTTTATTTTTATGAAATTCACTGAGGAGGATAGTCCTCCCCTTCCTCCTCTGAGAAGCCTCTACTGGTGTGTATGTGTGTGTATCTATATGTGTGTGCCATTCAAGGGTTTTTCTTTATTCATACTATTTTCTACATTGTAGAATAATATTGAAGGCATCAAAACTATGAAATAACACATATGGATTTATGTAGTAACCAAAAAAGTGTTAAACAAATCTAAATATATTTTATGTTTGAGATTCTTTGAACTAGCCATCCTTTGCCTTGATGACAGCTTTGCACACTCTTGGCATTCTCTCAACCAGCTTCATGAGTTAGTCACCTGGAATGCATTTCAGTTAACAGGTGTGCCTTGTTAAAAGTACATTTGTGGAATTTCTTTCCTTAATGCGTTTGAGCGAATCAGTTGTGTTTTGACAAGGTAGGGATGGTATACAGTCAATAGCCCTATTTGGTTAAAAACCAAGTCCATATTATGGAAAGAACAGCTCAAATAAGCAAAGAGAAGCAAGTGTCCATCATTACTTTAAGACATGAAGGTCAGTCAATCTGGAAAAAGCGCTATGATGAAACTGGCTCTCATGAGGACCGCCACAGGAAAGAAAGACCCAGGGTTACCTCTGCTGCAGAGGATAAGTTCATTAGAGTTAACTGCACCTCAGATTGCAGGCCAAATAAATGCTTCACAGAGTTCAAGTAACAGACACATCTCAAAATCAACTGTTCAGAGGAGACTGTGTGAATCAGGCCTTCATGGTCTAATTTCTGCCACGAAATCACTACTAAAGGACAACAATAATAAGAAGAGACTTGCTTGGGCCAAGAAACATGAGCAATGGACATTAGACCGGTGGAAATCTGTCCTTTGGTCTGATGTGTCCAAATTTGAGATTTTTGGTTACAACTGCCGTGTCTTTGTGAAACGCAGAGTATGTGATCAGATGTGTGGTTCCCAACGTGAAGCCTGGAGGAGGAGGTGTGATTGTGTGGGGGTGCTTTGCTGGTGACACTGTCTGTGATTTATTTAGAATTCAAGGCACACTTAACCAGCATGGCTACCACAGCATTCTCCAGCGATATGCCGTCCCATCTGGTTTGCGCTTAGTGGGACTATCATCAATCAATCAAATGTATTTATAAAGCCCTTCTTACATCAGCTGATGTCACAATGTGCTGTACAGAAACCCAGCATAAACCCCAAACAGCAAGCAATGCAGGTGTAGAAGCACAGTGTTTAGGCATAGCTCCCTAGAAAGGCTAGAACCTAGGAAGAAACCTAGAGAGGAACCAGGCTATGAGGGGTGGCCAGCCCTGGCTGTGCCGGGTGGAGATTATAACAGAACATGGCCAAGATGTTCAAATGTTCATAGATGACCAGCAGGGTGAAAAACTAGCATTTGTTTTTCAACAGGACAATGACCCAAAACACAGTTAAGGAAAAGCAGCCAGAAAGTGCTCAGCATATGTGAGAACTTCAAGACTGTTGGAAAATCATTCCAGGTGAAGCTGGTTGAGAGAATGCCAAGAGTTTGCAAAGCCGTCATCAAGGCAAAGGGTGGCTACTTTGACGAATCTAAAATATATTTTGATTTGTTTAACACTTTTTTGTTTACTACATGATTTCACATGTGTTATTTAATAGTTTTGATGTCTTCACTATTATTCTGCAATGTAGAAAATAGTAAATATAAAGAAAAACCCTTGAATGAGTAGGTGTGTCCAAACTTTTGACTGGTACTATATGTATGTGTGTATCTATCTGTGTGTGTGTATCTATCTGTGTGTGTGTGTATCTATCTGTGTGTGTATCTATCTGTGTGTGTATCTATCTGTGTGTATCTATCTGTGAGTGTATCTATCTGTGTGTATGTCTATCTGTGTGTGTATCTATCTAGGTGTGTGTGTCTATATGTGTGTGTATCTATCTGTGTGTCTATCTATCTGTGTGTGTGTGTCTATCTGTGTCTGCATCTATCTGTGTGTGTGTGTCTGTATGTGTGTGTATATATCTGTGTGTTTCTGTCTGTGTGTGTATCTATCTGTGTGTGTGTGTCTGTATGTGTGTGTATCTATCTGTGTGTGTATCTATCTGTGTGTGTGTCTATATGTGTGTTTGTCTATATGTGTGTTAGTCTATCTGTGTGTATCTATCTGTGAGTGTATCTATCTGTGTGTGTATCTATATGTGTGTGTATCTATCTGTGTGTGTATCTATCTGTGTGTCTGTCTGTGTGTGTATCTAGCTTTGTGTGTATCTATCTGTGTGTCTGTCTGTGTGTGTATCTAGCTGTGTGTGTATCTATATGTGTGTGTATCTATCTCTGTGTGTGTGTCTGTCTGTGTGTGTATCTATCTGTGTGTGTGTCTGTCTGTGTGTGTATCTATCTGTGTGTATGTGGCCAGGTGGGTGGGCACACAGGTCCTCCTGGTCTCCTTTGATAACCCTGCTGCTACCCAGCTGTTCATATGATCCTCTGGGCTTTGAAGTCTCCTCGCTGCCCACTCCTCTCCCCTCTTCTTCTCCTCCACCCTTCTCCTCCACTCACCACCACTACTGTCATCGCCTGTCAGATTTCTAATGATTGTTTTGACTTTCTTTTTTCTTCTCTGTTTCCATTGTGACGTATGGAAGAATGGAGCTATCATCACAGCCCTTGCTAGAGTTCTTAGTCTCTTTCATCTGTCCGTCAGGTGTTGTGTCTGAGGGACTGTAGCTATTGTAAGACATGCATTATTTTCTCTCCTTCCAGTTCATCCTACTTCCCTGTCTCTTGTTATAACGTGATAGTGACAATGAGATAGTCAGTATGACTTAATATCTATTTATTAATATTTATTATTATATTCTTATTATTATATTATTTATTATATTTATATTAAATATATTTATATTTATGATATTATTATATAATTTATTATATTTATATTACATTTATTTGCTTAGGTATTACTGGCATGCAGTAATAATGAACAGTACATATACTTTAACATGCTGATCCAGACATATCATGAAGGTCATTTATCTTCTATTGTGCGTGTGTGGATGTATGTGTGAGTATCACCCATACCCAGCATGATTCATGACATCAGCCTACCTCCTGTAGTCACCTACCATCTCCATAATCATGCTGCTGCAGCATTAAGGCCTTCTTAGGTTACCCGGGCCCTAAAGCTGGCTGTTATCAGGCCTGGGCAGCGGGTGACACTAATATCCGTCTGAAAGGCCCCTCTCCCCAGGCTTACATGATACCTGTCCTCCCTGGACATTGGGCCCCCTGCTTCCCAGCTGCCCTCCCTCCTAGGTCCCTCCCAGGTTGGCTCCCTACTGAAGGGGCCTTTTGTTAGGGCCCATAAACCCAGCTTTGTCCCCCCCTTCCCCTCTCTGATGTATGGAGGACCATAGGGGGTATCCATATACCATGTCTTTGTCTTCCACTCAGGGGCCAACCTTTATTCCATGTTAATCCCCCCCTTTTAATCCGTTCACCTTTTCCCTCCAAAGAGCAGGGGCCTGACTTAATTTAGCCAGGTAGGGCATGAAAAGATGACCTCGGTGTTCACCACTCTCTGTTTGTCCATCTTGCTCACAGTATCCAGACGAGATGTCTTGGCCAAAACCTTCTCACAAAGTGTGCTTGACTCTGACGCATCAGTGTTAGTTTCACTCCACGTTAGCTTTTTGTGACACGTCCCCAAAATGCCAACGTCGTTACTTTGACGGTTGTTTATGAGGAACAGGTGGGCGCCGGTAAAGGCTTTTCATGTTGTCTCATGATATTCTTCTCTAGCCGTCATCCTTAGTTGGAGGAGTCTGCTTTTCCTTAGTGTTGTGGTGAAAACGTCAGAAAGGACCCAGTATTGATCCCAGTGGTACGCCACTAAGCCGTGTGTAAGACGAACGGCTTTATATCGAAACCCTCAGTTGCTTAGACAAGCAGACTGTTCCCTGTTCAACACATTTAGTTTTGCCTGGTCAGCACAGGTATTGAGGTATTTGACTCTGGCCGTTTTGCAAGAGAGAAGAGCCGTGTAACTTTGGATCATGATGGATTGCACCAGCAGTCCACTTGTAACTGTTATTGATAGGGATGTGTTAGGGCATGAAAAATGATTGGATTCAAGTAAACGGCAATCTTAACCGAAGGATAGAGAGCGAGAAGGGCAGATAGACAGAGAAAGATGGCGAGAGAGAGAGACCACTACTCAGAGAAGAAAAGGGCGAGAAAACAAACGGCCCATTAATCGTGTGCAGGGCGGTGTAGACATCCACACTTTTCATCCAAGATGCCTGACAGTTTTCAGGTGATTTAGTGTCATGTTCTGACTAACTGAACCTTGATTTAGCCAGGTAAAAAATGGCTCCTATAACATACTGGTTCATTCATACCTGTGTTTGATGTGTCACACCATTCATAGCAACAGAGACAGAGACATAGAACCTGAAACAGCCAAATACATTGTTACCATGGAGTATGGTTCTATTAGCAGTATACAGTGGGGCAAAAAAGTATTTAGTCAGCCACCAATTGTGCAAGTTCTCCAACTTAAAAAGATGAGAGAGGCCTGTAATTTTCATCATAGGTACACTTCAACTATGACAGACGAAATGAGAAAAAGAAATCCAGAAAATCACATTGTAGGATTTTTAATTTATTTATTTGCAAATTATGGTGGAAAATAAGTATTTGGTCAATAACAAAAGTTTATCTCAATACTTTGTTATATACCCTTTGTTGGCAATGACAGAGGTCAAACGTTTTCTGTAAGTCTTCACAAGGTTTTCACACACTGTTGCTGGTATTTTGGCCCATTCCTCCATGCAGATCTCCTCTAGAGCAGTGATGTTTTGGGGCTGTCGCTGGGCAACACGGACTTTCAACTCCCTCCAAAGATTTTCTATGGGGTTGAGATCTGGAGACTGGCTAGGCCACTCCAGGACCTTGAAATGCTTCTTCTGAAGCCACTCCTTCGTTGCCTGGGCGGTGTGTTTGGGATCATTGTCATGCTGAAAGACCCAGCCACGTTTCATCTTCAATGCCCTTGCTGATGGAAGGAGGTTTTCACTCAAAATCTCACGATACATGGCCCCATTCATTCTTTCCTTTACACGGATCAGTCGTCCTGGTCCCTTTGCAGAAAAACAGCCCCAAAGCATGATGTTTCCACCCCCATGCTTCACAGTAGGTATGGTGTTCTTTGGATGCAACTCAGCATTCTTTGTCCTCCAAACACGACGAGTTGAGTTTTTACCAAAAGGTTCTATTTTGGTTTCATCTGACCATATGACATTCTCCCAATCCTCATCTGGATCATCCAAATGCTCTCTAGCAAACTTCAGACGGGCCTGAACATGTACTGGCTTAAGCAGGGGGACACGTCTGGCACTGCAGGATTTGAGTCCTGGCGGCGTAGTGTGTTACTGATGGTAGGCTTTGTTACTTTGGTCCCAGCTCTCTGCAGGTCATTCACTAGGTCCCCGTGTGGTTCTGGGATTTTTGCTCACCGTTCTTGTGATCATTTTGACCCACGGGTGAGATCTTTGCGTGGAGCCCCAGATCGAGGAAGATTATCAGTGGTCTTGTATGTCTTCCATTTCCTAATAATTGCTCCCACAGTTGATTTCTTCAAACCAAGCTGCTTACCTATTGCAGATTCAGTCTTCCCAACCTGGTGCAGGTCTACAATTTTGTTTCTGGTGTCCTTTGACAGCTCTTTGGTCTTGGCCATAGTGGAGTTTGGAGTGTGACTGTTTGAGGTTGTGGACAGGTGTCTTTTATACTGATAACAAGTTCAAACAGGTGACATTAATACAGGTAACGAGTGGAGGACAGAGGAGCCTCTTAAAGAAGAAGTTACAGGTCTGTGAGAGCCAGAAATCTTGCTTGTTTGTATGTGACCAAATACTTATTTTCCACCATAATTTGCAAATAAATTCCTTAAAAATCCTACAATGCGATTTTCTGGATTTTGTTTTCCTCATTTTGTCTGTCATAGTTGAAGTGTACCTATGATGAAAATTACAGGCCTCTCTCATCTTTTTAAGTGAGAGAACTTGCACAATTGGTGGCTGACTAAATACTTTTTTGCCCCACTGTATCTGAGCGGCTGTAATATGGGTGGGGTACACATGATATCTTAGGAGGTGAGATTTATGTGGGGGTTCAAATGATATCCTTATGAAGGGATCTGTGTCATCATGTGTTGTTTTAAGTTGTGCTAGTCTCCAGGGCACTAGGAAATCCCCTCGATTTCTGTGATACGCTTCATATTCTCCTCTCTCTCGCTCCGATGTGCTTTCTCTCTCTTTTCTCTCTATCTTTCAAGGACAAATGCGCAAATCCACACACCCACACAGAGAAAGTGACAGACAGAGTGAGAGATTTGATTTGTCTCTCTCTCCATATTCTCTCTAAACTATCTCTTTCTCTCTCTCCATATTCTCTCTAACCAATCTCCCTCTTTCTATATATATATATATATATTATCTCTAACCAGTCTCCCTCTCTCTCTCTCTCTCTCTCTCTCTCTCTCTCTCTCTCTCTCTCTCTCTCTCTCTCTCTCTCTCTCTCTCTCTCTCTCTCCATATTCTCTTTAATCAGTCTCCCTCTCTATCACTCTTTCACAAATATTCATGCACTATCCTCTCCCCATTACTCTCATACCCCCACCCCACACTCACCTCTCTCTCTCCCTTTTACTCTCCCTCCCTCTTATCCTCACACCCACTCTCTTCACCCCCTTTCCTTATAGCGCTTACTCTCTCTACCCCTCTCCCTCCCTCCCTCTCTCTCTCTCTCTCTCTCTCTCTCTCTCTCTCTCTCTCTCTCTCTCTCTCTCTCTCTCTCTCCCTCTGTGAATGGATCATGTTCCTTGGCTGGCAGTCAGGTGTGTATCCAGCTCCTTGGTTTCACCCAGTATCCGTTTGTGGTACGTAAACAACAAGTAGATCCCTGACTGGCGTGCCGGGGCCGCGGCCAGGAATTCTGACTGGGAACAAGAATTACATCACTACCTGGCTAACTATCCCCATTTATCCACGGATAGGGCCTGTTTGTCATGGAAGTGAATGGGACACAATTGGATATCTTTTTTTATGTTATCTCAATGCGTAATCTCCTTTGATGACATTGTGACATGAAATGTAGTGTTACTAATTACAGTGTTTGACAACTTTCTTTCAGGATGGATTGAGGCAAGCCAATAGTTTTTTCTTGACCTTGTGTGACCTGAACAGGAAAAACTCCAGGCTTAACTCCAGGTTGTGGGTAAATCATATGGTTGAGGAAAAACTCAAGGCCCCTCTTTACTGTAGATATTGAACGTTGACTCTTCCATCATCCATATCTCTCTCTCTTTTTCACTCTTCCTCTCCTCCATCTTTTAGCCGCCACGCAGGCCCACATCCTGTCATTGGTATCTCGGCAATGCCGAGTCTCCCTGGCTGCTCTCTCCTTTGATATCAGAGACCACTGAGGCTCCTGGAGACACAAAGCACCTCTTTGTCCATATCCCCCCCCCACTCCGTGTGTATTTTTGTGTGTGTATGTGTTTACTCCCTGTCCTGTGCATGCTCCATGCCCTTCAATGAGACTCCTGTCCTGACGCCCCCAAACACACACACAAAACCATAAAGTAATCCTGATGCGTGTTTTTGTTCGAGTCTCCACGGTTACGACAGCGATCCGGGTGGAAGGATCTCTTTACGCAGATTTGTAAAAAGGCCCGATCCTATTCGCCCTTATCACAACAGGGAATCAGAGTGGGAGAATTAATGGGACAGGTATTCACCCTGATGTGGGAGTGGGACTTAGGATGGCCGATTAGAGTTGATACTGTTGATACTGTGTCAATATGAAGGAGTACTCCGAGAGAAAGAAGTATGGTTAAAGAGAGAGTGAAGTATGGTTCAGAGAGAGAGAAGTATGGTTCAGAGAGAAAAGTATGGTTCAGAGAAAGAAAAGTATGGTTCAGAGAGAGAACTATGGTTCAGAGAGAGATAAGTATGGCTCAGAGAGAGAGAGAATTATGGTTTATAGAGAGAGAAGTGTGGTTCAGAGAGAGTTAAGTATGGTTCAGAGAGAGAGAAGTATGGTTCAGAGAGAGAGAAGTATGGTTCAGAGAGAGTGAAGTATGGTTCAGAGAGAGAAGTATGGTTCAGAGAGGGAGAAGTATGGTTCAGAGAGGGAGAAGTATGGTTCAGAGAGAGAGAAGTATGGTTCAGAGAGAGAGAAGTATGGTTCAGAGAGAGTGAAGTATGGTTCAGAAAGAGAATTATGGTTCAGAGAGAGAAGTATGGTTCAGAGAGGGAGAAGTATGGTTCAGAGAGGGAGAAGTATGGTTCAGAGAGGGAGAAGTATGGTTCAGAGAGAGAGAAGTATGGTTCAGAGAGAAAAGTATGGTTCAGAGAAAGAAAAGTATGGTTCAGAGAGAGAACTATGGTTCAGAGAGAGATAAGTATGGCTCAGAGAGAGAGAGAATTATGGTTTATAGAGAGAGAAGTGTGGTTCAGAGAGAGAGAGAAGTATGGTCCAGAGAAAGAGAAGTATGGTTCAGAGAGAGAGAAGTAGGGTTCAGAGGGAGAAGTAGGGTTCAGAGAGAGAAATATGGTTCAGAGAGAGAGAGAAGTATGGTTCAGAGAGAGAGAAGTATGGTTCAGAAAGAGAGAAGTATGGTTCAGAGAGAGAGAAGTATGGTTCAGAGAGAGAGAAGTATGGTTCAGAGAGAGTGAAGTATGGTTCAGAAAGAGAATTATGGTTCAGAGAGAGAAGTATGGTTCAGAGAGGGAGAAGTATGGTTCAGAGAGGGAGAAGTATGGTTCAGAGAGGGAGAAGTATGGTTCAGAGAGAGAGAAGTATGGTTCAGAGATAAAAGTATGGTTCAGAGAAAGAAAAGTATGGTTCAGAGAGAGAACTATGGTTCAGAGAGAGATAAGTATGGCTCAGAGAGAGAGAGAATTATGGTTTATAGAGAGAGAAGTGTGGTTCAGAGAGAGAGAGAAGTATGGTCCAGATAAAGAGAAGTATGGTTCAGAGAGAGAGAAGTAGGGTTCAGAGGGAGAAGTAGGGTTCAGAGAGAGAAATATGGTTCAGAGAGAGAGAGAAGTATGGTTCAGAGAGAGAGAAGTATGGTTCAGAAAGAGAGAAGTGTGGTTCAGAGAGAGAGAAGTATGGTTCATAGAGAGAGAAGTAAGGTTCAGAGAGAGGGAGAAGTATGGTTCTTTCCTCCCAAAGCGCAGCGTGTCGAGGAAAGCATCATTGATAAACCTGCTAGACTCTATTTAATCTACCTGCCGTCAACCCTGGCAACATTAGGATTCAGTAAGACACTGTATGGAGGCCCCTCTGGGCTATATCTTCAGCTGGGAGAGGTGAGAGTAGGAAAGGGTCATATTATAAGCTCTGTGCGTGTGTGCGTGCGTGTGTGTGTGCGTGTGTGTGTGTGTGTGTCGGGGGTATCTGAACAAAGAGTTGTTGGGGAATGGATTGCTTGAAGGTGTTTGTGTACCTCCCTCATAGACTTGTACCTGTCAACGCAAATACAGACGTTAATCCACACTCCCATCTCACTGCGCAACACTCCCACACACACACACACACACACACACACACACACACACACACACACACACACACACACACACACACACACACATAGATACACACCTCACCATGCAACACTCCCATACACACACACACACACACACACACATAGATACACACCTCACCATGCAACACTCACACACACACACACGCACATACACACACACACACACACATAGATACACACCTCACCATGCAACACTCACACACACACACACACACATAGACACACACCTCACGTGCAACACTCACACATAGACACACACCTCACCGTGCAACACTCACACACACACACATTGTATTGGAGGAGGCAGACTGTGTGTGTCATCACATACAACCGCCGTGTCGTCATAGCTATTCGCGGTCGCGTGTGTCCGCACCTCCCTCTCGGCGATGATTTCTGCACCCTCATAGGTGGGGAAGGATCCTTTTGTGGCGAGGGGTGGTTGTTCACTTCAAACTAGGTGGTCAGGTGCGTGTGGACAAAGCATCGTCTTGAAGAGGTGTTTGCTGGCGATGACAGTCAGCCATAGCTGAAGTATGACAACATGTTAAAGATGACTTGCATAACGTATCTGTGAAGGCAGGTGAAAGGATATGATATGTACAGCACATTGGGTTCCATTGAAATGTCTTGAGTATTCTTGTCTTTTCCCATGCTAAGGTTTAACTCATAGAAACACACACACCTCACACACACACACACACACACACACATAAATACACACACACATAAATGCACATAAATACACATCCATACTTATCAGAAAATCAGGACGTGAGCGATCACTGGTTTTCCCAGCCAGGGAGTTTCCTCTCCGCGGCCCCTTTCAGCGTGTTTGGCGGTGTGCGTGTGTGTGTGTGTTTTTGTGTACCGTCCTGCCTGCTGCGTTTGAAGTAACCCCCCCTCGTCTGTCTCTCTCTTCCCCCTTCATTCCTTCAATCTAAAAACACCAGCTAACGCTGTTTACCTTTTGGCAGGTCACAGCAGCCTGGGCCGGGTTTGGTTCACACCTTCAAACACACTCAAACACACACTCTCTCTCTGTGAGGTGAGGGCGGAGTAGAGCACAGTGAGAAAATACATTTGCATGTTTCATTCACAAAGTCTGTCATATTTTCCATTGCTGTAGAAAGCAACGTTTCCATTCTGACAATAGCTAGTGTCACCTTGCTCAGTCTGAAACCACTCACTGATGGCGTCAAAGCATGTTGCGGGCGCAGACCTGTCACCTGGCAGTGGTCAATGAGCGACAAGCAGAAGGTCAGTATTATTAATGCAGAGTATCAGGATACAGTTTCCATCCTCTTTAAGATCCTCCATCTACAAATCATCTATACAACTCATCTATACAACTCATCTATACAACTCATCTATACAAATCATCTATAAAACTCATCTATACAACTCATCTATACAAATCATCTATACAACTCATCTATACAACTCATCTATACTACTCATCTATACAACTCATCTATACAACTCATCTATACTACTCATCTATACAACTCATCTATACAAATCATCTATAAAACTCATCTATACAACTCATCTATACAAATCATCTATACAACTCATCTATACAACTCATCTATACTACTCATCTATACAACTCATCTATACAACTCATCTATACTACTCATCTATACAACTCATCTATACAAATCATCTATACAACTCATAAATACAAATCATCTATACACCTCATCTATACACCTCATCTATACAACTAATCTATACAAATCATCTATACAAATCATCTATACAACTCATCTATACAAATCATCTATACTACTCATCTATACAACTCATCTACACTACTCATCTATACAACTCATCTATACTACTCATCTATACAACTCATCTATACAAATCCTCTATACAACTCATCTATACAAATCCTCTATACAACTCATCTATACAACTCATCTATACAACTCATCTATACAAATCCTCTATACAACTCATCTATACAACTCATCTATACAAATCAACTACACAACTCATCTATACAACTCATCTATACAAATCAATACAATCCACCAGTCATCCATGTGTTTCTCTCTCTGAGAGAGGCAGGCCGTGCTCACCCCAGTACAGGCCTCTCCCAGCTGGGCTTGCCGGGGCTTGCCCGCTCCCCTCTCCCCCTGTCTCTCCTCCCCTCGCCTGGGTGATTTATCTGACGTCTGGCTGCGGGAGCTTTAATTGCTGACTTGCCCACACTGACAGGTGGGTCCAGGCTGTTTGATATCCATCGCTGTGATCTTAAAGAAGAGAGAGAGAGAGAGAGAGAGAGAGAGAGAGAGAGAGAGAGAGAGAGAGAGAGAGATCGACTGACCCAAAATTAAGGAAATCGTTGACTATGTACAGACTCAGTGAGCATAGCCTTGCTATTGAGAAAGGCTCTTTTGCCCACAAAATTAGGTGGAAACTGAGCTGCACTTCCGTAACTTCCTGCCAAATGTATGACCATATTAGTGACACATATTTCCCTCAGATTACACAGACACACAAAGAATTGGAGAACAAATCCAATTTTGATAAACTCCCATATCTATTGGGTAAAATAGCACAGTGTGCAATCACAGCAGCAAGATGTGTGACCTGTTGCCACAAGAAAAGGGCAACCAGTGAAGAACAAACACCATTGTAAATACAACCTATATTTATGTTTATTTATTTTCACTTTTGTACTTTAACAATTTGCGTATCATTACAACACTGTATATATACATAAAATTACATTATTTTGGAACTTTTGTTAGTGTAATGTTTACTGTAAATGTTTTATTGTTTATTTCACTTTTGTTTATTATCCATTTCACTTGCTTTGGCAATGTAAACATACACTACCGTTCAAAAGTTTGGGGTCACTTAGAAATGTCCTTGTTTTTTAATTAAAATAACATCAAATGGATCAGAAAAACAGTGTAGACATTGTTAGTCGTAAATGACTATTGTAGCTGGAAACGGAGTGGGAGGCCTCGGTGCACAACTGAGCAAGAGGACAAGTAGTTTGAGAAACAGACACCTCACAAGTCCTCAACTGGCAGCTTCATTAAATAGTACCCTCAAAACATCAGTCTCAACGTCAACAGTGAAGAGACGACTCCGGGATGCTGGCCTTCTAGGCAGAGTTGCAAAGAAAAAGCCATATCTCAGACTGGCCAATAAAAAGTAAAGATTAAGATGGGTAAAAGAAACACAGACACTGGACAGAGGAACTCTGCCTAGAAGGCCAGCGTCCCGGAGTCGCTGGTGTTTTGCGGGTACTATGTATGTGTGTACATGTTAGGTCAGTATGTGTGTACATGGTAGGTCAGTATGTGTGTACATGGTAGGTCCGTATGTGTGTACATGGTAAGTCAGTATGTGTGTACATGGTAAGTCAGTATGTGTGTACATCGTAGGTTGTTATGTGTGTACATGGTAGGTCAGTATGTGTGTACATGGTAGGTCAATATGTGTATACATGGTAGGTCAGTATGTGTATAGATGGTAGGTCAGTATGGGTATACATGGTAGGTCACTATGTGTATAGATGGTAGGTCAGTATGTGTATAGATGGTAGGACAGTATGTGTATACATGTTAGGACAGTATGTGTATAGATGGTAGGTCAGTATGTGTGTACATGGTAGGTCAGTATGTGTGTACATGGTAGGTCAGTATGTGTGTACATGGTACGTCAGTATGTGTGTACATGGTAGGTCAGTATGTATGACAGTAACTGAATACTGTCAGTAAAAGAGAAGTGTGGGTTTGGGATTTCACCTATAAGTGAGTGGTGGGGGGAGAGAGAGGGGGAGAGGGACGAGGAGAGAGGGAGTAATGTGGGGGTTGAGAGAGAGAGTAGATAGGGAGAAAGAGAGACAGGGAGAGAATGAGAAAAGTGAGGTTTGAAACAGATGGAAAGGGTAAGAGAGGAAAGAGAACGGAAAGAGACATAGGAATGTCACGACTTCCGCCGAAGTCGGTCCCTCCCTCTTCTCGTTGTTCCCGGGTTGTTTAAATTTGCCCGTCTATTTATGTTCGTGTGGGTATTTTGCAGCACCAGATTTATTTTGTATTTTTCTGGTGGCTTTATTAAATTTTACCTTCACACGCATCTCAACTTCCTGCGCCTGACTCCTTCTCCACTACATAACCACAGCCTTAACAAGGATGAAGATGGGGATAGAGATGAACGGGGGTGAGTAGAAAGAGGCAGTAGATAACAATCCATTGAAGATAGACAACAACCCATTGACGATAGGTAACAACCCATTGAAGATAGACAACAACCCATTGACGATAGGTAACAACCCATTGAAGATAGACAACAACCCATTGACGATAGGTAACAACCCATTGAAGATAGACAACAACCCATTGAAGATAGATAATAATCCATTGAAGATAGATAACAGCCCATTGAAGATAAATAACAACCCATTGAAGATAGATAACAGTCCATTGAAGATAGAGATGAACCCATTGAAGATAGATAACCCATTGAATATAGATAATAATCCATTGAAGATAGATCACAACCCATTGAATATAGATAATAATCTATTGAAGATAGATAACAGCCCATTGAAGATAGATAATAACCCATTGAAGACAGAAACCACCGATTGACGATAGATAACAACCCAGTGAAGATAGATAATAACCCATTGAAGATCGATAATGACATGTTGAAGATAGATAATAACATGTTGAAAATAGATAATAACCCATTGAAGATAGATAACAGCCCATTGAAGATAGATAACAGTCCATTGAAGATAGAGATAAACCCATTGAAGATAGATAACCCATTGAATATAGATAATAATCCATTGAAGATAGATAACAGCCCATTGAAGATAAATAATAACCCATTGAAGATAGATAACAGTCCATTGAAGATAGAGATGAACCCATTGAAGATAGATAACCCATTGAATATAGATAATAATCTATTGAAGATAGATAACAACCCATTGAAGATAGATAACAGCCCATTGAAGATAGATAATAACATGTTGAAGATAGATAATAACCCATTGAAGATAGAAACCACCGATTGACAATAGATAACAACCCATTGAAGATAGATAATAACCCATTGAAGATAGATAATGACATGTTGAAGATTTCCCCTCTTCCCCTTGTGCGTGATTGTTATTTTGTAATGGTTATTTTCTCAGTCTGTGTACTGAGAGCTGGGATTATTTCTCGTTGTTCCCGGGTTGTTTAAATTTGCCCGTCTATTTTTGTTCGTGTGGGTATTTTGCAGCACCAGATTTATTTTGTATTTTTCTGGTGGCTTTATTAAATTTTACCTTCACACGCATCTCAACTTCCTGCGCCTGACTCCTTCTCCACTACATAACCACAGCCTTAACAAGGATGAAGATGGGGATAGAGATGAACGGGGGTGAGAGAGTAGAAAGAGGCAGTAGATAACAATCCATTGAAGATAGACAACAACCCATTGACGATAGGTAACAACCCATTGAAGATAGACAACAACCCATTGACGATAGGTAACAACCCATTGAAGATAGACAACAACCCATTGACGATAGGTAACAACCCATTGAAGATAGACAACAACCCATTGAAGATAGATAATAATCCATTGAAGATAGATAACAGCCCATTGAAGATAAATAACAACCCATTGACGATAGGTAACAACCCATTGAAGATAGACAACAACCCATTGAAGATAGATAATAATCCATTGAAGATAGATAACAGCCCATTGAAGATAAATAACAACCCATTGAAGATAGATAACAGTCCATTGAAGATAGAGATGAACCCATTGAAGATAGATAACCCATTGAATATAGATAATAATCCATTGAAGATAGATCACAACCCATTGAATATAGATAATAATCTATTGAAGATAGATAACAGCCCATTGAAGATAGATAATAACCCATTGAAGACAGAAACCACCGATTGACGATAGATAACAACCCATTGAAGATAGATAATAACCCATTGAAGATCGATAATAACATGTTGAAAATAGATAATAACCCATTGAAGATAGATAACAGCCCATTGAAGATAGATAACAGTCCATTGAAGATAGAGATAAACCCATTGAAGATAGATAACCCATTGAAGATAGATAACCCATTGAATATAGATAATAATCCATTGAAGATAGATAACAGCCCATTGAAGATAAATAATAACCCATTGAAGATAGATAACAGTCCATTGAAGATAGAGATGAACCCATTGAAGATAGATAACCCATTGAATATAGATAATAATCTATTGAAGATAGATAACAACCCATTGAAGATAGATAACAGCCCATTGAAGATAGATAATAACATGTTGAAGATAGATAATAACCCATTGAAGATAGAAACCACCGATTGACAATAGATAACAACCCATTGAAGATAGATAATAACCCATTGAAGATAGATAATGACATGTTGAAGATAGATAATAACATGTTGAAGATAGATAATAACCCATTGAAGATAGATAACAGCCCATTGAAGATAGATAACAGCCCATTGAAGATAGATAACAACCCATTGAAGATAGATAACAGCTCATTGAAGATAGATAACAGCCCATTGAAGATAGATAACAGCCCATTGAAGATAGATAACAGCCCATTGAAGATAGATAACAACCCGTTGAAGATGGATAATAACACATTGAAGATAGATAACAACTTATTGAAGATATATAACAACCCATTGAAATTGACCAGAAATTAATGGATTTCACCACAGACTGTGCTTTCCTTTTAGGGAATAGTTCAAAATACTCTTATCAGGTCCTTACATGTGGTGCTTTGCCAAATGGGTCATAAACCTTTTCTATCCTCTATATAGCATATTTTCTTACAAATGATTTGTGCAGCATCTATGAAGGCATTATCAAGAGTTTGAGGCTTATAATGGGGTTATGAAGGCTTCATATGGCTCCATTAAAATGGGTTCTATTATTCTACTGGAGTTATTCTGCAGGATTGGTCCTCTCGCTGGGTGAATTTATGATGACCATCCAACCTCATTGATCTACTAATCTGAGAGGGTTGGGGAGCTGAAAGAGTCTCATTTAGTTAAAATCATTAGCCATGTTACAAGATGGATAGAGCTTTAGGCAGGGAGAGGGGAGGGGGAGGGGAGAGGGGGTTGAGGAGTGGTGGCGGACCGTTCAAAATTAATTGATGAAGATCCAGCTGAAATGAATGTGCTATTGGTCACATCTTGGACACACACATACGTATAATACACACGCACTCATATCTGCACACAAAAACACACACACACATGCACTCCATACACACATCACACACAGTGGAGTCCTGGACACACACTGCGGAGGCGGGAGCCCGCCCTACTCTACTCTTCCCGCAGAGGGAAGTCTTCACTGGGATCAATAGTGCTTGGTGAGTGATGTATCGACGAGGTGGGGAGACGGGGTGGGTGAGAGATGAGTTCAATATACTTCAATTTACCCTCACTTGCTTTAATTACTTCCACCATATAGCCTTGGAGTTAGAAGAGAGAGAGGGGTGGGGGTGTTATAAGGGAAGGAGAGTGTACCTTCCTGTCCTCCCTATATGGCTAGGGAAACCCCCCACTGTCTTTCCCGTAGGCCTGGGGCTGGTAGCATCACTAGCAGTATTCATGAATGTTTGTTGCAGCACCGCATCACAGCTCGGCTATTTAGTATTTCACTGTGCAGATTATATCTGCTGAAGGCTGCTGGTTTATGTCTTCATGTTGTTGGGGGATTGAGGATAAGGGAGTTGTTGGAATTAGAGATTAGGTGAAGTTAGGAGGTCAACGATGGCACAATTATCATACCGATTTAAGTGCAAACGACTAGAAATTATTGGGCAGTGAGATGAGGATGAAAGTAGATTTTAGAGGGCTGGTAAGCAGTAATATTGAGCCTTGGGTGAATGTACTGCTCTCTCTCTCTCTCTCTCTCTCTCTCTCTCTCTCTCTCTCTCTCTCTCTCTCTCTCTCTGTCAACGTCTCGCTCTCAATGTATCTCTCCCTCTCTCCCTCCCTCTCTCCAGCTCTGACTCTCCTTCTCAATCCCCTGTCTCTCCCTCTGTCTCGTCTCCATCTGATAAGGTAATGGATGTCTCTCTTCCTATTAAGAATTGAACAGAACATTTGGGACTGAATCCATAGCATTGACATGGTCCCATGTTCACAATAAGCCATGCAAATTAGTTTCTACAACGAGGCTACACACACACACACACACACACACACCCTTTACACACAGTCCTCTGGGGAACGGTTTGACAATCTCTTCTCCTCCTTCTGCTTAATCTCTCTATTTAGACACATAAAAGGAACGTTAAGAGTCGGTTTAGTTGCTGGTGTGTCTGTTCTTAATGCTGAGCAACACGACACAACAACTGTTCTTGTAGTCTTGAAAGCAACGCATATGCCAAACGCTTATTATCGTGTGTGTGTGTGTGTGTGTGTGTGTGTGTGTGTGTGTGTGTGTGTGTGTGTGTGTGTGTTCACTAAGGTTGCTCGTAACACCTGGTTGCAGGGAACTGTTTATCTAAAGCTTGTGTTAGTTAGGTAGGCAGCCAGAAAGGTAAAACTGGAACCTCTAAATTTGTGTAAAAGGAGCTCTGCCAAATAGAAGTTCGACCCTAATGTTAACGTCTTAATGAGGAGGTAAAGGGTCATATGTCCAATATATTCTCTCCTATTGTTTTACCTTCATCCAGTCTTTTGTCAGTATCTCTCTTTTTTCTTTATTTGATCCCTTTCTTTCTCTTGTTATGGTAGCGTGGCCACGCAGGTGTGTGGTAGGAAACCTTGGACTTGAGAAGTCACTCACTTTCAATGGGAAATAGTTAGCCTACGTGATTATTCCACTTGATTTGGCTTTCCGCCTATTTCCTCTGTTGGTGTGACAGTGTGTTGTGATCCTGTGTACCAGACTTCACCCGTGATTTACCTCATTGGTCCTGGTCTTCACCTTTTCTGCATCCCAAATGGCTCCCTATTCCCTTTATAGTGCACTACCTTTGACCAAAGCCCTATTGGGCCCTTGTCAAAACTAGGGATATGATGCCACACAGACCTTGTTTTTTTCCCCTTCCCTAGGTCTAATTTGTGGTTGTATATAATTATATTTTGGTTTGAGGGTTTGAAGGTAAAAACAGTGATTATGCAGCTACTTGACATTGCCTCAATACTCCATGTTCTAGTTATGAACATGCCATGCTGCTTTTAGGCAGTAATGACAGAGGCAGAGATGTACTATGTAGGTTTAGTCTTTGATATGTCATTCTCTCTCATTGGATTCTGTTTAGGGCAGAGTTGATTCTGGAGTGTATTTAAACTCAGAATATTTCAGACATCTCAACGTTTTTGTGTTTTGGTACCAGCCCCAACCACACCCTACCTGCCCCACTATCATCTATAGAGCAGACCAAGAGAGTGGAGATCAGAGGTGTGTGTGTGCTTCTGTATGTGTGTGTGTGTGTGTGTGTGTGTGTGTGTGTGTGTGTGTGTGTGTGTGTGTGTGTGTGTGTGTGTGTGTGTGTGTGTGTGTGTGTGTGTGTGTGTGTGTGTGTGTGTGTGTGTGTGTGTGCATGCTTTGACGAGTGCAGGAGGAACACCTGTGCGGTCTGCTTTAGCGGCAGATATGGAGGGAGAGATCACTGACTTCCACACCTGCCTGGTAAGAACAACACACACACACACACACAATCATGCAACGGAATATGGGGATTTTTCTATTCCAACCTGAACATCATGACATGGCAGGCTCTGATCTTTCTCTCTGTCTCTCTCTTTCATTCCATCTGCACCCAAGCGTGCAAGCTGCACACACACACACACACACTGCACAGACAAACACATTCACCAACACCCTTCGAGAATACTTTGTGTTTCCTTTAAGGACATGTCTCAGTGTTACTGTGAAAGTCACTCAGAGCTGCACCACTTCTAGAAAACAACCTAGACCATACAGGTAACACAGATATGGACTCTAGTTCCCTCCTCTCTTCTAGAAAACAACCTAGACCATACAGGTAACACAGATATGGACTCTAGTTCCCTCCTCTCTTCTAGAGAACAACCTAGACCATACAGGTAACACAGATATGGACTCTAGTTCCCTCCTCTCTTCTAGAAAACAACCTAGACCATACAGGTAACACAGATATGGACTCTAGTTCCCTCCTCTCTTCTAGAGAACAACCTAGACCATACAGGTAACACAGATATGGACTCTAGTTCCCTCCTCTCCTCTAGAAAACAACCTAGACCATACAGGTAACACAGATATGGACTCTAGTTCCCTCCTCTCCTCTAGAAAACAACCTAGACCATACAGGTAACACAGATATGGACTCTAGTTCCCTCCTCTCTTCTAGAGAACAACCTAGACCATACAGGTAACACAGATATGGACCCTAGTTCACTCCTCTCTCAGATCCTCTGGTGGTTGGTTGTCGAGAGGTGTGATTCTTTCTTTATGGAAGGGAAAACCCCACTTAGAATACAGAAAGACAGACAGACAGAGAGTAAGAGAGAGAACCACACACACACAAACACAAACACCAGCAGCAGCAGTCAAAGGCTCCCAGTCAGGAGAACCCCTGGCTCACCATCACAGACATTCAGAGATCACACATAGGTGGCTACACACACACACACACACATATAGACACACATACGCACACACAGGTACATCAAATACTGTACCTTACACTCACATTTCTCTTTCTCCCCCCTTAAAAAGGTCTTCAAAGGCCTGTCTACACAGAGAACACAACCATGACTGACATACACAACTTTTTGTTCCCCCCTCACAACCCCACCTGTTTTGGGATGGCGTTAAGTCATGGCCCCCTCTCTCTCTCATCTCAATGCTGGTACTCAGACACCATCCCCTCTCAGTTCTCTAACCCCACACCCCTATCAAGGTGGGATTATTTTGGAAAAGGTGCGTTCAACACCCTGAACCCGTGTCCTTTGACAAGTCACATTGTATCAACGTGGCTGCTGCGTGCTCTTGAGCGAAGCCAAACGGGGCTGACACGGGGCCAACACTCACTCACACGCACACGCACCCACGCCCAGGAGGTTGAATCACAAAGAGCATCCGCCGCACCATAACTAGAAGGACTGAAACACAGCGCCTTGCGTTGCCAGTCCGTGTCTCTCATAGGAAGGAAGGAGGGAGTGGGACTGTCTATCTGGATTGCTTAATGCTTTTCTTTCCCTCCGTCCCGTTCCCGCGTCCCTCCCTTCATTCCAGGAGGGATAGGTGTTTACAGTGGCACAGTGCAGTGCCCCACCATCCAGAAGTAAAGACGTCCCAAATGGCACCCTACTCCTTGAATAGTGCACTAGTTTTGAACAGAGTCTGTTCAACAGAGTCTGTGTACACGCTGAATCTCAAGTGGCACACGATTCCCCATATAATTCAAACGTTTTTTACAAGAGCCAAGTGAATAGTGTGGGCTCTAGTCAAAGGAAGTGCACACCATATGACGTGTGGACTCTAGTCAAAAGAAGTGCACTAGATAGGGACTGGGTGCCATTTGAGACTGTCTGTGTCTGTCTCACATCTCTCTAGGACGGCGGTCAGAGCTGCCACATGAGAGAGCTGCTGGATAGGGAAGTGGCTTTGAGGTCGTATTGTTTGTATTGGAGGTGAATGGATCGTTCAGAGCAGGTGTCACCCTCAAAGACAAATGATTCTAGACCCAAGGGAATGAAATAGAGACAGTACAGGGTTGAGGCCAGAGAGGAGCGGGGCGGTGAATTATCTCAGTGATTTTAAAACATCACTGTAACGGTATACTTTTCATGTATGTCATTTTAACATCTCTGAGACATCAACGCTAAAATTAACTCAGACAGCATGTGATAACTTAATAACCTCTCAATAACCAGTAAGATGTAATATTCCCTTGTTTTTCCAGTCTGAAACATGCATTATATAAACGTTTATACATTGCCTATATATATTTAAAATGTCAGCTTAAGTGACATATATGTTAAATGTCACTTTTGACATAATCTAATTAAGCAATAAGGCCCGAGGAAGTGTGGTATATGGCCAATATACCACGGCTAAGGGCTGTTCTTACGCACGACGCAAAGCGGAGTGCCAGGACACAGCCCTTAGCCGTGATATATTTGCCATATATCACAAACCCCCTGAGGTGCCTTACTGCTATTATAAACTGGTTACCAATGTAATTAGAGCAGTAAAAATAAATGTTTTGTCATACCCATGGTATACGGTCTGATATAGCACGGCTGTCAGCCAATCAGCATTCAGGGCTCGAACCACCCAGTTTCTAATTGTAATTAGACCATGTTTCAGTACTACTGTATGTTATTGTATTTGTATGAAGAAGACAGACCAGTGTATCTGAAGTGTTAACAGGTTTATTCCTCACTGGAACCCAGTGGAACTCTGGCTCTTTCTGATGACATAAGAGAGAAACATGGCCGCCCCCCCGATGATGACAAGCTCGGGAATAGTGACAACGCGGCCTTACACAAACCATTGTCTAAATAAAAACTCATAGGAAATTACTTTCCTCAGTCAGTTTGAAAGGACATGTCAAATGCAGTACTTTACACAGTGGCACAAAATAAATCTCTGATGGCTTCTTTTTTATATCTTATGTATACCTGTAAAAAATATATTCTGAAAATAAATAAATATATAAAATAAATATATGTCCCAGAAAAATGCATAAATAAAAAAACTGAAACAGGCTAAGGTTATTTTGTAAGTCTTTTTTTTTTTTCTCGTCCATGCTCGTGTCAGGGAATAGAATGCAGTCACGAAAGGTTCAGAACAGAATTCCTTCACAAGTCTTCTAGAGTGTTTCGACAAAACAGTCCACCTTAGGGTACCACAGAAGCACGCAAAGTCTACACTCAGCTGGAGGACCATCCGCTTTTCTTCTCCTACTCCCATTTCACTACAGTCATATTGACCAATCAGAATCTCAGAAGCCACTCAGGGGGTGGTGAAGAAGAACCATCCGGAAGGATGACATCAGCAGCTCTGGAGGTGATTCCTTCACCTTCCATCACGATGCTCAAAACAAAGATGGCCACCAGGCCGGCCTCTCTTTTGGCCAAAAATTCCCTATTAAACACCTGTACTCCTTTCCCCTGGGGCTGCACCGGCCTTGACCGATTTTCGGGGACCGCAAGGCCTGGCTTCACACATATTTGCTATCCACCCCACAGCCCCCAAGCGACCTTTCCTCCATTTTGTTTCCATAGGAAGCCATAGGGAGACTGACGATATGCAGACCCTTCATAGGAGAGTACTGAGAGTCACGGTGCAGTGTGCTGGGTGTGTAGCGCCGCAGGGACCAACCCACTCCCACCGGGTCTCAGCTGTGGCCCAGGACCTCTCTGTAGAGTTCGGGGTACGCGGTCGGGATCCACGGGCCTGGGCAGGAAGTGGGTGAAGCGCTGGTGTCGCCGGGAGCGGGCGCCGTCCCTGGACGTGCCGTCCTTGTTGAGCGCCACGAAGTAGTGCGCTCCCCGGTCACCGTGTCTGTAGAGGTTGGATGAGTATGTGTTGTACCAGTTCTCCTCAAACTGCTCCCGGAAGACGCACTCGGCTGTCAGCTTCTCCTAGAGAGAGAGAGAGAGAGAGAGAGGGAGCGGGAGGGAGGGAGGGAGGGAGAGGAGAGAGAAGAGAGAGAGGTGGTTAGTGAAATGTTACACAACAGAGCAGTGTCGTCTCAGTGTCAATGCTCACACACAAATACACACTTCCTTGCAGAACAAAATGTGTGCCACCTGCTGGTTGGTCATATCTTATCACGCTCCCAGATGAAGGAGGCAGAGGAATTCTCTCTTTCAGTAGATGCTGAATAGTAACCACTGTTATCACCTCCTACACGGAGATGCCCATGAGAATGAGGAAGCAGCCCCGAATACAAGACGCATCATATGTAGCCTACAGTATATCAGTCTATGTAGACTTTATGTAGGCAGTATGAAGGGTAATGTAGGCAGTAGGTATGCAGTAGGCACTATGAAGGGTATATGTGGGCAGCATGTAGGCTATATGCTAATGTAAATACTTACAGAGCCGTAGAGGTCTCCCTTGCTGTTCATGCCCAGGTATAATCCACTGTCCACCCCGCGGATGCTCACCATCCCCACAGCCAAGCTGATGAACTCCAAAATACCTGCAAATCAAACCAGCAGGACAACATTAGATTAACATCAGATATTATGATATCACAAGTCACAAGGTCATGAGTTCAGCCAGTCATTGAGGGATATATTATTCAATGCTTAATACTGAATTCATACTCTTATGTCTATCATGGAAGCTGTTATCAGTAGGCATTATTTGCTATCTTGCTGATAAGAAGGCCAGTTAGGAAAGGTAAAGAAATTCTGCCAATCTAATCTCCATTGAGGAAATGAATTGTGTTGCAATATGTGCCGACATATTATGGGGTGTCTGAAATAGTAACTATGGTACAAAAACACATGCACACATTATAGATTAGACAGGTGGCAATAGGTATATGTGTCCATAATCATAACAATATAATATTCATAATATAAATAGAATTTGTCTATTCAGAATCGTATTCAGAATACTAAGAATAACAATGATAATTATAATCTTTATACTACTGCCATAACTGTATAATTACTGCATTATTGCCCCGAAATATTTTCGGATGCCTTACCAAATCTGCTATGGTCTTTCCTGGTGCCTTGCACTGTGCCATCGGGCAGTATCTCGAGGTGGAACCCGGTCCTGCAGTACAGCTGCCTCCTCCGTAGAATCCCCTTCAGATGCATCAGATCCGACGGCGTGCTCCGCGACAACCTCTCCGCCGACACCAGGTGCTCGCTCATCAGTCCGGGGGTGTCCCCCGCGGGCGTCAGGACAAAATGCGATCCGTGTCCGAAGCTATCCAGGCCGTGCAAGGAAAAGGTGCCCACCTCGCCCACTGCCCCCATCACAAAAACGGTTGAAACCAGAAACAACCGCCCCGCAAGCTTCAAAACCAGCCGCCTTGAACCGGGTAGAAAAGTTAACGTGCTGTGCTCCTGAAAGAGGGATCCTCTTGAGTGAATGTGTGTTTTTGCGCAGTCACCAAATGCGTTGTTGCTCTCTCTTGCAAGTGCGCGTTTTATTTACATCCGCATATTATCCGTTTATCCTCAGTTCAGCACATGCTCTCCTCTCTCGACCTCGGGCTACTCCCCTTTGCTCTGTTTGTTCGTCCGGGTTTTCCTCCCCTCGCAGTCGTTGATGCGGTTGCCGGGAGAGTGCTCAGCTCGTGCTCACTGCGTTCTGCAAATGAAGAGTGCGAGCGTGAGAGGAGCGCCACTTTAAATATATGCCGTATGTAAATTCCCTCTTGCCGTATGCTAATGAGACGCTTTATAGATTTATTTTTGAAACGTAACTCCTTGATCCTTGACCGTCCTCACACCTTTGATGTTCAGTTTCATCTGCATCGCCGATTATCATCATCCCATAGAAGGATTATGAAAAGTACTGTAAGCGATTAGAAAGGAGAACAAGTGAGAGAGAAATCAATGAGAGTTGATCCTTAAATAGAACGCCGTGTGAATCAAGAAGGTTTTCTCTATGGTGTCGCAGGAGAATGCGCTGTAGCCTACCTACAGAACACTACGGCTTCCCTGGCTGGCTCCAAGTGGTTTGGTGCACCAGGCGAGTGCAGCCAGGGAAGAGGTGTCTGTGTGTGTGTGTGTGTGTGTGTGTGTGTGTGTGTGTGTGTGTGTGTGTGTGTGTGTGTGTGTGTGTGTGTGTGTGTGTGTGTGTGTGTGTGTGTGTGTGTGTGTGTGTGTGTGTGTGTGTGTGTGTGTGTGTGTGTTGGGGGTCAGACGTATGGCAAGTGGAGAGGCAATGAATGGGAGGGAGGGCAGAACAGAACAAGACTAGGGGATGCGGGGCGGTGCTTTGAGTTGACAACTACATTGACTCTCAGGAGTGTTATGTTCTCCACAAATAAATACCCTGCAGCAGTGTGTGCGAAGGGGGTGTGTGTTTGTGTTTCTATTGTGTGTGTAGGCGTGCGTGCTCGCACGTGTCCATATAGTAGATAATTACTATCATCCTAAACGCGTTATAACCCTACGGCTCGAGTGACTCAGGTGCAGTCATTTGCTGCTGGGGGTGAGAGAAAAACTTCCCCCTTCTTGTGTGTCATTTTCGCGCACAGATGTTGATTTATTGCCGCGCTTGTTTTATGTAATCCAGCGGCTGTTCCGCGGCGTGTTTAGAAACAGAACCCGCCGCACATCTGTGCAAACTGCATCACTTGACTGTCAATCTTCCACTGATCTCCTGGCCTCTTTGAACACGCTCTTCTTAATTGTGGTCTTAAAGAGGATAGGAATCAAAGACCAGAGCGATCAAAGTTGAGAGATCTTGTAAGGGGACCAACAACAGTCAGGGGGAACTTGGAAGATAGAAACCTGTTTGAACCTAGAGCTTCAAAATACCCAGATAGGCCTCGGTTACTTGACACCGTCACCGAGAGTTCCCCCAGAAAAACAACCCACTAGTTCAAGCCACTTTGCCAATATTATAAACGTTTACAAATAGCCTGTTGTGTATACAATGAATAACACTATCCCTATGTAGACTATTGTATTCGATTGATTTTGAGCATGGGACAATATGGTAGCCTACAAGCGCATCAAATAGTTCACGCCACTTTGCCCATATTAGCGATCCTACATTTACAGATAGTCTCCAGTGTATAGGCCTATGCCCTAACATGTACTGCATTGAATTGATTCTGGCATGGGAGAATAGCGTACAGGGGAGGCAGCCAGTGACCTGAGTCTAACTGATAGGGTACGGGGCAGTAGCGCATGCAATGCATCTGCCTGGCCCTGGGAATCGACTGGTTGCAAATGACCTAGTGACCATTTCCACACATAGGTGATTCATCAACATCTCTCTCCGGGGACCTTTCTCTCCCTGTTGGCTTCCCAGGGCTCATTAGTATTTATGATTTCCCTAAAAAATACCTTGAAACAAAATCGATGCGCACGGTGCAGAAGCGATCAATCAATATGCGCGCGCGGATCGATGCGCCACAATGAAGACGTCAATTACATGTCACATTTCCTGATGACATTGGCATTAGATGAATTGTTTCCAGGGTCACATTGAAAGATCTTCCCAGTGCACATTGTGGAGCTCCGTGCAGAGTAAATGCAGTGTTGTTTGATCTTTTTTCTGTATATATATATATATATATTGTAAATGGGAGTGGGGAGAAAACCACACAGGCCTTTGCATGACCAGGTGGTTGTAGGCATCAAAGGGAACTTGAATAACCCATCGGCTTAACGTTGATATAAGTCAAATGCAGCAATCTTTGTTCTCTTAATATCTGTCTTACTTCGAAACTGACTTGATCCAGCTGTAAGAAGTCCTTGTGTAACATCATGATGAAACAACATGATCATGACTTGCAATAAATCTTTTTTTTTTTTTATAAATACAACTTTTCTTAAAACATTGCCCCAACACTCCGGACCATATAATAGCCAGCAGAGAAACGACGTATTACTAGTCTACATGATGTTTTATGTTCAGTCTTTTGTCATTCGTGTCTTTTGTCATTACATTCTCCTGAATGTAAAAATATTGTCTTCTAATTAGAATAATAGCACAACTATGCATATAATTCACCAAGGTTCAGGAATAAGCACCTTATTCTGTCCCAAACCCATTGGAGCGTCAAATCCATCTGTTTTGATGGTTGGTTCAAAGCCGAACTTCGGCCAGAGGCGCAGCATCCCAAACTCCAGTGAATCGGAGTGAGAATATGACCCACATCTCGCGAGGTATGAGAATAGGTTTACCCTTCAATACTCATCATAGCAACAACAATGGCCGCTTTTCGCAGACTGGCTTCAGTCGTAAACAGGTTAAATGTCTGGTCCGCTCCGAGAAACGAGCTCCTCGGCGCTCAGACGACTACCGGAGGTAGGACACAGAGATGCCTCGCTGTTGGGATGTGTCTCGCAACCGGGGGAGCGGTGGCGTTTTATTTTTACAACGACATGAAAAGATGCAGAAAGAGGATGGGATATAGCTTCAGTGGCAGCGACCTGCTCTCTTGCCTTTCCGCTGTAGAAGCACAGCAAAAGGTACAGGCTTCTATTTTACACTATGTGCTATGACCAGATAGTCTGTGAAAAATGCTACGCAGCGAGTACTCTAGTCCCCGAAATGTATTCGTGTGTTGACGGAATACAAACTCGCTGTCAAAGGCATTCTGTCGTGAATGTGTTATAGCCTAAGTGAGTGAGCGTGATCTGAGAATTCGAGACGCGCAGCGCCTATTTCAATGTGTTTTTTGTAATATGTTCCTCTTTTGAAATGTTGTTTGAAAACTACATTCTCATGACCATCCTAGTAGGCTACTAGTTCCATTTTTCCCTGAGCGGATAAATTGGGTCATTTCTCTACTGTACAGCGGAAACAATAGGCCCGTTATTTCCAGAGATGATATCGAGGCACACTGAAGAAGGGAGGGCGCTCTCCGCTCGAGACGGTGCTGAAATGACACGCGCGCGCCCCTTTGACGTAGTAACCGCAAAGGAGGCTTCAATGCCAACGACTTTTCTTACACTTCCTAACAAAATAATACAATTCGATTTCTTATTGTAATTGTATCATAAACATATGCTCGTTATTTCTTATCCCATGACCAAGTCAATTGGTGGAAAGTACACCAAACAACCAAGTATTTCAAACCGTCCCCACTTGTGGGAGGACATCATGTTTAGGTTCTCACGGTCTGGATGACTCTAGTAGGATATTTTTTTTTTACATGCCCTTATATGGGTACTCAAAACAAAATTTTCTATTGCAGTTCTAAGAGCTTTTGATTGAATTCTCTTAGCTTTTATTTGATTACTTAAACATGCATGTAGGTTACAGACATATGCCTTTTACTGATTTCTGTGTAGGCCAAATTCTGCTTGACAAGGCACTGTTGGGGTAAATAT